>OX638372.1:41006582-41679602 GCA_951812925.1 Calliopum simillimum | reverse complement strand
AACTTAAAAAATACAGTGTTATTGTTAAAAATGTACGTTTGCATTTTTGTTAATTCAATTCTTGAGAGCATTCATATTTTTCATTTTTATGTTTTTTAAAATTAAATCTCAAAATATATTTCAATAAATTTAAGCTGAACAGGACCCGGAGAGGACCCATCCAAAAATAGTGTTCTGAGCGACAGGAAGGCCGCTAGAACTTGGCATTACCCCTGCTAAAATACTTTTTTGATACAAGTCTGTACCAAGGACCATGGAAATAGGGGCACATTTATCAAAGTCTGGATCGGCTAGGACAGAATTCCGAAAGTTTTCTTTAATCTTAGGATCTAAGGATCTTGACGGTGTTTTTATCGAAATTCTGTTGACTATTTTAAACGTAGCTTCAATTTTAACTTGGGAGTCTGAATGTGCCCGAATGAGTAAAGAACAAAATCGATCTTCACCAATAGTAGTCGTAGGAATCTGTAAGTTTTCGACTAGGCTGGTCGATACTCGACTCACTGCTATACAAGGGTCAAGGAGCGACCTTGCATAATGCAATCGCCCTTTGACTTGAAGTCTGATGAGTGCTGTTGGAAATAATGCGATAACATGCTGCGCTAATATTGAGCCAACTGTTACAGTCTCTACTGGAGTAGAGCTCGATGGAATAATGGAGTCGCGTTTGCGCCTTCCTTCGTGCATATGAAGCAAAGTATGGTGATTCTCCTTGCAGTAATGGCAAACATCTTTACTTCTACATGAACCTTCAGAATGTTGATGGGCTAAGCAATTGGAGCAGTACTTGTGGAGAAGCACTGCACGCATTCGTTGCTCAGTGTTCATGTCGAGGAATTTGGAGCAAATTCGAAGAGCATGGTAGCCACTGCAAACTCTGCATTGGTATTTTTTGGTTACTCTGCCTGGATTGGCCCTATTGGAGAGACGCGCCTGAATATTGCTTACAACCTTTGATTTGTTGTTTACTATTCTGGGCATGTTGAAGCTGAAAATTAATTTTTTGGAAAAATGAAGACGTAGAATATATTTGGAAATGGAAAGAAATTTAGTTTGTTGGGAGAAGAACCAATTTAACTATCGGACGCGTTATCGGACCACGCTCGGTAATAACATCAGCGACGCGAATTAAATTATCTTTGCCACGATAAACTTTAGATACTCGACCTAAGCGCCACTCGTAAGGCGGGAGATTTTCTTCTCGAACTACAACAATCGAGTTTACTTCTATATTTTCTTGCGGTCTTTTCCATTTATTGCGCTTGTGGAGTTCCTTAAGATACTCGTTTTTCCATCGAGCACAAAACTGTTGTTGAATTGCTTTAAGCCGCTGCCATCTTTGAATAATAGAAATCGGTTGTTCGTGAATTTTAGGTTCTATTGGGGCTAAAATTGGTGCACCAACAAGAAAATGTCCTGGAGTTAAGGCTGCAATATCGGTTGGATTTTCGGTCATTGTAGAAATTGGCCTAGAGTTGAGACATGCTTCGATTTTTGCTAATATCGTAGAAAGTTCTTCAAAGGTATATTTGAAGGACCCAGCAATCTTTTTAAAATGGGTTTTGAAGCTTTTAACTCCAGCTTCCCATAGACCTCCCATATGTGGAGCGCCCGGTGGAATGAAATGCCATGTTAAATGACAATGACTAAATTTAGAAATAATTTCCTTTTGAGAAGCTAGGAAAAATTCACGTTCTAGTTCTTTAGATGCACCTACAAAAGTTTTCCCATTGTCGGAATACAAATGTAAAGGGCAACTTCGTCGGGATACAAATCGACTGAACGCAGCAAGGAAAGCAGGAGTGGAAAGTGTACTTGTTGCTTCTAAATGTATCGCTTTAGTAGAGAAGCACACAAAGACGCAAACATAACCCTTAGTGATCAAACACGCTCTGCCAGTATAGTTTTTTATCTCAAAAGGGCCAGCGAAGTCGAGGCCTGTGTGTTCGAATGGACGTGACAAAGTAGTTCTTTCTGGAGGTAAGTGTCCCATTAATTGAGTTTGGACCCGTTGTTTTTGAAGAACACATGCTTTGCAATTGTGGATAGTAGCTTTTATGAGATTTTTAACCCTGGGAATCCAAAATTGAAGGCGAATTAATCTCAAAACCAACTGATTCCCGCCGTGTAGTGAAATTTTATGTGTGAACTGGATGAGCAATCTACTGAGAGAACAGTTGTATGGGAGGATAATTGGGTGACGTTCATCGTAGGATAAGGTAGGCGCAGAAATAAGTCTGCCGCATACACGCATGATTCCAGTAGGATCAATAAATGGATTTAAATTGAGAAGACTACTTGAAGACGAAATTTGGCTTTTAGCCGAAAGCGATTTATATTCAAGTGGATATGAAACTTTTTGACTTAAAATAATCATACGATCCCTGACAGCCTTTATTTCTGAGCTTGCTACGAACTCTGAGTTGTGTCGAAAGTTTCTACGGTATTCAGGATGAGTATGATTAATAAATCGAAATATGTAGGCTATTACTCTCATAGCCCTGTCAAAAGATGAGAACCTTTCAAGAATATCGTCGAAATTTTGAAAAAATGTGAAATGGGACTTAACTGATTTCTTTTCAAGATCTGTTTCACGTTCTGGAGTGTTCTGAGAGCTGGGCCAATAGCTCGGATCGAGCCTGAGCCACTGTGGACCGTGCCACCAAAGATCGTTATCAACGAGCTCTTGAGGCAAAATTCCTCTGCTCCCCAGATCAGCTGGATTAGCTTCAGAGTTGACATGAAACCAGTTAGCTGGACCTACGAGTTGGACAATTTTTGAAACTCTGTTCGCTACAAAAGTTTGCCACTGACAAGGTGGTTTTTGAAGCCAAGCGAGCACTATTGTAGAATCGGTCCAAAAGTTTATATTATATTTTTTAACATTGAGAGATGGAATAAAAGCGTCTACCATTTCCGCTAAAAGAAGAGCTCCGCAGAGCTCAAGCCTTGGAATTGAAATTGTTTTTACTGGTGCCACCTTTGTTTTGGCCAGCAATAAATTTGTGGAAATAATTCCTGATTCAGAACGAACTCTTATGTAAATTACAGCAGAATAAGCTTTTTCGGATGCGTCACAGAACGCATGGAATTCTAAATTGCAATCAGGGGAAAAATTTACCCATCGAGGGACTTTGATAAGATTGATATTCGGATAACTATCAAGGAAATCGTGCCATTTTTGGAGGCAATTTTCTGTTAGATTTTCATCCCAATCGATTTTAGAAAGCCAAATTTGCTGCATTAACATTTTTGCTAAAATAATGGATGGCGCCAACCAGCCAGCTGGATCAAACAGCTTAGAAATTTGCGATAATACTTCGCGTTTAGTAAAAGTCGCCTTGTGTTCAAGAGCCTTAGTGGAAAAATAGAACTCATCAGATTTTGCGTTCCATTTTATGCCTAGCGTTTTCGCGGTGCTGCAGTCATCAAGTTCAAGAAAATCTTCGTTGAGCAGATGTTCCCGAGGGAGTCCTTTAAGGATGTCATGTGCATTGGATGTCCACTTACGCAGCAGGAATCCTGCTGAACCAAGAGCAGTGATAAGTTCATCCCGTGCTCTGATGGCTGTGTCCATATCATGTCCTCCTGACAATACATCATCAACATACATTGAATTTTGCAATATATCGCTAGCCAAAGGAAAAGAGTCGTGAACATCGAGGGCTAATTGTAACAAAGTGCGAATTGCTAAATATGGAGCGCAATTTACACCAAAGGTTACAGTTTTTAGCTCATAATCTTTAATTTCGTCTTTTGGAGAGTCACGAAACAAAATTCTTTGGAACGGAGTATGACTAGGATCTACAAGAATTTGCCTATACATCTTTTGGATATCACTGTTAAATACGAAGCGATAGAAGCGCCACTTAAGAATCAGAAGCGTTAAATCGGATTGAAGTATTGGCCCAGTATGAAGAATATCATTTAAACTTAAGCCGTTTGACGCAGGACACGACGCATTGAATACTACACGTATTTTTGTAGTAGTCCTCTCAGGCTTTATTATGGCATGGTGTGGCATGTAATAATGAGCCGGAAAGTGAGAATATTCTGGAGGGGAAACAGTTTTCATGTGATTAAGGTCAATATATTCTTGAATCACATCATCATATTGAATTTTGAGCTCTGGGGTTTTGTTCAGTCGAATTTCATTTCTGAGGAACTGTGCTTTTGCAATTGCACGAGAGTGGCCAAGTTTAATGTTTTCAGGATTACCTTCCTTAAATGGAAGAGAAACTACATATCGACCATCGTCTTCTCTTTTTGTGGTTTTAACAAATAAGTCTTCACAAAAACGTTCGGATGGAGTAATCATATGTTTTTGGGGAAGATCCTCCACCTCCCAAAAACGAGAAATTTGTTCGTCCAAAGCAACTTCATTAAAGAATGAAACGATTTTTGTTGCAGAAGAATTGACGTTTTTAACTGGACCAGTTAAGATCCAGCCGAAAATTGTTTCCTGTCCAATCAAAGAATCGCAAATGTTGCGTTGAATTCCATCAAGCAAGATCATTGGAAGGAGATCACCACCGATTAAAAGGTCAATGTGAGCACTTTTATAAAATTCGGCATCAGCAAGTTGGATATTTGGAAGCTTTTTCAAAATTGAAGAGTCGACAGTGTGACTAGGAAGATTTCCAGTAAGATGCGGAATAACAAGCGCTGATGTTTCAATCTGAATTGCAGTGTTGATTGGTGATCGTAATACAAAGGAGCAAATTTTTTGCGACTTTGCAGAAATAGCATTATTTAATCCCGATACTTGAGCATGAATTGATCTAGATGGAAGCTTTAGGAGTTTGAAAAGTTTTTCTGAAATGAAAGTTGCTTCCGACCCAGAATCAATTAGAGCACGCACAGAATATATGATGCCCATATGGCATATTTGTACAACTGCTGTGCCTAATAGGACACTTTTAGAGCTAGAAGCGAAACAAGTTTGCACTGTATCGGAAGGAAAAGAAAGATCAGTGGACTGTAATTGAACTGTGTGAGATCTTTGAGTATTAGGAATACTCTGTGATGGTTGTGAAATTGGAGTGAGCTGCGTTGACTCATGATGCAATAGAGTGTTGTGCCTCTTATTACACTTAAAACAGTTGTGCGTACTTTTACAATCTTTAAGAGAATGAGAACCAGCAAAACAATTAAGGCAAAGGCCAAGTTTTTTGACGGAAGCTAATCGATCAGTCGTGCTCATTCGCAAGAACTGAGGACAATTGCGTATAGTGTGTGGTTCTTTTGTACAGATTTTGCACTTTGAAGTTGCCATATTGGTATGGTATGTATTTATTTTTCGTAATGAATTACGGTTGGAATTAGAATTCGATGAACTTGATTTTTGAAGAGTGGATTTTAGAGGAGACGAACCCTTGATATCTAAAACAGTTTCAAGTGTTTGATATCGGTTAGTTAGAAATGTATCAAGTTCAGCCCAGGAAGGAATATCTGTTTTGTTTCTAAGGGATTGCTCCCAAAGTGCAAGCGTTGCATCAGGTAGGCGACTAGAGCACAGAAAAACAAAAATAGGATCCCAATTTTGAATTTGAATGTTATACAACGTAAGCGCTGATATACAACTTTGTATATCGCGTTGAAGTTTTTTGAGTGCACTTCCTGACTCGGTGGTCACAGGGTTTAAGCTAAACAAAATTCTAAGTTGGCTGTTGACTAGAATTTTCTTATTTTCGAACCTATCTTTAAGACTACTCCAGGCCAAATTAAACCCATCGTTGGTTAAAGGAGCCTTCTTCACGATGTCGCGTGCTTCACCTTGTGTCTTCTGGTTCAAATGGAATAGCTTCTCCACTGGACTCAACCTGGAATTGTTGATGTAGATAGCCGTGAACATATCACGGAAGGATGGCCAGGATAGGTAGTCACCACGGAAAACTTCCATGTCGCATGGTGGTAACCGGAAATTGCTTCCTTGAGATTCGAGAGGTCTTTCGCTTAACTGTGTGGATGTTGTTGGCGGTGTGGAGATTGTCAGAGTGTGCTCTTGAATGAGCTGCGCAACTTTTCCAATGCATCGAACATATGCATGATATGTTCTACGATACCGATTCTTTATTGGCTCAAGATCAGTTTCCTCACCATCATTTGCAGCTGCAGCAGCTGCTGAAAGCTCCCGTATACAGGCATTATAACCAGTCTTGACATTATTCCAAATTGATCGCAGCTCCTCCCGATGGACTTCTAAGGAGTGACTAGTAAAGTCCGATTGTGGCAATCCATTAAAATCTGTTTCGAACTCAACTAAACTATCAGACACAAGAATGAATGTTTCCAACGAAGACATTGTGACCACCAACAGATTACCAAGCAAAAAAATTAAATGAAGAATGTACCAAGTTTCAGGATAGTGTGTCTTACACTATGAATTGAAACTGATAAAGAGAAAACGAAATAAGACAACCAAAAAATTCGAAAACCAGAAACAAATTGGAGAGCAATCAAATAAGGAAAAACCGATGAATCTGAAAAATAGGACGCGCGAGACGATATTCAGAAAAAATGAATAAATTTTTTGAGGTACCAAAAAATCTACCCAAACAAAAGCAACGAAGAAATCCTTTTCAGCACTTTGAAAAGACCAAAAGTCAAGCGTATCTTCAGAAAACAAAGAAATTCTTTTTCGAAGAAAAAGACCAAAAAAAATGTTATAAACAACTGCCCGAAATTTCATAAAATACGAAATAAAATTTTAACGTAATTTCAATTAGACCGAAAACTTCATACAAAAAAGTTTTTAAGTCTGCTGGATACAATACTTCGCGATAACAAATGCAGCTAGGAAAAATAGCTTGCAAATGTCCAATGAAAACTTTGAAACTCAAATTAAGTGACGATTTTACGAACCGGAAACTTCGCGACACAAATGGAAAACAATTGGAATTGTAAGATTATGCTATACCGCAGGAAGCGATATAATTTAATCTTCACTTGAATTTTTTAATTATTTAAAAAAGTGATTAGAAATTTTTGGATTTTTTTTTGTTCCTTTTTTGCTTATTACTATTTTTAATTTTTGGAATTTTAAAGCTCTTAAAGAAAACTTTAATTAAAAAATTAAAATTTTTAAGGTATATATCACTTTTTTAAATAACACTTAAAAAAAGAATTTTGAAATTTTTCAATACAAAGTGAGATAAAGAAAATACTGTACAATTTTAATGACAATTTTTTTTTCTTTCTTCTTTTTGAAAAAATCTTTGAAATACACAATTCAGCTAATAAAATATTTTATTTTTAAATTAATTAAGGTGATTTTAAATTTTCCTTTTCTTTTTTGAAAATTTTTTAATTTGTGCAGGAATAACAGTTTATTTTATTTTTTATCTGTATTTCACAATATAAAAAGATTTTGGAATTTATTTTCAAAAAAAAAATGAAAATTTCATAAATTTTTGAATTTACAAACGACCATATAAAGTTTCATGTAAACCTCAATGCATGTAATGTTGCTAGCAATTTGTACATAAAAAGTTCAACGACCTTTTTGTTAAAGTATGGAACAGTATAAGAAATGGAACGAAAAGTTGCTGAGAGAGAGAAATGGAGATCTTTTTATGAAGTGGAAGTTTCATAAAAAGATGTTGCTAAACCAATTCGAAATGTGTTTAGCAATTTCGAAAATGAGAAATGTTGCTAGACCTGTTGAGAGAGAAGTTCTGACACCAGAAGTCTTAACAGATCTCTTGGAAACAAAAAACTGTATTCGAAAATGTATTTAAAGCGAAAAGTTGAGGGGAAATTTAAGTATGTATATGCGTATATAATATATAAGTATGTATATCGGAATAACAATACATATAAGTATATAAGAAAAATATGCAACGGAAAAATGGCGGGAAAAAATGCAGTACCTTGGATTTCTTTTTTCTTTTATTAAAACTTTGTGCAACTAATTTTTTATGTTTTAAACGCAAAATTTTACTTTTCTTTTTTACTTTTCCAAAATGTTTAACTTTAAAATCTTTTTTTTTTTTGTTCTTTAGCTTATATTGCTTTTTTCACTTTGGTTTACTGCATTTAATCCACTTTTGGAACCACTTTATGAACTTTTGTATGATTTTTAATATTTTTACCTTTAATTTAAGTTTTCTATCCTCTTTTTCCCGATCTGAATTGCTTTCTTCTTTTAAAATTTATTTTTGTTCACTGATTTCTTTTTAGGTATGGGGGATTTTCAATTTTTAAATGAATTTTTTAACACTTTGGGCTTATTTTTCTTATTTTTGAATGCTAATTTTTACTTAGTTTGAAATATTTTAGTTTTTTGTTTCACGTGTTTTTTAGATTTCTTATTTTTTCTTCGTTTTTAACTACTTTTTCTAATATTACCGACACGCCGATACGCACAGTAGGAGTGGCTCTCAAGAACTAAATTTACATAGAAATAATGCAAACGTACCTTCTTCGAAATTTGTAGACTTAGATGAGAAGTTGGAATCGCTGCTTTGATGAGAATTGGATATGCCGCTTTGTTGAGAATTGGATTTGCTGCTCAAATGAAACAGGTTTTGTTGAAGATCTTTCAAAAGTTGGAGACTTAGAGAACAATGAAATCTTTTCCTGAATATCCGGCTCGGAGATGGACCAAATGAAAACGTGGAAACGTTAGAACGCTGGATGGGAAAAGCCAAAAGATATGAAGTTGTTCTCTGAAATTGATAAAATTCCAAACTCGGAAAAAGTTTGTAATTTTATTTAGAAATGGAAAAAATGAAAGAAAATGGTTTATGTTTCAATATGGATTTTATTGAGCGTTGTTCTTACCAATATGGAGTACACAGCAAAAGTGAATTGGAGGTCACTAAGCTTTAAATTTAATACTAAAGGTTGCAAAATAATGGTTTTAACTACCAACATTGAAAATATTTAAATTCTAAAAAATCTATAAAATTATTGCCACAGTTTAGGCATCAGCGCAATGTTATGTTAAATGATAAAAAAAGGTGTTGCCATCTGGCATAAACAATTATTAAAAACCGAAAAAATTTAAGATTTTGAAAAGCTTTGTAAGCAAAGATGCGAAATCACGTAAACATCTTACATCCATTTTACCACTAACCATTTCATTTTCTTAAGAGTCTTATCAATGGCTGAATACTTGCAACGTTTCCCTTTTTATATGTCAAATTAATGTTATTTATCGATCTCTACGTTAACCCTAACAACCCACATGCTTAATATTAATAGCCGATTTGGAGGAATAGCTTTGAAATTCGATTTATTTGCATGTTAATTTTACGCTTTGGGAATCAAATCCTTAAAGCTCTATAATAAATACTTAATTGTGAAAATGGCTTTTACCCAAAGCACCAACACAGCTCCGCTTTCTTTATCTCTCTCTTCTGCTAAGCCCATAACCAACAATTATTTGCGTTCTCTCCGAAAAAGAAAAACAACACTCGTGCACGCTATGGGAGACAATCCCAAATGTATGATTGTTATTGGAGTTGACGTGCCACAGGGAATTGCTTTTCTATTAAAAATGGTATAATAACGTGCGTGTATGTATGTACGCGCGTGTGTATGTGTGCGCATTTAGAAAAAAAAAAAAAAAACGCTTTCCTATATGTACTCGGATGTATGCGGGAAAGGAATAAAAAAGAGAATCTCTTGTGTTCATTTGAAGTGATTTTTCAAACATCTCTCATCTTCCAGCTGCCACGTTTCATACAAATAACAAACAAACAGCTACACGCATACAAATAGAAAGCACACACATACACTCATGTTTATATCGTGTTTTTTCTTTTTTTCATGATTTTTTTTTTTTTTTTCCTTTTATTTGTAATGAACAGTATTCTCAAGGATTTGTACAAAACTGAGTACCCATTTGAAAAATTGGGAAAGTGATTTTATATAAAATATATATTGAAATGCAGTTTTCCAATATTATTTAAAATGTATTTCCCAGTTCCATAGCTATTGCTGTTATAAGCGCAAAGAGTTTACGTAGTTTTTATACCCTTCACTTTGTTATTCCGTTTGTAACGCGAAGAAGGAGGCTTGGCAAATATAGAAAAGTATATACTTATATTCTTGATTAGCGTCACCTCCTGAGTCAATGTAGTCATGTAGCTATATCTGTCTGGGTGTCTGTATGTCACTCAGACATTAAGAACTATAAAAACAAGCTTTGGGCAAAACCTTAACGATATCGGACAAGAGGGCGTGGCACCTTCTATATAAGCAAAAGTTCCGAATGCTATACTGAAAATATTTTTTTCAGATAATCCAACTAAATTTCACTCAGTCAGTAAAAACAGTAAAGACAAGCTCTGAGCAAAAACTAGGTGAACTGAGCCAAGAAGGCGTGGTACCTCCCATATAAGCAAAATCTTCAGAATGCTCACTAAGGACAGTAAATGTAAGCTCTGAGCAAAAACTAGGCAAACTCGGACAAGAGGGTGTGGCATTTCCCATATAAGCTAAAGATCCAAAATGCTATACTGAAAGCGTTTTTTGAGATCATTCAAACAAATTTCACTCAGACACTCAAAACAATGAGCGCAAGATATGAGCAAAAGCTATGTGAACTTAGCAACTCACGTACAAGCAAAATTTTCAAAATACTGCAGTGTAGGGCATTTAATATTTGGCCAGGCCAAAGGTTAAGCCCGTACTACTTATTCCTTGACAGCAGCTCTGCTCTTTTAGCATTTCCTGGAATTAAGATGAACTTTCATCATTTGAAAGGTTGTCAATATCCAGCCAGTTTCCAAAAAAGTCAGCTCAGCGCTCTACAAAGTTATGGAGCACGTTCTAAACTTTCACCTTATGAATTATCTGGGGTGCAACAAATTACTTAATGATCGTCAATATGGATTCCGCAGAGATCGTTCTACTGGTGGGACCAATATGTTAACTATCTTGGTGAAAATATGTTGTTTGCTCTGGATATTTCTAAAGCTTTTTAGCTTTTGCGGCTTCGTTACAAAACTAATTGCATATGGCATCAGCGATTCTTTTGCTCGTTGGATAAAGAGCTTCCGAAGTGGCCATTCTGTAAGTGTTGTCGTAGACTGTTTCACATCTAAGAGTTCTATCCCTGTACCTATTTCTTGATTTATCAATAACCTTCTTTTATCAACAATTTATCCTATCCACATCTTTTCGTACAACCATTTCTCATTCATATTACTTCAAAAAAATTCCAAGCTCTGTGGAGATTGAGAAAAAAAGGCGGTAAATGACTAACTTTCAAATGACCTTAAAACATTCTCCGAGAGCGGTGTGGAAGTAATCGGGTCGAATTCAACGCTGACATGACCAAAAGCTGTTTGTTCTCTAACATACGAGTGCATTGTTCCCCCGCTCTTGGCATATCAATTCAAGCTGACCTGAGTTGTACTGATCATGTCGTCGGTGTGTAAAAAGAAGCGGCCGAGGCGTAGGTAATCTAAAAAGGTGTACAAAATACTTTTCTTCTATTGAACTATGGAGTGTATATATCGCTCATATAAGACCTAAGCTAAAGGGCTAGGGCCGGGGTTCCAAAAACTTACTTGGGGCTGCTAAATAGAGTTTAACTTCGAGCGATAAAATTAATAGGGGATGCTGATGTTGTGTGCTCTGTTGACTCTCTCGAACACCGTCGGGGCATTGGCACTTAGCACATAGCATTTCAGGGCGGTGAAATAGCGTGAAATAGTTGTTTTTTTGATTAATCTGAACACTGAAAAAAAAAAAAAATTAAAATAATCCGTAATCATTTTTGAGGAATGCCATTTTGAAAATTGTAATGAAATTTCCATATTAAACGAAAAAACCTAAGAAAATAACACCAATAAGCAAAAACAAGAATTAAGATGTATTTTTTGAAACTAAATTCGGGTCCAGAACAGCGCAAACTTGTCAGGATTTTGAGATATCCTATAAATACCGTTTACATGCTATTTCTGAAGTCATATAGAAAGACAGGACAGTTTTTGGCCATGATTCTTTATATGGAATTTAAAAACTACTAATCTTGGCCTTCAAAATCCACTTTAAATTATATCAAAAACTATCTTTTTTACGATTTTTAAATTTTGAGGCTAGGATGAGGAAGAGCACAAAATATACAATAAAAAAATAAAAATTTATTTAATTTACAAATCTTATGCGACTACATCACATGTGCACATAGGTCAGTAGCCTAGAGCTCTGAAAAGTTTGTTATTAATGTATCACTATAAGAAGTAGCTAAGTTCAAATCCCACTACAGGTACTGTACTTTTTTTTTAACAAAACGAACGCTTTTTAAAAAATAAAAGGTATTACAGAACGGAAGCACTTATGAATGAAATGAAATGAAATAAATATACTTAGTAGGGGTAAAAAAAACTGTAAAAATGTTAACTTTGATGAACGCTACAAACCTATTACTTCACAGTTTTCCTACTGGGTATCACTAAACTTCAAACGCATACACAGAAAACAAAAAAAAAAAAAAAAACACTTAACCGAAATACAAACAAAAGTTTGAGAAATGAATAAAAAATGCCACAAGCCAATTTAATTTTAGTAGGATTTATAAAAATACAATTTACACCAGGGAGAAAGTAACACAAACACACACACAGGCATACACTCAGTAACAGTAACATTTACAGTTAAACTATAGATAAACTCACACCTACATACATACACACATAGTAACTGCCCACTTTTTTCTGCTTCGCTTCCGTTGGTGTAAACACCTGCGCTAAAACGAAAAATGAAAAAATACCGCTTGGCGCCTCAAGCGTGAAATAACCGTAACGCTCTCAGCAGCAAACTTAAAATCACCGGAAACGGAAGTAGGCCAAAACTTTTTTTTCACCGTTTTATTTATTTTTTTTTACTCCACAACATCGTTTATTTATTATTTTTAGCCCGTTATCGCAACCATCATAAAAAAAATATTTTTATGGGCAAAAAACACAAACAAAAAAAATTGTAATTTAACCTTTTTCTTACTCTTTATACAAAATTTTATTGCTTCACAATACCTCTTACGTCCTTTAGAGCAAGGAGTCCATAGAAAGTACTTATAAAGGAACAACAACAGCAGGAAAGATCTGCAATGCTGTGCTATGAAGGAAGTACTTTGCCCAGTTAACAAAGGCATCTTTTGTTCATGCCCTTCGATAAGGAAAATTAAAATTATGCAAATTGTTTAAAGATTCTCTTATCGAATTGCTGTGGAGAGATTATTGAGTTAATTAATGAGGGTTCCATTCACCCTCGTCATTCGTAAAATAAAACAAGTCAAGGTCGTTACAATAAATCCGTTCGCTTTTTTTTTTTTGCCTTTATAAGTAGATAGCAAAAGAGATTGTCCAAATTGAAAACAAACAACCTGGGTAAATCTTTTAATTAATAACCTTTGATTGGAAAGTTAAATCATCAGCAGCTTTGTTAATATTTAATTCTTGTAATTGCTACATCTTTCTGAGAATTTTTGCTAAAATACATATGTATCTTTTATACATTTTACATTACTGAAAAGAAGTAAACAAATTAACTTAGAGATAATAAAAGTTCATTCAAATTAATGTGCCTATGGAAATCCAAAAAAAAAATAAATATATCGAAAAATTCTCGTATTGAAAGGCTCCAATAAAAATATTGATTGTTTAAAAAAAATCCAAAATTTTTGCGATTTTTTTGTGGATTTTGGTATATTGTGACAACCACTCCTTCATAAAGCTGTCCATAATTTCTTAACAGATTTTCATGTTCTGACCTATTTTGGAAAGGTAGTGAAGAGGGCTTTTAGCGCAAGGTAAATTTTCTGCTATTTGGCAAAGGTTCCAAAATAGACGGCATAATTATTTTGACAAAATCTACTTGTGACTATTGAACGTTGCTTTGTTTAGAGCTGTCTTATCACTTTGCCAAAATGATGCTCAAACGAAAGACAGTATTTATGCAAACCAAATATACTGTGGATTTTTGTTTCCATTCTTTTTCTGCTGATAAGAATGCAAGCAAACAACGAATTTTGTAGTGCCATAAGTATTTTGGCATCACCTTACGCATAATATTTTACAGCAAAAATTGTGATTCAAACAATTCAAATTTATTTCGATTATTTGAAATGTGCTGAGCTCATAAAGGTAAAAAAAAATTTTCACTTGTGCGGTGTTGCCGTATTCGTAAAAAAAAAACCGTTTTCCTGGTCATGACTTTATTTGAACTTATCTGTAGAGAGTACGCTGGTTCCATTGCAGCTAGTGACAATTCGCTTAAAATATAATTAAATTATATTTCTAACGGTGTATTATCTGTTGGACTCTATTAAAAAAAATAGTTGAGTTACAATATAATGGTCGAAAATTAAAGTTTTGACGATATTGCATCACTCCCACTGTGTTTTTTGAAACTAACCATTTGTAAAAGTTTATGTTTTATAACTGTGTCAAAAGCCCATTTTATTACAAAAATGTTAAACTCTTGTAAACTAAGATCGGATAAAAATTGACAGATTTTTTGCATGGATTAAGTCCATGGGTAAAAGTAATGTTACACACATTATGTGCCATAATAATCGATTATTTGGCAAACATAATTTTGTCATTTAAATGCCACCAATTCTACATCATCAGGTTAATTTGTCATGAAAACAATGAACCGCTCGATAGTCACAAATAGATTTTGTCAAAATAATTATGCCGTAGTGTATTTTTAATAAAATTGCTCCAAGTTTTAAGATCTTCTTAAATATTTTTTGTGAAAAGAAGGTATTAAATACTATCAAAAAAAAAGAGTAATGATGTCAAATAATACGAAAAATAAAAATTATTTTGATGAGCATAAAAATATAGAAGGTTTCTCATAAAAAAGCTCAGAAAAGTGAGCTCGGTTCCACCAATTTTTTGTTATTTCATATATCAAAATAACTTTATTGAGTCAAATGTTTTCCATTGTTTTTACTATCTCTCGCCATCTTTCGAGCAAAACCACAATACCGTCCTTAAAGAATTCCTGTAGCTTCTGCTCAAAAAACTCGAACAAGATTTTATGCAATCCTCTAGGGAACTCTACTTTATGCCATCAAGATAATTCTGTAACGAGTGAAACAAATGGTACTTAATCCGAAGCTGCAAAGTCTGGGCTGTACGGTGGATGCATTCTCAGCTACGCTTTTTTTAGTTATTGGCGGACTACCAAAGAATTATGTGGTCTAGCGTTGTCGTGATGAAAGAGGACGCCCTTTTTGCTGACTAATTCCGGACGTGTTTCCCTGAGCGCTTCATTCAGTCTTGTTCATTGTTGACAGTACAGTTCCTAATTAATCATTTGGCCACACGGATGCAGCTCGTAGTACACATGATCCTTGCATTCCGAATCATTTACTGGAATGTGGTCAGTTAGTTTTGTCGTGAATGGCTGTGTGTCGGTCCCCCTCCACCTTTTCAAGAATTTCGTCCATTTTTCTAGAGCATGGTGGACCAGATTTAGATGCGTATTTTATATCAAAATTTCCAGAGCGCAAATCATACCATTTTTTAACTGTTCTTTCCGATAATATAACTTCTTCATATTTTTCTGAGTTTCTTCGGCCGTATAGTGCTTTTCGGAGAAAAAAAAATAAAAAGGAAGCGAACTTTTTCCGATTCTGCACTCATTTTGTACCATTAAAGCATTTAAATAATGAAGAAATGTCAATGAATAAAAATTGCTTATGATTTTCAGAGATGTCCACTACCTTTATCAAGAAAGAGTTGACAGATCGAACCAGTACTTAGAGTTATAGTACTTTAAACTTTGCTACTTCAATTTTCTGAACTTTCTTTTTAGCAACCTTTATATAAAATTCGAGGACTTGTGCAGAAAATTATGGGCTTTTGAAAAAAAAAAATTTAACTGAAAAAAACTTTTCATATATTATGTGGAAAAAAAGTTTTTTTTCTTTAAAGCCATTTTGGGGCTTTGAGCACTTTATTTGAATATTTTTATTTAAAAGTTAATTTTATTATAATCATATAAAAGCGGTAGGTCAACGAAAAAAAAAATGTGGTGGCAACCCTATATGGCAGCACATGTCCACCAACTACTCATGATAAACACTAGGGGTCTGCACAAGACGTCTTGTTTGCGTTTTAAGACATTTCGTTTCAAGATACGTTATATTTTGTACCTGTTTTTTGTTTATCAAATGCTCTAGTTCAGTGTCGTGAGTAAATGTCTTGACAGAACTAGAATTTGAAAGAAAATAAACAAATACTGTGCTAATTTGTCTTGTTTGATTTGTTTCAGTTATTTAAGTTGCATACTGTAGTAGTAGTGTACAATACTTAATGCTAATGGTGTGATAAGAGTAGTTTATCGCTCTCTTCTTGTGCCTCTTTTTTGTTTACGCTCTCTCTCTCTGTCGCAAAAATGTATGAAAGCTACTACAATTCTGCAAGTGTTACCATATCATCAATTTTATTGTAGTTTCTCTACACGCACGTTTTACAGTGACCTGAAGTATTTGTTTTTATAAAATAGAGTACACTGATGTATTTTTTAGAACCAAGTTTATTTTTCACACTGATAAAACAAGACAATGTAAATAGTGTCAAAACGAAATCAGTGTACACGATGATTTGAATCTTGAATTTTTTGGATCAAATGCATCAGTTCAGTGAAAAATGTGGGTGTAAAAAAAAGTACACTTCATTTCAAGATGTCTTGTGCAGACCCCTAATAAACACATCATTGATCAACTTCAAAAACTTATAACTTGAAAACTGCACTAACCCTGAAAATTTCTCTAAAATTAAATAAAAAGCCGACGAGCTATGAATTTTCAAATATATGAGTATCAAAAAGTTAGATCGAACTTCCTATGGACGTCATCTTGGAAATTTTCGGAAAATCATTTTACCACAGTTATATATATCTGAAATACTAACTTTTCACCAATTTTCATAAAAATCAGAGATGTCAGCCCAAATCGTAATTTATTATATTGTATAAAGGTTGATTCAGCAGATAGAAGTTAGAAAGATCAAAAATTTTAAACGTAAACATAGTTATTGATTTCTAGAGAAAAACATTTTATTTTCAAGTTCTTGCACTTTTTATGTTATGAGCATTTTCGGAACCCCTCTTTGATTTCTAAGTTTCAAAAAATGAAAATCTCAACATTTTTGTGATAAGGTCTAGAGGTCAGAAAAACTGGATTCGGTTAGAATAGACAACCTGAAAGTGTCAGCGCAACCTAAAAATTGGTTCATTCTCACGTGGAAACGGTCATGTACTTAACATAAAATAAAACCGACATATATACGTACGTTTAAGGATTACCAAAAAAGAACATATGTATTTCATTAAGAATAATTCTAATGAAAGTCGTGTGAGCATGCGTCAATTATTTATTCAATTCTGTCTCAAGCCTTACATAAAAATTCACTAATAAGTTTCAAAAAATTTACTTCAATTCAAATTGAAAAATAAGATACTTTATTATATCCAGTGCTGAGCTTTGCTTTGAAAACTTTATTAATAAATTTTTTTAATCTCAAAAGTTAATGAAAGGTACGAATATTAAAATGGAAACATTTTTAAAAATAAATATGATGTAAATCTCAATTTTCCAACAGAATATCAGCACAAACAGTTGCTAACACAATGGTACCATTTGTTTTTGACAGAAGGATTATCCTTATATCTAAAGAATAAATAATCTTTCACTAAGGCTTTAAACTTTCTTATTCCTTTGCGAAACTTGAAAACTTTTCTTTCTCGAGTTGGTAAGAACAAAAATCGTTTTTTGCTTGTCTGCGTCTGTCATACGTTTGTGCATGAGTGCGTTTATTTTCAAAGGGATATGTGTAAGTGTGTGTGTGTGCGTCAGGATAATTGAAAAGAAAAGATATTAATCTCACAAAATTTATCTCTGTTTGCATTAAAAAAATAATCATCTTGCAGACACTTCGTGCGCAAAGTGCATAATTACATTTGCTTTGTATAATATGTTTTTCTCCATAATGGGTATTTTATTAAGATGACGCAAAAAATATATTTCCATATAATTAGTGCTTAAGACTTTGAAGAATTTGGAACAAAGAATTTTTTTTTTTTTTTGTAATTCATTTACTAATAAAATATGATGTCGGGCATATGAGTTTCGCGACTGCAAGCTTCAAATATTGACTACATTTTTGCGCAAGTTGTGCTGTCATGGAGTAAATCTATCCATGAACAAAAACTAGCAATACATTGTAACTTGCAAGCGCGTTTATATCTATCTGCGGACACATAAAGTTCAATCCTTATCGATGTCTTTCGAACCATAAGAGGAGCAGAAAAGCGTCAAAGAAAATAGATGGCCGTCTTAACCGACGATCAAGTGGATTGGTTAGACGATAACGATTTGGTTTAGCGGACATTCCGAAGGAAAAGGAAGACAACGATAATCGGAAACTATTCCGATTAATTCGGCAGATACATGTTTTGAAAATCCGTGGCAAGAGATTTTTATTGTTATTTTTGAAATAAATGCTTCTATTAATAATTACACTGTACTAGTTTTTGGGACCTTTTTTTTTTGGTCTTGCGGAAGATAGGTCATTCTTACCTAATTCGGGTACTGGGAATTCAGTGGGGCTAACCGATTTGCTGGATTGGTTCATCACTCCATACAAAAAGTTCAAATCAAAATTACGTCTAGAAATAGGTGTTTTTCATAAAGAATCTCTTAGTAACTTCTGATAAAACAATAATTTTTCATCAGAAGAATATTTTCCATTAAATGATGAATTAATAGACATTCGAATTGCTAACTTTTAAATTAATTTATTGGATATTTTTTTACTTTAACGTTATTTTTTTCCGAATTTTCTTAAAATTTTAATTTTTGCCCAGTCATTTGTGGGTTTATTCACTAAATTTAGAATAGAACTGTCATTTCTCATATGATTTTGTTCTCTAAAGGCTTATTACTCAGGATGTGGTGATCCAATTGAAAAATAGTTAAAGTACAGCTTGTTAAGGAACAGTGAATTTTTTACTTTTGTGCAGGGATAACTCAGGATCCTGACGTGATAGAAAAAATTCAAGATCATAATCGTAATAAGAAGGTCCCGATCCATCATAAATTGCTATATAAACTGAGAACGGAAAACCAATTTTGGACTGAACCGAGGTAGGGGCTTAAAAACATGGACCACCGCTGATCCTGGCAGCATCCACTTCTTTGTTACTCATAGTCAGACTTATGAGCAACTCAACTCAGTTTTTCGTACTCATATTTTGCATACTCAAGTCCGTCTAGCACCCACTCTATAAGAAAATACGGTAAAAATTAACGTTAAAGTTAAGAAGTATCCGATGAATTGATAAAAAACTTAGCAACTCCATTGCCAATTAATACATTCTGAACAGGAAAATATACTTTTGATGAAAAATCATTGATTCAACACTGTTTAATAAAAGATTCTTTATGAAAAACACCACTTTCTAGACGAAATTTTGATTTGAACTTTTTGTATGGGGCGATGAATTAATCCAGCAAAACGGTTAACACCACTGAATTCCCCATGCCCGAATTAGGTAAGAAATACCTATTTCCTGTCCGATCAAATTTTCAACTAGTACAGTGTTATCAATTCTATTTGTTTTCACTGCTATTTATTTACCAAATTATCGTTCCTTAGTTTTAACCCAATCTTTAAAACAAATTTCATAAAAACTGATGCAGTGGTTTAGCTGTGAAAGCGTTTTTCTATTTAGGGGCGTGGCACCGCCCACTTTCAAAAAAAAAATCATATGCATTGCTTGCCCTCACAACCTTTTCAAGCGAATATGATGATTTTGGTTGACTATTTATATATAGATTCTGTACTCATTTGACGCTGATGATATGTTCTCTCATTTTTCAAAGATGGCGCTGAAGTTCGTCAGTTATCGTCCGACCTTAGTGGAATCTATATAAGATGGCGCTGTTGAATATAAGTTATCATACTACGATATAAAATACATCGTCTGTCAGTGTCTATAATTTGCCTGTTCAGGTTATAGGGTACATTTTATTTCGGAATACTATCGGCTTGGAACAGGTTGTTGGAGAATTTTATGACTTGAAAACCAGTTATCTAATTTGTCATGATTTTTTTCTTTCAAAGACGTGAGATTCCATTACTTACTATAATCAAAAAGAAAGAAAGTTCGCCCAGAAAATTCAAAAGTCTATGTCTCGATTTGCTGGATTTTCTTCCAGTCCGCCTTTTTCTGCATTTGTTTGCTTTGGTAGATGAATATCTATTGTCGAGACTTCTAGGCATATTCCCGAGGACAAAATTCTTCATATCTTCTAAACTGTCTGACGCAGATGAATGAGATTTGCTACGCAAATAAAATGGCATCGGGACAAATATCATCCGCTGAAAACATTGACAGCAAACCACTCATATAAGAAAAAAACTAAAAAATTGTTTGACCGAGATGAATTAGATTAGGTACATACCTACATTTGCAAAGGACACCAGATACGGGTGAACGAAGTTGCTTCCGGAACAACTAAACTTAATTTAAAAGCACGTTGGGGCGTAAACACAAGAGTCACATTTAATTATGTAACACAATATAACAATGGCGTTTATTTTTGTTTTGCTTTCAGTTACAAAATTGTGGTTTTTCCACTTGCAACATTCTAATGAATAAACAAATGCAAAATTCAATTTCATTGTAATCCAAACCAATGTTTGTTGAAACATTGTTGGTTTTACAATGATACTCATATGACATATTCAAATATGCTCATGACCATAGAATTGATTGTGAAATTCAATGTTTCTAAATCATTGATGAAACACACATATGTACATACACGTATAACCTTTAGACATCAAGTTTTCACGACATTTCACCTCGAGCAAAAACCATCACCAAATTCATGTACCTGCTACCAATGACATATTTTTTCAAAAACATCAACGAATGAACAAAAATTTTACATTTCTGCGAAAATTTATGGAATATCATTGCATATTAATAGAGTCGTGACATTTGATTCCAACAACAGTGACTAGCACTACAACAATAATGAGAGCAGCAACGTAAATAACAAGCGAAAATATTTTCATTCTAAAATTTCGCTAAAATACCAAATATCGCGATATCACGATGTATTTGAATAAAAATACCGCTTACTCGAAACAAACAATGGTAAACCCTACTGTTTGTTTAATTCTAAATTGAAAAATGCTTCTGTTAAATTTCTCACTGCAAAAATAATTGCGACAAAATTGTATAGAAAATGGTTTGTATTGCACGTCCCATAATTCACGCAAGATTTGAATTAAATAGAAAATAGTTCCTTTTGTCTGAATTTTTTTTTGTACATATAACGAACAAAGCATAAAATTTTGTTTGTAATAACATAACAACCAGATGACCTCACACGAATTCACTCTTTTGTCGTAATTTTTCATTACCAAGTGTGCACAAGTGAGGCTGAATTTCTTTGATGTAGCATTGAATCTCCTTTTTAAATGCATTTTTACAAATCTCAAGCTGGCAACTATCAAATTATTTTCTATTTTTAGCAAGTATCACTTTACCGCAGTACAACTGGAGGCGTGATTTATGGGACACCCTTGATGTATTTTAAGTTAACAGAAGTTTTGATTCTAAGGTATGTACATACATACTTACTTATGTGTTGATGTGCTGATACAAAATAAAACTGTACACACAGAAAAAAAAATTGTATTCACAACAACTTTATGTTTTGATTCAAGAATTTATGTTGGTTAAAATCTTCCCAACAACTTTTGCTCTTGTTTTAAATACGAAATTGTTATGTATTATGCATAACGAAAAATTGTTGAATCAAGTAAAAAGTTGTTGAAGTTTTAAGAACGAAAATTGTTGTATTAAAAGCGAAAAAATTTTGGAAATTTATGAATGGAAATTGTTGTTTCAAAAGCGAAACTGTTAACAATATTTAAAAGCGAAATAGCTGAACGAAGAATAAATGATTGTTGAAATGTTTGTTCTTATATAAGTCTTTATTAGCAATCTATCTTACGGCAATAAAAGAGATACAGTAGCATGAACATTGGTTGCAGTATGAGCCTAAGAAGTCAAACGGCGTTTTCATACGTGTAACTGATGCTTCAACGGCAGCATTTTGCATTTTATCTTAACTGGCGATAGAAAGAGGACATAATACGATAATCAGAAGCGAAGTGGATCGTGTGCGAAGTCAGGTTTACAACATCCGCGAATCCAAGTTACGATCAATAAAGCGTAATTTATTATGGAATTCATACGCTACCAGAAAGATGGGAGAAATTAGTGTTTAGTGTTTAGTTTATATGAAATGTTTCTTACCCTTAATCGTTATATAAAGCTTTTTAAATAAAATAGAACTTATTCAGTAATTTAAAAGTTTTTTTTTTTTTTTTTGCTTACAAAAAAGAGTGTTTGAAGTTTTGTATTTAAAACTATTTTTTATATTTTTTATGACAAATGGGTAAACAAATTAAGTATCAAGAACAAAGTTGTTGATTTAAGAATAAAATATGAATTTCAACAATTAAAAAATAACAATTTTTTAAGAATGAAAAATTGTTGTTTTAAGAATTTTTTTTTTTCTGAGTGTATAACGAATGAATCAAAAACCAAAGACAAAGGAATTGTTTCTAACAGCACTGCTAAATCCTAGTTTATGAGGAAATTTTTCAAATAAATTCTTTGAACAAAAGAAACTTTGCTGTTTTTTCTCATAATAAATTAAAAAAATTGTTTGAAAAACTTTCTAGTGTTAACTAGGAATACACTCAGAATTTGTTTCTTCTATTCCCTGCTTTTTTAACTTAATTTTCTACAACTCCAAGCTTTTTTCTTTACATTTCTAATTTATAGGATGTATTGAATAAGGTTACGAAGGTTTTTGAGAGGAGAAATAGGAGGTCTAGGCTAACAAAATTGCACCTGGAGGAATCTAAAATATATCCCTAAAGAGTTACATGGTTAAAACTGATTTTCTGACTTGTTTTATAAAAAATTTTCTTAGGTCACCCTAGTATTTGAGGGAAAACTTTTAGCGAATTGTATGAGCTTTCTACAAGTGTATTTGGTTTATGGTGTTTAAAAGAATTTTGCAAAGTTCTGGGCCTTTAGAAAGGATACCTTTAATTTCTTTCGTATTTTTTGATTTTGGTGGCCATTTTTAACAATGTCCTGTTAACAAACCCTTCTATAATTTTTTTTACAGTCTCCGTTAAATTTACTTTAATTCAGTGTTGCATTTGATATCCCAGTTTTTTAATTTGGGATCCGAAAAAAATACTTTTTAAGTACAATCCGAGCTAGTTTCGAGCTGACTTTGAATGAAGTCTTAAATGTTTAGGGGCTTTATTTTTTTAGCCATACGAACCCATGAGAATATTTGGCGATCATATCACGAATTTCGAGCTAAGAACTGCCCCAGAAAAATTTGATACTTTGTTTTTCATCAATAAAAAAATACGTAATGAATTTTTTTTAAATATCGTTTTTTTTATTTATTAATGAGTAGTATAACGAACATAAATAACCTTACACTATTAACAAATATTTATTTTATATAAAAATATTTTAATTTTTTCTTAAGACCCTTCATTAAGTTTTGTACAGTTGTTTCGTCGGCAGTACCGTACGACCTTCGCCACTTTTTTTTAAATCTTTTAAATTTTTTGCAGTACTTTTACTCTTCCAAAGATCTGATTTCATTAGAGTCCAATATCTCTCAATAGGTCGAAGCTCTGGGCAGTTAGGTGGATTCGCATTTTTGGGTACAAAATTTACATTACCTATTGCTATTATACCATTCTATGGTGGCTCTAGAGTAGTGAGAGGTTGCTAAATCAGGCCAGAACATAACAGTACCCCCATGCTCACGAATAAATTGCAAAAGACGTTTTTGAAGGCATTCATCAATATAAATTTTCGAGTTAATTGTGCCCTGTGTTACAAAAAAACTGCTTCTCAGACCGCAAGTGCATATGGCCTGCCACACCATATACTGTTTGGGAAATTTTGTAATTTTCTTCTCTTTAAATTTGCTCTGTACATGCCTCTTAACCGAACAGGTATAAAATTCGTGTCCCGGTAGCTGTTTTAAATCTGCCTTAACGTATGTTTCATGGACCATTATGCAACAGTCAAATTTAGTCAGGTAGACGACGTATAACTTTCGAGCTCGCTTTTGAGCCTCTGACTGCTTTTCATGTGAACGGTCTGGTACTTTTTTAACTCTGTAGGTCTTTAGCTTAATTTTTTTCTTTAGTCTGTTTATAGAAGATTTTGAGGTTCCTGCTCTGGCAGCCATATCTCATTCTAAAGTATTCGGATTCTGCTTAAAAACGCTGTTCACTTTTTCACCAACTGTGATGCACCTGTTTTTTTAGTTATGGCTCAATATTTTAATTCTGGTCTTTGCAGGTAAATGAGTTTGCGCTTTTTTTCTTGATTGCTAGATATCTTTGTCGTTTGATGTTCGTTTACCAAGTGTTATATATTTTTGTAATCGTCATATTGTATTATATAGAAAAAATAGCACCCATATTTCGACCTGCACGATCATCAGGTAAATCATAATCTTAAGGAATAAAAGTATCAAATTTTTCTGGGGCAGTCCTTGGTTTCGAGCTCATCAAAAACGAAAAGTATTTTCCGGAAAACCCCAAACTTGCCCGGAAAATCCCAAAAAACCTTTTTTTATGTCGGTGCCATGGCATAATCTCCACGGACATAGTCCCCATTTCGTAAATGGGTGTTATGTCTACAAATTATTCGGACTTAATCCCCATTGACGAAATGTGGATTTTTCGGACAGTCTATAATATATCCAACACCTTGTTTGCTAGCCGCAGTAATTTTATATAAGAGTAGGGATAAGTAAGTAGGTTGCCTGCGGCCGCAGCTCAGGACTTTTAACTTCCAAAAATCCAACACTGGCTTCGCGGATTAGTCTGTAATATAGTTTAAGTAAGTTCTAAGTTTTTCGAATATAGTCCCCGTTTCGTAAATGGGGATTAAGTCCGAATAATTTGCAGACATAACACCCATTTGCGAAATGGGGATTATATTATGGCACCGGCATAAAAAAAGGTTTTTTGGGATTTCTCGGGAAATTTTGGGGTTTTCCGCAAAACACTTTTCGTTTTTGATGAGCTCGAAACTATTGTCAAAATTCGTGTGTCAAATGAAATGGTTGCTAATTATTCTCATGTGTTCGTCTGGCTGAAAAAATAAAGCAAACCCTTAAAAATTTTTTTGGGATTTTCCGGGGAAATTTAAGGTTTTCCGGAAAACAATTCATTCAAGGTCAGCTCGAAACTAGCTCGAAATTTCTTCGTCAAAAGATTTCAGCGCTTACTCTTCCCGCGTATTTGTCTGGCTGAAAAAATAAACTAAGCTATACAGAACAATATTTCCGTTTTTCCGGAAAATGAAAAATTTCCCAGACAGCTCGAAATTACTGTTTTACTCGAAAATAGCTTGAAATTCCCAACCAAAAAACATCGAAATTCGTCACACCTGTAAGGCTCTTTTTATGGACATTATTATTACTGTGTATAGATTTTAACCTATCATTTGTTGGTTTCTTTAACATACACTGGCAACACTATTCAAATAAAGCAAATAAAAATATTTGCCAACGTTGGTGGCTTAAAATATATTTATTTTTCTGTTTTGCAAAATTATTTATTCCGGCATCCGGTACCACGCTTTTTCCTGTTTTCGTTATTCGTTGACTTTTAAATCTGCCGGATATCTTCCAACGCTATGATGCGTTCTAAAATTTAAATTTCTTTGAAAACATTGAGCTATTCCGGCCGATGTGAATGTCGCATGCTAAAGCATTTTCAATTTACTTAAAATTCAAGTGAAATTTTTATTTTATTGGTAATGGCACCACATTCTTGAAATGACAACACAAACGCCAGCTAAATTGAGAAAATAGTGGCAGCAGAAATTTTTTCTTCTTTTTTTTCGTTTTTCTAATGAGTTCAAATATTTAGTTTGCTCCGTTGGTCGCTCGATGATGTTGGCTTAAGGCTTAAACCAAAAAAAAAAATATCTATCGCATACTTCAACGTCCACTTTGCTGGCCTCAATCCACAATGGCACAAAATGTTGAAATTAAAGAAAGCGAAGCAAGATAATGTAGTAAACGAGAAGATAAACATTCTTAAGTTTATATAAGACATTTTTTTCTTTTTCTCTCTAAAGGAAAAGCTCAATGTTATCTTAAATTCATTTTATTTTCATTTTCCCGCTTTTTTCGCAAACGATTTGCTTGTTGTCAGTGCAAATTGAAAATTTCCCTCCATCAAAAGCGCATCAACTTCAAACGGCCTGGAAATTCGCTGGAAGATAAAATTTCTTGGAGTAAATATTATTATCGTACTCGCAGATTGCTGTTTTTATATCATTACTTTCTATTTTATTCCTTTTTATTTTTTCAAATTAATGCAACTAACTGTTAAGATCTTAGATAGTTGCTGCTGGCAAAATAATTTTTTTCTTTTGGCCAAATCAAATCTTTTGGATTAAGGTCTTGTTAAACGATTTGCATTTTGTAATTGATGAAATGAAATCATTGCATATTTAAAATCTGCACTAAATATTTAGCTAACTTATGTACATTGTGGCTTTGATCAATCCATAAATTTAAGCTTTATAAAGCTTCTAATGAATTTTATTTCTTCTTATGGCTTTTGAATTAATATGAAATTCTTTACAATTTGTCGCAGTTTTAGAGATATAAAGAATATTGATTTATATATTATTTTACCTACACATATTTTCCTCAAATACTACCAAAGGTTCCATTTTTCTATTGAATGTTAATTGGACTTTACTCATAACTTCATAATAATCTGCCAAGTCTCATCTACATATTTGTTAAAATAGTTTCAGAAATATGAATTACGTTCCTCCAAAACAAGTGAATTTGAGGTTCGCTCAGCTACATGAATTTGGTAAAATTCGTACATTTCATAAGAAGTTCGTACTACCCACGACTTTGACGATGCAGGCAGCGTACCAAATTTCATTGAATTATCTTGCTCAGTTTTCCCAGAAAATGTATTTCCACGCACACCCAGCCAGCCAAACAGACGGACATGGCTATATCGACTCAGGAGGTGACGCTGATCAAGAGTATATACATATACTTTTCTATATATGAGTATATATATTAGGGTGGGCCGATTTGAAAACTGATCTCGGCTACCCCCCTATGTGAAAGTTCATTCAATTCTATGAATATTTGCCAAAGGAACTATACCTCTGCGTTAAACTTTAGTTCGGCACATTTCTGGTCGAAAATTTTACCTTTTATTAATATTTTTTATACCCTACACCCAGGGTATATTCACTTTGTCCTTCCGTTTGTTACGCAGAGAAGGAGGCGTGGCAGGTATAGAAAAGTATATATATTCTTGATCAGCGTCACCTCCTGAGTCGATATAGCCATGTCCGTCTGTCTGGCTGGCTGGCTGGGTGGCTGGCTGGCTGGCTGTGTGTTGAAATACACTTTTTGGGAAAACTGAGCAAGATAATTCAATGAAATTTGGTACACTGCCTCCGTCGTCAAAGTTAGCTTGGGAGATTGAAAATGAGCAAAATCGGTCAACGGACACGCCTACCGCCCATACAAAAATTATATTCAAAATGCAATTTTAGAAGTATTTTTCACGACAATGCAACCACAATACATATAAGTACTACGAATTGTAAGCGCAAGCTCTGATAAAAAACTGAGCGAATTCGGACAAGAGGGCGTGGCCCCTCCCATATAAGCAAAAGCTTCAAAACGCTATACTGAAAGCGTTTTTTGAGATATTCGAACCAACTTTGACTCAGACACTAAGAGTCATAAATGAAAGCTCTCAGCAAAAATTGGTTGAAATCGTACAAGGGGGCGTGGCACCTCCCATATAAGCAAAAGTTTCAAAATGCTATACTGAAAGAGTTTTTTGAGATAATCCAACAAAATTTCACTCTGACACTAAAAACTATAAATGCAAGCTCTGAACAAAAACTGGGTGTACTCGGACAAGAGGGAGTGGCACCTCCCATATAAGCAAAATTTTCAAAATACTGCAGTGTAGGGTATTTATTTTTCGGCCAGGCCAAAATTTACACCCTTACTAGTTTTATTTTCATACTAAATTTTAAAAATTTTTATGAAGACAAAAGTAATGTCATTATATGATTTGGCTGGTATTCTGTCAGTAATCAATCAAATTGGGTTTTGTTTACACAAAAAGTTTACTTGATAGGGTGGAATTGATGCTATATTTTAAAAAAAGTGATATGGGTCAAATAGCCGATTATTATGACCGACTATCAAAATAAACGATTCATATTTTTGGATGAATTTTTTCAAACAAAACACCAACCAAGGCTGAAAGTTCATTCAATTTTATGAATATTTACCCAAGGAACTATACTTCTACGTTCAACTTTAGTTCGGCGCATTTTCGATTGAAAATTTTACCTTGCGTTTAATATTTATTTTTATGCTTAATTTTTAAAATTCTCATAGAGACAAAAGTAATATCATAATATGTTTTGGCTGGTATTCTGTCAGTAATCAATAAAATTGGGTTTTATTTTTACAAAAAGTTTACTTGATAGCGTGGAATTGAGTATATTTATTCCAAAAAATTTTATCGATCAAATAACCGATTTATTATAAACGATTCATATTTTTACATGGATTTTTGGTATATTGTTCTGTAAAATTAAATCAATTAATTTATTCCACGCTATCAAGTAAACTTTTCGAAAGAACAGAATCCAATTTTATTGATTACTCATAGAATACCAGCCAAAACATATTATGATATTACTTTTGTCTCTATGAGAATTTGAAAAATTAAGCATAAAAATAAATATTAAACGCAAGGAAAAATTTTCATTCGAAAATGCGCCGAACTAAAGTTGAACGTAGAAGTATAGTTCCTTGTGCAAATATTCATAAAGTTGAATGAACTTTCAGCCTAGGTTGGTGTTTTGTTTGAAAAAATTCATCCAAAAATATGAATCGTTTATTTTAAAAGTCGGTCATAATAATCGGCTATTTGACCTATATCACTTTTTTAAATATACAGTATCAATTCCACACTATCAAGTAAACTTTTTGTGTAAACAGAACCCAATTTAATTGATTACTGACAGAATACCAGCCAAATCATATAATGATATTACTTTTGTCTTTATAAAAATTTTTAAAATTTAGTATGAAAATAAAAAAAATATTAATAAAAGGTAAAATTTTCGATCAAAAATGCGCCGAACTAAAGTTGAACGCAGAGGTATAGTTCCCTGGGCAAATGTTCATAGAATTGAATGAACTTTCACATAGGGGGGTAGCCGAGGTCGTTAAATTTCGTCCATACAATTTGGCCCACCCTAATATATATCTATATAGAGTATAAAAACAGAGGAAATTTTTATTTGACTTTTACTTACACTTTTATTTTACCTTTAGGTAATCTGGTAATTTTTAGGTTGCACTCCTTCACAATGCACTTTAATTATTTCACCTGAAGTTTAGAAACAATTATTTGATATTCAAAGTGGTTCCGAAGATTCCAGACAGGTCATTTTTCTGTGGAGGACAAACTTCTAGCAGGCATTCCAAAATCTTCGACTGATTATGCAAGTGTAGCGCTGTTGAAGTCAAAAATTGACGAAGATCCAAGGTTGACCCAGGAAAATATTGTTGAGGAACTGGGCTTGAATGCCATGGCTGTATAGCGAATATTAAAAAATGTTCTTGGTTACACGAAGAAATCTACACGATAAATTTTAAGTTATGCTCAAAAAGAGGCACATGTGCGAATTTTCTTGAAAAATTCAAAAGCGGAGAGTCTGAAACACTTTCAAGAAAATTGTAACAGGTGATGAAGCATGGTTTTACAAGAACAACCCTGAAACCAAACAACAATCCATGGTATGGATCCCAAAAGTTGCAAATCCACCTGTTAAAGCAAAGCAACAAAAATCAGCAACAAAAGTAATGATGTCAGTTTACTTCACCAGGAGGAAAATTGAAGCTGCTATTCTTTTGGAAAAAGGTCAGACGGTTACTGCTAAGTGGTATACTGAAAGCTGCTTACCAAAAGTTTTTCAAAATTTATTGGGAAAGAAAAATTTGAGAGGGAGAGTCTTCAACAGCAATGAGGAGATAATAAATGCGGTTAGTGATGAAATTGTAAAACCGCAAAAAGCCGATTTTGAAGACTGTTTTTCACAAATTTATCAAAATAAATGGCAATTACGTTGAAAAAATACAAACAAATGAAGATTAAAGTTATGTTATAAATTTTTATCCAGTTTTATTAATTCTACTAAGCGAACTTTTGTTAGGCCTCTCATATATTATTGAATAAATAGTATATAAAGATTGTGTCAATAGGAGATACCTATCAATAAAATGTACTGTTAAGATAACTTTTTTTTTTTTTTTTTATTTTTTGATTTTTAATTTAACTTACTATTAAATCAATAGGATATACATATCAACATGTTTTTAATGATAAAGATACCATTAACAGGTTAATTACATTGTACTATTAAAACAATTATGCGCATTATAATTAAGTCAATCGTATTTCTAGTTATATTATTTCTGTGTATAGTATTGTATGTATGTATGTATGTATTCTCCTTTAACTCCTAGGAGGAGCATAGGGCCAATATGAAATCTCTCCATTTGTCACGATCCCTTGCGATGACTTTGATCTCTTGCCACGATTTTCCCGATTCTTGGATTTCCTTTTCCAACGACCTTTTCCAGTTGGTTTTGGGTCTACCACGTCCTCTACTGCCTTGTGGATTCCACTCAAGGGCCTGGCGACAAACTTCGCTGTGTGGTTTCCGGAGAGTGTGACCAATCCATCCCCATTTGCGCAGCTTGATCTCGTTTGCTATAGCCTTCTGTTTGCATTTTTGATGTAGCTCGGCATTTGATATAGTGCGAGGCCACCAAACCTTTAATATACGCCTTAAGCATTTGTTGACGAATACTTGCAGCTTGTTTGTTAGTTGTTCAGTAACAAGCCATGTTTCGCACCCATATAACAAAACCGATTTCACATTCGAATCAAAAATGCGCACTCTCGTTTTGGTGGATATAACGGATGAAGACCATATTTTGTTCAGTTGAGCAAACGCGCCTTTTGCTTTTGCTATTCTTGAGTTGATATCCTCTTTTGCTCCACCATCCATGGAGATAATGCTGCCTAGATACGTGAAGCTATCGACGTTTCCGATGTCATCACTGCCAGCTTTAAACGTCATGTCATTGCTTGCGTTTAGCTTCATGCTTTTAGTCTTGGATACGTTGATTTTTAGGCCGGCCTTTTGTGATTCCAAGACAAGGTCTTCAATTTTGCTTTGCATATCTGAATGTTTGGACGATAAGAGGCAGATGTCGTCAGCGTAGTCGAGATCTTCCAGATGTTCGGTAAAGTTCCATTGAATACCCCTTTTGGCCTTATTAAGAGCTTTATCTAGGATATCATCAAGAACGATAAGGAAGAGTGATGGTGATAGTAAACACCCCTGCCGTACGCCTGAATTAGTTGTGAATGTCGGTGACAACAACCCGTTGTGTAACACACTGCATTTAAAGCCTTCATATTGTGCACGTACTAAGTTTATGGCCTTTGCGGCAATACCTCTTCGTTGCAGTGAAACCCAGATGTTTTCTCGGGAGACACTCTCGAAGGCAGTGCTATAGTCTACGAAGACAAGTTGAAGTGCAGCACGCCACTCGCATGATTGTTCGACAATTATTCTGAGCGTGTTGATTTGATCCACGCATGATCTGTTTCGCCGGAATCCTGCTTGCTGCTTTCGAATGGCTGAATCAAGTTTTTCGCTTACTTTTGATGGAACTGAGAGCAAGGTGATGCCTCTATAGTTTCGGCACTCGCTTAGGTCACCTTTTTTCGGTAATTTGACTAACATGCCATGTAGCCAATCTTCTGGCAAACGCTCTTCACTCCAGATTTTGTTGAGCAGAGGATGGAGAATTTTAGCTGATGTTACGGGGCATGCCTTTAGCAGTTCAGCTGTTATTTGATCTATACCGGCGGCCTTGTTGTTTTTCATGCTTTGGATAGCTTTCACAATTTCATCAATTGTAGGCGGCGGTGTTTGTATTCGACTACTACTGCGAGTCATTGCGGCAGTTGTAGTTGGTGATTCTGGTTGCAGGGATGTGGTAGACATGGGATTTAGTATATCGCAAAAATACTCTTTCCATCTGTTTAGTTGGTCGTCTGCAGATGTTAAGAGATTTCCGTTTTTGTCTTTGATAGGGCGGCTCTGTTGGAGTTTTCTGCCTGATAATCTGCGGGTGATATCGTAAAGCTGCCTGAGATTTTGAGCATTTGCAGCGCTTTCGGCTTCGCTCGCGAGGTCGTTATACATTCTTCTTTTGTCTTGTCTGCACGATCGCCTGACTTCTTTATTGAGAGAGTTAAAGACCTTTTCGGCGACGTTCTTTTGCGCTCTAGTTTTAGTGTCGTCTCTCAGTTTTTTCGCGCTTCTTCTTTTTTCGACAAGACCCCACGTTTCCTCGCTCATCCAGTGCTTCTTGTTCGAGGGTCGAAACCCAAGTATTTTTTCACTGGAGTTTAAGAACGCAGCCTTAGCGGCCCTCCATGATGTTTCAATACTTCCACCACAATCGAACGGAACTGTTTTAAGTTCTTCTACGAAAGATCTGCGTACCTCATCTTTCTTAAGCTTAAGCACGTCGAATTTTTTGCTACAGATTGTTCGCTGGGACGTTTATTAGCGGCAAGTTTTAGTCGAATGACCGCGACGAGAAGATGGTGGTCGGAGCCTATGTCAGCGGCCCTCTTTACTCGTACGTCCAGAAGACTCCCTCTCCATTTTCTGCTAATGCAGAAGTGGTCGATTTGGTTTTCAGTGGTGTTGTTTGGAGACACCCAAGTAGCTTTATGGCATTTTTTGTGTGGGAATAGCGTACCTCCAACGACAAGACCGGCTGTATTGCAGGCGTCAATGAGAAGCTCTCCATTGTCGTTTCTCGCACCCAAGCCATGTCTTCCAATCACGTGCTCTAGGTTAAGGTTTTCTGAGCCTACTTTGGCATTCAAATCGCCCATAACCATTATGATGTCGTTCTTGTGAGCACTGTTTATTGCTGCAGCGAGCTGGCTGTAGAATTCATCTTTGGTTTCTCTCTCTGCCAACTCTGTGGGCGCGTATGCTTGGAAGTATAGTATAGTATTAATAGTAATAATATTGTTACTATAAAATTAATAGTACGTAAAGTATTCAATTATTTTATTACAAAACTATTTTTATAAAAAACCAAAACTATTTTTAATATAAAATTAATTTGATAAACGTACTATTAAACCAAAGGGCGTACAATTAACACTGTTATGGGACGTTTTTTCTGAGTGTAAAAGCTTTAAAATCTTAGGTCAACTCGCTATAAAACTGGTGGCATTAAAAAAACTAAGTTAATATAAACAGTTCCTAAATTTTTTTTTTTTATTGTTGAAAAATTTTTTTAAAAAAATTGCTTCTCAATTATTGAAATCTATTTAAGGACACACCTATTGCCCCTATAGAAAAATTAAATAAAATTAAATTTTTATAGCATTAGAAGAACCTAAAATACAAGAACCCAAATACAACAATCTATTCGGCCAAGCCCTAAAAGCAAATAAATAAATTCGAACAAGGGAAGTTGGCACCTCCCACACAAACAAAATATTTAAAATAAGCATTATTTGAGATAATGTAATCAAATTTCGCACCAATAATAACTACTCTTCTAACTTTCTCCTGCTTAACCATATGGGAGTTAAATAAGTAAACATTCTGTATACCCCTAATTTATTAAAAATTTTCAAAATGATTTTCATAGCATTTATTTCATTACATTTGGAATAATTGTAAAACTCAAAGGTTAATTAAATTTAATAACGCAAAGCATTATTTTCTGCAAATTTCAATTAAGTCACACATTTTTTTTAATAAAACGCAATTTAAGATTTTTATTAAAAATTATTCCACGCCACATCCTTTGCAATACGCAAATTAAGCTCCTTAAGTCATTCATCGTAGCCCTGAAAACTTTCGTACATTACGTGGATGGTGCAGAGTATTTGCTACAAGTTGTTTGCACGAAGCAACGCCTTTTGCATTTCTCCAGCTTCAGCATCATCGCCTTGTGAATTCGTTGATTCCTTAATTCGTTTTTAAGCGCAACAAAAAGTTTTTAATTTATTCAAAATGTTTCAGCCCCCCTCGCAACTTTTTATTTAAATGTAATTTCTTATATACATTTTTGTTTATATTATTATACGATCGTTAAGACTGGCACTTGGGACTGATGGATGGTTTTTCCTTATTATGGCAATTTAAACACTTTGAAAAATTTTATGTTCCAATTAAGAGCTGATGCTAATCTTTACGTTGGCGTACATAAATGAGTTGAAATTTTGTTGAAAAATTGTATGCGAAACTTTTTAAAAGCCAAACAAAAACAGAAACAGTATGGGAGCCAAACCGTCACAGATATACTCCTCGTATGTATAATATTTGTCCGCATATCATTGAAATTTATGTCAGGCAATTAAAAATGTTTAAAATTTGCAGATTATCTGTTGAATGTCATTATGAAAGTTGTGAAGCTTATATTTTGAAATGAAAATGCCACTAATGAGATTGTAATTAGAGCTCTTTTTAAAAAAATATTTCCTGGTTAATTCTTTGTAATTTAATATTCCACTTTTAATTAGTTGACTAAGTATACACCAGAAAGAAAATTATAATAACTAAGGGCTTTCGATTAGATCAATCAGTTTTTACTAAAAAAATTAGTGAAAGGGCTCCTTTGCAAGTAATACATATAAATTCATTTAATAATAGATTTAGCTTTATGACAAAATTAAGCCATTTCAAACTCGCATTAAAGTGACCAATTCACTGTCATCTTAAGTACATATTTTGTCTAAAAATGGAGTTCCAAAGTATAGTTAATATGTTCCTTAAAACGTGTAAAAGCATCGATAACCTCGTTAACTAGTAAAACAGTCAAAGTTCATATTGATTTCGACAACTTTGACGAGTTTACCTGGCTTTCGAGATATTTCCATATTTTACTGAATACCCTCAGTGTGATTCCACTCCGCAATGCATAAAATTCTTTCATCATTACTACATTTTTTAGAGAATTTTACACACAGCTGAGTGAAATTTTTTACAAAATAATATGTGGCTCCCTTTTCACATAAAATTTTCACTGCAAAAATCATAACTTTTGAATGGTTAAAGGTATTTGAGATTTTTTTTTGTATATTCGATAGGTTATTTTTGCAGATATAACATATTTAAGCTTCAATTTTAAAACTTTCCAGAATGGGTATTACGTTCGGCTACATAAGTGAGATAGCTGGAATAGCATTATCGAAACTAATGAATTTTGCCATAAAAACTGGAACCTTTGACATACAATGTATCCATGATATGGTTTAGCTCTACCCAATTTTTTATTGCATTTATGTTTTCCTTTGAGCAAAAACTACTAAATAAAGCTAATTTTTTGGTTTTTAAAAATACGTCGACAAACGGCACATTTGTAAAGAACACAACAAACCAAAACAAAAATTGTAATTTTCGATGTAGTTGTTGGCGCTAAATTCTAATCCAGTCTCGGAATCGCCCTATTATATATGGTTTTGAGCCTTTTCAGGTGCGTGACACCACCCACACTTTAAATGAACATTGTTTGTCCTGGGGCTTTTTTAAAACATTTCTTAAATAAAAGCTATACGTTTAATTATTTCAGAGATATGATGAAGGGTATTTTCGATAATTTGTTTCGGTTTCCTTATATCAAGTGCCAAATTTTATCCAACTGCGATAAGTAGTCTTAATGATCTGATGAACTAGTTTTAAGATTACCGTTTTTCTAATTGTATGTATGTATGTTTGTATTCTCCTTTAACTCCTAGGAGGAGCATAGGGCCAATATGAGACGTTTCCATTTGTTGCGTCTTTCGTAATTCTTGTATTTCCTATTCCAGTTGGTTTTGGGTCTACCACGTCTTCTACTGCCTTGTGGATTCCACTCAAGAGCCTGGCGACAAACTTCGCTGTGTGGTTTCGAGAGAGTGTGACCAATCCATCTCCATTTGCGCAGCTTGACCTCAGTTGCTATAGTATTCTGATTGCATTTTTGATATAGTGCGAGGCAACCAAACCTTTAGTATACGCCTTAAGCATTTGTTGACGAATACTTGCAGTTGTTCGTTAGTTTTTCTAATTGATGTCAACAAGTTGCAAAAATTTCTTCTTAATTTGTCATGAATTTTCTGAGTTCATGAAAGTCAGAAAGTCAAATATAGAAAGCTCTAACTTCTGAAAATGCAACTATGCGCAGTGAAAACCTACTTGATTCGTATTTCTAAATATTCTTCAGCCTCTGACTAATCGCTGCTTGATGTATTTTGATGTCTAAAATAAAAGTCAATTTAAAATCAAACTAGTAAGTGTGTTACCTTTTTCGTGGCCAAAAATTAAATACCATATACTGCAGCATTCTTGTTTGAATCATCTTAGTTTTTTCTAAGAGCTTGCGCTAACTATTCCAAGGTATCTGTGCAAAATTTGAATGCATTACCTCTAATAATGGTTGCACTATAATAGTTTGAAAACTTTGAGTGTATGAGAGGTCCCAAGCCCTCTTGTTCGAATCAGCCAAGGTTTTGATCAGAGCTTGCAATTATTACAGTTAGTGTCTGATAGTTGAAATATCTTTAAAAACGCTTTCCGTACAGCATTTCTAAACTTTTTTTTTATGGGAGGTACCACACCCTCTTGCTCGAATTGAGTTTTTGCTCATGGCTTGCACTTACTATCCTTAGTATTTGAGTGTATTTTGGTTGGCAGTAGGCAATTCCACTGAAAGATTTTTCTGGAGTTAACTTTGACGCAATCAAGCTTTGACAGTGGAGGCAGCTTACTAAATTTTATCGAATTGTCATCTTTAGTCCTCCCGTGAAAAATATTTCCACACATGATTAGGCATACAGACAGACGGACATTGCTAAGTATATCGACTCAAGAGGTGAGGCTGATAAGGAATAAGTATATGCCCGTTTCAATACCTGTCACACGAAAGAACAAAGTGAATACATCCTGGGTGTAGGATAGAAAAAGACAGGGGAATACATTGAGATTAAGGGAGTTAAAAAGGACTGAACAAACATTTATTTTTATGTACGTTCTATTAAATCCTTGGGCGTTTCTTTAGTACTTCAATGGGGTATTTTAAAATATTTTACAACTACTCCTAATTTTAAAGGCAATTTTACTAAATGACAAAAATCACAATAAACCAAAAATTATATGGAAATTTTCATTTCTGAAAATAGACTTTTATTGAAACTATAAAAGCTGGAGTCACATCTTATTCAAATTATTATCAATCAACTGAACTAAAACTTTTATTCTATGAATTTCTATTTAACATTTAGCATAAATTGTTTTTTGGGAAAAAAGGCTTTATTCTTGACCTTAATCCAAACTGACCTAACTCACATTTAATCAGTGAAAATTCGTATTTGTTCATATAATATAAGCTTAACCATAATCTCAAATATGCATATTAATTTCCTGTCCTTCCTTTACAGAAACTATAGCAATTTCAAAATAAAGTCCACCTAAGCAGCGTATACGTCAAACCACAATCAAATCCTTTAGTCCAAAGAAAAGACGCTATACAAAGTTCATCAAACGACCGAGATGGTGGCATTAACTGAAAACACCATCAATAAACTTAACAACCAACGTCAATAAACCAAAATCCAACGGTTTGATCCCCAGAAAAGGCAACCAACCAAAAAAACCAAAATCTCTGGTTTACCACTCACACACAACTTATACATCGCCCTCTTAGTTGTATTAGTGTGGCCAGCGTAAGAAAACGGGAAACGTACACACACACAACCAAAGGAGTAAAGCCTCGCATAAAGTTAAACCACCACGACCACGACCACGACCACGACCACCATCACCACATCTGACATTAAGTGAGATCAAAAATCAAAAAAAAGTGTCGGAACGGAACACAATTTGTGTTGTGTCAGCCTGTGTGTTGTGTTGGAAAATGATGAAATGTAGCATCATCGATTGCGTATATGACGACATTGACAAGTCAAAAGGATGATGAGGAGGTCAATATTACATTTTCCCAATTTGAGCTACATTCGTTTGCTAACCTTTGCTTCGGTCATTGGTACACAATTCCTTGTGCTATGTACGTATTCCAATATACCAATCGACTTATCAAGGACACATCCATCTTTTGACCTTTTTTCCACATTTGACATATAAATACATACAAACATACTCTCTCATTTTCTTTTCTTTCTCACACATACATTAGTGTGACCCAGAACAATCGATGCAAATTTTGTTTGTTCACTGTTTGTGTGTTTCCAAGAAATTAGGTTTCGATAAGGCATGAGGGGGTACACCAAATTGCCACAATGCGATTTGTTTTAGCGAAAAGGGAGGAAAGGGTGCTGCGCGCGAAATGAGACCACCACTGAGCCTAACGAAGCCTGATTGTATTCGTTCTCTTTTGATTTTGTGAAGTTATGCCACAGGACACGTTCAGTGGTTGAATTGGGTGACATACCACCATATTGGGAATTAAAAGTTGGCAATTGGCGACGAATAGCAAGTGGCAACCGATGTAATGAATTTTGCACATGATGCAAACATTTATTAGCATCGTTTGTACTCTATTATAATTTAGTGGATGTGCAAAAGTTGTACTCAACACCAAGGAAAGTTAGATTAGAGGCTTTAATCGTCAAAAGGACTTATGGTGAATTTTGTGAATTTTTTCAAAGTAAATCCTTTTTTTAATATAAGTTTTGTTTATGTTCAAATTTTCATAATTTTATTTTTATTTTTTGTGAAAAAAATTTGTACTCAAACTAAAAGTTCTTGCAATAATTTCCCAGCTCAGAATCAGTTTACTCATTAGGTATATGTGGGAAAATTATTGAAGAACTTCAACCAGAAACCACAAATTTAAGTTCCTATTTTTGTATAGTTTCGATTATAAGTAGCTCCTTACCTTCTTCATTAAATCCATGTCTTTTGTTGCAATTGTCAAACCTGGCTTGTGATTATTTGATAGAATTAATTCACAGTAGCTCTGTAAAATGTGAAAAAGTCATAAGACAAATATATTTTTCAAGTTAGTCGAAGCCGATCTAAAAAGCAAACAAATCATAACTTCAAACAATAAAAACGTTTAATTTTGACAATTTCGGTTTTATGGAAACGTCCGAAAGAACTGTTTGAAAAGGAGCTAATTTAAGTAGTAATTGAAAGATTTATATTTACTAGAATCGCCCAATAGTTAAAATTTTACCACAAATGTATTAAATAATTCTGATACCTTTTGGAAAGTTTCAGTACTTTTTTTGCTATTTAGTACTAAGTAAAAACACTCATTTATCATCCCTGGTACAATGAAACGAAAAGAAATCAAACTAGTAAGGGCGTATCCCTTGACTTGGCAAAACATTAAACACCCTTTACTGCAGTATTTTGAAAATTTTGCTTATATAGGAGGTGCCACGCCCTTTTGTCCGAATTCACGCAGTTTTTGGTCAGAGCTTGCATTTATAGCTCTTAGTGTCGGAGTGAAATTCGGTTGGATTATCTCAAAAAAGTTGTAAGTATAGCGTTTTGAAGCTTTTGCTTATGTGGGTGGTGCCACGCCCTCTTGTCCGTGTTCGTGTGGTTCTAACTCAGAGTGTGCATTTACAGTTCTTCGTATTCAAGTAAAATTTAGTTGAATTATCTCAAAAAACTCTTTTAGTATAGCATTTTGAAGTGTATACTTATATGGGAGGTGCCACGCCCTCCTGTCTGATTTTACCCAGTTTTGCTCAGAGCTTTCATCTATAGTCCTTAGTTTCTGAGTAAAATTTAGTACGATTATCTCAAAAAACGCTTTTAGTATAACGTTTTGAAACTTTTATGTTTATGGGAGGTGCCACGCCTTCTTGTCAGAATCCGTCCAGTTTTTGCTTAGAGCTTGGGCTAATAATTCGTAGTATTTATGTGTATTTTGGTTGCGTTGTCGTGAAAACACTCCTGAAGTTTCATTTTAAATAAATTTTTTGTATGGGAGGTAGGCGTGTTCGTTGACCGATTTTGCTCATTTTCAATCTTACAAGTTAACTTTGGCAATGAAGGCAGTGCACTAAATTTCATAAAATTATTTTGTTTCCAAAAAATATTAAAATGGTTTCAACAGACATCCAGACAGACGGACACTGCTATATCGACTCAGTAGTTGACGCTGATAAAAGAATAGATATTTTTTTCCATACCTGACACACCCCCTTGTCCGCGTTACAAACGGAAGGACAAAGTGAATAAACCCCTGGATGTAGGGTATAAAAATTAAAGATCTACTGCATGGAAATGTGCCATATGCCTTAAAACAGCGTTTTCAACACTTTAAAGCAAGGGTATCTTATAATGCTGACGCGATTGTAAAAAAAAAAACACAATTTCATATTCGTAGATTAGAAAAATTAAAACATAGAAAATGGCAAAAAGTTAGTTGTACTCGTATTGGTAATGAACTTTCTATTTACATTCTTGTAATGCAAAATGCCTAAGCCAAAAGCAAAATGTTAAACTAGTTTTGATTTTGAGTTACAAACAGTCATGTTAAATTCTCTTCAGGCTGAAAAAGAAAACAATTTCGAAAAATCATTTTTTTCAACAATAAGTGAACATAAAGTATAATGCCCGCCAGGTTGTATGCAAAAACTCAACTTCATATCAGAGTCAGTGAACTTTTAACTGAACAGCTCGAGTATATCGTACAAAGTTCAAGGTGTAACAGACTAAAACTGCACTACACACAAAAACTGTATGAAATTAAAAAAGTTTTTTTTTTTTTGGTGCACATTTGTAAACAACCTCTTTTATATGGATTCAATCCAATTCATCATTGTAGTGGGAGTTGCATCATTCCCTTGTTATTTTTGTGCACCATTCATTGTTTTAAATTAAAAATTGTGTTGCAAGAAAAAAAAAGAGTGGGAGTTTCATCATTCCTTTGTTATTTTTGTGCACCATTCATTGTTTTAAATTAAAAATTGTGTTGCAAGAAAAAAAAAAAGAGAAAAAAATTCAAAGCTGCACTCTGACTCTACTGATGAGTGCCTGGAGAGCTATTGTTTGTGCATGCGAACTCTATCATTCTGAAATCTACGCATATCTAGTAGATCTCTATGGTACAAGTGTTACGAAAATATTTCATTTGACATATGCACTTACACCCGATATATGTAGCATCCATTCATTTTAATGAAATCTATGTTTACCTTTTGTGCTGGACGTAAGGAGGCGGTTAGGTGATTTGTATGCATCATCTAAAAGAGTTGTTATAGACCATGCAGAGTAGGGCTGTTCAAAAAAAAAAAATTTTTCGAATTTCCAAGATATACTTTGGCATCACGATCTACATCATGACAGAATATCCCAAAAAAATTTTCAGATTTTTAAATTCATATTTAAAGGTGGCTCAAAGCAGAAATATATTTTTATTATTTTTTTTTTAGCATTAATTACAAAATGTTGTCAAACAATTTGAAAAATTTGTTTTAGAGTAACTTAAAAACATTCATGTTGTTTGTTTTTTAATGAACTTTAAAACCTACGTTGTAATTTTGTCAAAAAAAAATTTACACTTCTTAAAAAACGAAAAACTGCCCTAAGAAGGCGAAATTTTACGGTTTTTCAAAGAAAAAAGTCATCGTGCTTTAAACGAAATGAACATTTTTTAATTTCCAAGATCTCATTCAAAAGAGCTCTTAAAAGCCTTCAAGACAAGACATGTTAAGACTTTTTTGGGCCAGCAGGCTCGATGATATAACGTTTGAAACATGGTAATGCAGCCTCGTGAAAGGCAAAACGCTTTTTTACTCAAGAGGGAGGCATCTTACAAAAAAGTGCCCATGGCATAAAATGCTTAGAATCATTCAAGGAACAAGTGTGAATTGTTTTTTTTTTTTTTGGAAAGTTTATTAAAAATGACGTTAAAAAAAATTTTTTTTCTAAAATTAAGTAAAAAAAAAAAACAATTTACACTAGTTCCTTGGATGATTTTAAGCATTTTATGCCATGGGCACTTTTTTGTAAGATGCCTCCCTCTTGAGTAAAAGCGTTTTGCTATTCACAGGGCTGCATTACTATATTTCAAACGTTATGTCATCGAGCCTGCTGGCTCAAAAAAGTCTTAACATGTCTTGTCTTGAAGGTTTTTAAGAGCTCTTTTGAATGAGATCTTGTAAATTAAAAAATGTTCATTTCGTTTAAAGCACGATGACTTTTTGCTTTGAAAAACCGTAAAATTTCGCCTTCTTAGGGCAGTTTTTCGTTTTTTAAGAAGTGTACATTTTTTTTTGTCAAAATTACAACGTAAGTTTTAAAGTTCATTAAAAAACAAACAAAATGAATGTTTTTAAGTTACTCTAAAACAAATTTTTCAAATTGTTTGACAACATTTTGTAATTAATGCTAAAAAAAAAATAATAAAAATATATTTCTGCTTTGAGCCACCTTTAAATATGAATTTAAAAATCTGAAAATTTTTTTGGGATATTCTGTCATGATGTAGATCGTGATGCCAAAGTATATCTTGGAAATTCGAAAAAATTTTTTTTTTTTAACAGCCCTAATGCAGATCGTACAAGTGAACAAATATTTGAACAAAGGCAAAAGAATATTGCATTGTTACATGATGACACACTTTTGGATCTCTGCTTTTTAATATGTCACTTTTGTTAGAGTCAAAACTTTTATTTGCGAATACAGTTTCTCATATCAATTAGAAGATGTATAAAAATCTATGCCGCCATATTGGATCCGCCATTTTGAATTTATAATTTTTACTAAGACATTCTTAATCAGCGTCTGTCCAAACCCTTGAATACCGATTTTCTTGTAATTGAGAATATATTTAAAAATTTTTGTCGCCATATTGGATCCGCCATATTGGATCCGCCATTTTGAATTTGAAAACTTTACTATAAGATTCTTTATCAGCGTCTATCAGAATCCTTGAATACCGATTTTCTTGTAAATCAGAAGATGTTTAAAAATCTATACCGCCCGATCCCCGCGATATTTCGCGGGGATGATCAGCTACTATTTCGGGGTTTGCATTTTTCAGACCACTAAACTAATACAAATGAAACCCCATTCACAGATTTTCTCCACATAGCCAAAAAACCTATCGACTGTTTAAGAGCACCGTGTCATAGACCAGGTCACATATATTGAAAACGAAAAATTAATTTATATTTTTCTTTCAACGCCTTGCCAACCATTTCGTGGACTTAAAAACGTTTCCTCATATTTTGTAAGAAATCAAATGTTTTATAAAAACAACTGCACATTTTCTTCACTTAACATGCATCCTTACATACATTTTGAGTGCAATTGTTCAAGTCTTTTCAAAATTGTATGCATTGTTATCTTTTAATTTCATTTTCCACAATATATCTGAGTATCTGACTACACTATCTATCATTCTGTGCATACAGCTTTCTTAAGGCTGCTGGAAAATGATAAACAGACTAATTTCCGTTTTCATTTGAGTGCTCACGGTTAAATTGTTTTTTTTTTTCATTTAAAACAGCATTTAAGATAAGGACTTTGGACATTTGCCATTTTACAATATGACATTTTATAATAAAAATGAATTTGCTTTAACATTTAAATATGACAACTTGCGGTAAGTTTTGTATTACTTGAGACATTTTGTATTTAAGACGCATAAATAAATAGTTTTTAATTAAAAGTATAAAATCGAATTTCCTTCTTAGCATTCAGAACTGAATATTTCCTAGTCATAAGCATAGTAAACTTATATATTAACACTAAGAAAGGTGGGGATATTTAAGCTTATTTTCAATTCGTTGCAATCATTATCCTCAACCATTTTATGTGCAAAAAAAAAATTCACAACCACCCAGAGCAAACACAGTTGATAATTGGCAAAACACATGCAGTTGCATTATGAAATTGAATACCTACTTCCTGTTCCGGAAAAATACTCCTTTTATTGTAAGCTGGCAGCATGAAGCGGAGATTCAGATTTGATTTACAAAGAGTTGGGAACTGCTCACCAAATCACCGCTGCCTATTGTGACAAATCTAATTAAATTTAATAAATGTCAGTCTCTATCCGAGTCTCTATCAAGAAAGAGTTTGTCTTCCATTTCAAAGCATTCGATACCATTTTGACCATGGTACTGTTGGGTAAGGTTATAGTGGTGTATGAATAGACAATGCTTAAAGCCTTAACCAGCACTAATAATTGTTAAGAGAGGCTTTCAGGAACTAGATTAGTAATCTGCTAAGGCTGTTATGTACACTTTTTTGAAGAAGTTCAGTTTGATTAGTCACTCCCAAACTAGTCAATAGGCTACTTTAAAGTGTTGTAGGTAAAATGGCACCATTTTACTATCTGATAGAATATACTTAGATGTTTATGTGCTTCGGAATTATTCTTTCATATTCTCGGAGGCAAAGTACTATTGTGTATATTTTCACCTAAGACACTTAATTTTTGAACCCGTTGCAATATCTTCTTTTGTTTCAGAGTCTGTAGTAAACAGAAGTTTATAACCTTCAAATTTAATCATTCTTCTTCTTAAATATTTTTCCTGGGGATTGCCCATACATGCTGAAACATTTTGTTATTTAATTCCATATGGAAGCTTTATACGATTTTAGTGTACCAGTAAAGGCTGAGTTTTGAGCTGAATAACCTATTTTTGCCTAGAAAAATTCTATAAGGACATAGGGTGTAGGGTAGTTAACCGGGCTCAAACCTATCAGTTAAGAATGAGTATTGGTTCATCTTATGATGTAATATGAAAATAAAACACGGTGATTACAGTTGAACAAAATAGTTTATTTTTTCTATATAGTCTCCTCATAAGTTAGTACATTAAGACTATCTTTTTTCATGATTCTTTTAGAAAAAAATGTTTGTCTTGAGCCACCACTTTGCTATCCTGACCAAATTTCTTGCCTCGGAGGTGTTCCTTGATACAAGAAAAGAGCTAAAAATCACTGCGAGCTAGATCTAGTGAATAGGAGGGGTGTTCGAGCAGCTTGATTCCCGTTTCTTGAATGGAAGCCATCGCACCTGCGGTTTTGTCAACCGGAGCATTGTCTTTCAAAAACAATACTTTAACTCTTTGTTTACCCTGTGTTTCTTTTTAATGACCTCCCGCAATCTTCTCATTTTGTCTCCGTAGTAAGACCCCTTTTCCCTTTTCTAAATATTTTACCATAATTAATTTTTCAGCGTCGCAAAGCAGGCGTCATAACCTTTCCTGCCGAACATGACACCGATTTTTTTTTTGCTGTCGGTGAGGAGGCTCGCTTTAAAGTCATCGATTGTTATTTGGCTTCAGGATCAAAATAGTGGATCTAAGTCTTATAAATGGGCACAAAACGTGACAATAATTTGTTCTGATCTACTTTAAACTTTTCAAGTTTCACCAAGGAAATGTCGACTCGTTTTGCTTTTGCTCGTCCGTTAGCATTCTCGGTAGCCAACACGCAGAGACCTTTTTCATATGCAATTCGTTCACAAGGATTTTTGAGCGCTATCATATGAGAATCCTGTGATCTGAGCTACATGTTTGATGGTAACTCTTCGATCTGCCAACACAATATCTTCGACTTTTATCATGTTGTCTTCAGTGAGGGACGCCTATCACATCCTACGCGAGGTTTCATTTCAGCAACTAAGGAATATGGAAGAGCAGAGTCCCATAATGTTTTCTTTAAGACGCTGTGTATATCTTTAGTAGACATTTTATTCTAACGGAGGTACTTGATGACTGCGCTAATTTCGCTTTTCTCTATTTCAATAATATCTCTTCAACAGTTCGTAATCACAAGGGAGTCCCATAGGTCGTGCATATAATAATTTTTAATTTTTATGCGGACTTGAAACAAACGATCATCATTACTTTTCGATTAACCCTCTACATTCAATTTTGATTTTATTTTACTCAGTTAAATGCTCCACAGCTATTTAAAAAGTATAAAGTAGATTCCACTTTCTGCAGAGAACCCCATTAAAGTTTTTTATTTTTATACATATTCACATCCTTTTTGTCGACGTCATCTTTAACAACTGGAAATTTACCACACTTTAACACTTTTGCCATAAATTTTATATAAACCGAGACTCTGAGGCCATTCAGTGATTATAAAATGAAAACTAATACATTCATTTCGAAATTTCACCATAATATGTAGCCTCCTGAGAAGATGCATATGAAAAAGAGGAAACATTATTCTTAAGGCAACTTGGCTAAGGCGCTCCTTTAAATGTGTGTACGTACAGCATAATGAATCCATGACCAATATACTCGTACACACATTATTTTTAATTCCTTCATAGATGACTCCCAAATGAACTCTAGTGTCTATTTACATAAAATTATTGCAGAGCAAATTTTCATTATCTTTCCTTTGCTGGGCAAAACAAACAAAAAGACACGAAAAACATGGACTAAAAAAGAGTTTACATTATAAATGAAGACAATGTTCACATATTCAAAAGGAGCCACAATCTAGAGAGATGCTTAAACGGATTGAATATCCTGCAAAGCACCACCTCCAAATTGTGTAGCATTGGAAATGAGACTACACATAAAAAAAAACGCATTAAAGTTAAATAACACTAGTTTACAGCCAAAATTCCCAGCGAATGCCGTTACTCATTTTATATGGAAAATGGGCTGCTGATTCCGAAAATCGCATTTTTTTTTTTTTATTTCGTGTCGTTTTCGAGATATCGGTCATTTTCGGTTTTTGGACCAAAAAAAAAAGATAGTTCCATTAAAATACAAATATCTCAAAAACCAATATTTGTATTTAAACAAATAATATGTCATATTAAAGGTAATTAAATTACCTACAAATAATATGCACATCACTTTTTGCTTGGTTCGTTAGTTTCGGTGAAATAATTTGATTTCTAAAAAAAAAAATTTTTTTTTTCGAAAAAATTAAGAAAAAATCAAATTCAACTTCAAATTTATACAAGAAGACATAACTTTTTTATAATATTTTTTTTTGTATCATAGACTATGTATTTGTGAAGAAAATAAGATATCATTTAAGAAAATCGATGGAAAAATGCAAAAGTTGTATACAATTCATTGATAAGTTACCGAAATGCGTTTTTCCCTATTTTTCCGTTTTTTTGTAATAAACTGTTCGAAAATTTGAAACTTTTTGTTAAAGAAATTAGAAAATCCAAAAAATTCTTAAAGAAGGCATTAAAAGGAAATACTCGTGCCTCGCCGTTTTTCTCTAGCACGTCAGATTTTTTTTTAATCGATTTTTGAAGTTTTTTAATCCACTGTACATGAAAAAACAGAAATAACGCATTCTTGTGTTAAATCGATGAATTTAACTATATGATCCTTACATCTGAGGTGTACTATGTGTTCAGTAAACTTATGCAGGATACTGCGAGGAATATTTTTGTAGAAAATTTCAACCCTCTAAAACCCTCACATGTGGGTCATTTTGACCCCCACATGAAGGTCATTTTGACCTACATGTGGGGGTTTGAGAGGGTTAAAATTGTCTACAAAAATATTCCGCGTAGTATCCTGCATAAGTTTGCTGAAGACATGATACACCTCAGATGTAAGGATCATATAGTTAAATTCATCGATTTAACACAAGAATGCGTTATTTCTGTTTTTTCATGTACAGTGGATTAAAAAACTTCAAAAATCGATTAAAAAAAAATCTGACGTGCTAGAGAAAAACGGCGAGGCACGGGTATTTCCTTTTAATGCCTTCTTTAAGAATTTTTTGCATTTTCTAATTTCTTTTACAAAAAGATTCAAATTTTCGAACAGTTTATTACAAAAAAACGGAAAAATAGGGAAAAACGCATTTTGGTAACTTATCAATGAATTGTATACAACTTTTGCATTTTTCCATCGATTTTCTTAAATAGTATTTTATTTGCCTAACAAATTTATAGACTATGATATTAAAATACAAAATGATTTTTAAAATTTTTTTTTCTTGTAAAAATCTGCAGTTGATTTAGACATTTTTGTAATTTTTTCGGAAAATTATACTCTTTTTTTCAGAAATCAATTTATTTCATCGAAACTAACAAACCAGCCAAAAAGTGACGTGAGTATCATTTGTAGGTAATTTAATTACCTTTAATATGACATATTATTTGTTTGAATACAAACATTGGTTCTTGAGATATTTGTATTTAAGTGGAACTATCTTTTTTTTTGGTCCAAAAACCGAAAATAACCGATATCTCGAAAACGACACGAAATAAAAAAAAAAAAATTCGATTTTCGGAATCAGCAGCCCATTTTCCATATAAAATGAGTAACGGCATTCGCTGGGAAAAAAAATTTTAATCATTTGTAAACTAGTGTAATTATTATGTGATGGTCTTGGGTCTGATGTTGTTGTAATCATTGTTTTTTGTAGGTTTTTTTTTGTGACCTCGGTAACTCCTCTTCTTTCATTTGTTAGTGTTTTTGTGGTTTCCTTTCTCGCATATTTAAGCAATTTTTGGGGTATTATTTTTTTTTTTTTGGAACTGATTTTCCCATTGTTTTTATTGCTCAGAAATTTGCTGTTTTTACTGCCTTTGTGAACTTATAACGTTTCCACAACTTTTTGTGGGTTATATTTGGGTTTAATATATGGGTATCGTTAACAGATGTTCGTGGAATCCTTTTTGTGTATGAGACATCCTCTTAGTGATGCACATACTTATAAAACTTTGAGTTAAGCGTGGGCTGTTAGTTTGATGGCGTTGAGATGAGTTGAGTTGAGTTGAGTTGAGTTGAGTTGAGTTGGGTTGGGTTGAGTTGAGTTGAGGTGAGTTGAGTTGAGTTGAGTTGAGTTGAGTTGAGTTGAGTTGAGTTGAGTTGAGTTGGGTTGGGTTGAGTTGAGTTGAGTTGAGTTGAGTTGAGTTGAGTTGAGTTGAGTTGAGTTGAGTTGAGTTGAGTTGAGTTGAGTTGAGTTGAGTTGAGTTGAGTTGAGTTGAGTTGAGTTGAGTTGAGTTGAGTTGAGTTGAGTTGAGTTGAGTTGAGTTGAGTTGAGTTGAGCCACTTTCCAGACGTTAGTCCATCGATATTCGCCACTATTCTACTAAGCTGCGTACTGTTTTGGGCTGCTTATATTGCATTTGTGTCTAGTATGTCAGTTTTGAGTCTGGTTTGGAAATTTGTGGCGTCATCTAATCACGCACACAAATTGAGTTCTCTGGCTTTTTTTGTCTGCTTGTCTTCTGTCTTTTCTGAAGTTAGCACACAACTAAGACTCCATCCATTCTTATCATCACTCTTAAGAGCTTTCTTCGTCCCACTACAGCGTTTCGAGCAGTGATAACGGTAGCGCTTAGTATTACGATATAAGTTTATTGAGTACTGTGCTTACTATTAATTTAGTACAATCGATACTACTAATTTTATGGTTACACTATTGTTTTAATGGTGCGTCCTATTGAAAAAATATCTAGTATGCAACACTGATAAAATGTTATTTCAACGTAACCTTAAGCATAAACATATGTTTTTATTATAAAAACATGCATTTGCTACCTCAATGTTAATTTTTACAGTAAATTTACCAACTTTTCAAACTATTTGCTTTGTTTTGTTTTGTTTTGTTTTTGCGCTGAAATAGCTAATATGTACATTTGTATGTATGTATGTTAATGATTAAAATTGCTTTCTGTTGCCAGATGCTGAACCACTCAAAAAAAAAAAAACTATAATGAGAATGCTGTGAATGAATATTTCAACATATGGCTTTGTTCTCAGGCTTGTTTTTATCTACATGAGTTTTTTCTTTTGTCAGTATGCGTTTGTATAGTATCATGTTAACGCATTTTACTACCACACACTTTTGACATTATGGTCAACTCTTCCGTATAATGTTGGACAAATTAACGAGTTGTAAAATTGAATTACAGATTTTTTCATAATTAAAAATAATTAATTAAAGCAAAGTTTACTATAGTAACCTACTTACAATTAAGCGCTCAAAGAAAAAAAAATTTAATTTTGTTGACCGATTGAATAGTACACAGACAGGATCTAACTATTAAGTTTAAGACCATTAAATTTTAAAGTCAAACATATTGAAGCAATGAATTAGGTATAGGATTTTAGATTAAATTTAATGTATTCTTCCTCAAAACTACCGCTAACCTCTATCCATAATACAATATCAAGTATAAATCTTTTTCGGATTCAAGTATATTCAATTAAATAGGTTTTTCTGTAGAAAAATTGCTGGTATTATTTTTGGCCTGGCCAAAAACTAAATACCCTATGGTATGGGAGCTGCCACGCCTTTTTTTCCGAATCAACCGAGTTTTTGATCAGAGCTGCCATTTTCTATCATAAATGTCTGAGTGAAATTTGGTTGGATTATTTCAAAAAACGCACTCAGTATAGCATTTTGAAGCATTTGCTTATACTGCTTATTCGGATTCACCTTGATTTCTATCAGTGCTTGAACGTAATATCCTCAGTATTTCTGTTTTTTTTTTTTTTTTTTTTTTGGCTGCATTATCGCTAATAATGCTCTAACTTAATATCGCGTTTTGAAAATTTGTTTGTATGGGCAGTATGGGTAGGCGTGTCTGTTGACCGAACTCTCTCATTTTTAATTCTATGAAAGTGGAACGTCCCCTGGTCTAATCTACACATTTTTTGCATGATCTTTGGAGGATTCCACATACACTTATGCTTGAAGTTTCATAACTGCTATAGGTGCAGAATTATTGAATGTTCATATTATTTTTGTATGGATGTAACGTCCCCTAATTCTATCCCCTATGTTTCTTATTGTCCTTGGTATATACCATATATGTTTGTATGTTCATCCTTTCATCAAATTTCGAATCGATACCTGTCAAAGGTGCGGAGATATACAGGCTCTTCGTTTACACCAAGTTTTTGCAAGTTTTTACCCGAAAAGCTCTTGGTTATGTAGGTTTTATACGTAAACAAGAGCTTTTTCGGTAAAAACTTGTAAAAACCTGGAGTAAATGAACAGACTCATAGTGTTTTAAAGTGTTTTTTGTTTTTTTTTGCTTGTAGTTTTTGTAGGCAGGGTGCAACGCACCATCAGTAAATCTCCAATTTTTACTATATTTTCTTGGCGGAAAATTAGGCGTGGATATCGTGAAAATATGGCTTCGATTTACTACTGGATTTTGTGTTTTTTGTTTGGGGGTACAAAACCCCTTTGCGTGATCCTCCAAATTTCTCTTAGAAACCTATCGATGTAAATATGGCTTCAGTACATATGGAAGCCCCATTAGAAAGGGTCGGAGGTGATAGGTCCCAAAGGTAAAAGTTTTGCCCTTTGAAAAGTAATGGAAGTCGGTCATAGTGAAAGGCCGAGAAAAAATTTTGTGGTATGTCAGAGGTGTTCCGGACCTTTCAAATGAGTTTAGATCTACTCTTTCAAAGAAATTTTATTGCTCTAATTGCTGAAAAAAGGCCGAAGAAGCATTTTGGAGACTGTGAGGGCTGTCCCCTACTTTGCTTAGGAGTCACTTTTGAAAAAAAATTTACTGCACTTATTGATAGGGAAGAATTTTTTTTTCCTCTCCTATTCAACTGGCGCAATAATTTTTTTTTCTTAATGTGCGGCCACCACTGACAGTTTTCAAAATGGTTCCTTCACATTTCCCAGTCGATTGGTGCAATAAACTTTGTTTGAAAAATGGGACTAAAAACCCTAAGAAGGGTCGGAAACACCTTTGACAGTTTCCAAAATTTTTCTTCGAACTTTCATATCGATAAGGCCAGTACAACTTTTTTTCTAAATAAACCAAAACTTTAAAAAGGGGGATACCCCTGATACTTTCAAAAATTTTTCACCTTTTCCTATCGACTGTGTCGGGGACCCTTTCTGACCCTTTTAATTCGTATTCACATTTACCCTCAGTTTCTGTAAGATAATTTTTGCTCGCAAGCTATTAAATCAAATATTTGAAAGATAGAATAATTTGCTACGACCGTTTTCAGTACTTCCGTTAAAGCTAGGACCATGAAATTTTGTCGCATGATTCTCCTGATGGAGTAATGTAATAAAACAAGCAATTTGAAAATGCAATTTTTCAGATATGATAGTTTACAATTGACTCAACGATATTAACCCTCTCTCCGGGCCTTTGCAATAGAAGAAATATTGATTTAATTAACAATAGGGCTTACCCTGGACCCCTGTAGTACGGAAACCAAGACTGACTTCATAATTTAGAGTCCTCGAAATTAATAAAAAAAAAAAGTCATCAAGCCTTACTGGTTTTTTTTGCTCTTTTATAGTACAGTGTAATTTTTAATAAAGAATCATAAAAAAATTATAAAGTATCTTTTTGAAATCTCTCGTGGAACAACCTCATGTTTAAATCTGTGTTATTTCCTACTTCTTTTGGAGTTCCTTAATGAATACATCATAAAACTTGTAAGCAACATCTTCTCGAAATAACTAAGCTCCCTTAAAGGCAATTATCAACTCAACCTTGTGCTTTTATGATTTTAATTGAATTTACTTTCAATTTCTATAAAGTTTCATGAACAAAATGTAATTTTCTAAACTCCTTTTTTTTGTGCTTTCTTTCTCATTTTCATAGCTGTATCAGCAACAGCGCCACACTTCGATGATTCTGCTACGACAGCAATTTCAGCAGGAGAAATTGCAGCAACATCAGCCTCCACAGCAACCACATCATCCTTGCTGTCAGCAACTCTATCAACATCTGCAGCACTCACTGACAGTAAAACATCAAAAATTATGAGCAACATTGGAAGTGGAGGCAGTAGCAGTAGCACCACCACCACCACTACTACCACCACAAGTAGCAGCAGCAACAGCAACAACAATGATGGCAGCAGCAGTAGCAGTATTAGCGGGACACCTCATGGCACATTTACTGCAACAACGCAAAACTATGCCAAAACTACAAGTAAATTCCCATTGGGCTTTTCCATTTCGAAAAACCACTGGACTAACACAGCAGGTAAATTGGTGGCTTCAAAAGAAAAAATCAGTTTTTTTTAAGTATGTACCCTACATTTTCATGGGCAACTTTTTAATGACATCCCAAAAGTTTTTGGTGAATTAACTTTTATGTGAAGTGACTTTCATTTAAAGAAAAAAAAAAAAATATCAAAAACTATGAAACTATTGTATGTCAAAATTTGAAATGTAGTTTATTTGCAACAAGTCAGTGGCGTTCCAAGAAAACCAAAAAATAACTTAATTTATAGCACTCATTTTTGAGTTGTGTGAATAATCATACAAAATCATTAAAAACTATTTTTTTGAATGGTTAGACAAAGACACAAGCTATGGATTTGGTATTTTTCGTAGTCTTCCCGTAAACCAAAGAATGTTGATTAGTTTTTAGTCCAAGTCTTTTAAAGGGTTTGACTCTGAAATGGTTTTTATTGCTGTAACTCAAAATACAAGTGATAAAGTCATTCTTTGGAGCTGAACGTATGTATGAAATCTATTCTGCTAAAACTCTATGCAAAGTTGGCTAAATATGATATCTCCGATTTTTTTCGCAATAGATTTTTTCTTCATTAAGGTAGCTCACAGCAAGATCTAAAAGCTGGCAAAATCGTATATCTCTGCGCTTTCTGAATGAAAGTCATGACAGAATAGGGGTTATCGTGAATAAAGATTCCCGTGGAATTTTTTCAGAATGCCGTGCATTCTCTATTGCAGTTTAAGAAAATTCCCCAGGAATCTTGATTCACGATAACCCCCAATATAACATGCCAAATTTTTTATGATTTTTTCCTATTCTTGAAAAATTTATAAAAATGGGTATATAAAACATCTTAATGCATTTTCCTACACATCTTTTTTTACATAATTTTTCCAAATCTCCACGTTTGTTAGATAGACTCTATAATTTTCAAAATTTCTCGGAAACATTTTTTTTTCCCCCTACACAAAAGAATCGAACTCATAGTTAATTGAAAATACTGGATCATCAGTTGTTGTTGTTGTTTTTGTTGTTGCTGTTGGTGTTGTTGCTTTATGTTGGTAGAGAAACAACAATCCCGCAAAACAAAACCTTACGACTTTTTCGGAGTTCCGAATCAATTGGAACAAAATCGGAACTCTTTCGACATTTCGTTACGCATCGTAACTATTTCGTAACGTTTTGTCGTAAAAAATTTTCTTTCGACATTTCGCTACGATTTCTTAACTATTTCGTAAAGGTTTGATGAATCAATTTTTTTTTTCGACTTGTCGGAACAAAGTAGGAACTCTTACAACATTTCGCTACGAACTCGTAACTATTTCGCAAAGATTTATCTTAACAATTTTTTAAACTCTTTCATAGAATTTGTTTTGTGGAATATTTAAACCCATTATTACCAAGTTTTTGGATAAAGAGGTCAAAAAGACCTATATAAACGCGATATAATGGGTTAATATGTTGCAGAAGGTGAACATGAAATCAAGCAAGGAACAATTTTCTTGCAAATCTTATCCCATTATATCTCGTTTTTATGGGTCTTTTTGACCCTTTTATCCAAAAACTTGGTTATAATGGGCTAAAATATTCCACAAAAAAATTCTATGAAAAATTTCACTAGGGTTCACTGGAAAAAAAAAAACACCGTCCGGACGTTGGCAGCCCTGTATGTTAGCGCATGCGCACCAACGACTGATGATAAACACAACATTATACAACTTCAAAAACTCACAACTTGATAACAATAAAACATACCACAATTTTGAGGACCGGAAAATAATTTTTATAAAATTTACTTTTAAATAAAAATATTTAAAAAAAAATAAAAAGAGTACTCCAAGCCCCAAAATGGCTTTGAAAAAGAAAAAAATGTTTTCATCCACCAAAAATAAATTTTTTTTTTCAGTGTAATTTTTTTTAAAAGCTAATTTTTTCAACAGAAACCCTGAGAATTTCATTGAAAACGGATAAAAAGCAGAGGAGCTTTGAATTTTCAAATTTCCATCTTGGAAATTTTCGGAACTCTGCAAAATCATTTTACCTTACCCCTGCGGGTAAGGGGTCAGAATATGCCCGAGGTAAGCATGCCTGTCGTAAAAGGCGACTAAAAGCGGGTGACCAGCCAGGGTGTGGAAGGGTGTAGCGTTGGACAGCGTTGCGCCTCGAAAGAAAAACCCACAATGCCCGTAACTGGCACTGACAAGGCGAGTCGATGCCGCCTTAAAATAAGCATCTTGTCGGAATCCTGAAGCGTCTGATCCAGAGTGGGCGGCTCCCAGGTCAGCGTCTGTTCCAGATTGGGCGGCTGAAATTAAAAGTGAATTTGGCCACTATATTTGCAGCGCTTGCCGGATCCAGCTTTAAGCTTATAACTTACTGCGTGGGGCGTTGCCGAGAAGATTATACTAATGAAGCATGGATCGAAAAACGATGGGAAATAACTCTCCAAGTGGTACCCACCAGAGTGTGGTTAATCCACCTGCCTCGGCAGCATGCACAACGGATTTGGAGGTGCAAGAAACATGCATAGTTAGGAATGATTCTCCTATAACTGGAACCAATATGGTTTCTCAAAATTTTAGAATCGGGAAAATCGTGGCAAGAGATCAAAGTCATCGCAAGGGATCGTGACAAATGGAGAGATTTCATATTGGCCCTATGCTCCTCCTAGGAGTTAAAGGAGAATACATACATACATACATATGTGTGTCAAATACTAACTTTTCACCAATTTTCATAAAAATCGAAGATGTCAAGTAGAATCTTGGTCGGAAACGCAAAGAAAGACCCAAATGAGTTATTTCATAAATTTCGATTCGCTCTTTCAGAATTTCAACTTTGCTACCTCGAATTGTGTTCGCTCGCGCCCAAAATCAGTTTTTTTCCAGGCGACTTCAAAAGCGTATTTCTCATATTTCGATATAATTCGCGGTTTCAAAGCTTTTAATAACAAAATATATCTGCGCAAAGATGGCAAAAGCTGCTATCGAGCAGTTTTTGTAAAAATGAGTTATGTAGTATTATTCTCGGTGAGATCTACAAGCTGCCAAAATCAGATTTGCTCTGGGACTTGTAGTTCCTTAGAAAAACAACTTGATAATCCAGATTTTGTGATTTTTTCATATTAACTAAAAATTTAAATTTGGTCTCCTGAATAATAATGAAAACATGCGATAGCAGCTTTTGCCAGATATTATCATAGCAACTTTTTTAAAATTATGTTATCTACCCAACAAAAAAAATCGCTCAAATCAGGTGAATGGTTCCTGAGTTACTAAGATTTAACATCTGAGTTGCTAACATATAAACATATCCACCCATCAAAAAGAATCACTGAAATCGGTTTAATGGTTGTACTGTTAAACAAACGACATTTCTCAAAAATGGAATGTATAAAAGAACTTATTTTCTACTCACTAGTTGACTAGTGTAGTTCTGTTTCAAATATATTTAATTTTTCTCTAGAAAAGATTTTGGGTCAAAAAGAGAAAAAAATAAAAAATATTAATTTTTCGTAAATAAATTAAATGCTGTTGCAAGCTATAGTAATTTCGAGCTATTCAAAAGCGTTCTTTGATTCGGAAAATCACACCAACTGCTCTAAACAAGGACTACTTTGCTTTAAATAGTTTAAATTGACACACTCAATCCACACTAAAAATCACTAAAAATCTTTGTATAATGACACACAATGCCCATTACTTGTCTTCTTATTTGCATGTCATGTGCCAAAAGCAGAAATTTTTGTACTCGCCAGGGGAGCAGTAATAAGGCATTCAAAACAAACTCCAAAACGAAAAAAAAAAACTCTCAACCACTTGAGACCGAGAGGAATATGGTTTGCATTAATATAAGAAACCACTATACAGTGATTATGTCTCTGTGGGTGTGAATTACAAAAAGTCATGTCCATTTAAAATCAACATCTTTGCTTTCATTCATTTTTCTTCTTCAACTTTTGTTTCTACATTTCAGATGGCGCTGCTGTTGTTGCGTTATTCCCAGCATCGGCCTCGTCGTCTTCATTGGATGCTGGTGGAGATGTTGAAAGACCACGAACCTTTCGAAATAAACATCATCATGAACGCCATTGGGGTCCATTCTTCGAAGAGCCACTCAACGCTACAACATCCGGTGACAATCTACTGTCCACAGCACATTTATTTACAGAAGCAGTACTCAACTGTAGCGTCGGCATGCTGATGGATAAGACAGTAAGTAAATATTGTAAATTCAAATATATTGCACCAAACACAAAATGCGGTATACCTTATCTCTCTTTTTGGTTGGACTTTGTAGTCTTTTTCTTTTTGTGAAAGAACGAATGGACAAATATGTCCTTTATATGAAAAAGGACTTTAAGGAGTTGAGTCGCATTAATGATTTTGTCTTAAATTTAACAAATTACTAGCGCAGCAGCACGCATGTCGTCGTCGTAGCGTATGTAGCGCAATAGCGTCTTGTTAGGATGAACCCTAGAAGCTGCAATTAACTGAGTGAAACCTCTTAGTCATTTCATAAAATAATCTCGCGCAGCAGCGGCACAAATTGTGAGTGATAGCAGCAGCAGCACTGCATTGCGCTACTTGTGCTCGCTCATGCATGACCTGCTTTGGGCCATTGTCGTCTTTAGAGCTTAGAACTGGGTGATAAGTTGACAAAGTATCGAAATGCAGTTGATGTATGGTATCAATCGCAAAGTATCAAATAGAAATTTATGTAAGTAAAATGGATAATCTAAATTGGATAATCTCAATGATTGATCAAAGATTATTCGTAGAAAGAAACAAGCTTGCTTTAGAGCTAAGCATCAACAATGATTACCTTTCTCGTATTTTTGACGCAATAATAACAATAACTTGATCAAGAAATTGAAAAACTGGAATTTTCTTATATACGGACTTTTTATGCTTTAAATAAACTATCAATTGTCTATACAGTCATTGGTTTAAGTTCAAGATATTAACCAAGATCTTTTAGGGAGTTATAAATGATGTCGCCATCAATACATGGTGACTTAAATGTTAGATCAGAAACGTCATATCTGAAGCTTAGGCATCTGTCAACAACTCTGCATCATTAGATTTGAAAATTTTCATCCGCAACATAAATTTTACTGTGCTCCAAAATGTCCAAGTTCGTGCCGAAAAAGCAACATTTGCGGGAAGTTTTACTTCACCACTATATTTCAAAGAAAACAGCTGCCGAAAGTCATTGCATTCTTGTAGAAGTTTATGGGGACTATGACCCAGCTGAATCAAGCTGTCGTGAGTGGTTTCGACGGTTTAAAAGTGGTGATTTCGATGTCGAAGACAAAGAACGTCCTGGTCAGGACCAGCTAGGTGTGATCCATTATGAGCTGTTGCCAGGTGGCCAAACCATTAATGCTCAACTCTATCGTCAACAATTGATCCGATTGAAGCAGAAAATCCAGGCAGAGCGGCCAACGTATGCGACCAGACACGAGTCAATCATTTTCCACCACGATAACGCTCGGCCACATATTGCTGCCCCAGTCAAAAATTATCTGGAAAACAACGGATGGGAAATTTTACCTCACCCGCTTTATAGCCCAGACCTTGAACCATCTGACTACCATTTGTTTCGATCGATGCAGAATGCCCTATCAGGAATACGGTTCACTTAATTTCAAGGTATCGAAAACTGGTTCGATTCATTTTTGGCCGCCAAGCCGGCGCAGTTTTTCTGGGATGGAATCCACAAATTACCAGAAAGATGGGAAAAAGTAGTGACTAGCGATGGGCAATACTTTGAATAAAATACATTGTAGTACCATTTTCTTTAAATAAAGTCTCAAATAAAAAAAAAAAAAAACGATGGAAATTAATGCACACACCCAATAATAAACTTCTACTTAAGATAAGATAGTTGGTTAGAAGAAATGGAGCATCATCCCGATGAATGGAACTCAAGAATCTACTCATTAACGATTCAACAAGCTAAACGTATAGAAAACAAACAACCCTCTAACAGTAGTACATAATTGATTGGAACCTCCAATTGAATAAACTCAAATTACTAATGCAGGCTGTTTGCAAACATAAACTCTCTCAATTATTTCTTTTGACGATAACCTAGTTAAAGCCAAAAAAAGGCCAAAAGAGGTATCCGATGGAACTTTAAAGAACATCTTAAAGATCCCGACTACGCTGACAACATTTGTCTGCTATCGTCCAAACACCGAGCTATGCAAAGCCTAAAAGTCAATGCATCCAAGAATAAATGCTTGAAGATGAAACCATTTAGAAATGATATCAGTTTTTAAGTTGATAATGATGACATTGAAAACGTCGATAGCATCACGTATTTAGGCAGCATAATTTAAATGGATAGTGAAGCAAAAGAGGATATCAACCAAAGAATACCAAAACTGAAAGGAGGTTTTGCTCAACTGAAGAAAATGTGGTCATATTCTGTCAAATGTGAAATCGGTTTTGTTATATGAGTGCGAAATGTGGAGAAGGAAATCCATGCATCCAGAAAGTTGTGGAAATAGATAAAAGTTATTGCAAAGGATTATGACAAATGGAGACGTTTCAGTTTGGCCCTATGCTTTTCCTAGCAGTTAAAGGAGTGTACATACATTCATGTAACTACTTGTTAAGTTGACTGGTTATTAGTAACAAAACATCTCGATGTTTGGAAGGCAAGAATTTATCGACAAAGAAATGCTATTTGGTTGGAAGTCAATGAAACTTTCCGACTAAAATTTAATAAGCCAGTAGACTGCTTGAAAAAGCTTGTGGCTAACGGTTGCATAACATAGATAAATGGGCTCGTGAAAACGTACCACTAATGATAAAGTAAATTGTTTGTAAAAGACTTAAGTAGTTGGAAATTAGTAATCCAAGAGGTCCGTCCAATTTTCGATGACACTGGCACATGTATCAAGTTGAATTTGTAGTAGCTTTGAGGGTACCCAGTCATTTGCGGTTTATTGGCTAGGCCTGTGCCTTAAGAACAACTAGCAAGAGGAACTCTTTTGATGGGCAGTTAACATCGTAAACCTTCAAATGGGCGGAACGCGCATATCGTTGGCACAAGAAAACACCCATTTTGTTAATAAAATTACACATATATTTTTTTTTTTTTTTTTTTTTTGTGGGTGAGGAGGTAAAAATATGCTAAAGGCATCTTTTGAATACTCAGGCATTCCAAAGAACCGTAGTTCAATGAATATGTGCTGTGCGCTAAAACTTCCCCCTCTTCATCAAAAAGCCCATTTGTTACCACGGAACTTGTATTACTTCGGGGTAGAGGGCCCTTTTATCGTTTGGTAAAAAATGCTCACTCTCCTGCGTCCAGGACCACTATTTTCTTTTTTTCGACTTGCCGACATGGCTTTATCTTTTTTCAGCTATCCAGATCAATTTTCTTCGCTCTGAGGATCTTCTCGACAAAAGTGGCTATTCTGTTTGCTGATAGTCATTTTACTTTTAATGTTTTCGAGTGTTATGCTTTCAACGATGTCTTCAATGAAGGCATGAATGCTCTTCCACTTTAGCGATTGTATGCAAATATTTGTGGATGTAGCCGTGTCCAGACAACATATTTGTGAGGTAAAAGCAAACTTCACACAAAACTCCTATTGACCCACATGTCTAAGAGTGCTATGATTCAAGCTGTCCACCTTCCTCGGCCATTGCTGTAATGTTTGCAGTCTAAGCTATGTTTGATCTAGAGGTGAGGTCTGCTGTTTCGGTTCCAAGTGCTTTTTTTGCTCTTGAGCAAGGCTTTCTCGGACTCTATTCGATATGCCGAGGCTTCCCTGAGCGCTGCTGTTCTTTGCGTTGATGCCAGCACCTCTCTTCGACACTCTGCTTCGAGTGCGTCTACCCACAGATCGCATCAATATAGGAGGCTGGTGTCTACCGTTTTCGTAATAAAGTTTCTTTTGCTCTAAGTTGGATGACTTATATTTGAAATCAATCTGCTAAGAAGAGCAGTTGAATTGCTTGCTTTATTTGCCGCATGACGGATTTGTACCCAATATGTTAATCGTGAGTCTAGTCTTACGCCTAGGTAGTTGACAACTCTCTGTGTGGTGTTTCTGTTTTCCCCGACTTGTAGCTCAACTTCTAAAGAAATGTGCCTTTTCGTTAGAAGGAGTAGTTCTGTTTTTTCTGTTGCAAGTTTTAGGCCATGTTCATCTAGTCACCATTATGTTCTTATCATCACCTGTACAAAACTCGGTTCAACTCAAGTTTATTGCATTTTTTTAAATCAAATTTATTGAATAGAATATTTTCATTTGTTCATGCGTACATTTTGAAATGCACTTCCTGTGCAAGTACTTTATAAATGTATCAATAGCTTCAAATGATATCAAGTGACTTTACTCTGTGTTACAATGCCTTTAACCTTTTACGGTGACGGTTTTAGTTTCATATGTCTTTTCCTTTGCCACACACTGCCATGTCTGGTCTTTTGTTATCTTTTCGTACATGAAACACGACAGTGCTCCATGTGACGATGTGCTCCTTTTTACATTTGGTAAAGTGAAAACAAAGCGCATGATGTCACGTACTTGTCGTCCTGTGAGTTTATAAAACGTTGTGCTTTATTTTCGTATCGTTTTGTTTTATTCCCCTGATTTTTTATAATTTTTTCTTTCCCTCCTTTTTGTTTTTACTCAAGTTTGCTCACAACAAAATTAAACAGAATGAACAAGTTGATGGCAAAAGGAGAAGCAGAAGTGACATTGAAGATGTTAGAGGAGACTAGTTCGTAAGTGTCACACTGGTGGCATACGAATTGTAATTTCAACAGCTCCTTTCGTGCGCCATTGAGGCAACATACGAGAGTGATGGTGCACATGTCAGGCATGTAAATCGTTGCAAAAACAATGTACGCTATTATTGTCATTTCACCAAAGGCATTGAGTAAGTAGGTTCTGTTGGCATAAACTTTTTTTTTTTTTTTTTTTTGGAGAACAAAACGCTGTCAACATTCTGGAAACGTCAAACATATGTGTGGTTGATTCTGCAAAAGAAAACAAATAGATAATAATGCACATGAAAGTATGAAATTAAATGAAAAACCGTGGGAAACTTACTTCTTTACTACTTATAAGTTCTTTCATTAAAATGAGAAAGTTAATAATGGGTAATAGGGTACTTAGTGGTGATTTGAACATAGTTAACCTTTGAACTTGCTTGAGATACATATACCCTACTAATCTATAAAATATGTGCTCTCTTTGTATTTTTCTGTCGTGTTTTTTGATTCAATAAAGACACAAGGTTGTCATCAAAAACAGAAATTTTATGATTCTGTTCCAATTTTTACCCATCCTGTGATTATTCTCATTCATAGGGCATAAATCTTTCAAAAAATGCATTCAGCGTAGACAATTGATGAAAGCTTTCAATTGCACTGTTTACTTCACTTATGCTCGACCCAAACAAAAAAAAACATTCGTTAATTTTGGTTGGGTCTTCAGAAACGTCTTTGGAGCTGCTAGACCGAGTTCAGCGACGCACAGTGGTCTAGAATGCTATTCTAGCCAGTCATAAGCCTTTCTTGGTTATTTTAATAAAAAAAATGTATCAGACTTTATGTTTTTGAGGTCGCTGATTCCAAATCTAGAAACTATTTTTAAAAATCAAAATGGCGGATCAAAAATGGCGAACAATTTTCTTAAAAAATTGTTATATCACGATAAAATTGTAATTAGGTAGCCTTAGAGGTCGTCAACTCCGAATTCAGAATCAAATTTTTTGAAAACAAAATGGCTGATCCAAAATGGCGAACAATTTTCTCAAAATAATAATATTGTTCTATTTCGAATATTTTTGACTATATGGAAGGTGGGAGTGACTTGATCATGCCCAAAAAAGTGGCTGATGCTAATAATACTATCTCAGATATCGAATTGTATTGTTTTACATAATACGGTGTGAGGACACAAATCGGAACCCTTATTTGCGTCCACATCTTTATAATAACTACTTGTATTTATAGTAATAATAATATTAAGAACTAATTAAGGTTAAAATAAGTAATGAATTTCTAGTTAAAAAAGTCTAGAATTAATTTAAAACCAAGGATTTTTTAGTAAGTAGATAGTTTTAGGACAATCGCATCCAACGGGCTTGACAAACTATCGTGCAACTGCTTGACAAACAGTTGGGCAAGAGTTGCACGATTATCGCATGCAGCAGTGACCCTGGTCCCGAAACAGTGAGTGCCAACTGTCAAATCTTATCAATAAAAGGAAACAGCTGTTCGTAGATGAAAACAGAATGGTGGAATATAAGTTCCGGTGATGGGATCACTCTCTAGTAACCTAGCCGGCAAAGAAGTAAGAGTTTTTCTTCGAACATTACAACCATCCTTTAACAAAACGAAAACTTTCAAGGAAAATCAGATACAGACGTATCAGTGGAAAGTGACTGGGATCATAGGCTTTGTTTTCCGGAAAAAATGCCTGACCTGACACGAAAGAATAGTGGTGTCACGGGTTATCGCAAGACAGACGAGTACAGGTTAGCAGAGGACAACGGGAGGCCGCGGTGTCGCGACTCTCTTGTATCCTGACATCTGGACGGAGCACGGACCGGCGACGCGTCAAATCCACGGGGAGGCAGTTCTATTCATCCATCTTCAGCCCATTTGTCACTCGTAGTACAAAATGTATATTTTAACATATTTTAAGAGCGCTTCAGGTTTAAAAATAATTTGAAAAATAGCACCAGTAAAAATTGTGAAAAGTGTTTCTCTACACGGTGGTGAATAAATATTTGTATACGAACCCTGGGTACCGACGGCTACATCCCGACTAGAGGCAAAAAGGTACGTTACAACGGTTTACCTTTAACTAATTTTACGAAACTGGAGCGTTGCAAGAATACAGAAAAGTTGCTGAAGAAAAACTCAACTTAGTTTAAAATGCGGTGTGAACGGGATGGCTGATAATTGCACAGAACCTTGAGAGAATCTTATATTACACACTAAAATAATTGAGCCGTTGCAACTCCATAAAGCTTTTAAGTTACAAGCTACAGAGTTGTTATTTAGTGAGTTTATTTCATACATGGAACAAAGTCGGTTTAGCCAGTAAGTACTTGTTTTCAATGTGGCATGTTTCTTTTGACGCGTATATATAATTGTATATGTGTGACAAAAAAAAAAACGCGCATCTGCAATTAAATATAACAATCGAAAGTTTGGCAGCACTGAAAAAAATTTGGCAGCAATGAAAAAAATAATAACAGCAAAGTTTCTTCCTTGCTCCACTTCTTGCACTTGCTACAAATAAAAATTAGGATTTCATTCTTAATTTTCGTTAAATGAATTAAAAATTGTAATTTACCTTTTATCTTGCTCTGCCATTTTTAGAATCAATTCTTTTGACATTTCGTTTGTTTTTTTTTTTTGGTATTTTTGTTTGAAATTTATCGACATATACTCATCTTTGAGGGGCAGCACTGGCTTTTATCCTCAATTATGATCTAAGCGACGCTTGCTATCGCTTACTATCGCTTCATATGAATATTTTGCTAATTATATATACGCGTCAAAAGAAACACAGCTAATGTTCTTATTCACCTAGATAACATCCATATCCGCTGAGCAACTACGGAAGTTGAAAGTCAAGCCCGATATGTTTTTGGTCTATCCAAGCTTCAATTCTTCGGATTAGAGCATGTATCGATCTTCTCTTCTGTCGTCTGATTTGGAAGAACTTGGGCTTACGATAGGGGGGTGGATATGATTGTATTTTGGGAGAGGCCGAAAGTTATTTTGTTCAAAATTATAAAATAAATGTTACTCATACGTCTGAAAGTACCTTGAAATGCGAGTTTTTTGGCATTCGTTGGTCAAAAAACTATAACCTCTAAGCGAATACAAAGTTTGTGACATAGTTTCTTGCAGGCCAATGACAAAAGATTATTCTTCAATACGAGTCATCGTAATAAATTTTGAGATTTTTCTTTCATCACTTTTTTTGGAGGGTAAAACAAGTTTTTGCATATTTCCATGCATTTCAAGTAAAAAATTTAAATTAATTGGCATATCATAATCAAAAATCTGCTTCTTCTAAACGAATAAATAATTTTTTTTTTATTTATTATGTATTTTGGATATCTTAATTTGCTTGAAAAATAAAGAATATACTTTTGGCGTGAAAATATTATATTTTTTTTGTAATTCTCCCCATGTAAAACCCAAACGCTTAAAAATTCATAATGATCCAAAGACATAAAGTATCCTGTAGAATTTTTAACATTTTTGTTGTCAAGAAAAACATTTGTGTTACAATTACCAAGTAAATTAAATTGTCAAATAGAATTAATTTTAATTAATTGTTAACCTCAAAAGCAAACACAAACACAAAACTTGCATACATACATAGATACAACTACTAGCAAAGAGATATTATCACAAAAGAAATACAGAAGCCATAACGAATGCAACTGCAAAACAAAGATGAATGCATTTAGATACAAAAGAAAATGTAATCAATTGTCAGTAAAAACCACATCCATTCATTCGCCTGCTATGTATTCTAACCAACAATATGGGATTATCTGAATCTCTCTCATAGTTATTTATTCAATTACTTACTATTTTACTCTTTCATCATACACTACGTTCTCTTCTTGTCATTCACAGGTCATGTGGGTGTGACGCACAACTGAAAAAGTCTTATTACTGACTGTCGGAAATGTAACATATAGTGGTGATCCAAGAATACGTGTCAAGTTCCAGTATCCTAACAATTGGCGTTTGCTCATAAATCCAACACAGAAAGAAGACGCCGGCATCTATACATATCAAGTGTCAACACATCCACCAAGGGTTTTCACAACAAATTTAACCATTCTGGGTAAGTCAGATGCAAGCAAGACATTGAAATTTTAATTGTAAAGTTGCCAGAAGGTTCGAAATATCATTAGTTTAAAAATTCTTAACGGAAAAGGTCCACCTAAATGTATTTTTTGTTTTTAAACTGAAACTTCTATGGTTGCACTCGTCTCAAATTTCAATGCCGCGACACTGTTATATCTACAAACCATACAATATGCCGGTCGAAAAGTGGGACAACCGAAGGCTTCATAGTTTAATCGAAGAATATCTAGGTTTACTACAGGGAAATCATTTATGACGGACTATAAACAAGCCTTAATTGAATGTTTCCTTGGACACTTGAGGGTTCCCGAAATTCACCGGAAGGCATCATAGTCAAAACGAAGAATATCACTAGACGGAAAACAATATGACGGACTATCAACATCTATGGGGGACTATAAAAAAACTTTATTTGATTTATTTTCTGGGACACACGAAGGTTCCCGAAGGCTTCATATTCAAAACTAAGATTATATAGGTTTACTACAGGGAAATCATTTATGACGGACTATAAACAAGCCTTAATTGAATGTTTCCTTGGACACCCGAAGGTTCCCGAAATTCACCCGAAGGTTTCATAGCTAAAACGATGAATATTTAGTTATACTAGAGGGAAAATAATATGACGGACTATCAACAAGCCTTAATTGAATGTTTCCTTGGACACCCGAGGGTTCCCGAAACTCACCGAAGGCGTCATAGTCAAAACGAAGAATATCTAGATATATTAGAGGAAAAACATATATGAGGGACTATCAAATTGATTCATTCCTTAAGGCACCCGAAGGCTTCATAGTCAAAACGAAGAACATTTAGATATTCAATTGATGCCACACTTACTTTTCAAATATAAGTTCCACTTCCTTCCTTGCTGCACTCGTACTTTTTTTAATTGTATTTAGGGTGCCTTTTGTATACCTAAATAATAAATGACCTATTTGACTTAAAACAAAAAACTAGTGAGAATGAATGAATGACCCAACACATATCTACATTTTTATCGCTTTTTAACTGACCCTCTCAACTTTGTATCCGAACTATGCCTTCCCTTTATATGCCGCAAAATATAAAATAAAGCGCACAATAGCTCTGGCAACACCACCGAAGCAATGGTGGCGCATGCACTCAAGCAAAGAAATCCACAGTAATTAAATTCAGTGGAGAGTACACCAAAGAGTCGTCATTCAACGACTGAATTGAATTGAAATAAATGCAATTACTTCTTCTTCTTCTTTTGCCTTTCACTGTGTGGCTTGTGTACGCGCGCGTCCTTTTGTGCTGAACTTAAGGATAATAATGTACTTGACATAGTTTTCCTTTTAACTACAAGATATTCACTGATTTTCTCCTTTCTTCTTTAAACTGTATTTCATTCCTTCATACAAAAGTAAGTAGTTTTTAATGCAAAGCTAAGAGCATTGAAGAAATTAAAAGTCACCTACTCAACTTTAAAAAGCTTTTGTGGTGACCTTACATGGCTTGGCTCACAAAGTAACACATACGTTTGTGTGAGTGTGTTTGTGTATTACCAACTTTTCATGAAGGTAGGTACTTCTCGTTGAAACAAAAGGTCCCTTTTAAATGGCGTACTTACTTAATCGCTCTCTTTTACTTTACGGTTTGACGGATGTTGTAATTCAAATGCAGTTGCAATTACCACATTGTAACATTTTATGCCAATCATGACGCGTTTTAAAGGACATAAGTGGAGTATTTTGCATATGTTTGTATGTATGCAGTCATTGTATACACATTAAGTAATGCAAGCCCTCGAGCATGTTGCCATTTGCGTTCACTTGATTCACATTGGCAAAAGTGCAACGCGCGCAATTAGTGCTTTGATTTTAATTGTTTTAATAACAAAACCCAACCACAAGTGCTCTTCCGTCTTTGAACCGTCATGTCATGTAACAAAAACAACAGCAGCAGCAATTGGTAGCAACACATAAACAAATGCCTTAACTATGTAAGTAAGCATGTAATAGTACGTTTTTGGTTTTGAGGACACATTGACGCTATGTTGTCTGCTTTACTGTAATGACATGGTCTTACACACGCCCTTTGCTCAATAAATTATGTGAGCAATATTTTATTGACAATTTGTCAAACAAGAAAAAACGGAAAGTTTTTTTTTTAAAAAAATTTGTTTTGTAACGAAATAACATATTTTTTAGAGTTTGATTACTAAATAATTTTAGCTCTTTAATTATTCTTGGTTTTGAAAAACGTTTTTTTTTTCGTTCTCAGAAAACTCAATTCACTTTTGATTCTACTGAAGGCTTATTTTAGCTAAAAAAACAATTCTGTAGCTTTTTTTTTTCATTAGAAAATGGATAGCCAAAAGTGCTTCCGATACTCGTATAAAGATTGTGGTCTTACAAAAATTTTGGAGTTCAAAATTTTTTTTTTTTTCGGAGTATAGATAATATTCGATTCCAAAAATCAATTTTTTTACATTTTTCAATAACGAGGTCGAAAAAAAGATTTTGAATACGGCAAAAAATGCTTAGAATTGTTCAAAAAATACGTGTGATTTTTTTCAGAACTTGGTCAAAAAAATTCCAAAAATTGTGAAAAAACTCATGCCACAATTCTTTGAAGGATCCTTAGCAATTGAGGTCATACGAAATTTTTTCATAGATGCCTTGGTCTTAAGTAGACCTAACATTTTGCTGACAAACGTGAGCTTAACAGGTGAAAACTCAATTTGAGTATTAATTTAAAAAGAAATAAAAATCTGAAAAAAATCACACGTATTCTTTGGACAATTGTAAGCATTTTTTGCCTTAATCTTTTTGTTACATGCCTTGCCTTTGAGTAAAAAATCGATTTTGCGATGCAAATATTATCTATATCCCCAAAAAAAAATTATAATTTTTAAGCGCCAAAATTTTTTTAAGAACATAGTTTTGGTTACCTATTTTGTAACGAAAAAAAGTAATGACCAAAAACAAGTTTTTTTAGCCAAAATGGGACTTCAGTAGAATCAAAAGTGCTCCATTGGTTTTTTCGGAATGAAAAAAAAAAAATGATACAAATATCGTTTTAAAGAGTCCCTCTAACTTTTGAGTCGGTTTCGGGAAGATTTTATATTGCTTCATACAAAATCGACCCGGTCTAAGGTACATTAGACTAGATAGAGAAAAAAAAAAAAAAAAATTTTGGACCCAAAAATCAGATAGAGGATATCAAAAGAGTGAGTTCACAGTTTTTAAATTTGATTTCTTTCAAATGGTTGCTAAGCATCTAGAAATGCAAAAACTTGGCTAAATGGGGTTTTTGTTTTATTACGATCTCGAAAGTGTTCGGAATGAGTTGTGCGTTACATCAAATTTTTAGTCTTGAACTAAGGTATATAGAAAAAAATAGTATCTCTAAAGTAAAATCAACCGCATATTGTTTTAAAGTTTAAATACCCGCAACACAAATTTCGTCCTACTGTTAAACTCTAAGTCTCAATTTAAAACAAAACTTGTTGCTTCAAGGTCAACATAATCTCTTCTAAAAATCTTAATTTAGAATATGCAGTTTTTATGGGAAAGCATGTGATATAAACTATACTTGACAATTCTAGTGCAGCTAACCATATAAAGCAGCCAACTTTACTGATTTCTTCAGCAGACTCCCCACCTACTACCGAGTTATCTCTTGATTTCCGGCTGAACACCGAATTTCAGGAAAAATAAGATTTTGAAGGATCAATGTTGGTCCAAAAAATTCTGGGAGCAATGTGGATTGTGGACGATTAATTAAGTTATTTATTTCTTCGCACCGTAAGGCACAATTAAAAATGTTTTGAATAGATTGCAAGTCGAAAACTCGAAATTTTGGTGTTGTTTTACTTGTATTGATTTTAACATCGAACTACTAATATTTGGGTAAGAATTTCCTGATTTTCAATCAAAATAAGTTAGCTGCTTTATACATATATGTGTATATAAGTTCCAAAGATGGTTTGACTTGTAAATAATATACATTTTAAAATATATCTACGAAATTGACTTATTTTGGGGCTCGAAGGGGTTTTTTGAAAGTCTTTTTAAAGTGCAAAAGTAACGTCATGACATGAATTGGCTAACATTGTGTTAGAAATCAATAAAATTGGGCCCCATAACTTAAATATTTTTTAAACAACCTCAACAAGTAAATTGGATCAGCCGTTCTTTCTACAGATCAGTTAAAGCAAAGTCATACCTAAAAACATATTTTTTTACGAATACTGCGACACCACACTTCACTATGTGTTGATATCAATATACCTATGCCACCAAACATTTATCTGACTCAATATTTTCTTTATTAAAGAATGAATACCTACTAAGAAATGTATGTTATTTACAAATTCAATCATCTATGGAACTTATATATCATGCTGCGTTTCTTGATATATCAAATGTAAATCTAAATGTTTATTATGTAAAGGCGATAGTACATACAGGGCAGCGCGCGCATTATAGGCTTTGACAGTTGATTTAAAAACATAGCTCCTTATGGAGAGTGATACATACAGAAAAGCGAACAACGCACGCGCTGCGTTCAATGACCAACTTCCAACTTTTCGAACGCATCATTTGCGTTTGACATTTCGTTTCTTTTGTTTATTTATTTATAAATTATTTTCGCAGTTGAAAAAATAAATTAAAAAAGGAAAAGAATCAAAATGAAGGAAAAACTAATAAGCGAAGTGCAGGAGCAAGTCTGCCTATTTGAAAACGTGTTTACGCGTTCTATGTAACGGCACAAGCATCACTCGCGTGCGTTGTGATGCGTATGATGCGCGCGCTGCACGCGCTGCCCTGTATGTACTGGCGCCTTAAGAGTCTAAAATATGTTGAATTTTTTCGTCAATATAATATACTGGCAGTTGAAAAACTGGATTTTGAATTTTAGAGGTTAAGGTCACTCTTAGGGTCGTCCCCGACCACTTTCATAGGTCCATTTTAATTAAAAAAAATAAAAAAATTTGCTGCACGAACCGATAGGGAGAGATCGATGAAAAAATTTGGTCACTGGTCTCCAACCTCCTTTAGGATGAATAAAATTTTATTTCTCCTATCGATAGGAAAAGTCCGAAGAAATAAAAATTGTAGGACCAAAACTACTAAGAGGTGTCGGGGACACGCCTGACACTTTGAAAAATTTTTCTTTGACCTCTCCCAATCGATTAGTGCAGTAATTTTATTTTTTTTTTAATTGGGCTCAATACTCTCAACAGTAGTCGGAGATACAATTCTTTTTTTAAATGTGCTAAAAAATGGGACCAAAACTGATAAGAAGGGTCGAGAACACCCCTGATAATGTTTAAAATTTTTTTCAACCTGTCCCTTTCGATTGGTGAAAGAATATTTTTTAATAAAATTGGTTCAAAAGCCTGCATGGGGAGTGCCCTTGACAGTACCCAAGATTTATATGCGACCGTTTCCCTCCGTATTAACATTTGCCCTCAGATTTCTGTAAGTTAAATTTGCTTGCAATCAGCTACAAAGTATTTATTCAAATGACAAAAAAATTATGTATTTGTAGCTGTCCAACCTTAATTGTAAACTATCCTAAAGGTCTAATGTTTGCTATAGGAAACCCAACCATTTTCTTATCTATTACATTCCTTATGCTTTACTATTTAGCAAAAAGAACTTGATAGTCTCTTTTTCTCAAATTACAGGAAATAAGAAAATTTACAAAAATCGCTTGTACTACAATATTTACATCAAATTATATTTTGCTTTTTAGAACCGCCCCTGCGATTAAGTGATGATCAAGAGCGTGAAGTCGGCGATAGATATTATAAATCTGGCGGTACCATCGATTTACAATGTCAAATATCAAGAAGTTTCCTCTTCAAATAGAAACTCAGCATATTGAAATCGATTCAGCCAACACAATTCAATCAAAGTAACAGAAGTAACACAAATAAAGTGACAGCAGCAGCAAATGCTCTAGTTGTCGGAATTAATGAATTAATCAGCAAAGGGAATCAAACTCTCAAGCAGGGACAGTTTGAGAAACATTTTAGTAATTTCATATTCTGAACAAAAGACGATGATCCACTTCCGCCGACATCTGTCAAAGAGATCGAGGTAAATACGTATATGTACATGCATCAAAATTAGGACATCTATATATACAAAAATAAATTAATACACTAATACACCAAAATTCAACAATACGTAAAACACACAAACATTAGCACGGGAACCAACGAAGACAAGGCAAAAGCAATCAAACTAAACTCATCAACAGTCGTTAATTTTTAAAGATTAATAATAACTAGTAAGGGTGTAACCTTTGGCCTGGCCAAACATTAAATACCCTACACTGCAGTATTTTGCTTATATGGAAGGTGCCATGCCCTCTGGTCCGAGTTCACCTAGATTTTCTCAGAGTTTACAGTTATAGCCATTAGTGTTTGAGTGAAATTCAGTGGATTACCTCAAAAAACTCTTTCAGTATGGCATTTTGAAACTTTTGCTCATATGGGAGTTGCCACTCGGTCTAGCAGCTCTTAAGATGTTTTTGAAGCCCCGGCCCAAATGTGTGAATTGTATTCTAGAATGGGTCGATTATAAGTGAAGTAGACATTACGAAGATCAACAGGAGTGAAGTATTCCGCAAAGGAATGGATTGGGCTTGTAGTCGAAGATAGAAGATCATCGATAAGGAAAAGTGTTGGAGAAAGCACAGAACCCTGAGGAACTCCAGCGTTAATGGAGTCTTCAATGGAAGTGAAACCATCAACTAGAACACGGATCAAACGGCTATTATAGAAGCTCGTGATCCAAAACGCAAAAGAATCACCGACACCATATGCAATTAGTTTTGATAAAAAGGCGCGATGCCACACTCGATCAAAAGCCTTTGAAATATCCAAAGCAATAACCATGCTTTTACTAAAAAGGTGAATGCGTTGGTTCCATTTTTCAGTGAGGAACGCCATCAAATCACCAGTAGAGCGTCGTCTGCGGAAACCATATTGGCGATCGCTAAGCAAATTGAAATGCTCCAAATAATTCACAAGGTGGTAGTTAGAAACGTTTTCCATTACTTTGGAAAGCGCAGAGCATATTGATATGGGTCGGTAATTATTTGGGTTGGTGACTTCGTCTTTTTTCGGAACTGGCTGTACGTTAGCAACCTTCCAACATGATGGAAATATCCCACTAGAGTAGGATAGGTGAAAAGATTGAGATTTTCGAGAAACTTTTTTACTGCCCTTGTTTGAAAGTAAATCGGTGACATTGTCGAAGACTTTCTCTCAACGAAGGGCAATGGTTGACCGCTGTCAGCCAGGGTTGCATTCTTAACAAAAATACTTGCCAGGAGATTCGCTTTATCGCTTTCCTTAAGTTGTTCTTGAATATATTTTTGTATGGGCGGTTGGCGTAGCCGTTGACTGATTTCACTCATATTTAATCCCTCGAGCTAACTTTGACGACGGAGGTGGAGTATGTGAGGTGATAGATATTATTAAAGCCTGCAGATATGTCTACACATTCCACCAGATAGTTGCACGACAGTTGATCGAGATGTAGGAATTTAACCATGCTTAACATTAATGAGTCGCTTAACATTTGCAAAGAAATTTTAAGGTGATATTAACCAAAAAGTCTCACAATAGTTGATAGTGATAGTTGATCAATTATTTGGTAAACATTTATACTTGATATTTACTATCACCTAATACAATATTGTTATGCTAACTATCTTTAGTATCGCCATCATTGGGAAAAAAGTCATGCTTTTGCTAAGTGCCAACTATCTTTGTTACATATTTATTAAACTGTGTAAAAGTTTCGTCACATTTGACCCCAAACAGTTGCGCAACTTTATACACCAGACAACATCTCTATGGTTTCACACGTTGAAATGCACTGTAGTACACATTATAGGACTTGAGAGAATGAATAATTAAATAAAGAAAAACGTGAAAGAACCTGGGGTCCGTCCGACTTCCTTCACGAGATTCGGTCTTTTTCGAGAGAGAACTTACTATAGAGCAGACATCTTCATCGTGAAAAAAGAAAAAAGAATAAATTAAAGTACCTATATAAAGTTAAATATTTAAAACTTTTATAAATAAAAGAGTAAATTCGTTAAAAATTTTACAACTAAATAAAATACCAAGGTTGTGGTAACAAAAAGTTAAAAAAAGCCGAAGATGTTTAATGATTTGGAGCTAAAGTTGCATGCCAACATCTTGATCACCATGTGGTGATAGGCCAACACCAGTATCCAGAGGTCACATCTTATTTTGATGCAGAAAATAGTCCGCTGTTTCAGCTCAATAAAAAAATAAAAACAAAAATTTTGAGTATCATGTACTCGTCAGAAAACTTAAATTATTGAAATTAGCTTGCTTCAGTGTCCCCAGGAGAAACCTGCTTGACTCCTATGCGAAAGCGAAAGCAGGGGAACAAAATATATTCATGCTTAGCTCCAATATTAAAAACAACATGTGCACCCTTAATAATATAACATCGAAGAAATTCAGAATTAATTAAATAAAACGAAAGGAAAGAAAAACATTGGTACTACGAAAGCTTATTAAAAAATCTCATATCACGACTATTAAGCGGAAAAAAGAAAAAAAAAAGACACTAATTATTAATTTAAAAATTCTAAAAATAAGGAAAAAAATAACTTTCTAGTAAAGCTAAGTTAAAATTTTGTGAAGTTAATAAATAGCGCTAATTTACACTTAGTGATTTTTTTTTGAAGAGACTTGCTCAATCTAAGATAAATAAAAAAAAAAAAAAAATAATTATAAGTTTAACTTTAAAATTTCCTCAGTTAAATTCAACAGTTTTAGTTATACAATTTTTGTTTCTATTTGATTTGAAAAAGGAAAAAAAAAAAAAAAACAAAACACCAGATGTAACTAATTATTTAGCCACTGCAGTACTTAGTGAAACAGGTGTATCACTGTAAAAATAGAAAAAGGAAAAAAATAAGTAAAAACATTCTTAGAGTAAAAGAAAGGAAAATTTTAGAGAATCATTTTCTCATATTTTTTTTTTAACAGAAGTGAAGCTAGGCAAAACTAATAAACAATCTCCTAAAGCTCTATTCAACAACAAAAATTTTAGCAACATCTCCACTGCAACAACAGGCCTGCTGTCGACGTGGGAGAGTGTAAAGTGAGTAAGTTTTTGTTATTCTCTATTTTTCACATACCTATCTTGTTAATATGATTTGCCTACTTACATAAATTTCCTTCCTTGCTTTGGACATTCAATATTATTTCTATTTGTTTTGATACTGTTAATCATTGTCTCTATTAATATGTACATCTCGAGATACCATATATGATTACGGTGTTACCATCGGCGGTTTAAACAAACGTAAATGTAATCTTTTAACTAAAATTTTCCTTTTGGTTTTAAATTTAATTCTTTACGACTCAAAATCAGATATTTGATACTTTTCCTACCATAATGATGAATTTTGAATATGTACTTTTTGTTAAGCTATAAAAATAAGTATTGTAACTTAAAGAACAAAAAAAAAAAGATTTGTAAATTGTTTATACCGGTGAAATATGAAACATTAAAAATGAATAATATGGAAATGATTTGCTAAATTTTTTTCTATTTCGAGTATCGAAAGGTGAAGTGAAGTTTTAGGGCAAAGTGGGCTAACCAAAACTATTTCTCTTAATGGTTAGCAGGTTGGGCGGGTTAAGAAGGAGGATATATACCATCGTAATTCCTCCAGTAGGGTGACTTAAGCGAAATTAGACCTCCAAATTCAAATTCAAGTAAAATTTTTAGTTTCTTTGTATGAGAATCGGTTACTCGCGAAGATTATAAAATATTCGGTTTCTTTTTGTTGTTCCACCAAACTCTGCACATAATTTTTGAATTATGTAACTTCTCGTCCGTGTCTGAAAGCCAACCCCCACCCCAATTTCCCTGAGCTACGACCGATGACCTCTATGTGTGCAGAACCGGGTGACTAGGATGCGGGCCTCTAAGAGGTAGATTCGTTACAAGTACCAAATTTCATTGAATTATCTTGCTCAGTTTTCTCAAAAAATGTATTTCCACACACAGACAGCAAGCCAGCCAGCCAGACAGACGGACATAGCTATATCGACTCAGGAGGTGACGCTGATTAAGGATATATATACTTTTCTATACCTGCCACGCCTCCTTCTCTGCGGTTCAAACGGATGGACAAAGTGAATGTACCCTGGGTGTAGGGTATAATAAAGGTCTTAATAAAAAATAATAGAGGTTTTTAGATTCAAACATATATTTGGTAATTATTAACAAAGATACGATTGAACCAATAAAATTGCACAAATATGCCACTCAATAAATAATATCAAATATTCGATTCGCCTATATCAAATATATTATTTGTTAATTATTACCAAATTTTTATGTTTATAATCATACTGTTTTCTTGGTGTGGCTGCATCCATTTTTTTGGAATTCAGTATGGAAATGGGCCAATCACTAATGAAGGATAACAAGAACTTGATGTTTTTAATTGGGCGTCTACTGCATAGATATTATGAAATTAAGTGTTAAGACAAAATGCACATAAGGGAAAGATATTTTTAACTTTTTGATTTTTAGTAGGCGGTGCCAAGTAACAAACCATCTACACAACCTATCGATGGGACCATATCAAGTTGTAGCCTATGCTTCCCCCGTAATTCTCCTGGTACGGAAAGAAGATGACTCTCACCTCCGGACAGTCTATATCGGTGAGGTAAAACCTTACCACGAAAACGCATAATATTTCGTTAGAAAAAATAATAATAAAGGAAAATATTTAAAAAAACAGGCCGCCAAGAAAATTTGCATCAAAAAAAAAAAAAAAGAAAAAAAAAAAATAGGATCAAATGAAATATCATGAATAATTTTCCTACAAATAGCACGTCATCAAGTACCAAGACTCATTCAAATGAAAGTCACGATCCAAGTACTGTGTGTGGGGTACATTAAATATAATGTTCTTACATTTAATTAAATGTTTTATACTTTAAGAACTTTGATTTTGTTAACTTTAAAACTTTTGTTTATATTATTTTTCATTTGGATATATTTTCAAAAATTGAAAAGAGATTCATTCAAATATTGTACTCAATAAATGAAAATTAAATTTATTAAAATGGCTTCCTTTTAAAATATAATTTAAAAATAATATATGGTTAACATTAAGTAACCATACTGTGAATACTTTTTTTTAATAATGATACCAAGGAAGAACTTGCAACAAGTGCGAAATAAGTGGGAGCAGCAACTCCAGCAATACGAAAGGCAAAAGCCTCGACTCCAGGCGCTAGACGACCGGACGTGGGACGTTCGGACGGCCCAACGAGCTAGACGACTGGCAGCTGTGCAGAGGCCAGAAGGCGTCTACAGTACGGCTCACGCAGCAGTAGCAGCGACCACAAAACCAACAGCAACAGCAAAGGCCCAAGAAGCTGGTTTAAGGAAAAAGATGAGAATGAGCCCCATTATTCGCCTTCAACGAGACCGGACATACCCAAGCCACCACCAGCTCCCAAGCCCGAGGAAACGCTGCTCTTGAAACTGCAGGCGGAAGTATGGGAAAAATTTAAAGCCAGCACCGCATCTTGCAAAAAGGAACTGAATTTTGACTCCATTGCCGAAATCCAAGCCGCCGCTGGCAAGGACATATCCACCGACCTGGCCAAATGACTCCTCACCGCCTGGAAGGAGAAAAGGGCAAAGTTGAGCTTCAGACGCACGTACGGCATACAGACTTATCAGGTTATGTCCCGCAGAGCCGGGAGAGTCATAGTGAAGAACTTTTTCCTAAAGTAAGGAGGGGATGTAAAGACCTATATCCCTTATATATAAGCCTCTACATTAATTTATAAATAGGTAAATGGTAAAGAAAATAATGAATTAAAAAAAATTAATTAAAAATAAATAACTATAAAAGAATAAAATGAAAAAAAATATATACCTATAATAATAAAATATGTTATTACAAAGACATTTAGCATAAGAAACTGAATTAACGAAAAAAAAGGAAAAAAAGAAATGAACTCTAATAAACGTGTTGTTTTTTGTAAAAACCAAAAAAATACCACTTCAGAAAAAAACCCCATCAACAACTTGACAGCATACCTACTGCCGCTAGCCACGTGTACCTGAATTTGGGTAAACAACCAACAACAATGCTGCAGCAGCCACCGCTAACCATGTGCAGAATTGGGGAAAACAACAAGCAACAACAAACCAATAGAAAGACCGCGGAATGCAGATCATGCACACATCACATGCCAGAAATGAAAGTGTTGGTAGCCGCTATACATTTTTTGATATAAATAGCAGTTTGCTGGCCATACAAGATCATTTTGGGTTGAGCAGCCACAGAAGCAAGAGCTCTGGCAGTGACATCACAGCCTACCTTGCATTTTCGTTAGTGTTCAGACATTTTCGTCGATCGACTAACCGCTCCTCATATCTGCACGCTATACTCTCGTTCGTTGTTCAGACATTTTTGTCGATCAACTTCCTCTTGATTTCGCTCGTGTGTCCCAACTCGGATATTTTGCTTCGCTTGATTTCTCTTGTCCCAAATCGCCCTCGGCTTTTAGTAAACCTCAGACTTATTGGTCGACCAGTTCAATACTTTCGTATCCCAACTCGGATGTTTTACTTCGCTTGATTTCTCTTGTCCCAGATCGCCCTCGGCTTTTATTAAACCTCAGACTCATTGGTCGACCAGTTTAATACTCTCGTATCCCAACTCGGATGTTTTACTTCACATGATTTCTCTTGTCCCAGATAGTCCTAGAAAAAAAATTGGAGTAATCGATATTAATTCAAAAGTTATTCACAATATAGTGATGTCGTGCAAGTCATTTTTCAGCATTAGAGAAAAACAGGGCATCCTACGAATAAAAAGAATATGGCACAAAATACTTAGAGTTATCTAAGTAATACGTGAAATAAGTTTTGAACCAATATCGATTACCCCAATTTTTTTCCTATGATATAGTTTTTTGGCAAATGAAGAGTGCCTACATATTTTTTATAGTTTTCTCAGAGGCGGAGAAGTTGCTTTAGTTTTATGTACCTATTTGAAATAATGATTTTCAATAATAAATTAAAAATGTTGGTCCAAAAAAAAATACCATTTTATTTCCCGATCTATGCTAAATATCTCTAAAAAAACATTTCTACAAAATCTTTACTAGTAGTTATAAAACATCATTTTGTTAAAGCCTTTTTTACATTTAATTTCTTAGGTGGCTCACTTGAGATATTTTGGCTATATGAAACATATATTATAACAAAGTGTTCGTATGGATCTCGGCTATAGGTTAAAAGGCATAAGTCCACCACTCGGGTGATTTCTATTGAGCCGATTGTCATAAAAGGCAAAAAATATCACTTTTTTGGGAATATTGTGCTCTAACTTACCAAAAATGCATCTAAAAGCACTGATTTGGTAGTAAAAGTGTAGATGTAAACGAGACGAAGAAAATCCCACCACCAAATACTATAAAACTCAGTTAACTTACGAGATATATTAAAAAAAAAAACAAATAAATCAAGGTGTAAAATTCAAACAGCCTTTTCTCGACAACAAGAGCCAACTTGAACAAACTGAGCCAAGTGGTCTTTCATTTTGGCCTATATTTTCACCCCGCAGCGTCAGATCCGAGTAAACTTTTGGCGACCAAATTTTGTTCCACAGTGTAATCCAACCAAATTTCATTCAGACACTTAATATTATAAATGCAAGATCTGAACAAAAACCGGGTGAGCTCGGACAAGAGGGCGTGGCACCTCCCTTACAAGCAAAATTTTCAAAATACTGCAGTGTACGGTATTTATTTTTTGGCCAGGCCAAAAGTTACACCATTACTAGTTAGTAGCAGGATGTAATTTGGTTGAATTCCCGTAAATACTGCATAAAGAGTTATTTTTTTAGTATGGGCGATAAGCTTGTCCTTTGACCAATTTTGCTCATTTTCAATTCCACGAGCTTTCTTTTGCGACAGAATCAGAATACAAAATTTCCTCTTATACATTGTAATCAATACAAAACAACAATCTGAATTTGATCTCAATAACTTTTTTTGATTATTTCAGGGTCGCTGAATCAACTGTTTTTTTCCTATGATGAAATTGATTCCTTCAGAATAAACAATATTAAACAGTGGAAAAATGCAAAGAAATACAAAGAAATACAAAGAAATTCAAAAATGCCATATGCGGAAGAGTGAGGTAACCAGAGGGATAACTTCTTGTTAGATAGCCAGAACAGCACAACACAATTACATGAAAGTAATCGAAAAAAAAAAAACTAATAATAAAACTTCCGAAAACAAAAACAAGAGCCAAGGTACAGTCAACGTGCAAAAAAACACAAAGAAAGCTTGGTTTTCTATACATTGAGTACATTTATTTAGTTTCCATCTTACTTATTATGAATGAATTTCGTGTCTTAAAAATAAAGTATTCGGTATTTTTAAATTTATAAGTTTTATTCCAGATATCTTGAAAACCGAAGTTGGTAGAAGAACGTAAGTGTCATTTTCGGAATTGGTATCGCAACACCTTCTAAGAAAATGAAAACAAAACTATGCAATTTTTTTTATTCATTTCGTAGAGAAGGCCGCAATGGTAACATTAAAAACTGTAAATTTTACACTTACAAAAAAATAGGAAAAAGACAGAAAACTGTCATCACTGGAATAAAAAAGATGTGGTTTACCATCACTGTGCAAATTTTTGGGAAAAAAGGATGGTGTTTTTGAGAAAATTAGCATTTTTATTTAAAATATAAAATAAATAAATAAAGTAAATAAATAAGGAAAGTAAGTGTTAAAGAAATCTTTTTTTTTTCCATATTACGTAAGGAGCATCAAATAGTTTCTGATTCATGTAAAAAAGTTGATATATAAATTCATGATATTTTCAAAATAAATTTTCGTCAAAATTCCTACAAAACGCCATAAAATCCCCAAATTTGATCCAAGCCAAAAAAAAAAAATTACGTGCTCCCTTATTTTGATTGTAGAAAAATATTTTGCTAGTTTGGAGTTGATACGCAAACCTAAGTGCACACTCATCGTATGAATTGAAATGGAATTAGTCTACATTAAAATATTAATGCATATTTGTATTGATATATTATATTATGTACTGATATACTGTCGTATTGATTTATTGTTGAATTAAGTATATAATATATTGGTGAATTGATAATAATTATTTATTTATTTATTTATTTATTTCAGTCTACGGATTATATGATCTTACAGACTATTTACAGTGGTTAATTAAAATAAACTAAGCCTAGTTAAATAAAATGAAAAGATTTAATTTAAATTTATGTTCACTTAAATTTAAGTTAATCAAGGGAGAGAAGCTATTAGATAGTTTAATACATCGTGATATTGGTTCATTGAGAGCATAATTTGATCTATGAAAATCTTCAACAAACAAACGATTGTTTTTCAAATTCCTAGGTGGATCATAAACAGCGAAGAAACCTGTTATTTCAGTACACTTCATTTTTCCAGAGAGTACATTGAATACAAACATTAGTGAAAAATATGTTCTTCTATCTTTCAACGATTGTAAGCCAAGTAACTTACGTCTAGCATCATAAGGTGGGAGACTACCAGGCCAATTCATTTTACGAATAGCGTATCTAGTAAAGTTTTTTTGAACTTTTTCAAATCTATTTATATGTTTACCATAATACGGATTCCAAATAATACAACAATAATCTAAGTGGCTTCTTACTAAAGAAATATAAAGAGCCTTAAGGGTTAGAGGGTCTTTAAAATTTTGTGTATTTCTTTTTATGAAACCAATCATATAATAAGATTTGGATATTACTAAATCAAAATGGCTTGGAATCAAAAATTATTCCTAAATCCTTAACCTTTACGTTTCTACATAATTGTAAATCATTTATTGAATAATCAAAATCAATATATTGAAATATTGATGCATAGATGAATGGTTATACTGATGTTTGAAATCTATATATAAATAGGCAAACAAAATCGGTTCAGTCCCTGTTTCTATACCTTAATCTCAACCGATTTGCTTGATTTATTTTTTGTTTGAAAGGATGCGAGGAGGAGCAGTGCATAGGACTACATTTTTTTAAAGTGGGCGGTGGAAAACACGCTCTCAGGGTTAAACCGCTGCATCGATTTTAACGAAATTTGGTATGGAGATAGGGTTTGCACTAAGAAACGATAATATGATCATTATGTTTTTCAGTGGGCGGTGCCACGCCTTTAAATGGAAAAAACGCTCTCACAGCTAAACCGTTGCATCGATTTTAACGAAATTTGGTATGGGTTAGCACTAAAGAACGATAACGTGACCATTATGATTTCACCGCTCTCACGGTGAATCTACTGCATACGACTCTTATGAAATTTGGTATAGATATAGAAAGATATTAAAAACTGATTGCTCATGAGTAGGAGTTACACGCCTCTAAATGGAAAGCACGATATTGCAATTAAGCTGCTGCACCAATGCAGATCCGAATCCTAAATAAGAATATTAAAAGCTTTTTGTGTCTTATCAACCAAGAAAAGGTATAAAAACTTTTTTTTATATTTTATGGTCAAGTCGAAATGGTCGAATTTGGGCCACAAGGCGAACTCTAGTACTGATAAACAGATAAGATATTAATGTGGGAAGGGAGCCAGACTGACACCGGTTACGAAGCAGACGGGTAACAGTTACTTAACAAAAGACATAAGTAAAACTTAACATAAATCTGGCAGCATATACAAAATAAAGAGACTATAAAGAATACGGACGATGATGATTTTGAAAATACGAACGGACAGTAGTTGACGAAGAGCAAATGAAAAAGACAGTTGTTGTGAAAATATGAAATTTAATTAGTGGAAAGTAAAAAGACAGAAATAGATTGGAAATAATAATTAAAAGAAAAGAAGACAAAACTAAAGTAGAATAAAAGAAATAATAATAAACATTGTAAAATAAAATAATAGACAAAACTGAAGAGAAACCTGTAAATACTTCAAACTAATAATTAAACATTGAAGTGCCGTGGCTTTTATTTTAAATAGATATATTTATATATTGATGCATTGGTATATTGATTCATTGATATATTGTAATATTGTGATATTGATGTAATAATATATTGATTTACCAACACAAAGATGAATTGATGTATTGAATATATTCATGCATTGCATTGATTAATTTATATATTGATAAGCTGATAACTACAGGGTGGCTGATTCGAAGTGTTACCAATTCAAAAGACTATATTTTTAGTTTCCATGCACAGATTTTATTGATCAAACGCTATAATTGTTGGGAAATGTTTAAATTTTAAGAACCTACTTGAGATTTTCGATATGGCCACCTTTGGCCTTAACTATGGCCCGTAGACGGTCGAAGAACGAGTCGCATGCTGCACGAATTTGATTTTGTGGAAGTTTGCGCCATTCTCGTTGAAGGGCCACTTTTAGCGCATCAACGCTCTGGTATTTTTTAGTCAAGACCTTCTTGTCCACCATACCCCAGATTGAGAAATCCAGCGGATTCGCATCAGGCGAATTTGCGAGCCATTGTTGAGCAGAAATGAAGCTAGGAACGTTTTTTTCTAACCATTCTTGATTCACACGAGCTTTGTATGACGGTGCCGAGTCTTGTTGGAATGTCCATGGCTTGCGACCAAAATGTTTGCGTGCCCACGATAGTAAAGCACTCTCCAACACTGATTCACGATACACCTGGGCGTTTACTTTGACGCCAGCGGCCAAAAAAACGAGTGGTGAGCGCCCATCAGCAGTCACTGCAGCCCAAACCATCACATGCGGTGGTGCCTGCGTCCTGGTGGCCAAACGAACATTCAAGTTTTCATAGGACCTCTCTGTCAAGTAATCCCGATCATTTTGTTTGTTTACATATTGCTGGATACAGTAATTTTTCTCATCAGAGAAGACAATTTGTGACAGATTTCCGGCGGCGTGCAAGCGCAACAACTCCTTGGCTCTATCGAGCCTAACTTTTTTTCGAGCAGGAGTGAGATCATGCGCCTTTTGGAACTTGAGGGCCTTTAGTCCGAGCTTGTTTGACAATATGTGTTGCATTCGTTCACGCGATATTTTCAGCTCGGCAGCCACTTGTCTGCCACTGCGTCTCGGATTTCGCTCAATTCTGGCCTTCACCTATCGAACCATTTCTGGCGATGTTGCAGTTATTTTCCGACCACCACCATGTCGTTTGGCAACGCTGCCGGTACCATTGTAACGTGTTATGGTCCGATACACAAACATTTTATTCACTTTTAAATGTTTCAGCTCACGAACAATTGCTGGTTGCGATTTTCCAGTCAAATAAAGAGCAATCACACTATTACGTTTGAATTCCATTTCGAAAATTTTTTATTTTCAATAAATTGACGCGCAAATGCTTTTGGTTACTTGTTGACAATAGAATGAACTAACATCATGCCAATTTTTAGACAGCTGTCATGTTCCATCTGTCAGATAAGTCTATCTGAAGTTGGTAACAGTTCGAATCAGCCACATACTGCAGCATTGATATAGTGATAGAGGAGGCTTTGACTAACAAGAAATTGCACCTGCGGGGGGGGTCTAAAATGTTTTCCTGAGGAGTTTTAGGGTTAAAACTGGGTTTCTGACTTGTTTTACAAAAAAAAAAAAAAAATAATAATAATTTGTTGGGTCACCCTTAAGTTTAAGAGAAAACATTTTTATGGAAAACAGTTTTAGCCCTATAACTACTCAGGGGTACATTTTATTCCCCACACAAGTGCAATTTTTCGTTAGTCTTGGCCTCCGCAATTACCTCCCAGAAGCAACGTAACCTTATGCAATGCACCTCTATATTGATATGAATAAATTGATGAATGCATTTTTTGTTGAGGTGTTTTTATTGAATATTTTTAATGCACTAATTCTTTCCAAAATATGAAAAAGCTTTTTTATTACATTGATAAACAAATTTTTTTATTTTCTTTAAATAAAACTGCAATTTATAATTTAACTTTGGAAAAATATTTATATAATGAAAAACAAATGAAGCATTTAGTCGTTTCAATATTATGCGGAAAAAAAGTGTTCAAGCAAAAACCATAAATTTATACGCAGCATAACATGGGAGCTTATCAGCGAATGCCACAATTTGGAAAAATAATACAAAACAATAAATTGAAATGAATATTTTCCTTTTCATTGCTATTGATTTTCATACACAGTTTTGCCAAATACAATAGCAAACCTTGAATTTTTCCAGCAAGAGCCTACATCATATTATTTTCTCCGCCAACAGAAATGTTGCAAAAAGAGATGGATGCTGAAATGGATGAGGTAGAGTTGCAGCCATATCCTCGGATGAGTATGAGAAGAAATACTTCATCAAATTTTATTTGAAAAATGCAAATTCCGTTGTTGAAAAACACAGACTAAATACATTTTGGAGAATACTGTGTAAATTTAATTTAACGATTCATAATTTTATTTATTGAACAGGAAGGTGAGGTTGCCAGTAGTGGGTAGATTTGATATTCGTATGCAAATTGAAAATTCTATTTACAGCACAGATATTTATTTAGCATTTTATCTGTGAAAAATTTGATATTTCTGCCGGTGGTGTTTTTATTTGTGATGCTGTGAAACAATTAATTAAGTGAGAAAAACTCAATATAAAAGCCTGCAAGCTGCTTGGGAGAAAAATGTAGTCACTTGAAGTTAAGGTATAAAAAAAAATAATATCTGATACTTAACTTTAGAAATATATTGTTTTTTTAGCTAAAATACGCACAAGAAACGTATTTTCGAAATTTCACCACACTGTAAAACTTTAAAACTACGTTTTGGATGAAAGTTGTTGTCCCAAGGCCATAACAAAATTACATAAAAAACAGTTTTCAAAACACATTAACCCATTATATCCTGTTTTTGTGGTTCTGTTTGACACTTATTTCCAAAGAACGGGTTATAATGGGTTAAAATATTACACAAAATATTTTAGGAGAAATTTCATAAGGGGTCACCGAAAGAATGAAGAAATGCTTAAAACTTAAGAATAATACATTAAAAAATTTTATTATTATGAAATTTGTGGAGTCTTCATTGATATTGACAATTTTTTGGCTTTCAGATTAAGTTTTGGCTTTTTAATTTTCAGCAAATATTAGTGAAATTTTATAGCAAATATTTCTGCGGTACATATTGATTCTTTATTCTCCCGTTTAAGGAGTAATTTTTGTACCTATTGAGAAATAGTCAAAAAATTACCTATTTTTGGTGGATGTAGAGGGTTAAAGTTTTCTACAACAATATTTCCCTAAACAGTCTTCAGAAGAGATGACATAACTCAGATATAAGAATCGTAAAATTAATTGTGTCGACTCAAAACATTTATAGAAAATTTCAAAGACTGATCAAAGAAAATTTCGACCCGATCCAGAAAATCCGGAAGACACGTATAAATCATTTTTAGTCACATTATCAGAATATATTGGTTTTTTATTTTAGTTGTGCAACCAAAAGTTGAATTTCATTGCCTAATCATTAGGCCCTAATGCAACGGTTCACGACGTCTTTTTTCTGCTTTTTTATATTTTCAAAATCTGTTCCGAATGAAATCGGTGCTGATCTTTTTTTAAGATGAAGTCGAAAAACGGAACATTTTAAAACAAAAAAAAAACAACAAACCAAAAAAAAAATAGTTATTTCCGATGTTTTTGCCAATGCTAAACTCGAATCCAGACTCGGAATTGCTGGTTTTATGGTTTTAGAGATATTCTTATCTCAAAGATAAAAAATATGTTTTTTGAGGTTATATAGAGTGTGCACGAAATTGCTTTCTACTAAATGCATCTCTTAGTAATATTCTTCGTCTCCCAAAATAGTTATGAGTTTGTCTTGTATAGTTCTTCCTCAAAAAGTTATGACCATTTGAAAATGGGACCATGGATTGAAAATTCATATCCACATAACATTTATAACTTTCATGAATCATTTTAAAATGGTTATAACTTTTTATTCATAGTTTATTTTGAATACAAAAACGGATTTAGTAGAAAAGAACAAAACAAATTCGTTCGTTCTCTATATAACCTCAAAAATCGTATTTTTGAACTTTTAGGCAACAATATCTAAAAAACTATACGTGGAAGAGTAATTCCGAGGCTGGATTCGAATTAAGCACCGAAAAATATAGGGGAATGTAACTGGGTATGAGACGGGTTTTGTTTTTGAGCCATAACTTTTTATTGGTCAAACCGTTTCAGGTGTTTTATATATCGTTCAAAAGGTATGAAATGCACACAACGTAAACGTAGAAAGTTATTTCATCACGTTCAAAAGTAATGGCCAATTTTCTAAGTACTTTTCTTTTAACAATTTGCAATTTAAATTTTGTATCCGGGTATGAGACACCTAGAAAAATGCAATGAAAATCAGAAAATATGAAATAAAAATCCCATGACTGTGTAGAAGCACAAACTTTTATTAATTTTTGGTTACATTAATATTGATATTTGATAGTGGCACTAGATTTTGGTTCGAAAGAAAAAATGTCCATATCGTTACAAATTTTGTATCCGGGTATGAGACACCTTTAAAAATTCAATTTAAATTAGAAAATACGACATAAAAACACCATTATTGTACGTAAACACATGTATCATTACATACTTACATGTCGATATTTGACAGTTGCACACGATTTGGGTTCGAAAAAAAGTGTCTCATACCCGAATACATGACACTTTTTAAGAAAAGCCAAAAAATAATGTTTTAACCAATTATATTTGCACAAATCCAAATCGTATCACAAAGTAGATATAAAACACTAAACGCTAACGCATGACACTTCCCATTTCCAGTTGATTAAATCCAAAATATAACACTTTGAAACAGATCATAAAAAACTTTTTACAGTCGAGTTGCAACCTGACTTAAATGAGGAATAAGTCTTCTCACTTCGGTGTTGGCTTAAAAACTCGGTCATAGTAAGAGGATAGTTCAACAGTAGTCATCATGAAAAACTCGACTGTCTCATAACGGATACATTCCCCTATCGAAAATTACTATTTGGATTTTGGTTTGTTGTGTTTTCCCAAATGTAACGTTTTTCAACCACATTTTAAAAACGATCTGGTAGGAAATCATTCGGAACAGGTTTCGAAACTATGAAATAGGTACAATAAGATTTCTTGAACTGTTTCATAAGACATTTTTATCAGAAATATTTTTGATAGGTGTGATATGTAGATTATCTCATTCTGATGAAAAGTTTTATAGGTCAATATAGTTTTAAGTATCAGCAGGATATCGATATTTTGGATAAAGGGAGTAACATTTTTGTCATATGTATGGAAGCATTATAATGCTTCCTGATCATGCTCATACTCATACTAATATATAAAATACATTATAATTATTGAAATCGAGAACCATTCGTCCGATTTGCATGATGTTTCTCTTCTTTCATAGGTATTTTACTTGATGATGTTTAAGGATAGATTTTATTTTGAAATACCCTTGGCTTCGCACGGGTTATTGGAGAACCTGCCAATTCGAAAAGAGGTATCTGCTTTGCATGATTCTTTCAAAGACGCGTTATCCGGTGGGGTTACAAGAAAATTTCTTGTTCGAAATTTCTTTAATTTCGCCCGAGATATTTAAAAAGTCCATAAATCGAAAACCATTCAACCAAATGGATGGCTTTTCTTCTCGTCATAGATATTCTATTCAATTAATTTTTAAGACATATTTGATTTTAAAACTTCTTCAGTCTCGACCGGGGTTGTCATTAAATGTCTGTCTTTTTTCTGCTTTCCTGCGTCGACTTATATTGAAAATCAAAGTATTTGCAAAACAGCGCTTTAAAAATTTTGCTTTTGTGGGCGATGTCACATCATTTTTGCCCAATATTTATTTTATTCAGAGAAATTTTGTTTCATCATTTAAATTCACGCAATTCAAATTGTCTTTAAAGGTATTCCGATATTTATTTCTATTGTTATGGTGAAATTTTAAATTTTTTACTTTCAAATTTGACTATCAAGTGCATTAGCTGCATGGGTAATTCTATTCTAACGCGTCAAATCATGTAATCGTCCACTAAAACACCAATATGAGACCAATATGAGGTTCTAAAATTATAGCAAAATTTTTTTTATACACATTTAAATAGCCTTTATAAGATCCACCACTTAGTATATCGCTTATTTTACATAGCTCTCGTGGAAAACCAAAAATATGAGTAAAAAAGTAACTCCCCTGGCTGTAATCATAAACAATTTTACTAACTTAACGTATATGATTACAGCCAGGGGAGTTACTTTTTTACTCATATTTTTGGTTTTCCACGAGAGCTATGTAAAATAAGCGATATACTAAGTGGTGGATCTTATAAAGGCTATTTAAATGTATATAAAAAAAATTTTGCTATAATTTTAGAACCTCATATTGGTGTTTTAGTGGACGATTACATGATTTGACGCGTTAGAATAGAATTACCCGCATACGAAAATTGGTCAATTAAACTTTTGCTACTTTTATTTCAGTACTGATTTTTCTTCATTCTTTCAAATTACCTGCAGATGTAGTTAAAAAGAAGCAAATTTTCAAACAAATCTTGGCAATAGAAAATTATTCCGGTAGACAAACTGTCTGTCTCCAGTTTCAATTTATTTCCGGTGTTTCTTTTCATTTCTTTGCCAATATCAATTTCCTGTTTAGTGCAGGCAAATTAGGTATTCATTTCTAATTTCGTTGAACATGCACCGATTTTGATCCGACAGGGCTCATTTTGTTCGTAATAAAATTTAAAACAAAACCAACACATTAGTTTTTTCCGCCCTTTCCCCAAAATTTCTTTAGTCCCCCGTGAACCTTCAAAATCGGATAAATTCAATAAAGCTGTTCTAAAATGCTTAAAAATGGAAAGTTATGCTATTCACGGGGTTCTCTAGATTGCTGAATCCAAATTTGATGTTGGAAAATTAAAAAACTCAAAATGGCGCCCGGAAAACTGCGTACATACCCATTTTAAGCACCAAAAATGGGAAAAAATCGTTACAGGGGGTTTTAGCCTAGAAGTCTTGTTACATTGAATGAATTTATACGGTCGGTGTGGGATATTGTTTTTTATACTATAAAAAGTAAAGTTTACCAAAATTTTTTTTGGGTTTTTGATTTGTTTATTATTTAAGCAATAACTATAAAAAGTTAATACAACTCAAAATTAAAAATATTTGTAACATTTTGCAAACCATTTTTTCTAAACTAATTTGAGGTCGCTGAACACGAAAAACTCAATTATTTTTTTTTCCTTGCGGCCATTCTCGAGTTATTCGTTAATTTATATTTTCGAGGTTATAGCTTCATATGCATCAATATATTTCTATGACGCCAAGTTCGATCAATTTTATTTTTCCACGTTTACAAAGAGTGATTAATGGCGCTTCTAACGATTATACCAATGATTATGCTTTGAACAAAATTGACTGAGTTATAGCAGGAAAATGTTTGAAATTTCACAAATTTTTGAAATTTTTCACATCAACTTCAAATGAAACATTTGGTTTTTGGCATGTAATTTTTTTTATTACTTGTTTTTTAGTAATTTTATTAAATAGCGCATATAATTGCAAACATTTAAAGCCTATGTTGAGCAAAATCGAATGCAATTTCCAAAAGATATTAGGGTTTTAGTGCAATAGGGAAATTTCGATTTCTTTCAAAAATTAATATTTTTGATACAATCCGCAATGTTCTTCTACAGGGAATGATTAGAAGTTACTTAAAACATCTTTAAAGTGTTCAATAAGTGTAGGGTGTCCCATCTGGAGGCTGAAAAATTGGATCTGTTGACTCAGGCCGAACATTTCGAAAATTCTCACATCTTCCTTATTGCACTAAAACCTTAATATCTTTTGGAAATTTCATTCGATTTTGCTCAACATAGGCTTAAAATGTTTGCAATTATATGCGCCATTTAATAAAATTACTAAAAAACAAGTATTAAAAAAAATTACATGCCAAAAACGGTGCCGTGACATAATCCCCACGGACATAATCCCCATTCACGATATGGGGATTATGTCCGCAAGTAATTCGGACATAATCCCCATTTTTTCAATGGGGATTATGTCCGCAAGTGTTTCGGACATAATCCCCAGGAAAAAACGGACATAGTCCCCATAACGGCCGCGAATCAGTCTTTAATATATCCAACACCTAGTTTGCTAGCCACAGTAATTTTTCATAAGAGTAGGGGTAAGTGGGCGGCCTGCGGCCGCAGCTCAGGATTTAAAACTCCCAAAAATCCAACACCGGCTTCGCGGCGGCCTTCGGCCGCGGATCAGTCCATAACATCCAACACTATATAAATTTTTTAAATGGATTATTGCAAAAATTTTGTTCAATCTTAATTAAATTTTTCGGACATAACCCCCATTGGGATTATGTCCGAAAAATTTGCGGACATAACCCCCATGGCCAAAATGGGGATTATGACCGAAAAATTTTCGGACATAATCCCCATTTACGAAATGGGGATTATGTCCGTTGGGATTATGTCCGGTAACCGCCAAAAACCAAATGTTTTATTTGAAGTTGATGTGAAAAATTTCAAAAATTTGTGAAATTTCAAACATTTTCCTGCTATAACTCAGTCAATTTTGTTCAAAGCATAATCATTGGTATAATCGTTAGAAGCGCCATTAATCACTCTTTGTAAACGTGGAAAAATAAAATTGATCGAACTTGGCGTCATAGAAATATATTGATGCATATGAAGCTATAACCTCGAAAATATAAATTAACGAATAACTCGGGAATGGCCGCAAGGAAAAAAAAATAATTGAGTTTTTCGTGTTCAGCGACCTCAAATTAGTCTAGAAAAAATGGTTTGCAAAATGTTACAAATATTTTTAATTTTGAGTTGTATTAACTTTTTATAGTTATTGCTTAAATAATAAACAAATCAAAAACCCAAAAAAAATTTTGGTAAACTTTACTTTTTATAGTATAAAAAACAATATCCCACACCGACCGTATAAATTCATTCAATGTAACAAGACTTCTAGGCTAAAACCCCCTGTAACGATTTTTTCCCATTTTTGGTGCTTAAAATGGGTATGTACGCAGTTTTCCAACATCAAATTTGGATTCAACAATCTAGAGAACCCCGTGAATAGCATAACTTTCCATTTTTAAGCATTTTAGAACAGCTTTATTGAATTTATCCGATTTTGAAGGTTCACGGGGGACTAAAGAAATTTTGGGGAAAGGGCGGAAAAAACTAATGTGTTGGTTTTGTTTTAAATTTTATTACGAACAAAATGAGTCCTATCGGATCAAAATCGGTGCATGTTCAACAAAATTAGAAATGAATACCTGTTTTTACTTAATTTGCCTGCACTAGTTAAAGAGTTTTATTTGCCTTACAATAAAGGTGTCGAAGACAGAGATACTTGCAGTAATATGCGCAAAGATAAGCACGCGTATGTTCATCTATTAAGGTGGTTTACAAAATAAATTAATTTGAAATTGTTAAGAAAATTAAATCTACCCCTTGATGGTTCTATTTAAAATTTTCTTCATTTCTGGCACTTTCTTGTTTGGGAATGTAAAGTAGGCAAATCTTAAAAAACAATATTTTAAAGACTTAAATTTGCAGCATTTCTGAATATAATATTATGAAGATATAATACGGTATTAATTTTTGCCCTAATTTTGTTATAAAAGTTGTATGGTCGTGTGCTGCCAATGCCAATGTCATTCCTGTCACTTTTATGTCATACTTTGCCTCAATAACAAAGAGCTTTATTCAATGTGCCGTTGGCCTAAATTCGCAGTCTATGGTGTGAACATCATATAAGTATTTTGAAATATACGTAGCAACGCTGTCTGGTATTCGAAGGGTTCTTACTTTAGCACCCTACCACAATGAACACTTAAGATGGTAAAAAAAGAATCCTTTGTATGGCAACAGCTGTTTGGATTAAATTTTTGCTGAAAACAAAACTTCCATTAACGGAACGTGTCTAAGCAATAAAAGTGATTTTAAACAAGGGATGCTAAACAAATTTAGTTATATATGTTATATATGCCCAGATTTAATGCTTAGTTTCGAAACAGCCTTAAGTCGATGCCCCAAACGAAAAGTAGGGTGTTTAATTTCTTTCACGAAAACTAGGACATATACGTAATAAAAATTGACGAAAAAAAGGACGTTTCAAAATTTTAACGAAAAGTTGGATGTTTCGCGATGCCTCTGATGAAAAGTAGATTGTTTTATGTTTTTAGACAAAAAGTAGGATGTTTCAAATTCTTAAATGAAAATTAGGATGTTTAATATTGTATTAATACATAATGAATCAACCTTGTTTTCGTGCAAGGCATCGAACCGTCCTAGTTTTCGTCCAAAATGTTAAGACATCGACATAAAATCTTTAACGTCTTACTTTTTGCCATATATAATGAATTTCGTCGAAATAAGTTTGAAACGTCTTACTTTTCGCCGTAGAATCTACGACAACTTAGTTTGATGAATCATTCTGCTTTTCGTCCCAAGCATCGAAATCACATCATAAATTTCCGGAGAACACGTAGTAAGAAGCTCGGTTTTGGCTGTTGCCTGGAATAGCGCCGGATTTACTTTCACTTTGCTTTGTGTTTTTTGGTTTAACATTGTGCGGGATGTAGGCCTGAAGATTTACCGATTACGCTCATTTTTAATTCCAAACAATCAAGTAACATTGTTGTTTTAGAACCGAATTTCAAGAAACTAGCTTTCGCCATCATACAGGGCTCAATAAAAAATTTACCACCAAATTCGAAAAAAAACTTCCCCTTATTTTTGTATGGAGCCTCGATTGACTGCAAAACGGATAAAGCTAAATGCTTGAAATTTGAAACTAAAACAACTATGTTACTTACTTGGCTGTCTGATATAAAAAATAAGGGTGATCGGTTAATTTTCACACCATAAAATGTTCTAAAAAGACTATATAGGACGTGAACATTAACCAATTATTTTTAATCATTATTGGTAATCCAACCAAATTTCACTCAGACACTTAATACAGTAAGTGGGGAATTGCGTAAACTTCATATCCCAAACTTAAGTGTAGTTTCCCGATGAACGGCAGCACTACCCAGCCGATCGATCTGTAACTACTCGTTACATTTGACCTCTGAACTTTCCAATAAGTAGGTATGTATAATACTCGTTAACCCCATTAAATGTTGCCGTCTCACTTAGCCTTATACAGAATAAACGGCTGACAATAGCTGAATGTAAATTCTCAACTTGACACTTTAGAAAGTCTAAAGTCCAAGTTGAAAATATCATCATTCGTTGAAAATCTACCATGCAGCAAGCAACTGCAGCTCTTTATTTGTATTTGTAAATTTTCTTTTTAATTTTAAAGGGTGTTTTTTTTAGAGGTTTGTTTTTCGAATAGAGATAAAACTGGCATTTTGTGGTCAAATCTGGCAATTCTAATGTTATTTATGTTCAGTTTGGTTTGCCATTTCATCGTGATTAGGTTGACTAAAGAACAACGCTTGCAAATCGTGCAAATTTATTTCGAAAATAATGGTTCAGTTCGCGAAGTTTACCGCAAGCTCCGTCCATTTTATGGTCGACATAATCGTCCATCAGAGCAATTAATTCGGTTAACCATGGATCGTTTTCGCACTGCGTTTACTCTATGTGATAATACGCATCCGCAGAGACGTCGAACAGTGCGCACCGAAGAAACAATTGTCGCTGTATAGCAAAATGTTGAAGAGGACCCGAATGAATCGATTCGCCACCGTGCACAGCAATTGGAGCTTTGTCCATCAACTTTATGGAAGATTTTGCGCAAAGATCTTGGCTTGCGACCTTACAACATCCAGCTTGTGCAAGAATTAAAGCCGCGAGACCATACAATGCGTCGTGATTTTGGTGTATGGGCCGAAAATGAGATTGATCTCGATGCTGATTTTCATCGCAAAATTTTGTTCAGTGATGAGGCTCATTTTTGGTTGAATGGCTACGTCAACAAGCAAAATTGCCGCATTTGGAGTGAAGAGAATCCACATGAGACCCTTGAGACGCCATTACATCCACAAAAACTGACTGTTTGGTGTGCTCTATGGGCTGGTGGAGTCATTGGGCCATACTTCTTCCGAAATAATGCTGGAGAGTCAGTTACCGTTAATGGAGACCGGTATAGAGCCATGATAACCGACTATTTTGTTCCCGAATTGGATGGCATGAATGTGGATGAGTTGTGGTTCCAACAAGACGGCGCTACATGCCACACACCACCGCACGTCACAATCGATTTATTGAAGGAAACATTCGATGAGCGCATAATTTCGCGGAATGGACCTGTCAGTTGGCCACCAAGATCGTGTGATTTGACACCATTGGATTATTTTCTTTGGGGATATGTGAAGTCGCTCGTCTACGCCAACAAACCAGAAACGTTAGGGGACTTGGAAGCCAACATTCGTGGCGTTATTGCTGACATACGGCCCCATATGCTCGAAAAAGTGGTTGAAAATTGGACCTGTAGAATTGGCTTTATTCGAGCCAGCCGCAGCGGCCACATGCCCGAAATCATATTTAAACATTAATGGCATAAAATTATCCTTCCAATAAAGCCAAATTGTTGGACATTAAAACGATTTTCTTGTATTTTATTTCAATTTGAAGTTCTATACCTCTAAAAAAACACCCTTTATAAAGATTATGAATCAATAACAGTAAAATTAACTTAAGCCAAAGTGTTCTGGGATATCCTTTTTATGGAAAATATTTAATTGATCACTTAAAAGTAAAGGCAATTCATCGCTTCCCTTCGAAGTGTCATCGTCGCCAACAGCAACGATTCCAGCTCATAAAAGACAACTTACAAAGTGACTCTAGGTCTGCCACAGCGACTCATGGTCATCGCCAGAGACTTTCCATCGCTATCGTGCGTATGCCCAGCGGGCTAAGAGTGTCTCTACAATCACCATAGCAGCAGCAGCCGAAGCGGAGTTTTATCAAAAGCTATACACATGAAATTTTATATATAGCGTAAGCTATAAATTTTGGTCTCCAACCAAACACTAAGTATGTGTGCATTCGCGCAAGAGCTCGTGGCACTTCATGTACATCAAAATTTTGAAAATACTGCAGTGTAGGGTATTTAGTGTTTGACTAGTCCAAAGGTAACACTCTTACTAGATTTTTTTTGGAAGAAAACTATGAAATTATATTCAAAAATTATCACACTTCATTCCACGTACATTTGTACATACCTGCGGACCAAGTACATACTGATAGTACTTAAGACTCTGAATGCAGTTAATTAAAGCAATATCTTCGGTTAAAACTCTTTTAGTTTTTAAAGCAAAATTCAAATTTGCAATGCTACTTTCAAAATACTCTGCAAATTATTTCCAACTCAGTTTGCCTTAAGTAATGACTTTCAATTTGGATCAAATTGTCAAAAGGTAAAGAAACATGACATGTGACAAAATTCAGAAAACATCAAATGGGTGGACTTAATTTCATTCTAAAAAAAAAAAAATCCTTTCATTTTCCTCAACAGCTTTTTAGCAACAAAATATTTCAAAAAACAACTTGAGTTGGTTTGTTTTTCAAAAATCATTCAACACCCAACGACAAATGCAGTGCCAGCCAGCATATGTCAAACCATTTGAAGCTCTTTCCAAAGAGCTTTTGCCTCCTTCTTGTCATTGAATAGAGCGACTTGTTTCGTTGTCAAAAACGAGCATAGAATTACCTAAAATTTCTGGAGATAGTCAGAAAAGCAATAAAGTTAAGTGCTGTATGTGTTCTCATACCTTTATGAGCATTTTGTAAACGACGCACATCATTAAGAGTTTATTTTGGGGGTGCGATATTTAAAGCAGAAAATTTAAACAACTGAATCATAAAATTCAAATTAATCCACAGGTTAAACTTGGGAGAAATGGCACCCGCAGATGATATGGCAATCCTTTCAATTTCAATATGTGTAAATAGATTTCAATTTAATGTTACACCGTCTCCGTCGTTAAAGTTAGCTCTCGGGATTGAAAATGAGGAAAATCGGATAACGGCATGCCTTCCGCCCATACAAAATATATATTCGCACAGATGCTTGGAATAATTAGTTCAAGATCTGAGCAAAACCAGTTGATTTAGGTCAAGAGGGCATCACACCTGCCGTACAAAATACTACAGCGTACGGTATTTAATTGTTGGCCAGGCCAAAGGTAACACCCTTATTTATTTTTTTTTTAAATTATTAAGGAATAAATTTGTATAAAGTTGCTTTAAAATTATCACTTAATTCTGGTTTTATAGTAAGTATTTTAACAAAAAAGGTACCATACCTCTCAAGTTTACCATATGGGAATTTATTTTGTTCAAAACAAAAATTGACAAATATGACTAGACAGTTTTTGTTCACCATCTCTGATTTTTCCTTGGTGTCGACACGATATTTTATTTTTTAACTCACTCCTACGAATAAGTTCTCTGATATTTTTGTATATCAAATATATAGAGATCTTATAAACGACTTATTTTTCTAAAATTTTGCATTTCAATTATTATGTAAATTTTAAATTTCTCTTCTCCTTAGGGCAGAATACATTTAGCTTATTTTCACCTTATTTGTAATTTACAATTTTTGGTCAAACAGAAAAAAGAGCCTGTGATTGCTCTTTCGATAGTAGCAATTCCATACTGTCTCATTTGAATAATGCAAATTTTGCAAAAGAGAGGAGTCCAACAGCACATATTTTTGCGGCATTTTGTTTAACTACCTACTTCATTTGATGAAAAGAAATTTCGGTAATGTAAAAAAAAATGGTTCTGTAATTCAAATTTGGAAATATTTGTGTAAATTTGTTGCGCCTTTCAATTTTATATTAATTCCTCACTTTGCTCTAAACTTTCAGATATGATAACAATATCTCGCAATTACTTTAATGAAGATTTTGTCTCTTTAAAAACAACAAAACTTTAAATAAATGGGTTTCCCAGACTTTCTTTTATTTTTGGTTTCCTGTTAAATTTTCATATTACATCGATCAAAATTCATTGTTAACCCTGCTGTAAGGTTAAAAAAACTTACGAATTCGAGGTTAACGGACCATTTTGGTCTATACCAATTTTTTTGAAAACAAGGGGCGTAAGTCTATTTTTTATACTTATTTATTTCAATTAAGTATTTGGCAACAAATATTTTCACTAAAAGTTATATTTGTATGCTTAACAAATCGTTTGGGCTATTCATTTTGTTTTGAATGTTTGTTATTATATTTCATACAAATTAAATTTGAAAGCCAATAGTGGGATTCCCCACCTGCTAGAAAACGTGGAATTTGTGGTTGCTGCAAATCAAAATGCGATAGTAAATGTGTTATCTGCAGCAAATTTATTTGCAAACTAAGCCGAAAAATTGTTTGTACATCCTGCATAGAAGCGAATAAATAAAAAATTACAATGGACCAAAATGGTCCTTAACATAAAATTTGTAACTGTTTATTTTTCTCCCTTCCAATTTATGTTAGACACTTAATTATTTGAATAAAAACATTGATTTAGAAAAAAACCACGTGAGCAGACGTTTCAAGTCGATATGTTTTACCGTTGAAAAGATAGAAAGGAAAGAAAAAAAAATTTGACCAAAATGGTCCAAACCTAACAGCAGGGTTAACCATATTAGATCGACACTAATGTGTCATGTCACGTCATTATTGTGAATTTCTTTAATTTACTTGCCACCTCAGGATGTGGTTAAATGATGGTTTTCGTTACGGTGTGAAGAAAAACTTTGCGTGACTAAGATAAATCCACTTATCCTGAAGTTAACACTACTAACGTGTGATATGCCATGATTTATTGCAGTTTGATATCACACATATAAATAGCACTACAACAAACGCTGTTTGGTACAAATAACAACAATTCATTTTTGTAGTATATAGGGGGTTGGAGGACCACATGATTTGTTGTATCATTAAACGATTTATAATCAAAAAATTTTTCTCACATGAAATATTTCTATTATGTTCAAGGTTAATTTAAGAAAAGTGTTATTGATGCTCTTAAAAACATTTATTTTTGCTTCAATTTCAAAGAAGTGATTTTCCTAAAGAACTCATTGTACTGAGAAATATCATTAAGGTAGAAAAAAGAAAAAATTAGAAACATTTTGAGAAGGTCAAAAAATGTTGAGAAAGGAGCAAAATCTTGAAAACCTCAAAGAATGTTAAGCACATGAAAAAAGGTGAAATTTTAAAATGATCATTAGTCAAAAAATTTTGGAAAAGTACACAAATATTATTTAAATGAAATGTTTTTTAAAAGTTGTAGAATAATATGAAAATAAGGAACATTGAAATACTACTACTATTGCGTTTTTTCAACTTTTCTAATGTTTTTTTAAAGTTTCTACAAATTTCTTTGGCTATAGTTATCGTTATCTACCAACACACTTTCAATTATTGTCAAATTAAGTACTAAAAAATCATGCAAGTAGTGTAACGTTCATTCTTTGATTTCCAAAGTACTTACTTACATATACATATGTCATGTATGTGTGTGCTCATAAGCCATAGTACTTGCTTTTTTATTGCATTGGAGTTTGATGGCTTCTTCCTTAGTATGTGCAGGATTTCAACAAATTATCGCAAAGTTTTTGCATAAAATGCAATTTGTAATGAAAATACTTTCAAAAAATTTTAGAAACAACTTGTTGTGACCATCAAAAGAGCAACAACAACAATATGTATAGTTTTTACAGATTCTCAAGTACAAAAAGTTTGTGTATCATCGTTTTGTCGTTATGCAGTGCCGCCCAGAGGAAGGGTACGATAGGGCTATTGGCTTACACTTTAGTTTTTTATGGATACTGTTTTCTTACTGTGGCAATACATTCAGTTGTGAATAAATATGTTTTTCACAATCAACAGAATTTTTTGGAACTTTTTTTAACTTCTTTTTTGCAAATTTTTGAAGAGCTATAAAATGTCTCAAGAAATTCTGAAAGAACTCACGCCTATACTATGGACGATCTTTAGCATTTTATGCCTTATACACTTCTTCCGTAAGACGCCTTGCTTTTGAGAAAAAATGTTTATCCGACGGCGTTAAAAAATTGATATGTTCGAGTGGCCATATTTCGGTAAATTTTCAGCCTTAAAAAATGATTCTAAGTATAAGGCATTTTTAAATTTAACCTCTTTTTAATAACGGGGGATCCACTAAGAGCTTCCTACTTTGTTTTCTAAATAAAATACATAAAAATCAATGTATTGATGCAAATCTTTATTTAGAATGATATTCCGGGTTCCTACAATTCAATGTTTAAAAATTATTTCATTCAAATATTGCCCACGACTGGGTCTTAAATGGATCATTCTGTGGGTGCAATTTCCGACAATTCTTTCGAACATATCGGCCGGTATTCCTTGAATAACACGAGTTATGTTGGTTTCCAAAGCATCAATAGTATCGGGTTTGTCAACATTAATAAGTGATTTAACATATCCCTAAAGAAAGTAATCCAATAGTATCAAATCAGATGATTAATTAACAGGAGACTTTTTTGAGATGATGTTTTCATCAAACATTTCCCTCAATAAAGCGATTGTTTCTCTAGCTGTGTGGCATGTTGCGCCATCCTGTTGAAACTAGAGGTCGGCTACACTAATATCTTGAATTTCTGGCCACAAAAATTCATTGATCATTGCTTTGTAGCAAGCTCGATCTTGCCCATAAATCACACCAAACAGTACATTTATTGGGATACACTGGAAGCTCTTGGATTGCTTCTGGTTGTTCATCGGCCCAAATACTGCATTTTGCTTGTTAACGTAGCCGTTTAACCAGAAATGAGCTTCGTCGCTAAGTCCAGAATTTTCCGATAAAATAATGGATCAGTTTGAAATCAACTGAAATTAAAACGTACACCAAGATCAGCCAGCTTTAATTCTTGTACGAGCTGTATTTTATACGCCTTCAGACCAAGATTACGTCTTGAGATACGCCACAATGATCCATAAGAAATGCCCAAAGCCAGAGATGGGCGACGAATGGATTGTTCACGGTTTTCACAAACACTTTTTGCTACTGCAGCAATATTCTCTAAATTACAAGCTCTATACATTCTGGTTGAATGTCAAATAGTGTAAAATTGCTTTGAAATCTGGTGATGGTGTTACGAATAGTGCGCTCAGTTGGACGCTCATAACGAACAAAATGATGTTGAAGAAATCTATAACATTCTCTAACTGATGACTGATTTTGGTAGTAAGTTTCCATAATTAATAAACTCTGTTCAGGAGTTAGTCTATTTATGATTGAGTCGTATTGAATACTAAACACAAACATCATATGGAAAAGCCCTCTGGCACATAACAGCTGTCAAAACGACACAGTAAGAAAAGAGACCTCGTGTTGGATCACCCTTTATAAGGCAGACCTTGTAACTTTTATGCTTTTAATCAAAAAGTTGTTAAAATAAAAACTTTTTTTGCATAAAAGTTTATAGGAACTTCGATAATAAAATGTTTTTAAAAACTTTTACTTGAAAACATGTTTTTAAACTTTTATTTTGAAAAGTTTTTGTATAAAACTTTTTAAAAACTTTTATTTTTAGAAGTTTTTTATAAAAGTTTTTCAAAAAAAAAAGCTTTTTTTTTAATAAAAACATATCAAAAAAAAAAAATACCTTCAAAAAAGAAACATAAAATGGAAATTAAAATGTGACCGTTTTGGGCTCATTTTTGTAAAAACATTTTATTGCACCAATTGATGGGAAACATTGAAAATAAACAAGACCCGGGTATCTCCGACCCCTCTAAGTGAGTAATTTGGGCCCATTTTTGAAAAAAATGTTAGTACACCAATCGATGAGTATAATTCGAAAATATTGGCCCTAAGATGGGTCAGGAACCCCTCTGGTATTTTCGCCCTTTACCCATCGATTGGTGCAATAAAATTTTTCTTCTAAAATGGGCCCAAAACGATCACTTAGAGGGTCGGAGACAAACATGGCCATGTTCAAAATCTATTTTCGACCTTTCCCCATCGATTGATGCATTAAATTTTTTTAAAAAAATGGACCCAAGATGGTCACTTAGAGGGATCGTGACCAATATATATTTTCGAACTTTTCTCATCGATTGGTGCAATGAAATTTTTTTACAATAATGAGCCCAAAACGGTCAGTCACTGGGTCTTTTTTTCAAGGTATTTATTTTTTGTTAAAAAAAAAAAATGTTTTTCGAAAAACTATCATAAAAAACTTACTTAGAAGTTTCTATGTAAAAGTTTTTTCAAATACTTTTAAGGATAAAAGTTTTTTAAAACTATTATTTCGAAAAGATTTAAGTTTTAAAAACTTTTATCTTGATGATTTAAAAGTTTTTAGTCTTACTAATTTTAAAAATAAACTTTTAAAATATTTTATTTCAAGGTCTGATATAAAGCAATGGCAAGAAGTAAAACTAGTAAGGATGTAAACTTTGGCCTGCCCAAACACTAAATACCTTACACTGCAGTATTTTTGAAATTTTTCTCATATGGGAGGTGCCACGCCCTCTTGTCCGAGTTCACCCAGCTTTTGCTCAGAGCTTGCATTTATAGTCCTTAGTGTCTGAGTGAAATTTGGTTGGATTATCTCAAAGAACTCTTTCGGTATAGCATTTTGAAACATTTGCTTATATGGGAGGTGCCACACCCCCTTGTCCGATTTCACCCAATTTTTGTTTAGAGCTTTCATTTATAATTTTTAGTGTCTGAGTCAAATTTGGTTAGAATATCTCAAGTAACGCTTTTAGTATAGCGTTTTGATTCATTTGTTTATATGTTAGGTGCCACGCCCTCTTGTCCGAATTCGCTCAGTTTTTTCTCAGAGGTTGCGCTTATAATTCGTAGTATTTATGTGTATTTTGGTTGCATTGTCGTAGAAATACTCCTAAAATTGCATTTTGAATATATTTTTTGTATGGGCGGTAGGCGTGTCCATTGATCGATTTTGCTCATTTTCAATTCTCCGTGCTAACTTTGACGACGGAGGCAGTGTACGAAATGTCATTGAATTATCTTGCTCAGTTTTCCTAAAAGTGTATTTCAACACACAGCCAGCCACCCAGCCAGACAGACGGACATGGCTATATGGACTCGGGAGGTGGCGCTGATCAAGAATATATATACTTTTCTATATCTGCCACGCCTCCTTCTCTGCGTTACAAGCGGAAAGACAAAGTGAATATACCCTGGGTGTAGGGTATAAAGACAAGCAATTCGAAATTTTTGTTTGGTTAACATTTTTAGATAAAAAAAAAAAATTTTTTTAAATTTGAAATGTGCTTTTTCTTCGAAAGATTTAAAAAATTAAAAACTTTTTGTAGAGAACTACAAAAAGCTTTTGACAAAATATTTCAATATTTTTCTTCGTTCGTTAAATATATGGAAACAGCTAAAAACGGTGCGTTTTCACCCCTATCTCCGATTTCCAACCGCTAATTTAATAGCACTCCACCGCTTTTTTTTCTTAAATGACCCATTAACCGATTTCTGTAATGGAGACCCCTGAACATCTTAGTTCCATATAGCTATGTTTTTAGGACTTAATCAATGACCTTTTTATATTACACTAAGTGAAAACCGTCATTGGGAGTAATGAGAACATTGCATTGATTCAGAAAAATATTTTCGGAGGGACTGTCTATGCTTAAGTTGAACAAAAACTATTTGGCTAAGTTGTGGTTTTTTGATATAATCAATGTTGGATTCACAATGACCAAAAAATAAAAATAACATTGTGGTTTCTATATGTAGGTATGTCTCTAATGCTCTTGAAAAATTGCCAGTGATTTGTGCAAGAAGAGCCATAAGGATTACATTTTTATTATGCAGTTTTTATAAACCAACAGTTTTTTGTTTCTTAGCATATAGACTGTTTCCATTTCAATTCAACCGGTGAGTGTGCACTTAGGTTTGCAAATCAACTTCAAACTAGCAAAATATTTTTCTACAATCAAAATAAGGGAACATGTATTTTTTTTTTTTTTGGTTTGGACCAAAATTGGGGATTTTATGGCGTTTTGTAGGAATTTTGCCGAAAATTTAATTTTGAAAAATTCATGAAGTGTAATCGGTTTTTTCAACCGCATTTCTTTATTTCTCAACTGATTTACATGAATCAAAATTTATTTGGTGCATAATGAAATTCTTTTAAGTAATGATTAAAAAAAAAATTTCTTTAACCCTTACTTTCCTTCAAATTGATTTTTATATTTTGAATAAAAATGCTAATTTTCTCAAAAACACCATCTTTTTTTTTCTCGAAAATTTGCACAGTGATAGTAAAGCACGTCCTCTTTATTTCAGTAATAGCGGTTTTCTTGCTTTTTTCGTTATAAGTGTAAAATTTGAAATTTTTAACGTTAATATTGAGTTCTTCTATACAAAATGAATAAAAAAAATTACACAGTTCCATTTTCACTTTCCTAGACGGTTTTGCGATACTGATTCCGAAAATGGCACTTACATTCTTCTACCATTTTTAGTTTTCAAGATATCTTGAAAAACTTGAATAAAACCCATAAATTTGAAAAAAACCGAATTCTTTATTTTTGAGACACAAAATTCATTTATAGTAAGTTAGATGAACCTTAAATATACTCACGGTATAGAAAACCAAGCATTGTTTGTGTTTTTTGCGATTTGACCGTACCTTGGCTTTTGTTTTTCTTCGAAAGTTCTCGGAATTTTTATTAGTTTTTTTTTCGATTACTTTCGTGTAATTGTGTTGTGCTGTTCTGGCTATGTAACAAGAAGTTAACCCTCTGCCTCCCTCACTCTTCCAAGCATTTTTGAATACTTTTGCATTTCTTTGCATTTTTCCACTGTTCAATTTTGTTTATTCTAAAGGAATAAAGTTCATCAACAGCAAAATTTTTAATTGAATAGCTGGTGTCAGTTTTAGCACTTGAGTTAGAAACTCACAAGCAGTCTGGATAGCAGCCGTGTGGTCATTTCACAGACTATGATGTGTCGCGAAATTACATGAAGCAATCGAAAAAGAAACTAATAAAAATCCCGATAACTTTCTAAGAAAAACAAAAGCAAAGGTACGGTCAAATCGCAAAAAACAAAACAATGCTTGGTTTTCTATACCGTGAGTATATTTAAGTTCCATCTAACTTACTATAAATGAATTTTGTGTCTCAAAAATTAAGAATTCGGTTTTTTTCAAATTTATGGGTTTTATTCAAGTTTTTCAAGATATCTTGAAAACCAAAAATGGTAGAAGAATGTAAGTGCCATTTTCGGAATCAGTATCGCAAAACCGTCTAGGAAAGTGAAAATGGAACTGTGTAATTTTTTTTATTCATTTTGTATAGAAGAACTCAATATTAACGTTAAAAATTTGCAAATTTTACACTTATAACGAAAAAAGCAAGAAAACCGCCATTACTGGAATAAAGAGGACGTGCTTTACTATCACTGTGCAAATTTTCGAGAAAAAAAAAGATGGTGTTTTTGAGAAAATTAGCATTGTTATTTAAAATATAAACATCAATTTTAAGGAAAGTAAGGGTTAAAGAAATTTTTTTTTTAATCATTACTTAAAAGAATTTCATTATGCACCAAATAAATTTTGATTCATGTAAATCAGTTGAGAAATAAAGAAATGCGGTTGAAAAAACCGATTACACTTCATGAATTTTTCAAAATTAAATTTTCGGCAAAATTCCTACAAAACGCCATAAAATCCCCAATTTTGGTCCAAACCAAAAAAAAAAAAATACATGTTCCCTTATTTTGATTGTAGAAAAATATTTTGCTAGTTTGAAGTTGATTTGCAAACCTAAGTGCACACTCACCGGTTGAATTGAAATGGAAACAGTCTATAGAAAAATAATTTTTAATGAGAATAATATTTTATCAAAGAAAATTTTTCTTTTTCCTCAAATTGTTGCAAAGCTACAAAGCTCCCTATCATTATTTGACCACTGTTGAATTTCCATAACAACATTTACTTATTCAAGTTCAATTTAAAATTAATATAACCATGGATAAAATCATTCCAAAATACCTGAGGGCATAGTTGACTTAAATTATAAAACGAAATCATGTTTCACTTTCATGTCACGTAAGCTTAACAGATTGCAAATCAGCTGAATTGACCTTTGCTACTGCATCTGAAAATTTTAAGGAAAAGTTGAATAATCAAAAATTGAATGGATAAAACGTAGATATATTGATGAAATTTATGACTCTACTGATTGGTTTATGCCTTTCAAAAGCATCAATTACCTTTGTGCACGCCAAAAAAATCCATTCAGTACGCACGTACTTGGATGATATACCATTGCGCTGGTTTAAAATGTAGGCTCAATATGAAATTGATACAGTGAAATAGTCCGGTGATTGAAATGTCTGTATGAATGCAAATGCTGCAAGAAATGGGGTTTCATTTGATAAATGTTTGCTTAACAGAGAGCTTATGCCATAATTGCAGAACATGTTGCTTAGTTTTAGTAAAGAAATTTTTTGGAGCTTAAACTTCACTTAAAATGTTCATTGTCTTGATGTGTTAAATATTTTGGTGTTCAAAAAAGCAACACTTAAGACACATAGCTAAAAAACTGAGTTCTGGTTGCACTGTGTAATCGCTAAAATGTAATATGTAAATGAAGACCATAACTAAATCATAATGTAACACATTGTAAACAGTGTAAACGGGCTATAAAAATAACGAAAAAACCTTCTTATTATCTAAAGAAAACACAAAAATTTTCTGCACTTCTTTCTGGTCACCTCGGTGTAATAAATGTTTTCTTTTGTATTCAATGTAGTTTAATACAACGAGGAACGTAAATTGTTGCAAACACCAAGCAACATAGGGTGAATTTTTACTGCTTGTTGTTATTGATGCACGATAAAATTTATGGGCAACACGGACATACATACAAGTGCATTGCTATTTTATATCTCAACAGAGTCACTTCAGGAAGAACTTTAACAGAAACTTCTTAAGGACGATCAAGATTTCTAAAATTAAAACCTGAAATTATGTTTATTTGAGCACAGGAAGGAGAACAGAAAACAAAAAAGCGTTGACTCCGAATCTGGGCTTAGAATTGTTTCAACACGTCAGGATTTAGGGACATCTTTGCCTACATTTCTTTTTCAAAAAAAGGGCTTTGTTATACTTATATAAGGTTTTACAATAATATGAAACAATTTTTTGCAATAATTTAATATGGTAGTTCAAAGTACTAGTTTTTTTCTCCAAAACCAAATTTTAATTGTAACGATATATTTTCCGATTCGGATTCAGTATCGAAAAATACTTGAGAAATGGCTATTGCTGCTTTCGTTTGGTTAACTAGGTTAGTAAAACATACCACCGCACAAAGGCTGAAGAATTAAATTCGTTGGACAAAACCTCCGTATTTTGTTGTAACCGATTTATAAACTTTTAATGCCATTTTGTAGTTAATATGTCAAAAATAAGGTAGCCAAAAAATTAAGACAAAATTTTTGTAATTGCGGGCTTGGCATGCTATTCACACAATTGTTTTTTTTTTTAATTCAAAAAGGTGAATATTTTATTTTTTTCATCGGAAATGAATGGTCATTACTCGTAAACTATCATCGATAGAAGATTTTAATTTTATTTTGTTAAGTTGGTAGGACTGTTACCCTTAAATTATTGTATCTATTCACAGCTGTACCATTTATATTTTGAATGTTCGGAAATATTTTCATAATTACTATTTTTTTCCAAATTTGAAATTTAGTGGAATAGAACTTTTAAAAAACACAAGCAATCGAGAAAACGAAACCATCCAGAGAAATGAGAAAGTATCTTCTTTAACTCAATATGCACTCTTAGACTCGCCCGGACCCGTCCGTAGAACAATTTTTACATTTCAATGAAATTACTCAAAGAAATTAATCAAAAGGCGCTCATTTACACGCAGTCCTGTGTGCACAATTGATTAGGGTAAGGGAGGGAAATATGGACTACGTGGGTAATATGGGCCACACGGTTTTTTCCCACTGCATACATGGATTTACCGTTATTCATGTTCAAACTTAACGCTAATACCTAAAGCTTATAATAGGGTGATTTTAGCTTTCGGTAAAGTCGCATGTTTCTGTAAAGTTGATTTTTCTAAAAAAAAGATCATTGAAAAAAAAACCATTTGTTTCACCAACACGTGCTGTGGATAATATGGACCACCAAAGGAAAAAGCCTCGAAAACAAATATATTTATCATCTTTTTCAGATGGGGAATCTAGTTGCAGTTTTCATGACGAGTCTTATGGTCATTATATGTAATTCGTTAACTACAAAGGAAAAAAATGATAAAAAATGCATATAATGTAACACCCTTTACTCAGAAGATCGACGTGGCGAATTTTGGGTTGAATGTGTAATCTGACGTTCTTGGAGTCATGAAAAATGTGCCGAATGTGGAAGTGACATTTTTATATGCAACTTCTGTACCAAATGAACTATATGGTCCATATTGCACTACACTTTTTTTTATCTTCATTTTGAGTATTTTCAGTTTTTTAATCTTTTTTCTTTATCCTGATGAGATATTTATCTAAAAGTGAATCAGAATAAAGGTAAATTGTTTCCTTTACTGGATGACATAAAATTAAATGTTTTGTTTTATGTACTTTGGGTTTTATTAAAAAAAGAAAGATGGGTGGTCCATATTTCCCTCCCTTATCCTATACAATTTAGAAAAAAAAAAGACGTTAAAATGTTTTTATTACAGAAATCAGTCAATAGGTCGTTTAGGAAAAAAATACCGTGGAGTGCTATTAAATTAGAGCGTGGAAATTGGAAAGGGGTAAAAATACACCCTTTACAGTTTTTTCAATATATCCATTGCACGAAGGAAATTTCGTTATGTTTCAAGAAAACTTTTTGTAGAGAATTAAACAAAAAAACTTCGAAAAAATTTCGAATTCTTGTGTTTTTATACTTTTTGTCCTATAACTTTTTTTAATGTCAAATGATAGGTATAGATATATCAAAAGAGAATAAAATTTTCTTCAAAATTTTATATTAAAAACTTTCTTAGGTTAAAAAAACGTTTTTTGCTCAAAAGTAAGGTGTCTTAAAAAAGTGTACTGGGAGATGAACATATTGTTATCATTAACTTAGACCTCGAGATAGGGCCCATTGTATACGCAATACTAAGAGTTTTAGCAGAGAAAGTCTAAGAGAACCACTTGGATGTGGATAGTGAGTGAAGCGATTCCAAATTGAAGTGACCAAAATTCTTTCTACGTCTAGCGCTGGACATTCACAAAAGGAATAAAAGACTGATTCTTCCATATCAGGGTCTTTACAACTTCGTGTAAAATTTGACCTTCATTCGCCCTAAGTAACCAATCGATTCAAATAAAATTAAAAACGAAACCATTTCAAGAAATTAAAAAATTAAAAATTACTGAAATATCTCAATTGAATCACAGTGAAAATAACGTGTCAAGTCGATAAAGAAGGAATAAAATATAGAAATAACATTAAAAACATTAAAATAAATTAGTTGAAGACAATCCCGAGAAAATTAATCATTTAAAACTTTACCCGGTAACTTTTTTGTCTCTAGTTTGTAATAAGAAAAAAATATTTTAACAAAAATTTTAAATTTTAACAATTAGAAATAATTTAAATTTCAAACACAGAAGTGTAACACATCGCGTAAGTAATTAAATTTAACTAAAACTTTTGATAAAATCTTAATTGTTCGTAAACAGCAACAAACCACATTTGCTAAACGCTGTAAGCATGTTCACACGAGACACCGCAAAAACTAATTTTCTGTGTCTACACAAGTGTAATACACTTGGTGAATGTGTATCTATGGAACATCCGGAAATAAGCGGTGTAAAACTTTCAAAAATATGCAGACATGAAAACATAAACACATCCTTTAACTTTTATGTGTATTTACCCAGCAAACATTTTCAATCGCGGACAATCTTCCATATTTTTGGCGATGCATTTAAAGCTCTTCTACGCGAGCTTTCCGCGATAAAAATTTTCCGCGAGTAAAAGAAGATTCCTCCTTACACTCTTCTGGAAGATTATTGCGAATCAAACATCTTCGCGATGAATATACAACTCTTCCGGGAGAGTTTTGCGCGACAAAACTTCAGCGCGAGTAACAGAAGATTCTTCCCTACATTCTTCTAGAAGATCATTGCGAATCAAACATCTTCGCAATGAATATACAACTCTTCCAGGCGAGTTTTGCGCAATAATTTTATTTTCAAAAATGGGTCCAAAATGGTCACTTAGAGTGGTCGAAGACATCTCTGACCATATCCGAAATCTGTTTTCGACCTTTCCCTATCGATTGGTGCAATAAAAATTTTTCACTGAAATGGGCCCAAATCGGTCACTTAGAGGGGTCGGAGACACCCCTGGACATGTCCAGAATGTATTTTCGACCTTTCCCTATCGATTGGTGCAATAAAATTTTTTCACCAAAATGGGCCCAAATCGGTCACTTAGAGGGGTCGGAGACACCCCTGGACATGTCCAAAATCTATTTTCGACCTTTCCCCATCGATTGGTGCAATAAAATTTTTTTACAAAAATGGGCCCAAATCGGTCACTTAGAGGGCCCGGAACCAAATCTGGTTATGACCAAAATATATTTTCGACCTTTCCCCATCGATTGGTGCAAAAAAAAAATTCATAAAAAAAAGCCCAAAACGAATAAAAAAAGAATCGACTAAGTCTCTTCTGGATGATGGTTTGAAATCGAATTTCTTTACGAATAACCAACAACTTCTTCAGACGAGTTTTACACGATACAAGATGGCCGACTACGACATGACGTCATCTCCTGAGAAATTTCGAAAAAATTAATAATTTTTTTTCTAAAGGACAATATTTCTGAGGCCCGGTATTTTTCACGAAGCAAAATGTCAAACTACACGGTATATTTTTAACGGCACATAAATTTTAACAGTTTATTGTACAAAAATTAGCAATTTCTTATGAAATTATTTTTATGTCACCATTTCATATTTTATTTTTTTTATTTTTTTTTTTCAAGTTTTTTCAAGTTTTTTTTCGCTTTGAAAAACATGTTGCGGAGTCGTCTGTTGACCCTTCCTGGGGATCATTTGCAGATTCATATTGGGGAGTCGCCAGATGACTCTTCCTGGGGATCGTTTGCGGATTCATTTCGGGGAGTTGTTAGAGGATTCTTCTAAAACAATCGTATTCGGCCGGACAATTTCTCACGCCTGAACATTCGCGGAAGAGTAGAATGCGACTGTCGCGGACGATTGATTTAATCGTCTAGGCGAATCGAATACGATTCTTCCGCGATTGAAAATGTTTGCTGGGTAAGAATTTCCCATGCAATTTTCTTTTTTTCCTTTAATTTTGTTTCGTTGGATTTCATGGATTTTCCTGCATTCAATTCATGATACAATTAGTGCCAAGTTAATTTCGAATGAGCCTTGAATGGTACTAATGAGAACATTGAATAAAAAAGTATAAAAGAATTTTAAATAAGTGAGGGGAAAATGATAAATAAATTAACTAAAAAAATTTAAATAAGGATTTTTTCTATTTTGGAGTATTCTGGAAAACTTTTACAAGGTGCGACAAAACAAAATGTCATAATATGCGTCTTATGCCATTGCGATTTGACTATTACATCAAACATATTTTGCATTCAGCTCGTACTTCGATGACATTTTAGTAATAACCAAGTTTGATAATATATTCTGGTCAAAATGTAAAATGTTGGGAGAACACTTTAAAGAAAAGGTTTATACGTGTATAAATATGTTGAAGAACACTTTTTTATGATCAAGGTAGCACTGGAATTATAAAATTGAACTTCTAAATTCAAATACATCGGCAGCTGGTTCAGAAATAATTTATTTTTTTAAATGAGATTGGTTAAGTTTCATGTTCAACAATTTTCTTAACGGACTAATTTTTTTTTTCTTTCTTATTTAATTTCAAAGAAAATGGATTGAATTTGTTGTTCCAGTATAGCACTTGTCATCCCTCTAGGTTTTGAGTTTTCACTATTTTGATCATTAGTGTTAACAGAAATGTTTCAGTAGGTAACCATCTGAAGATGTGATTAGTTACATTGAAATTTGTACATTTTGTTTACTTTGGATGAGGGTTTCATGCTTAGCGACTTGGATTTATTAGTTTAAGTATTCCAAAAGAGTTTCACCAACAACTTGTCAATATTAATATCGGAAAGCGCAAGCCAGAGAAAAAACATATTCTCTATGAACATTGATTTAAGAAAACCGTATATTTTCTTCATCTTCAAATTACGTTAAGATTAAAGTTTGCAGAGTTAAATTACACAGGTTTACAAAAAAAAAAAATGTCATGACGTTTTGACCAGACTATGTGTTTCCTAAGGAATCCTGAATTCGTCCTGAATTCGAATCCGGGGTCCGTTTTTTTGCAGAACGTCTGAAAAAAAATATTTCAAGGTCATATGGAGGTCATGTGTCGTTTAGTGATAAATTCGCTAAAACTCTGAAACTAATTTTTTATCCCATTAATACGAACTTGTACAGTCAAATTTGCAATGAACAACAACCGACGCTACAAATATTAACTTGGAAATTGGTGACATATGTTTCGGCTATTACCACATGCAAATATATATATTTGCATATATATATGTACATAGCCTCATCAGACCTATTTTAGTTAATCTTTGCTTCTTACTAGAATCGAACCGCAGCCTTCTGCATTCTAATGAAAGAGTGCAGCAGACCTCTACCACTTAGGCCACGCTACGGAACGATCTACCTCGTCAAAGATCCTCACATAAATAACACTGTTGTTGTTGTTATTTATGTAAGTACACTTGTTGCTATCAGCTGTGTTCATTGGAAATATTTTCTTAATTGTTTATTATGTAGAATGCACTCTCAAATTTGGTTTTGAGACTAAATTTTTATCATTGAGTCCTTAGTCCTTTAAAACAATATGTGATCAAAAAGGGTATCTCGGACCTAGTTTCGGAGATATAGCCATCGGAAAATCTGGATATATCTTCTATAAAAACCGCTATAAGTTGGGAATCCCTGGATAAATTTGTAAAATATTGATGTCCTATGAAAGGTATTTTGACAGCCTATAAAAATGTTTTGTCCATATTTTCAATTGGATTCATAGTTTTCGAGATATGAGCTTTTTTGAAATTTTGTGAAATTTTACATTTACAACCAAAAATAAATCAAAAACACCAACAACAACAACAACAACAAAAAACAACAACAGCGATAACAACAATAACAAAATACCTTTCATATGACACCAATATCTTCCAAATCCATTCAGGGGTTCCCAACTTATAGCGGTTTTCATAGAAGATATATATTCTAATCTTCCGATGGCTATATCTCCGAAACTAGGTCCGAGATACCCTTTTTGATCACATATTCTTTTTAAGATCTAAAAACTCAATGATTTAAAATTAGTTTCAAAATTTTAGCGAATTTATCACTAAACGACACATGAACCCCATATGACCTTGAAATCTTTTTTCTCAGACGTTCTGGAAAAAAACGGACCGGATTCGAATTCGGATTTAGGACGTCAAAGTCCCAAGGAAACACATAGTCTGGTCAAAACGCCATGACATTTTTTTTTTTTGTAAACCTGTGTTATTAGTGCATATCTACTCCAAGGTATGAATATTTTGGCTTGAATGAGGATATTTGAACTTTTTTTCGTTTGCTTTTCAAAATTGTCTGCTAACATAAATTTATTGTCTTGCAGAATCTTGTGCGTGGCATGAGTTATTTTGGCGTATTTTCATGATGAACTTTTGGCAGAGCTTTTGGCCATATTTCTGTGGTACTTCGTGTTACAAACACAAATGCCTTTTCATGATTATCATTATATTTATGATCTTTTGGTTGGTTTTTTCCTTTATACTTAAAAGCATGGGTACGAAAGTTATTCACTTTTGCTTGTTAGACACCGCAGCTTGTTAGGTACATAATTTCGGTTGTCATGGCAGCAGTTAAAATGGTAATCTACCTCCATTATCTTTTTTATTCACTGCACGTATTATTTTCTCATTCCATTGCCACGTAATGGAGTGTTGTTCAACATTATTTATCCCAAAAAAATTTTCAGATTTTTAAATTCATATTTAAAGGTGGCTCAAAGCAGAAATATATTTTTATTATTTTTTTTTTAGCATTAATTACAAAATGTTGTCAAACAATTTGAAAAATTTGTTTTAGAGTAATTTAAAAACATTCATTTTGTTTGTTTTTTAATGAACTTTAAAACCTACGTTGTAATTTTGACAAATAAAATTTTACACTTCTTAAAAAACGAAAAACTGCCCTAATAAGGCGAAATTTTACGGTTTTTCAAAGAAAAAAGTCATCGTGCTTTAAACGAAATGAACATTTTTTAATTTACAAGATTTCATTCAAAAGAGCTCTTAAAAACCTTCAAGACCAGACATGTTAAGACATTTTTGGGCCAGCAGGCTCGATGACAGAACGTTTGAAACATAGTAATGCAGCCCTGTGAAAGGCAAAACGCTTTTTACTCAAGAGGGAGGCATCTTACAAAAAAGTGTCCATGGCATAAAATGCTTAAAATTATCCAAGGAATAAGTGCAAATTGTTTTTTTTTTTTTTACTTAATTTTAGAAAAAAAATTTTTTTAACGTCATTTCTAATAAACTTTCAAAAAAAAAAAAAAAACAACTCACACTATGTTTCAAACGTTCTGTCATCGGGCCTGCTGGCCCAAAAATGTCTTAACATGTCTGGTCTTGAAGGTTTTTAAGAGCTCTTTTGAATGAAATCTTGTAAATTAAAAAATGTTCATTTCGTTTCAAGCACGATGACTTTTTTCTTTGAAAAACCGTAAAATTTCGCCTTCTAAGAGCAGTTTTTCATTTTTTAAGAAGTGTCAAATTTTTTTTTGTCAAAATTACAACGTAGGTTTTAAAGTTCATTAAAAAACAAACAAAATAAATGTTTTTAAATAACTCTAAAACAAATTTTTCAAATTGTTTGACAACATTTTGTAATTAATGCTAAAAAAAAAAAAAATAAAAATATATTTCTGCTTTGAGCCACCTTTAAATATGAATTTAAAAATCTGAAAAATTTTTTGGGATATTCTGTCATGATGTAGATCGTGATGCCAAAGTATATCTTGGAAATTCGAAAAATTTTTTTTTTTTGAACAGCCCTAATGTACATACTCGTATATACCTAGTCACATTATGATTATATTTATGTCACGGTTTTTGGTAAAGAATTTTATTAATAGAAATAAGTGCGTGTTTTTTCTTAAAAATTTAAATAAAATTTTCAATAAAATTTAAACTTTTTCCCAAGGTCTTAAATAAAAAGTTTTGAATTAGTAAAACTTATCGATTAAACGAATTTGAACGAAAATGTTTCTTAAAAAATTTTTCTTAAATTTTTCACAATACAAAATATTTAAAAATACACATGCACACAAAAAAGAAAGAGTCAAGATCGAGAAGGTACACCCTCCAGGCTCCATGATTTGGGGGCGATGAGCCTGAAAATCCCGATAGCGCCCCCTTTATACCCCCTTAGGAGTTAGAATTTTACTTGTTCTGAAAATTTTAAATGTGTGCATATTGCTAGGTTTTTAGGTGCTTCGAAAGCAAAAATAAAGTCAAAAAATAATTTGGAGCGCCTAGACACACCCTAGTAGCCCCCTTATAGCACCCCAAGATGGATGAAATAACGCTTTTTATAAAAAATTATAAGGAATGTATATTTGTAGGTTTTTTGGTGGGCTGGAACAGAAGATGACAAAAAAATAGTTTAAGTAGCACAGATACCCCCTAACTCCCCCTCCAAGGGGGTTAAAGTTTCAAGTTTTATAAAAATATAAAATGTATATCAATTTTTTGGTGCTCTGAAACTAAAAATGATGTTAAAAATCTAATTCAGCCACCAAGTAATCCCTTATCACCCTCTTATAGCCCCCCGAAGGGTTGAAATTGGGCTTTTTATAAGAATTAAATATGTATGAGCATATTTGGGGTTTTTGGTGAGCAGGAATCAAGTTCAACGATAAAAAATAATTTCCTTCCAGCAAGTATGTGTGTATAATAAAAACCAATCCCATGAGTGTTGCCGTCTTTCTTACTCACACCCTCGATAAATTGCTGACAGAAGTTTCTTGGAGAGTACAGCTTAGATAAAGGGTGTCAGCGTAGAACAAAAGTGAGTCAATTATGGCTCGCCCACAACATCAACAATATTTCAATATTTTGCATATTTTTGTAGTTGTTACAATTTTTTTTGTTGTTTTCTCAATAAACTTGATGCGAAAAAGTGGATCGTCAGTCTTTATTGTTGTTTTATATTGAAAAATTTTATAAATTAGTTTTCCCAAAAAAATTATTTTTTTTTTTGTACGGAAATCTTTTAGTGGGTGTAAATCAAAGCATAAAATAAAGTTAAAAAAATTAAAATTGCCACGTGACTTTTTAGAAAAAAAATCTGTTGGAAAACGTTTGTTCTTCATCCACCTTTCTGTAAAAAAAAAATATTATTTTGAGAAAATCATCTTTTAATATTTTTCAAAAAATGACCGCCATTTTGTAAATTTTCAAAATTTAAAAATTAAAATCAAAATAATATTTAAAATGCTACAAGAATTCGGAAACAAAAATTAAAAAAACTTACATATTTTAACAAAATGGCGGAATTTCAAAACGACTCCCGTACTAACACAACACTCCATCTTGGTGCTAGCGGCGTATTTGGTTGTTTCAAAGCTTGGATTGACGGTCCCATTGTCCCATTGTGCTATCTCGTCGAGCCATACACGAAAGCTGTTAACAAACTTGAGTATGGGACAAATGTAATCTGTTTGCTTAACTTCAACTTATTAATTTTTGTCTCCAAAATAGCATGAATTATCGAAAGTGAACCTTGGAAATGTTTTCTGCACATATGTATGTAACTTAAATTTTGGAAGGTATGCGTTTGCAGAATTTGGACCAATTCAGAGATAGTTGCATATCGTATAGCTCATAACAGAAATAACAAAATCCCAAACAAATTACGACCTATATTTCAAAATAAGTAACTTCAACGAACTGAAATTTAACGATAAAAAGAGGAGAAATCTGATATGACAATATTTGGAATTGACGCTTGCAAGTTATTTGATTTTATGTGGAATTTTTCAAGCCAAAAGCCACAATATCGCCAGCGTGATCTATGCTAACAAACTTAATGCGGATATGGTTTGTGTTTACTACAACCGCGTGGTATAAATTCGTAAAATTAAGGTTCTATTTACTTTATTTCTGTGATTTTATATTGCATGCACTCGTACATTTGAATGCATCCTGTGCATCATAAACATAAATTGATGGCATATCCTGTATTTACAAATTGCTGTTGCTATCGAATGTTGCAGTTGAATTTAAATTGCATACAGTGTGAGATTTTGCCAATCTAGGACGTCAAAATGAAAAAAAAAAAAAAAAAAAACAATGTGCTTCAAAATCGATCATATTTTGTAATTTGTTAGAAAATTCTCCGAAAATAAGCATAAAAAAGAATAAAAAAATGTCATTGGCATGATAACAGCTAACAAACACGTACTATTAAACAGCATTCAAAAACAAATTTTCAAGCTTGCATCGATAACAAAACTTTGAGCGATCAAATTGAAGTTGTGCGCGTTTGTTTTTTGGCAAAAAGTTTTTTGCATTAAAGGTCAATACTTTCACTAAAAGTTTTTGCTATACACAACCCTTACATTTGCACTTAAGTATTTTAATCAAATTATTTTATAATCAGCAAAAAAGGTACGACAAATTTCAAAAATCTTGAATCTTTCATAGACTATAACTTACAAGTTGGGCGTGGTTTGGTTATGACAAGGCATATAGTATAAGCATGCGTACTCATAGAATAGTTTTAAAAAATAAGATCTTGCCCATTTTTTGCCCAAAGGCTACTTTTTTTACAATGACTGAAGTGTTATAATGAACATTTGCACTGAAATCATAAAAAAAAAAATTTATGTTATCTTTTTAAATCGCTCCCATTCTTTGACAGTAGTATACAGTTACCACTGAAATGGTAAATACAAATTTTCAAGTTGATATCTTCATTACAACCAATTTTTTTCAATTTTTTTTTTACAAAAAAAAAGGCACATTTGTATGGGAGGTATAAGTAGATTTTGTCCGATTTTGTTCATTTCTGAACCAAACCTCCGCATTAAGAATTAAAGCACATTTACAAAATTTTAACTCGATATCTTTGAAACTACGGCTAAAATTGGATTTTGACGTCCTAGATTGGCAAAATCTCACACTGTGCAGCGGTATGACTGCTGGCATTTGTTATATTCTACATAGTATGTATGGGTAAATATATACGAATAAAAAAAAAAAAATTTTAATTGCATGAAATCTTTTTATAAGTTTGGAGCTTAGTTTTTTTCCTTTGAATAAATAAAATACGCGTATTTTGCACACTTTTTCCAACCAATTTTCCATTTGTACAAAGATTAAATGTTAAGCGCATTTGCAAGTGATTTAAATATTAAAAAATATTTATTTTATATTCAAAAATCATTGCAAATAAATATCCATTTATACATACATACATATTAATTTCATTTTATTTGTTTTTATTTGTAACTGAAATTTAATTTAAGTTTTATTTTATTTATTTTTTGTTTATATTTTACTCATTGTAAAGATTTGATATAAGTACTACTGTATATAAATAAAATTTCCAATTGTAAGTCCGATTGCTCTACACAATTGTGTGTACATAGTTCGCGGTACTCCCTAAAGTATGCAAAAATTTGCGAACAAAACCATCAGCGCACTTTGTAATTGATCCCAGCAAACATTTTTAATCGCAAAAGAATCGCAGTTTAATCGCCTTGTTGATCAAACTGTCAGGTATTTTCGAATAATTTAAAAAACTCCGGAAATATGGTAACTCCCCAAATTGAATCGCAAGCGACTTTTCAAGAAGAATCCTCGAAAGCATCCCCAAAATAATTCTACATATGATCCACAGGAAAAGTTCGCCGACGATTCCCTTAGATGATTCTTTAGGCGAAAAAAAAACAACGCAGTATTTTGAAATTTTTATTTTCATGTTTACTTAAGCTGAACTAAATTAAGTGGCGCATAATTTTAAGAGCTCTTTTTATTTCGATAACCAAACTGCGATTGCTAAAGTAAAAAATATTAAGTCAGTCTTTTCTACTTTTGAGTTATTTGGTACTTCTGGCCCAAAATATTGTCTATAGTCGTTAGAATCACGAAACCTATTAACACATGCCTCTGTTAAAAAATTTTTAAAAACTGACATACTTAGGTGCTTTCACTTGAATAGAGGCAATATTGTCTACCAGAAATTAATTATATGCCACCAATACAGAAGATAAATTTTTAATTATCTATGATGAAAATATTTTCGTGATAAAATTCCAAAGAGCAATTCAAAATGCCTCGAGAAAGCTAAAAGAAAAAATTATTGGAACTAAGATAATTCAAAAAATTGATGCTTTTGCTGTGTTATAACCTGAAATGATTTAAAATTACACAACTTTTAGTACCGTGCCATTTTTCTTAAAGCACAATTCGAAACTCATTTTTTGTGCTTGAAACTTAAAAGTAGCATAAAGTCCTCTGAGGATTAGGAAACTTTTCACAAAAGGAATATAAAATAAATTAAAAAACTGAACAAAACAATAAAAAAAAAAAAAACAAATTAACAAAGGGCTTAGAAGAGATGTATTGAAAAAAAGAGTCAAAAACGTTAACGAACAAAATGCTTTTACGTTAATATTTTACAAATTTCCTGAAGCTTTTGCCGGCTTTTAAGAGAGATAACAATGCGCAAAGTCCATTATGAGTGAGAAAAAATAATGCTGTGGTGAAAAATGATTTCCTTATATACGAATCTACCACCAAAAATACGTTTATGTTGAATATAACAGAAACAAGACTGAAAATCTTAGCAATGTACAATGGGGCCACAAACTCAATAAGTGTAGTTCAATTCATAATTCTGCAACTAAGTATATTTCGGGTTGGATGAGGTTTCATACAAACATATGTAAAAGGTATTAAGAGTATGATAAAAACCATCAAAGCATTTAAAATATTTTATCGCACAACAAATAATGAGTTTGTGATTGTTACGTAGTAGTTTTTTGTCAATTCCAAAGAAACTTTTCGCGTAGGATCCGAATAAAAAGCATGATTATTTTTGAGGTTAGATGCAGACTGTACAAATAATTTCTTTGTTTTTTTTTTTACCTAATTCGTCATGTAGAGGTACTCTTTTTCTTCAAAATGAGCTCTTGAAAAGTGTCGTACGATGCTTTCGTCAAAAGTTGTGGTCGATTTAAGATGACATCCGTCAATGGATTAAGTGATGCCATCTTAAATCGACCATAACTTTCACAGAAAGTATCGTATGAAGAAAAAAAAGGTTTAAAAGATTTGTGCTGGCTTCTAACTCAAAAATAACCATGTTCGTGGTTTTAACCTCAGATGTATCAAAAACTACACCTGGTGAGCCAAGCAATGGTGATCGTTTGTATTTGCGTCGCTATTGTTCCATGAGTTATGAGTTGTTGTTGTCTTCTCCTTCTCTTTCATATATTGTTTTTGGACTTTTCAATATGTTGATACATCCAACGTAAAAGTTCGTAACTCAAGTTACCAACTTTTTACGGGACAGTGATTTTCGAAATCTGCGCAACAGACTCCATCTTTTGTCAAATTTTGGAACCTGTAGCTTGAAATTTGAAGGGCTGGGAGCAATTTTTGAAGTTACAACCTAAGTATATTTTACTGAGGTCTCCATGCAAAAACTTAAGTTTTTGCGTATTAGACTCTATCTTGTGTCAAATTTTGGTATCTCTAGCTTTAAATTTGAAGGGCTGGGAGCAATTTTTGACGTGACAACCTAAGTATATTTTAGTTAGGTCTTCATGCAAAAACTTGGCAACTTAAGTTGATAACTTATACATGGGACAAATATAACAAATTGCGTTGGTAACTTGACTTACAAAGTTTTTAGTTAATTTTTCTATAAAAATCAGTGGTTGTAAATCCTACATAACAACGTAATGTCTGTAGAATATTTTTTAATGATAGTTGGCAAGCTAAGTTACCAACTTTTCTCATGGAACATTTGGTTGCTGAAACAGAACATAAGTTGTAACTAGAGTTACAATTCATATGTGTTCATTTTTATCCAAATTAAAAGTTGAAATTGTTATTATCTCTGTTAATCAATTTGGAATAGTGACAACAATTTAATAGTCGAAAAACCTTAATTTGGACTACAGATTTCCAAAGTATTTATTCAATTTTTGTTTTTGGTTTTCTTGTTTTAACGAAAACAATACAAAAATGATCATAACTAAAAACTACGATTTTCGAGTTACCAACTTTTACCTTGGACGTATCGATATATTTTTGGACTTTTACCGATTTTAAGAAGTTTTTCGACATTTTTGAACCTTTGCCGACGTTATTAATATTTTTCAATACTTTTTCCGACATTTGTGATGTTTTTCGATACACTTGGACTTCAACTGATTTCTTCGATATATTTCAATATTTTTCGAAACTTTTGAACTTTTTTTGATATTTTGGATGCATGTATTTGAGCTTTTACCAATTTCTTCAAAGTTTTCCAATACTTTTACCGACATCTAGGATGTTTTTCATCATTTTTGACTTTTACCGATATTTTGGATGCTTTTCGACACACTCGGACTTCTGTCGATATCTTCGATGTATTGGAATTTTTTTTCGAAACTTTTGGACTTTTATGCATTTTACGATGTTATTCGACTTTTTTGGACTGTTACGGATATTTTAAATGTTTTTCAATATTTTTCGATACTTTTTAGGCATATGCCGATGTTTTGAATGTTTTTCGATACACTTAGACTTTAACCGATTTCGAGGATGTATACGTATTTCAATATTTTTCAATACTCTTGGACTTTTAGACTTGGATATTTTAGATGTTTTCCAATACATTCGGACTTTTACCGATTTTTTCGACGAATTTCGATACTTTTGGTCCTTTTCCGATATTTTGGATGTTTTTCCATACACTTGGACTTGTACCGGTTTCGTCGATGTGTTTCAATATTTTTCGATATTTTAACCCATACACACTTTAGATGATTTTCGATACATTTGAACTTAAACCGATTTCTTCGATGTAAATATTTCGATATTTTTCAATATTTTTTGGATTTTGTAGATATTCTGGAAGTTTATCGATAGGTACTTTTAAAAGTTTTACTATTTCTTCAATGTATTTCAATAATTTTCAATACTTTTGGAATGTTACCGATATTTTTCGATATTTTCGATACTTTTAAACATTTCACCGGCAGTCATTTTAGATGTGATAATTTTATGGAAATTAATAAAATAAAGCTATTGGATGGAACATCTTTTTGTGGCACATTATTTCCCGCGGATTTGTCTGGCTGAAAAAAATAAAGTTAGCCATAAAAAAATTTTTTTTGGGATTTTCCGGGAATATTGGGAGTTTTCCGGAAAATGCTTTTAGCTCAAAAGTAGCTCGAAATTCCTGCGTTAAAAGATTCCATCGCTAACTCTTCCCGCAGATTCGTCTGGCTGAAAAAATAAACGCAGCTATGCAGAACAGTTTTTCCACTTTTCCGGAAAATGGAAAATTTCCCAGACAGCTCGAAATTACTGTTGAATACCTCGAAATTAGCTCGAAATTCACAACCAAAAAACATCGAAATATATCACACCTGCATAGCTCACATTATGGACCTAAAAAATTGAGTATACCAAATTAACAATGATCGATATCTATTTTTGAAACTATAATGAATGAAAATGGAACGGTTAAAGAGCTTCTTTTGTCAATTAGTGATGTTATTTTTTATATACTTGAATTTGATACCATAGTTTATGAGAAATTTTTGATTTTTTACATAATGTTTAGCTCATAAGGCATTTATTTCTGCGGCCTTTAAATTGAAATCCTTTAATATGCGAAGTTATTTGATGACAGTTTTGTTATGTGTCTCTATTTTCTTTAATATCTCAATAAAGTTTTAATTGAAATAAGTAAAGGCAACAAAAAAGTTAAGGAATGTACGCATGAATATAAAATATGTCACTTAAACTTTTTCAAAAGGGGCTTTTTATGATTCAAGGCAAGTTTTGTGCAGCTAATTAAATTTAAAAAAGTTTCTTTATATATTTTGCTGTTGCTATGAAAAAGTTTATGAGTTTTTTTGGGACTGCTTACGTGTAGTACTTCATAAATTGGTTTATAATTGCTTCAAGGCATAATAAATTTCTAATGTCAATATCGATTTAAATTAAACTCATACTTATTTTTGCATTCTATAAAATACATGCACACTGTTATTGTGTTTGTGTGTTTACATTTAAATTATGAAAATAAACACTTTAATGTATCCTTAAAGCTCATAAGTGGATTGCATTAAACATCATTGATTTGTTTTCCATTAAAAAGGGTCAAGTGCAACGAAAACAACACCTTGGCAGTAAACATAAATAATATTGCCATTACGAAAATCGAAAAGCGATTTGCATAAATTTTTACTTAGCCCAATTTATTTGGTTAAAAAAATAAACAATTCATAAGGGATCCTTTTTTTTCATTTCTGTGGCTGGCTTAAGAACCATTCATCCTAAGTCTTTTATGGGGTTTTCTTGTTTATACCCATTGTCAATGCATAAATATTGTACAGCAATAAAAATATTTCATAAAAAAAGGAAACTAGTAAGGGTGTAAATTTTTGCCTGGTCAAAAAATAAATACCCTACACTGCAGTATTTTGAAAATTTTGCTTATATGGGAGGTGCCACGACCTCTTGTCCGAGTACACTCAGTTTTTGTTCAGAGCTTGAATTTATAGTTTTTAGTGTCAGAGTGAAATTTAGTTGGATTATCTCAAAAAACTATTTCAGTATAGCATTTTGAATCTTTTGCTTATATGGTAGGTGCCACGCCCCCTTGTCTGATTTCACCCAATTTTTCAGAGAGCTTTCATTTATAATTTTTAGTGTCTGAGTCAAATTTGGTTCGAATATCTCAAAAAACGCTTTCAGTACAGCGTTTTAAAGCTTTTGCTTATATGGGAGGTGCCACGCCCTCTTGTCCGAGTACACCCAGTTTTTGTTCAGAGCTTGCATTTATAGTTTTTAGTGTCAGAGTGAAGTTTAGTTGAATTATCTCAAAAAACTTTTTCAGTATAGCATTTTGAAACGTTTGCTTTTATGGGAGGTGCCACGCCCCCTTTTCCGATTTAACCCAATTTTTGCTGAGAGCTTTCATTTATAATTCTTAGTGTCTGAGTCAAATATGGTTCGAATATCTCAAAAAACGCTTTCAATATAGCGTTTTGAAGCTTTTGCTTATATGGGAGGTGCCACGCCCTCTTGTCCGAATTCACTCAGTTTTTCATCAGAGCTTGCGCCTACAATTCGTAGGACTTATGTGCATTGTGGTTGCATTGTTTTGAAAAATACTCCTAAAATTGCATTTTGAATATATTTTTTGTATGGGCGGTAGGCGTGCCCGTTGACCGATTTTGCTCATTTTCAATCCCCCGAGCTAGCTTTGACGACGAAGGCAGTGTACTAAATTTCATTGAATTATCTTCCTCAGTTTTCCCAAAGAGTGTATTTCAACACACAGCCAGCCAGCCAGCCAGACAGACGGACATGGCTATATCGACTCAGGAGGTGACGCTGATCAAGAATATATATACTTTTCTATACCTGCCACGCCTCCTTCTCTGCGTTACAAACGGAAGGACAAAGTGAATATACCCTGGGTGTAGGGTATAAAAATAATCTTCATCTTATTTATTTTCTGTATGGTTAACCTATCTTTGTTTCATTATTTTCTTGTGTCCTAAAAGGATAAGGAAATACGTCTGGCTTTGCTGTTTTTTGTTTCTGCTTAAATTGAGTTTAATGGAGGATAACGACAAATTCTTTTTACGCTCAAGGTGTTTGAAAACAATTTCCCATTGAGTTATTTACGCAAGAAAGTTCTGCAATAAAAATAAAAAGATGATTGTCTTGTCAAATAATTGATTTTTCCAAAAAAAAAAAAAATTTTTATTACGCAGACTTTATTTTTATTAGAAATATCATGGTTTGTATTATTACAAATTAAGTTTTCAAGTAGACTTACTAGTTTTTTAAGAGTTTTACTTCTCGTCTGCGATAAAATTTTTCTAGTCGTACTTATGCCTAGACAGTCTTCGATTTCTCGATGTGTTTCAGGGCGGTTTTCTTCAATTAAGTAGTTTTCGCACAGCATCGAAGTTTTTTAGCACAACAGCAGTTTTTGGACGATCTTCGAGTGGGTCGTCTTTAGGTGGAGTCCGTCCGCACTTGGACTTTTTTGATCACTCAAACACTATGGGCTTGGATGATGCCCCGTCGCCAAAACCTTTTTGCAGTCGATCGTTACGCCCTTGTTAAGATGAACCTACTCGAAAATCGTAAAAAATCATCGCATGAAAACTTTCATAAGATCATTCCATTTTTTCTAGGGATTGAATATTCAAGTAAATAAAAAAAAATGTTAGAATACAAACTGAAATATGAGATCTGAAGAAACTTTCTCTAAAAAATGTCAAACATTTCAGCTGCCATAAAAATTTGCATCGGAAAACACTACAGGTACTAACGGGTGATTCAATAAGAGCTTCTTACTTTGTTTTCTAAACAAAATACATAAAAATCAATGTATTGATGCAAATCTTTATTTGGAATGATTGTTCGGTTCCTACAACTTAATGTTTAAAAATAATGTCGTCCAAATATTTCCCACGACTAGCTCTTAAATGGTTAATTCTGTTGGTCCAATTTTCGACAACTCTTTCGAGCATATCGGCCGGTATTCTTTGAATAACACGAGTAATGTTGGTTTTCAAAGCGTCAATAGTTTTGAGTTTGTCGACATAAACAAATGATTTAACATATCCCCAAAGAAAGTAATCGAATGGCGTCAAATCTTGGTTGCCAATTAACAAGAGCATATCGAACGTTACCCTCAATAAAACGATTGTTTCTCCAGCTGTATGGCATGTTACGCCATCCTTTTGAAACCATAGGTCGGCTGCACTAAAATTTATTGATCATTGCCTTGTAGCGAGCATCATTGACCGGCCGCCATCCGCATTTTTGAAGAAATACGCTCTGTAACTAAAAAATTTTTTGATACTTGATACAAAAGTAACAGAGTATCAGTAACAAAAAGTTACAATTTTGCCCATCTCTGGTCTTTTATGTTAACTAAAATCTAAAAAAAAACTAGTAAGGGTGTAAAATTTGGCCTGGCCAAACATTAACTACCCTACACTGCGGTATTTTTCAAATTTTGCTCATATGGGAGGTGCTACGCCCTCTTGTCCGAGTTCACCCAGTTTTTGTTCAGAACTTGCATTTATAGTTTCTAGTGTCTGAGTAAAAACCTTTCTGGGTAAAGCGTTTGAAGCTTTTGCTTATATAGGAGAGCCACGCCCTCTTGTCCGAGTTCGCCTAGTTTTACCTTGGAGCGTGCATTTATAGTATTTAGTATTTGAGTGAAGTTTGGTTGGATTATCTCAAAAAACTGTTTCAGTATAGCATTTTGAAACTTTTGCTTATGTGGGAGGTGCCACGCCCCCTTGTCCGATTTCACCCAATTTTTGTTGAGAGCTTTCATTTTGCTTCTATGGGAGGTGCCACGCCCTCTTGCCCGAACTCACTCAGATTTTTCTCAGAGCTTGCGCTTACAATTTTTAGTATTTATGCGTATTTTGGTTGCATTGTCGTGAAAAATACTCCTAAAATTGCATTTTGAATATATTTTTTGTATGGGCGGTAGGCGTGTCCGTTGACCGATTTCGCTCATTTTCAATCCCCCGAGCTAGCTTTGGTGACGGAGGCAGTGTACCAAATTTCATTAAAATATCTTGCTCAGTTTTCCCAAAAAGTGTATTTCAACACACAGCCAGCCAGCCACCCAGCCAGCCAGCCAGCCAGCCAGCCAGCCAGCCAGCCAGCCAGCCAGCCAGCCAGCCAGCCAGCCAGCCAGCCAGACAGACGGACATGGCTATATCGACTTAGGAGGTGACGCTGATCAAGAATATATATACTTTTCTATATCTGCCACGCCTCCTTCTCTGCGTTACAAACGGAAGGACAAAGTGAATATACCCTGGGTGTAGGGTATAAAAATTAACTCAATTGATTGCCAATCCAAAAATAGTCTTAAAATTTGTTAAACACATTAAAGATACCCTGCAGTAAAAATATGAAACAGTCTACAAAAAACACTAGTTCACGGTTATTTATAGCTCGAAACTAGTTAAAAAGGGATGCAGTGGGCCAGTATGATATCAATTTGTAGTTTTTAGGCGCAGATAAATGTGCAAAAGCCAAATGATGTCTAGTTTAGGATAGAATGTTCCATATATGTTATTTTCTACATATCCTTACTTGCAAACATATTGCACAAAATATTTGAAGTACTATGCGCTTGGTTTACGCAGCACAGTTGATGAACGTTCTGATTGCAACGTGCGATTCTGCAGGTGCCTCTAGCAAACAACTTGCAAAGTTGTTTCTGTAATTCTGGCAAGATACATCAAATTAATTTGCGCTTTTATGTGCTATGGTGCAATTAGGAGTTGAGCGAATGTTAACTGAAATTTTTACTAAAAGAAAAGAAGATGTTTTGTATTCTAAACTAAAGACATCATGTTCTTTCTCAAATGTTACCACAAAAAGTTCTAGCTTTATGGAAAGATAACACATTGCAATCAAGCATTTACTTATGTGGAACTCCAAGGCAGCCAGAAATATGGGCGATCGCTTTGTAAAATTTTCATAAAACGAGAAATACTTAAACGGGCCCTAAAATTGTTATTCATAAGTAATCGATGCAAAAATTTAACCAATAAAAATTACTCTTTAAAAGATTTTTATCGTAACCACGAAAATTTTATTTGCACCTGAATACGTGTTCCAATTTAAAAAAAAGCCTACAAAAAATTTACTGAACAACTGACAACTTTTTCTCTAACGCTAACAGATTATTTGAGAACTTCACTTTCTTGTAATGATCCAGTAATTTTTGTTTCAGCTCCAACGAATGACTCCAACCATGTGTCTCGCAAATAATTTCAATTTCTACCTTGAACACATCTGTCCAGGGACGTTCATGTTTAATATTTTTAATCACAACACTCAACGATTTCAGTATCGCGCACAACTCTTGAAGTCCACCTGGTCTATCAATCACCGCAACTCTAAACTTAATCAGACAACCTTCAGCGGCCAAACCACGTTCTAAATAACGCCGCAGCACTGTGGTATCAATATTTGCGCCACACAGTAGAAGAACGACTCTCTTACCCATTAGCTCATTCAAAAATCCAGCCAATATTGCTGCCAATGAGCTCGCCGCCGCACCTTCGACAATGCATTTCTCTTCTTCTGCCAAACGTAAAATCGCCAAAGCGATCCATTTCTCTTCGACCACAATCATTTCGTCAATTAGTGGTTCGGCAGTAGCAAAAGCCAAGTCATCGGCCAAGGTATCGTTAACCGGTGTATATATAGCACCTTTATTTTCTATTGCTCAGGAAAAGCCTGCACAATTCTCCGACTCAACACCAATGACTTTCGTTTGCGGTGATAAAGCCTTAATAGCTGTCGCTATGCCAGCAATAAGACCACCACCGCCAACGGGCATAATAACAGCATCAGTATTTGATACTTGCCGTTTATGTAATGCAGGCCCCTATCCCGGCCAATTCTCATTGCAATGGCTTCGGATTCTGCCATATCTGCGCCTCTAACTATGACGTTTGCCTTGTACTTAAGACATTTCTGTATTTTCATTAAAGGTGCTGTTTCCGACATTACCACAGTAACGGTTACATTCAGTTTCATGCCATGATAGCTAATCGCCACTGCATAATCACCCAATGATGCTGGGATAATACCACCTGCCTTTTGCTTATCGGTAAGTGAAAGTATGCAATTTCATCCACCACGGTCTTTAAAACTTCCCGTTTTTTAAATATAATTCCATGCCATGTGAATTATCTGCTTTTGAAGGTGAACATGGTGTATGCACTATTCCACTTTCCATCAAATCAGCTGCAGTCTGAACGTCATCAACTGTTATTTTAATTGGTTTATTTGGATTACTCCAGGGGTCCAGTATTACGTCAACATTATTTTTTCGAGTTGCAGCATTAACAGACATTTTAGAAGTGAAAATATATACCAGATTTAAAATTTTTTATGCTACAGTTTTTGTTTCTAAATAGCTAAAGCACCAAATACAAACTATATAGTTCAAAATCGTAGATCAAACTTAAAGATTACATTCCATGGCATAACGTCGTATGTGGAATAAAGCAAATCGAATTTTTAATGGTAATTGTTTTAAGTGTTGTAAATTATTTTAAAAGGCGATTCGTATCCGATATTATTACTTAGGGCCGTAGCTGGATTTTACAGGGTCTTGTTGGATTTTGAATTACACAGGTTTACATAGAAGATATATTCGGATCTTCCGATGGCTATATCTCCGTAACTAGGTCCGAGATACCCTTTTTGATCATATATTCTTTTTAAAGACTAATAATTCAATGATAAAAAATTAGTTTCAGAATTTTAGCGACTTTATCACTAAACGACACAAGACCATTTTGACCTCCATATGACCTTGAAATCTTTTTTCTCAGACGTTCTGGAAAAAAACGGACCCCGGATTCGGATTCAGGACGTCAAAGTCCCTAGGAAACAATCAAAACGCCATGAATTTTTTTTTTTTTTTTGTAAGCCTGTGTTATTATTGATGGAAAGAGGTATAACGCTGATGAAGTAGTGGCTATGATAGGTGATAATGATGATGATGAATTCGAGGTGAAATAAGAAGAACCGATTTTAGATGAAAATGGGATAAGTGACACATTTCTCATTAAAATAAATGAGGACGATCTGGACATGTCTCTTCTTGAAACTTCTAGTAGGTATTCTTGTTCAAGAATGTTATTTGTCAATATAAGTTGTTTTGTCTATAGTGCGCCAAGAATTTTCATTGCCACCACGTAAGAGGAATAAGACACTCGTTCATTGATGTTCCTACTGAAAAAACTCTACTCGAAAATTATCCTAACAATCAGACTGATAAGATTGCTTGTGCACGCAAAGAATGCTGTAAATTTAAGGACGTTGTTGTTGACGTGACTTCATATGATTTTGAAAAGGTTTGCTGAAAACAAGGACACCTTCAGATGAACCAAGAATTAATCTTTTCCCTTGGAACCTGTACATTGAAGCCAAAGCCGGCTGATGAATTCGCGACTCCATACAGTTGTTTCAAATATTTTTTAACCAATGACCTACTGGCGAAAATAGTTGCAGAGATCATGAACTATGATCTAGAACTCAATAAATATATTGGCATTATATATTATATTTCGTATCGCAAACTTCCATCTGTAAGAGATTACTGGAATAGATAGCATGGAGTTGTTGCTGTACGTAATGCGATGACTGTCAAAAGGTTTGAGAAGACTAGAGAATGCCTTCACATAAATAATAATAACGCAGAGTACGATGCCGAAAAACCTGATAGCTTATTCAAACTGACACCTATGCTGAATTCTCCAAATGATTGTTTCCTATCTATCTCCATGTAGTCACGTTTATCGATAGATTAGCGGATGTGTAGCACAAAAGTTGGACACTGTATGAAACAGTATGAAAGAGTACCACCCAAATAAGCCCAAGAAATGAGGATTTAAATTCTTTGTCTTTTGCGACACATCCGGTTTTATGTATAAATTTGAAAATCATACTGGAGAAAGCCATTCCTTTTGGCCAGGAGAAACAGACTTAAAAGTTACTGCAAACATTGTTGTACGTATGACTCGTGAAGTTCCTCGTTTTGAAAATTTCATAGTCTATATGGACACATCCATGCCATTATTGATTTATCTGCGGACTCAAGGTATTCACTGTATTGGAACCATAAATCAAAACCGTATACAAAATTGTGAGCTCCCAGACCCAAAGGCTATGATTAAGTTAAATAGAGGTGTCCAAGTAACATCATTATCCTGGAAAGATAATCTTGTGTCCACTTTTGTGAGCGTGGAAACATTACTTACTGAACATGACGTTGATATCAAAGTCCCAACAGTACAACGCTGGGATAAAAAGAAACACGAGTCTATCACGATTCTCTGCCCTCAAATTATCAAGGATTATAATGTACACATGGGTGGTGTAGATCTTATGGATTTCTCTGTGGGTCGCCTAAAAATAATCTTGAAAAGCAAAAAATTGTACATAAAAATATTCTACTATTTCGGTGAAAAAAAAATGGAAAATATCATTTATAATATCGTCGGGTTAAAACTACAACTAGACATCTACATTTTCATTGTTTTGAGAAAAACGCTTTTTAAATTTTTTGAATCTCGATTTTTGTATGAGATTTTGAAATTTTCTGCTTTTTATTTCTTATATAAAATTGGATGGGGACTACATTTCAAAAACTGCCTAGACCGAAACGCAGAGTCATTTTTGCTTCATGTTTCTGTATACTTAACTCAAAATATGAAAAAAACTAGATGTCTAGTTGTAGTTTTAGCCCGACGATATATTAACACAAATTAGTTCATTAACCACAAGAGTTTTCGATAAAAAACCATTTATTTCACCAACACGTGCTGCGTGTAAGAAAAATGAACCAACAAAGAAAAAAGACTCAATATGATGTCCGATTCGAGATGGGATTAGGTCGCTATATGAGAGATGAGAGGAGAGAACGCCCGTGGCAGGCAAAACCCTTTGTTTACTCAAGAGGATGGCATCTTACGAAAATAGTGTGCAAAGCAAAAAATGCTTAGAATCGTTAAAGGAATACGTGTGATTTTTTTAAACTTTTTTTTTAAAAATTTTTCAAAGAATTAAAACTTTTCTTTAAATGGGTTTTTTTTTTTTAAAAAATTCAAAAGTATTTTTAAGTGTAGAAAATTTTGGTGAAAAAAATTTTTTTCACCAAGTAATATTTTTTTATAAAAAGAACACTTTAAAATGAATGTGACCAGTTGCTTAGATATATAAGTTTACAAACTTTGGTGTAAGCTATACATTTTTGAAAAAACACACTTTTCATGAAAATGTCTAAAACCGCCAACTTCAACACCCTGTATTTTAACAACAAATGGTACTAGGACCAAATCCTCCCGGATGATTGTTCCTGCACACCGGCACTACGATGTTGCCATATTTGAGCGAAATCGGAGACAGCTGGTACACTTGGCGTGTTTTGCTCCATATACTGTGATATCCTTTACTCAGAAAATCGCCGTGCCGAGATTTCGTTTGAATTTGTAATCTGGCGTTCTTGGAGTCATGAAGTAGGTATGCGCCGGAAGTGGATGTGAATTTTTTTTATGCAATCGCTGTAACAACTAAATATACGGGGCAATATGGACTATATAGTCCATATAGCACTACACTTTTATTTTGATTTTCATTTTGTGTATTTTTAGTTTTTAACGTTTTCTTCTTTATCCTGATGAGATATTTATCTAAAAGTTAATCAGAATAAAGGCTAATGGTTTTGTTTAATGAATTTTGTTCTATTCAAATATTTTCTTCTAAGCAAATTTGGAAATTTTTATAATATTTTTTGGCAGTTTTTTATAGATATGTAGAATTAACGAAGATTAATAATAGTTAGTAATTTTTTGAAGATTTTCGCTACAAATTTTACAAAACTTTTCTCCCCGTGTATAGTTTCCTTAAATGAATAAATATATGAGCATTGAATTTGAGAAGCGCTTTGACTTTCAATTAACAAAAGACATACTGTGATTCAAAGCATTCCATGAGTTCGAACCATAAGCTTTAAAATGTTTGTTAGTTTGCATGCTTTGATTTTATAAAATGTATATTTTCTTCGTGACTTCTCTTTTACACTTCGTAGCATATCCTGTGAGATAATTCAAAGGTATCATGTTGCGATTGTTGTGTGCAGAATATCTTCAATATATTCATAGAGAAAAAAAAATTATTTGTATAATATTTTACATCAATTAATAACAATTTTGAAAACATTATATGAAGTTAAGTTTTTCATTTTACAGTTTCAAAAAGCAACGATTTAATAAATTTATCGAATTTTCATGTGATAGAGATGTTCTTTTCTTCAATATCGTACTCGTATATATTTTTTAACGCATGAAAACGAATATCGATTTCTGGAAGCTAAGGTGCCTTTTAGTTTGGATCATCACAAATGTAAAATAATATTTGGTGACAGCTATTGCTTGTATGTTTCCAATAAATTGTCTTTATATTTGCATGCCACAGCAGGTAAATTATTAAGTTTTAACCACATGTGTCCTTTTCATTTCATACAAAGCTTTGGTTGAGAAAATTCACACATTTTTTGTGTTCTAGAGAAATGTTTCTTTGATGTTTTGCGCCATGCTGAGGAACAATTTTTGTTTTTTATTAAACGCATTTCAAATTTTTATATTGTTCCCATTCTAGTGAAAAACGTTAAGTCAGTTTTTAAAGCTTTGAGATATTTGAAGCCAAAAATATTAGTTTTTGTTTTTTTTTTTTTTGTATGGAAATCGTTGCTTTGCTTTAGCCTTAATGATGAAAATATCCACTTGTTAACAGATGTATAGCTCAATGGGTCTCATCAATCTAAAGACTATAATAGCTTAGACCTGAAATGCCAAATCGCTAAAAACTCGAAAAACGGACTTAACGTTTTTCATAAGAAAAAAAAAGAGACATTTTTTTTAATCACAAAAGAATAACCATTTACATACATAAGTACAGAAAGAAATGAATTCTTTTCTTCAAGTATTTACTCATATCAAAATTATTAACTCAATTTGAGAGTTAATTAAGTCCCTATGGGCTCTTATAAAAAGAAATAAAGTCATTACATGAAAAGTTTGTTTTTGCTCTTAGCAAAAATACTCATAATTAATCCTTCGATAAGAAATTATTTCTGCTTCGGCAATAATCCTCTGAAAACGTTAGTAATGATGACAGGCAATTAATGTATTCTTTATTTCTGGAATTCCAATTATTGTGTTTAATGTTGCGAAAATATTACTTATAAATGTTGTATGGACAAATGTATAATGAAGTTTATGAAGTAATCAAAAAATATTTATTTTACCAATATATATAGTTATTAGGATAAGGAAATATATTATATTTTTTTTTATACATTTTGATTACAAAAATTTGTTACGAAAGATTAAACTTCAATTCATATTTAGACGTGTTCCTTTGTATTATTAATGTAAAGTACTCATAAGTGCATGGGCATATCCGAAAATAATCTCTCCTTATGTTAACCAGGTTTTAAGAAAATTTTTTTTTCATGTTCAATAACCAAATGTGGTGAAATATCCTAGACGTATAAAATGAAATTCCCAATAGGTGAACAAAAAGTTTCGACCCGAGACCGTGCCAGGAGGTCATTATATCTAAAAATTTTGGGAAAATCGAGATTTCCGATAATACATGGGAGAACACATGTTTCAGAAGTAGTAGATATATTGCGGGGTACCTTTCCAAATATTCTGGAGAAAAAATTCAGAAAAATCGTATGTGGGTCGTGGCGACAGAATTAGTTAAAAAGTCTTAATAGCTCTTTACGCCCTCATAACAGGTCCTAAGCTTCTGAAAAAATTTAAGCAAATTCCATGGCGAAAAATAAAACGACTCTGTTCAAGATGTTCTTTTGATAGGGGGCATGTCGAGCAAAAAATTAAAAACGCTAAGTTTTGGGTATAAAACGTGATTTTTGGCAAAATGCGAAATTTAGAGACTAAGAATCGTGTTAAGTTGTATGTGTCATATAAAAAATCATATTTAAATGTATTTTAGTGGCGAAAATATCTCCATATATGCAGTGGCGGCGCTAGACCAAATGTAGACGTCGGCGATACCAGCTTTGCGAGGCCTCTTTCATTTCAGAGAAAATAAACGATAAATAGATTGAGACTAATGTATGAGTATATACACAAGTTTTATTGTTAATCAAATGATACCAAAAATTACAAAATCAATCGCAACTCAAAACAAACGAATTTTTCGGCTTTTAGCCTCATAGTTAATACCAGCCGCTATTTCTGCTTCAATTGACAAAACTGAAAACGCAGATAGTCTCTCGTGCTTCTCAAGTAGGTCTTAATCAGTTTAAGCGACTGGAACTATAAGCATTTTCCTGATTGTTAAATAAACTTTGGGATATACTTCTTCCAAATTATTTTCTTAAATGTACTGGAGAAGTTGTTTTGCATCTGTAACAGAGTTGAGCGAATTGGGTCATGACATACATACAAGTTGTTAGTAACAACAAAAATTTTTCTTTTTGTTTGAGTTTGTTTGTAGCTGACTCCACGAATTTGCTAAAAAATTTCCTAGTTTAAAGGAAATAATGAAATTTGAAATTTTATTATTAAAATTTTTTTTTTGCGAGGCCCCCACAGGTGCGAGGCCGTCGGCGGTCGCCGACACCGCCGACGCCTTCCGCCGCCACTGCATATATGTGACTTTTTTACAATCTGTAAGTTTTATTTCGTTATTCCTATTAAAAATCTGTTTTTATTTATTTTAAACTCATAAAATTTACGATATTTCAAGTTCTTACTTTCGATTTACGATGCAAATCTTTTTTATGACACATTTTTTTAAGTTTATGTATGTATTCGTATATTGTGCACTTCAAGTGTTGATTACTTGCAGTGAATTTTATGTCGGAAAATATTTACGTCATAAAGGTGTGGTTGTTTTTAGAAAGTTTGTTTTTTTTTTTTTTTTTCTCTTAGTAACATAATAATATTTTAGTTCATGGAAAGAAAAAACGTTTGTTCAAAAAAAATTGTTGAATTTGAATGATAAGAGCAACGGAGATTAAAATATAAATTTTTATAAATATTCCAAAATGGTAAAATTACTTTAAAATGAATAAACACATGAAATTATTGTAAGATATTTTTTATTATGGAATTTATACGGCGTAAGTATCAATATCATTTTTTAACTCCGAAATAGTTTTTCGAAAATTATGTAAAATTGGTTTGTAAGTGTAGCACAATGTGAATTTTATATAAAATGGTTTAAAATAAATACTTTCATATGAACTTCTTTATAAAATTGTATAAAATTTATACCAAAATGGTATAAAAGATTTTTGTATGGTGATACTATTTAATTCAAATTAAAATAGTGTGAATATTTTTAAACTTTATTTGTATAAATTTTATACGCACAAGTATAAATGGTTTGTTTTACCAATTTGGTGTGGATTTGTATTCATTCCAATTTGGTTTGAATTTTACACCTAAACTATTTGCTATGTACTTAACACCGTTGCAACGCAATAGGGATGTCCCTAATGAGATACTGGAGTGCTGCTAGAAAATGTACGAACAGATGGAACCAGCCCATAATATTCTCTGGAGTACACACCCAACGTTACGACGTTGTTAGAGAGACTTCACAACTTCATCGCACGACGTTAAGCTATGTCAAGCTGCTTTCACAATTTTTTCGAAACACCGATATGCCCAGAAAGTCAAGACTTGCTGATCTCATAATGTCTATGACTGCTGTATGAAGGGGTGAGGGATGAATAAGAACAGTATTTTTACTCTCCCGGTTTGAGAGAGAGATTTTTTAAGTGTTTTATTTCTTCAATATAGTTTTAAAGTTTTTTGGTTTCCGAAATGATAACTTTAGTAAAAGTGGTCGTACGTATATACTTTAGGTAAGTTTAGTTTGGTCGGTTTGTCCAGTAAACTTAGTTTGCGAACATGCTTAGACTGAAGTTGTTTCTTTGTGATACTATAAAAAAGAAAAAGATAAATCAAATACTCCCGTATTTCATAAATATGAAAAGGAGTAAACTAGTTTATTTGGGGAAAGTATGTGTTACTTTATACTAAAATTCACTGGCCTGGTAAATAGTGTGCCTCCCACTTTTTGCAAGGTTTTTTGCTAAACAGGATATAAATAAAGTCATCACATTTCATAGCATAATTCACTAAAGTACTCAAAACATAATTATTTAAAAGCTTTTTTTGTATGGACTTGTTCTTTTCTTACTAAAAGTATAAGCTAAGTTTTCTAAAATTTGAATTTACCGATTATAATCAGTTACTTTTAAAAAACTACGGTAAATTTAACTACATTTCAATATTAAATTTCTGCAATCCATTCACTCGCTTGTATTTTGTTAGGAGTTAACAGTTAAGAGTTTGTTTTTGTCTTAATAAAGTAATGCTTCCACTTCATATATGCATTACCACATATCCTGCCAAAATCACATATACTTCTGATGGATTCGAAGAAAAGACAATCTTTCGTTATTTGTCAACTTTTGTTTACTTCAGCGTTGACATTCGACAAATCGCTTGTTTTTGACATTTCTTTATGAGGTCTTTTGCGACATTTTTATTTCTCTGATTTGTTTTATTTTGTTTTTATTTTTCTGATTTGTTTTCTTTCTTTTCGTCTCGCAACATTTGGTTTTTACTGTCATGTGATGTGTTATTTGTTTTTTCCCCTTTTTCAGTTCTGTCTTGTTTATTTTACTTAACCGAAAAGTTTTTTTTTGGAAATGTTTTGTATTGTGTGCGTATTGTTTAGCAAGCGTTGCCAACTTTGTAACTTTCAGCTACCTTGTTAGTATTTCGTTTTATTTTTGTATATTTGTGTGTTTGTGAGTTATTTTTATTTTCAGAACTTTTTTTGTTATTGTTGTAACTTAGTATGAGTATTAAAAGCATTTGTGTTACGGGGTCTTGCTGCTTGGATTTTATGGTTGATTTTAAAAGTGACGATAATGTTGTTTCTACCTTTCCAACTACCACGTTTCTAATCCTTTACCTTTTTTTGTAAAAATCTGCAGTGTGACTCAAGAAAAAATGCTAATAAGTGGAAAAATTAAGGAAATAAAAAAATATTGTCTACTACGGTTCCTATTTACGTATCCGTAGGTATTGTTTTCACGAGATGGGAGATAACACGGTGTCGAGAACTCATTTTAAATAAAATTTTAAATAAACCCATTCTTTATTGCATAAGCATTTACTTTTGAGCAAGAATTACTAAACAAAATTATTTTTAAAATCTTTTGTTTGTACTTGAAAAAAAAAAAACACAACAAACCGAAACGAAATAGTTATTTTTGAGATGTTTTAACCTAAAAGTTCAAAAACACGATTTTTGAGGTTATATAATAATTTCTCGGTTCATAATTTGTGCCTTGAAAACGGATATAATTACCACCAGCGCAATGCTAATAAATCAGTATGTAAGCTTGTCAAGCCAATGCCCTCAGCTCTAGGTTAGGTTAGGTTAGGTTGCGAGGGCATCGTCGGCATATATGCAAGACAACTTCCACTTAGACCACTCTGCTGGTCCATTGTGATCCCTCTTTAAATACAGTCATCAATCTTATTGAAGCTTATTCATTGGTTTTTGGCTACTATTGGTGTTCTCTCCCATTTTGATGCCTTAATGTATTTCAGGATCTTAGCGGGGTCTATCTCCATAAGTTCTCGCATATCCTGGAAAAGGAAGGGTCCAAATGTTTAAAATCTTGTTTTTGCAAGTGCAGGGCACTGGCAAAGATAATGTTGACTATCCTCTTCTACGTCGCTGTCTCGACATCATCTATAAAGATCGTCAGTCTCAAACCCCATCTATCCCAAGTGCCTGCATAACGTATTATGCCCTGTTACTACTGCTATAAATGACTTATTTCATTCTTGCTGCACTCTTAGGAGTGTTATAAATAGTTTTGGTCGTTTGATAATGGGACGAATTGCCCCATCTCCTCATCATCTCCAAAACCATTTTATTTGAAATTATCTTGCAATCGTGTGACATTGGTGGTTTAACAATGTGATTAATATTCTCTGTAGGCAATAATAAGCCCCTTCTAGCTAGCTCATCTGCCTTTTTCATTTTCTTGAATATTTTTATGACCGGGTACCCAGCACAGTTCTAAATTGTGTTGTTCGTTAAGAACCTGAAGCTCTCTGCGACAACGGCTAACCACCTCAGATCTTATATTCCTATTTTGCAGAGCTTTAATGGCAGCTTGACTTTCGATGTAAATGGTTACATCGGTAGGCGATATATCCCTCATCTTAATCAACCTTGCCGCCTATGCTATTGCAAATATTTCCTCTTGAAATACTGAACAATTGTAAGATATCTTTACTCTCAGCTCTAAGATGCATGGTGCAGAACCAGATTAATTTACCACATTGAAGTTCCTATGAATATTTGAGAAGAGTATTTTTCATCATTTCATGCACTTTCTACATTTAATAACATTAGTGTTTTTAATTCCAGCTTAGTAAATACCAACCTTTTTTTATTACTTAAGGTAAGAAATAAACAAACCATGCCTAGCTAATTATATTTTGTACGAAAAGAAGATAAACTTCGTTGAAACTAATTATGTTTTTGACGAAACAGATTTTCACCAAAAGTTTGGATAAGTAACAGCTGTCTTTTCTTTTCGTGCTTTATTTGGTTTACTTTGCGCTAAACTTGGCTCTTTTAAGTCACCTCAATTATAAGTTAAGGTCAACAGATTTTTCAGCATTTAGCATAATTTGTCTGAATTAATTAGAGCGACCTAAGAAAGAACCTTAATTTTATTAAGTTTTTTTGTTGTAATAATTATGTTGAATTTTTCATGAGCATTAAGTTTTTTTTTTTCTTTAGATATTAAGAAAAATTACATTATGCGCAATTACATTTTCTTTCTAGCAAAGCTCTGGTTCTGGAGATATATATTGGAAATGGTATACCTACTTATAAAATTTTCTAAAAAACACGCATTTTTTTTGCAATTTCAAACATTAGGTTCGATTAAATTTCTTGGTTTCATGTAATAAGGAGTGAGATCGAAAAAATTTTAGCATAATAAAATTCAATAATTTTAAAACGGTTGATCTTAGAGTCTTGATTTTTTTTTATTTAATTGATAATATTTTACAAATTACAGAAAAATTTAACTTTTAATGTTCTAGCCATTATTTATGAACTCATGGACTTTTTTTGGTAAGCCTTCCATTAGAGATTTGATAGTTGTTTCAGACAACTTTTTGGAACAATTTGCCCATCTGCTTTTAAAATCTTCGAAATTTTGGGACACCTTTTTTGTTCTCTTTAAGTTTCTTTTCACAAGAGATCAATATCTCTCCACTGGTCTTAGCTCCGGACAATTTGCAGGATTGGCCTCTCTTGGTACAAAGACTATGCTATTACTTTGGTACCACTCCAGAGCTTTCTTGCCGTAGTCATATGATGCCAAATCAGGCCAAAAATATGTGGACACATTGTGCTCTCCTTTGAAAGGAAGAAGTCTTTTTTTCAAACAATCTTTGATGTATGTTTCGGCATTAATAGAGCCCAATGTAACAAATGACTTGCTTTTTTTGCCGCAACTGCATATAGCTTACCATACAAGGAATTTTTTAGGAAATTTTGTCTGCTTTTAGATTCTAAATTGTTCTTCGATATTTCTTCGAGCATCAGCAACATAAAAATTTTGACCCGGAAGCTGCGTAAAATCTGCCAGTATATACGTTTCGTCGTCCATTATATGTATGTATGTATGTATGTATTCTCCTTTAACTCCTAGGAGGAGCATAGGGCCAATATGAAATCTCTCCATTTGTCACGATCCCTTGCGATGACTTTGATCTCTTGCCATGATTTTCCCGATTCTTGGATTTCCTTTTCCAACGACCTTTTCCAGTTGGTTTTGGGTCTACCACGTTCTCTACTGCCTTGTGGATTCCACTCAAGGGCCTGGCGACAAACTTCGCTGTGTGGTTTCCGGAGAGTGTGACCAATCCATCCCCATTTGCGCAGCTTGATCTCATTTGCTATAGCCTTCTGTTTGCATTTTTGATGTAGCTCGGCATTTGATATAGTGCAAGGCCACCAAACCTTTACTATACGCCTTAAGCATTTGTTGACAAATACTTGCAGCTTGTTCGTTAGTTGTTCAGTAACAAGCCATGTTTCGCACCCATATAACAAAACCGATTTCACATTCGAATCAAAAATGCGTACTCTCGTTTTGGTGGATATAACGGATGAAGACCATATTTTGTTCTGTTGAGCAAACGCGCCTTTTGCTTTTGCTATTCTTGAGTTAATATTCTCATTTGCTCCACCATCCATGGAGATAATGCTGCCTAAATACGTGAAGCTATCGAAGTTTTCGATGTCATCACTGCCAGCTCTAAACGTGATGTCATCCCTGTTTGCGTTTAACTTCATGCTTTAAGTCTTAGATACGTTAATTTTTAGGCCGGCCTTTTGTGATTCCAAGACAAGGTCTTCAATTTTGCTTTGCATATCTGAATGTTTGGACGATAAGAGGCAGATGTCGTCAGCGTAGTCGAGATATTCCAGATGTTCGGTAAAGTTCCATTGGATACCTCTTTTGGCCTTATTAAGAGCTTTATCTAGGATATCGTCAAGAACGATAAGGAAGAGAGATGGTGATAGTAAACACCCCTGCAGTACGCCTGAATTAGTGATCCATCGTCGTCCATTATACAACATGAATATTTTTGTATGAAATTCGATTTTAATTTCCGAGGCGCATTCCTGTCTGGAACTTTTTAGACTTTGAATGTTTTCAAACTTGCATTAGCCTTAACTTTTCGCACCAAATAGTCAGCGCACTGGGTTAACCGGGCAGCTTTTCTAGCAGATGTGTTTGGAGATCTTTTCAATATGCTTTAAATTTTCTTGGCTTCCCAAATATCATGCGGTCCTTATTTTCTTCCCGAACCAGGTTTCCAATCCTGAAACTGTTTAATAACATTGGAAACAGTTTGACGGCAAACCTTCAATCTTTTGGCCAATTTTTGGTAGGACTAATTTGGATTTTTTAGAAAATTTTTAATAATTTTAAGTGGTACTTCTTTTTCTTCACTCAATTTGATCAAATTCACAACAAATCAACATGTTGGTCATTAAAAAAAATAGTTGACATATCTTTCAAAGAAAACTAGATCAAAGAAATTTTTAAATTTCACACCCAAAAAAAATTATTACATAATTATTATTGTAGGTAAAACGTGTGTAAAGATTTTTTCGATCTCACTCCTTATTTTTCATTTTTTCGAACTTACAGAGAGAGTATGTGCTGAAACTAAAAAAAAACTATAAACTTTATTACCATTTTGAAGATAAAACCATAGTCTTTAAGAAAAGCATATTTATTTTAACATACGAAAGGTTCCTGGTAGAATGGGTCAAAAATGATGTGCCGAAAACCGGAGCCTTAAATTATTTTTAACAAACTCAACTTAAGTACTTGAATTTTGATTTGATTTGAAGATTGATTTTCGACCATCACAGTGTTTGTGCATAATAATCATCCCTATTTAAGTGAAAAAATGCAAATGCAACTTTTTCTAGTTTTGAGTTATTTTTTATAACTGGTATTATATATTTAGTAGGAGATCCGGATCCGGATTTCCTGCACTGCATTACAAATAATCGCTTCAAAATGTTTTCTTACGGAATGCTATGATAATCTTCAAAATGCTATCATCTTAGGACAAAATTAGCCATATCTCTCAAAAGTACTTAGCACTGTTGCACCAGATTTGGTTGAAACAAATGTTAAAAAAAAAAAAACAAAATAAATTTGAATTTTGATGATCACCTTAATGTAGTCATGCATAAGTAAATGATGCTTAAGTGCATATAAGTACACTTCAACACTCACTGTAAAATTATCTCAAACTAATTCACATTGTTCTACTTTTGTCTAGGGATTTGTTTGATTCTTTAAATGTTAAATTTCAATTTAACATAGTAATTCCTTGTTGAGTTTTGCAAAAGATGATTTGTTACTTAGTCTGTACGAGTATGTTATGTGTACTCGTATTTCTTCCAACTGACTTGCTAAGAAATAAATGCAACTGCTTCTGTATTACACTGAAGAAATAATAAAAATCATCACTTTCTCTAGGGCACAATTATGAAACTGCTTTAAGTTAGATAAGTTCAAGAAAAATATTATCGGTGAAAAAATATTGGGCCTTCTCACATTTTATTCGGCTAAGGGCAACACCTGGTCAGCTATAGAGCTATTTGTCGATCATCCTCACATCATCATGATTATCCTGAATTGTGCAAAACCGTTATTGTCCGACTTTTCGAACAGTACTTACTTCCTGTCAAAATTATAACAGGTAAAAAATTTAGGACATCGGATTCGAACTTTTTTGGGTCATAATTTCTTTAGAAAGTTTGGTTTAAATTCTAGATTCGAACTTTTATTTGGCGCTGCAGAAAAAGTGATGCATGTTTTTCTTCAGTGTAATGCACGATGTTCCAACTTCATTCACCCAAATAACAAAAATTTTCTGTTGCAACTGTTTCTGCTTGTCAGCAAGATGTGTGAGAACGATTTATTTCTATTTTCTTCACAATTTATTTGAAATGTTGGTATGACTGACATTTTCGTAATACTGAAGTTGTTTATTTTGCGTCAAATTTAATGTAATTTTTCATATAAAGCAATTGATAAATGAGTTAAAATGAAGTGCTCCAGTAACAAAAGTGTTTGATGTACCTAACCATCTTTGAATATAATTTTTGCATAAGATTTTAGCACAATGAATGCTATGAAAGTTATGCCTTCAGATTATTGTTTTTGCATTTACGTCACGCTATCCTCTGCATTAGCAACAAAATCGAACGTAATATTATTCAATGAGACTAAAGTCTGAGGGTATTATTTTGCAAAAAAATTTCTGCTCTAAATCTCGGATTTCCGGAAAATGATGTGAAACAAATGATACTGGCAAAGTACTTTTTCGTTTAACATCGAATGAGCAGTGAAACTGAGAGGTTGTCGGAATTTCTTAATTTGCCACTGTCTTTATTTTATAAATTCACTGTTAAAACAAAATTTCTTGTACTTTCTATTTCTTATTGACTGGTCAAAATAATTGCCAACAGAGCTAAGTATGAAAATACCTTGGCAATAAGCTGACGAAAAACTATCGGTGCTGCCAAGTGCCATCAAACAGGTGGAATGAAATTGGTAAGTGTGCATTGGCAAGAGTTCATTCAAACGTGTAATAGATTTGACTCCATTGTTTGTTTATTTACTTGGTTCGTGCTGTTTGATTCTATTGCTTTCGGAATTGTTGTTTATTGCGCCGATGGAACTAAGTACATTCTGTTTTTACTACTTTTTTGTATTATAGGTACATTCAATGTGATAATGGCTTTTCTTTGCAGCTTTGTATTTTTGTTATATTCTTTGTATTTTGCAATATCTGTAAGCTTATTGAACTCTACTACTTAACGGAATTATATGTTACTAAGGAAATTATATCAATAAAATAACAGCGTAACTTTTTTCTAACGAAACTCTTTTGAATCATTTTTGTTTTTGGAAATTTTCGTAATTTTTCTCATTTTTATCCACATAAAATGTAAATGGAGCCTTTAGTATAATCGAATTTTTTCCAATATTTTTGGTTTATTTTTTTTTTTATGAAAATTCTTTTTTTGCAGATATTTTAGTTTATTCTCGAATGATACCATACTGCTGACATGTTGACAATTATTTGTTTGGTTAAAAATTCACTTCTGAAATGGTTATTTTGACTTTTTGGCAATGTTTCAATGTTAGTCCTGTTGTTTATTTTGAATGTACATGTTTTCTTGGAACGTGCCCAACATGATTGTCATGTTTGTAGACACATAGTTTTTGTGCATATCTGGCTTTATGTTAACACAAAATGTTTCTATTTTTGGCTGGATATCGGCTCCCGGAAATAACGCCAGAAAATTTTTTGGAAATAACGCCAGAAATTTTCTGGCATTAATTTTTGGAAATAAATCCAAAAACTGATTAGGAAACAACGCCAGAATTTTTGGAAATAATGCCAAAGGAAATAACGCCATAGGAAATAACGCCAGAAAATTTTTGGAAATAACGCCACAAAAATCTGCACCAAAAATCAACTAGGAAATAACGCCAGAAAAGTTTTTGGCTTTATTTCCAAAATAAAATGGAAATAACGCCAGAATTTTGTATGAAGACTTTTCTGGCGTTATTTCCAAAAAATTTTCTGGCTTTATTTCCTATGGCGCTATTTCCTTTTTCTAAACTACATTATTTTTGGAAATAACACCATCATTTTCGGAAATAACGCCAGAAAAGTTTTTGGCTTTATTTCCAAAACAAAATGGAAATAACGCCAGAATTTTGTATGAAGATTTTTCTGGCGTTATTTCCAAAAAATTTTCTGGCGTTATTTCCATGGCGTTATTTCAGGGAGCCCTGGATATCATGTTTTCGTTTAGAAGAGAAAAAGCGGTAAGGTTGTCATCAGCAACTTTGCAAAAAAATAGAAATTCTCCACTACATATATTAATATTAAAAGCCTTAATTCGCAAAAACTAAATTGTCAGTAGGTACATTATTTTAAAGTTTTAGCCAACATTTAAGGTTTTATTCCCACTGGAAAATTTTTAGCTTTACCGCTTTTCAGCCTATTGTATTGTAGGTAATATACGACTTTAATTTATGCCAATACAAAGGCTATGGAAGTTCCGATTTTCGAAACGCTAACGGAAATGTTTTTGAGCCATTTTTCAATTATTATGTAATATATAAAATACAACGTCTGTCTGTCTATTTGTCTGTCTGTCTGTGTTTGCATAACTCGAGAACCATTCGTTCGATTTGCATGATTTTCTTTTTTTCATAGATATTTTCATGGCAAGGTTTTAGAATGCATTTTGTTTTGAAATACCTTTGGCCTCGTCCGAGTTCTTGGAAACCCCATAAATCGAAAATCTTTTATCTGATTTGCATGGTTTTTTACTTTCAAAGATATGTTCTCAAGTGAGATTCTAATTTGAAATTACCAGGCTTCGCCCGGGATATTAAAAAATTCTAGCACCGGGAAAAATGACATCCGCTGGAAAAATGTTTAACACAGCGATATAAAAAATAACATTCTGAGACTGTTTGGACAGAGATGGATGAGAATAAGAAGCATCGGGAACGAGCGTAAGAAGTCGCCCCGGGCAACTATTTATGATGCAAAAAGTGGAAAAGAATTGAATTGCATATATCAATGCTTAGCATGTATTTCTCTTTAAAGGAAACTCCTCAAAAGCTTAGTCTAATAGCGAATCCATTAGAACTACAGGAGGTTTATTTTCCTTACTCCTCAGCGACGGGGTGCGGCCTTGAAATTGAGTTTTATGCGGGCTAAGTGGGCCCGGGTCTAGCCCCAAAAGCTTGAAAAGTAAAGGTTTGTAAATCACGGGAAGGTTGAGAAGCATGTAAATGGAAAAAAATTGTGTTATTACATAATAATATGTAAAGTAATATATAAATGTAGGACTTAGAATGTTTATCGGTTTAATGATTTGCGACGCGTGGAGAAATCCAGGTTGAAAACCTCCACGGGTAATGAAACACGTGGTAAAAAATAATAAAAATTAAAACAAATTTCAACCGCACTGGCCTTCTACCCGGAATAAAATACTCACGTCTAATGACAAGCAATGAAAAATGTAAATATAATTTAACATGGTTAGTGTATATGGAAAAATGTAGCTTTTTTTTATTCCTTTTTATTTACAGTCAATTAGTTAAAAATATTAAAAAATATGTTTTGAAAAGATGAAATTTGATCGTAATGTATGATTGAATGAATTCTGAAGTAGCTAGTGATGAGCAAACCAAGACCATAGCTGTCTTGGTCTTGGTCTCGATCCTGGACATTGTGTCTTGGTCAAGATTTTCATATCGAGTCTTGGTCTTGCTCTTTACCTAGGGCATTAAGTCTTGGTCTCGATCTTGATCTTGAAAAAATTTCTAAAGATTCTTGAGTATTCAAAATTTTTTATTATTGTAACAAAGCAGTTAGGTTTTTCAGATGCCAAATTTCAAATTGAGAGATGCTTTGAAGGGGCGTGACACACTTGTTACATATAAATTACCAAAAATGAAAAGCAGTCATAGTCTTGAAGATCATCGTGACCAAAACCAAGACCAAGACTATAGCAATATTGATCTTGAAATTTTATCAGCGTCTTGGTCTTGGTCTCGAAAATCTACCAAAACCAAGAGCAAAACTCAAGACCAAGACTAGTTTTGCTCGTCACTAGAAGGAGCAAACAATACATATTTTTTCGGTATTTTATGTTAAATTTTCTATATCCAAATATCTCGGAATTTGATATGTCCTCTGAAATATTCGACAAATGAAAATAAAAAATTCGCTATCAAATGAAAAAATTTAAATACATACTTTTAAAAAAGAAAATTTCTTTGATATTTTAATATTTTACCAGTAATAAAAACAATTTTCACTTGATTAACCACAAATTTAATTTAAAAATAACTCAATAGCACACAGCTTCAAGTAAAAAACTTAAAAAACAAAACTACACTGCAAAATTCACTGCGTTGGACACCCGGAGAGGGGCCACTTTGCTTTCATTGATGTGGTCACTTGACGATTTTAAACATTAGGGGGATTTTCTTTTATTACATTACAGCGTTTATTGGAATTTCTTTGAGACACCAAAAATAAAATTTCGCAAGAAATCTAATAATTTTTCATTACATATAGCCTGCGGCTGTTTTCTCAAGAGCTTCTTATCAAATTGGCTTAATATTTTGTATAATTTCTTTTTTAAATTTTAAAGCAGCTGAAGAAATAAAACTGTGTCTGTTTGCACCTTTATAAGTTTATACCAATTAAATTGTGATTCATTTTTATGTTTTGTGGATCCCCAAGGGGAAAGAAAGTGCTTCAAAAACCCTTCTGAAGTGCATCCTTTTCACCAATATGAGCTTCCGCTCCGTAAGAACTATACTTTATTTCTAACATTGCGAGCAAAAGCATACCGCAGTCTTACCAAAAAAAAGTTTTTAAAGCGCTTATTTGTAATGTAAGCGGTAAGCGTTTTTTCAATAAAATTAAAAAAAAGAAAAAAAAAAAAAAAAAAAAACTGGCCGTGCCAGGACTTGAATCCGTGGACGACCGTCCACGTGATAGATATTTTTATTCATATTTACCAACTCTTTAGACCGCTACACCACTGCCCGATGATATGAAGAGGTATTAAATTTGTATATTAAGCAAATGTTGTCCAAACAGAATTTGACATACGAATGCTCCTGCAGCCCTTTATAGAATCATTGTGCAATCAGTTTCAATTCAATTAAGAAAAAGTAAATAAAAAAGGGAAAGGAAAGTAGAAAAGTGAAATAAAAAAATGTTGAATAAAACATATTTTAATAAAAAAAAAAATAAAGCAAAACAAATAAAAAAAAGGAAAAAAAAAATCAACCGGGCTGGGTTCGAACTCACGTTGTCCTTACTGCAGCCTTATACGGAATCGTTAGCCGTGTTCGTTGAAAAAAAAAAACTTTATGAATATTTGTAAATATTCATAAAGTCTTTAACAAAAAGCATTCGTTAAAACAAAAATTTGATGCTTGCGTCACAAAACTTTATAAATATTTACAAATATTTATAAATTTTTTTTTCAACGAACAAGGCTATTGTGTAAACAATTTCAATTTAATTAAAGAAAAGTAAATTAATAAGAGAAAGGAAAATAGAAAAGTGAAATAACAGTTGTTAAATAAAAAATATTTTAATAAAAAAAAATAAAGCAGAAAAAAGTAAAAAAAAGTAAAAAAAAAATCACCCGAGCTGGGTTCGAAATCACGTTGTTCTTACTGCAGCCTTATAAAAAATCATTGTGAAAGTGCTTCTTTTGAAGTGCTTGGTTAGAAGCGCTAGAAATTTTTCCTCTTGGGTCTATATATAGCTAAGCATGTTACTTATAGTTGGCAATACATGAATTATAAATTGAGGTCACTGTTGCTATTTCCCTTCTAATAAGCGGATTTTCATCATCCAACAAACAGGGAAGCCACACCTGCACTTGGCAGCAATTTGTTTATTTTGCAAGTTCAAAGCCACAACGACAAATGTTGACTAAGAGTTGTAAGCACCTTGTGCTCATGTGTTTTGGAAATTGCTGCATAAAAACAAACATATCGCTTGTTTGCTGCAAGGCTGCCAGAATTTAAAAAACAAAAATTTCGAGAAAAACGGTTTGGAAGCTTTTAATTTACATTTTAATTTACAAATACTTCCTAAATGTAAAACATCTAAATTAATCTTTGATGGAACTTCTACCGTTTTTTTTTTTTTTTTTTTGAGTTATGACAGTCTTAAAAAAAATGAGCGATATTGGCTTTTTAGTTTAAAAAAGGGATTTGAATTTTTATGTTTTTATTCAGCGCTAATGACTTGGTTCAATTTCTTACAAATGTTGAACTTTTTTCAATGAAAGTAGCACAAGATCTGACAAAAATTCTCTTTCATATTAGGGGAACTGATGCTATTGTGGTATAGTTTTTCAATGTGGTATGGTCGCATATCTCCGATTTGCTTCACTGCTTTTATCCTGTTAGAAAACATGAAAAACCAGGGATGTGTTGCTGTCATAGACCAAACAAAATTTCTCCGATGTCAGTTGAACGAAACGTAAATCGCGTGTGGTCGATGTATTTTTGGGCATATTTTGCAAAAAAAAATTTGTAAAGAAAAAGTTGCTTTTTGGTGAAGTTCAATTTATATTCAATTAAAGTAAGTGAAAAATATTGCGAAGTAAGTGTTTAACTATCAAAATTCACAAAGTTTCCAATTTAATTTTTACAATTTTGTAATTTCTAAAAATTGGCCAGTGTGGTATAGTCGGGATTCGCTAATGTGGTATATAAACATTTCTTGATATTCTTTACATTATTTGATGGCTGTTTATTTTTTAACAAGAACTATGGGTTTGGGAACCAATGTAAATGTTATTATGAACTTATTTAATACCTTTCAAACTTTATATTTGGTTGTATGGTTAAGTATACCACATTACCCTACTTATATGTACCACATTACCTGCCCAATTTACAAGTACTGATCAGTATATATACCTCATTACCTGCCAACTTTTTGAAAACAACTTTTTTGACTTTTTTCAGAATTTTCTCAGTAACTTTTTACAATGAAATTGGACACATTTTATTGAAATATATTCTGTAGCCAATACTTCAACAATCAGGATAACAAAATTTGGTTGAAATTGATCCAACGGTTCTCTTTCAAATTCCACCTAAACATTAGCTATACCACAATAGCATCAGTTCCCCTAAGTTGTTTTTTTCGAAATTTGCTTTACAAAAATTAAATTCATTTAAATCTTGCGCCACAAGCAAATTTAACTTTTAAATTCTTTGCTTTGATTCTGCATATCGTTAATTATGTATTTTATTAGACTAAACCATAGTTAACTTTTACTGAAATGCATAACATTTATTTTGCCTTTGTTTTTTAAAGTTGTTTTCAGTTTATGTTTTCAAATATTTCTATGAATATTATTCTCTTAATTAAAAATTTATATACTTCAGAATTAAATTTAAAATAAACATTTTAATAAGCATAATTAAACAGAGCTAACCACAAATAAATAATTCGCGTGTTTGTTCATGGTATATGCATTATTTATATCGCCACCTCAGGAGACTTGCATAAATTATTTATTAGGATTAATAAAATTCATTTGGCAATTAGCAGGAACATTATAGTTAAATATTTCCATTTTAATTTAGTTTAATACATATTTAATTGCTTTTTATTATTTGAAGCCAAAGTGTAGGCTAAAGCATTAAAATGCAATTTCAATTGATTTTTAGTTAATTGGATTAAAAAACCTATTACGATTAAATAGTTACGAACTCAAGAAGTATGTGCATGAGGGTTATTCCAAAAACCACTATCTCTTGAATATTGCTTGCAACCCCTTTTGAAGTTTCTGTTTGCAAAAAATATATGATTCACATAATTCCTAAGCTCATAAAAATATAACTTAACTCAAAAACAGGGTTTTTTTGTGGCATATTTTAGAATATTGTGACCAGTTTTAATAAAATAACTGTTGCTTTTGTAAAATTCAACCTCCCTACTTTTTTCTGTATAGCCTGTAAGTGAAACTATATTATGGTAGGTATGTGCAAAATATGTGGGGACTCCGTGGGAAATTTTTCGATGAAAAATAAAAATAGATTTTTACTCGGAAATGTGTTATTCAAGTGCTTTCGATGACCGATTCAAATTTTTACGGCAATCGGTTGCGCCAAACCCGATATATCCACTTAACAGATTATTATGTATGCCGATTTTCCCATTTTTTCATGATTTTCAAGCGTGAATAACTCGAAATGAGTGTAGTTGTATGATTTTTTTTTCCATTTATATGCATGTTTTTTTCTACTTTTCATATCGTGGGTCCCAAAAATTTTGTTTCACTCAGTCTCAAAATTTTTGTTGAAGTGTCCTTTGGTTAGTTGAGGGCAATTTTCATATTGCCCTCAAGAGCTCGTTATGACTGAAGCACGGGAAAATAAAAACTTCGATAATAAAAATAATAATTAATGGTAATCTGCACAGTAATTCTCACTTTGGCTAGCTAATAGAGTAAAAGTTTTACCGTGGGTCATTTAAGAGGTTTTTCGTTGAATAAATATTTAGATGATAAAATTCTTTACTTGTGTCTTTTATGTACTTAAGTAATAAATAATTCGCGTGTTCATGGCAAATAGCAAAGATTTACTTAGGTTCAGATTTTTAGTTGTATGCTGAATTCATAGATTTTCTTTTTACCATAGTCTCTAAGGAAATAAGGACAGAGAAAACTGTTCTGTAAATTTAAAGTTTTCTTCTTAACATTTTCTATTGTATTATTGGTTTGCCAGTTAAATTTCTCACATATCATCTCATTCCAAATTCGTACACTAAGGATTCTTTTACTAACATTTCGATTGAACAAATTTTTATGTGCCAGTCGTATCGACAAGTAAATAATGCATTTTTTTCACTCAATTTGTAAGCGATTTGTAGTGCAGCATTTTGAAATGAAAATGCTCAGATTGAACTATTTTTTTGTATAATGGGTTTTTTCTGTCAAACTACTGAGGAAGTCAATTAGAGAATATGCAATGGGAAGGAACACAGAATTTGACTAACTCCGAACTCATTGATTTGTGGAGTAACGTATGCTTATTTAGCAAGCATTAGTTTTTTATAAGGCTTAAAATTTACATATTAAGTTTTCCTTTGCATTTAAACACTTGTCTGCTCTCTAGTCTTTTACTGCCTTACAACTTGTTTAGTGATTTGGATGACATGACATGTTTTGCTTATTAAATAAAAAGTCGTCCTATTGGAAAAGCACCAATCTTATTTCCCTCGTCAAATCAAAACAATATATCTCTCATCAGTATTTATACATTCAGAGGATGTCATGAAAGTTACTTAACTCAAATGATTTATTATCTTGTGGTAGAAATATATAAAAATCACACACATATTGTTTGTTGGTTCAGCCTCTGGTGTAAGAATGTGTCAAAATTATTTGTTGTTGATTTACAAAAAATGCAAATTTAAATTTAGCAAAAAAGTGTTTGTAATAGCCTTGTTCGTTGAAAAAAAAACTTTATAAATATTTGTAAATATTCATAAAATTTTTAACAAAAAGCGTTCGTTGAAATAAAAATTTCATACTTGCGTCACAAAAACTTTATAAATATTTACAAATATTTATAAAGTTTTTTTTCAACGAACAAGGCTAATATCATTTAGTGCTCTAAACTCGCAGTCATTTTGCAAAGCATCATAAGGCAAAATCATACTTTTTGATATACGTGATAAGCGTGGGCAAAGTTGAAGTATCAGCCGGTAAGTATATAATAATTCCACGTAATTGTAATTTATCATATTTTCTGAAACAACTCGAAGGGTCATCATTCTGCTCCAAGTAAATCATACATGGATGGAATATTTTTCAAGATTTGTGCTTTTCTTTAATCTCTTGATTTTTTTCTTAGTTTTTCTTTATCAATTCAACTAAAAGTTTTTTAATAACTCGGAGTGCTCTTATTTGCTTCTAGAAGAATAAATTCAAGATGTATTTTCTCACAATTTCAGTAATTTCGCTAAAAATTTTAAGTTTCTTCCCACATTTTGAATAGCTTCATATATTTTTATGGGTATACTGCAAAGAATAATATTTAATGGTAAATTCACGTATATGGAATTTTTATTAAAGTTTCGGTAGCTAGATTAATAAAATAACTAATTCTTTTTTCTGTTTGGTGTTTTTTTTTTTTTTTTTTTTTGGACTGGAATGTTGAATATATTAACGAGAAAACAGCATCGAAAAAATTTCTGTGACCAAACTTCGAGTTGAACATATCGTCGTGACAATTGTAAGCGTTCCCATCTCAAAAACAGCATTTTTTAAATTTCTTGTTTTATTATATTACCCACCACCAATTTTTATGTTAATTGTGGTTTTTCCCATGAAGTACCAAGTGAAAAGTGTTGATGATTCCGATTTTAGTAATATTCGATTATATTATACCTAAATATGTCCTCGATCCAGATACAGTCTGGTTAACGAGCTAGAGGACTTTAAAAAAACCTGACTAATCGTCAGGAATGCGTTACTTTGAATCAAGTTTTTAAAACCCTCTAACTCTTAAGAAAGACTTTATACTGTAAAATTATTTTGTATCTAGATAGCGAACATATAAAGGAATAACATTATCAATTATTGCTGAAATAGGAATCATCCTTGTACTTCACGGAAAAAATTCCAACTTACATAGTTTCCCGGAAAAGTTGGGAGGACCCATTTTGATATGTTGTTCAGCGTAAAGTTCTCTATCAATTGGTATAGGCTTTATGAAGTTTCGAATTAGTGTAAGACTCACATATAAAGCCGGAATCTAATTGAACTGGTCCATAATTAGAACATTATTCAGAATAAAATTATTTATTATTTTCAAAAACAAGCTAAAATCAGTTTTTTTGTTCTCCTGAATAGTAGCAAAACTGACATGAGATAGAAAATGACATAGCATAGTTTACAATTGACATGACATTGCCATATTATTGATGTAACTCAACTGTGATAAGCTTAACCCTTTCGGTTATTCTATGCCATATGGCATAGTCGCTTTTCAAGGTCTGTTTTAAGTCATAAAAACTTAAAAGTTAATTTTTTTTAATTTTTCTTATTATTCTCAAATGTTTTGAGTAGAAGATAAAAAAAGAATTATATCGATAAGTGGATGCAGTAAGCTGTATGACTAAAAAGAATGAACATCAGTATCCAATGACGTATTTTGCAAAAAAAGATCACTTCATACTTTTATTATTTTTATTAAACAAATAGTATTAATTAAAATTTTATGTATGTCATTGAGAAGCTGAATATTGGTTTAACAAGTGTAAAAAAATTTAGATCTCTAACATGATTCAATAATGCTGTACGATTTTTTTTATTTCGCACTATGCCATATGGCATAGATTTTACCCAAAGGTGCTAAAATATTTCATTTGGTTGGGAAGAACTGCATTGATTGGAAGGTTTTTTTATTCATAAATTTGGAGTCTTATTCAAATAATAACAATTTTCGAAGAGTTAACTAATCCAGATGTTGGAAAAAGCATCCTTTTTTAAACAAAGGTCCTCGCTGTAGAGTTATGCGATAGAAATTGTCTATGTACGCGCACTTCCGGTTCCGATTAACATATGCATTTCCTCGGACAGCACCGACTCTAAAATCATACATAATGTTTTAAATTTATTCAAGGCTTGTCTGAGAGTGATTTGAACTTCTCCAAGCCTTATCCAGGAGAAATTATGTGACTCTAATCTGAACACCAAGACACGGGCTTATGAAGGCAATGAAAACTCAGGTTCTGCCCCGCTTTGGCAAGAACTAGACTGAAATGCATTGGTCAGCCGATTTTCAGTTCCTTAAAGGAAAATAAATTCACCTAAGTGACATAAAAAGATTTGCTGTACTGGCCAGGATCTTTCAGTTTGGACAAACACCCAATTGAAAAGCCCAGAGTTCATGAATAGACTTTAATAAGAGAGTTTGTGGTATCATTATGGACCCCTGCGATAAATATGTGGCATTATTGCCGCCACCCTAACCTAACCTTACTTTGGCCAATAGAGGGGCATAATATGCTTCCAGAAGCCTTCTGTGAAGTGAACAACACATTTAAAAATAACTTAATTTGGAAATGAGAAGAAAAAAGCCTTATCAGCTAGTGAGGACCCCAGGAAAAGTTCTTGCTTGCAGTAGACAAAAAGGTTTTAGTATGATGGAAGCAATTTTAAACGTCACTAGAAAAAATATAAAAATCTACACTGAAACGATGAAGGTATCCCTTAAAACGTGTTAAAGCCTCGAAAACCTTGCAAAGTCGTAATAGTTGTCAAAATCAATACGAACTTTGACAGTTTTACGAGTTTACGAGGCTTCCGATGCTTATACATGTTTTAAGGAATACCCTAAATGTCAGGACACTATACAGGTACTTATTTACTACCCAAAAAGATGGGCCCAGTAAACAACGATGTCAAGAGGACTTGGAAGAAGCAGAGCATATGCTGAGTACTTATCCTGCAGTAATGAGACACAGAATTAAGTACCCAGGTTCCGGGTTTCTAATTCCACTTCAATGACAAAATCCATAAACAGTCTGGATCTGTTCTCATCGGGAAAGAGGATGCACAAAATATGTTTTAGATCGTAATGAAATTCATAGCATTTAAAATAATAATAATTAATTTGGATGCTAATAATGACTTATTTGGGGATAATTTAGATGCAATAGATAATTTATTGGATCGAAATGAAGTTGCACACCCATAATTTCCAAAAACCCTTTAAAGTCCGATTAATATGTAATGAATATAGAAACTATGAAGCGCTCTAAGCTCAAAATAATCAAAAAAGTCGAAATTATTTGCTCTTTTAGGATTAGGTGTAGGGTATTTCTTATTCGGCCTCGACCTATAATACGGCAAAACACCTTTCTAAAACTTTTTTACTAGAATATCTTTAATATGATATGATTTGATATTTTATTTAAGCAGAAAATCATTGGAATTATATAAAAAATTTAAATGTAAATTTTGGTACTTTTATTACCTTTGAGTAAATTTCATGCCATATGGCATGACTCCCAAAAACCACTTTTGAAACAAAAATTTTTAAAAATTATTTTCAATTATTGTTAAAATGGCTCCTAGTAGTAAGAAAATGGACAGTATCGATTTTTAAAGTCAATAGGAAAGAAAAAGTTCCGAAAGGGTTAATACACAAATAGTGTGTGATTCAACCAAACTGCTATACTTTGAGATTATTTGTCAGACCACAAAGCTGTGGACTGAACTGATTTTTAAAAACTTTAATTTAAATTTTGAATATTTTCTTTTAATTTTTTTCTTTTTTGTTTCTATTACGCTTTCTATGTTCTAGGTCATACCTCAGCAACAAGGCACTTTAGCACTTCTTCAGGTGCAGTTACCTTTCCAGCTAAATCCATAGAAAGGAAAATTTTAAATCGGCCAACTGCCAAGAAACTTCTCAAGTTGTTTTATATGCGGGCATCTTAAAAGTCTGACGTCATAATCAACAGAAACACAAGGTCAAGAGTAAAGCCGTGCCGTGCAGCGTAAAAGAAAAGTGAACGTGTTAAAAGTTTTCCTTATGCGTGTGGATGTAAATATTCTGAGGATGCCCCTCAATTGTATGCGCTTGCAATTGAGCATTGGATTTGGCGAATAACTCATTAGTGCAGTTGGCTCTGCGCTGCATAACGTGGCTAAAGTTTTAATGTGAAACAAAAGTTGAATTAGAATTTCATCAAGAAAACAATTTACTACGAGAACCTTCAAATTAATTTTTGAGTTTTTTTAGCAGAAGCTTGAGCTTATCATTAGTGATAATATGAGAAAATAAGGTAAAGAATTTAAATTAAACTTCCATTTGGTGCCATTCCAGTAATTGTAGACCTCATGTAGAGACTACTATGATTTGAACATAATTTTTTAGTAATGAGCAAAATTAGTCTTGGTCTTGCGTCTTGTTCTTGGTCTTGCTAATTTTGCGAGACCAAGACCAAAACCAATACCAAGAATCTGATGTTTTTGCAAGACCAAGACCAAGACTGCTATGGTCTTGGTCTTGCTTCCGATAATTGTCAAGACCAAGACTGGTTTTAAGTCTTGTTAATTCATAGTTAAAAGTTGTTTCACGCCCGTTTTTAAGATAAAATCATTTCTCGGCTTGAATTTTGGAATCTTAAAAACCCAACTGCTTTTAAAAAATATGGTTTGAATACTCAATATCTCTGAACATTTTTTCAAGACCAAGACCAAGACCGAGACCGAGACCAACACTTTATAAGCAAGATCAAAACCAAGACTCAATGTCAAAACCAAGACCAAGACCAAGACCCAGTGTGCAAGAACAAGACCAAGACCAAGACTGCTATGGTCTTGGTCTTGGTCTTGGTTTGCTCATCACTAATTTTTTTATCGCAAATGTCGGAAAATTAAAATTTCCAAAAACACTACCCATTTAACATACCTAAAATAATTAATTATTTCGGAATTCATCTTCGTTGCATTTGCTTTTTTTTAAAGTTTAAGCATTTTTTTAAAACATAAAAGAATTAATTTTTTAAGAATTTTTTTTAAGTGTGTTACTTAATGACATTTTATATATAGAAAATTGATTTTTTAATTGAACTTTTAGTCATATATTTGCAAAGATCGATTTACATATAAATCTATCAATGCATTTTTCTAACACATAATTATGACAAATCAAGGAACGGATTAAAAACACGGCTATAGTGACATATGTTTCGTCTTTCGCCACAAAGACTCATCAGACTATTTTTGTTGTAATTATAATTATATTTATTTTACTAAATTAATTATAATTGAAAAATTGCAAGTTTGAAAACTTTTTGTGGTTTTTGGTCTGGGCGGGAGTCGAACCAAGGATCTCCAAGGCTGGTGTAGTGGTAACGACTGCTGCTACCAACCTTGGTTCGACTCCCGCCCAGACCAAAAACCACAAAAAGTTTTCAAACTTGCAATTTTTCAATTATAATAATTTTGGTAAAATAAATATAATTATAATTACAACAAAAATAGTCTGATGAGTCTTTGCGGCGAAAGACGAAACATATGTCACTATAGCCGTGTTTTTAATCCGTTCCTTGATTTGTCATAATTATGTGTTAGAAAAATGCATTGATAGATTTATATGTAAATCGATCTTTGCAAATATATGACTAAAAGTTCAATTAAAAAATCAATTTTCTAAAAGAATTAAGCTTAAAGTTTAAATGTTTTTTTAGCGAACTGCTACCGAAATTAACTAAAAACTTTACTGAACTTATTAGAAGAATACGTGCTATCATGTATTGTGCGCTGCAAGTTGATAAATTCAAAAGCAATTTTGTATTCCACTGTTTTTGATGGTGTTGTCGTATTTTGTTTCATTAAGATGAAACTTTACAAACAAGGTAAAGCCAAGCCACCACTCTACCTTAAAGACAGGCACAACTTGTTGGGGCCGAAAGTTATTTTTGTGCGTGCAACAAATGTTTATGCTTTTACAAACTTAGCTCTAAATTAGCGCAATGTGTAGTTCGCAAACACAAAAAAGTAGTAACTCTCGAAAAACTGGAAAATTTTAACCATATATCTTTACTTTGCTTTGCTAAAGAATTTTCACATCTGAATTTCTTCATCCTTTGCTCTTTAGAATCTGAGAAGATTAAACGAAAAACTTCATTCGGCTATCGAATCCAACAAGCAGAAAACCTGTCACAAGTGGCAAAACCTATTACAGATGGACCAAATTAACAAGCCTATGATATTTTGAAGACTTTGCCTAGGTTTTGCAAAAATTCAGCTTATAAATCAGTACATCCAAGACTTAAGGCGCTAAGCTAAGCTCGTTCAGAAAAACATATTATTTTTAAAGCAACCGAAATGGTCATAGCAACCGAGATGACCCTACGGGAGTGGAGATGAATAGGATATGATGCTATCCGGTAACCACACAACCAAGCCTTTGAGTGAAATCTAAAAGATAGTACCGTTCGATATAGACTAAAAACCATCTGGAAAAATTTATCGACGAGAGAAGAATCGCAAAAGCCGTTAAGAGATTTGGCTGGAGGTGTTTATTTTTGGCTTCATATTTCCCATAGGTGAAACAAAAACATGTACATACATACACACATATAATCTACATTTTATTTTCTGTTTTGACGTAAGTTCAATTACTGTTCATTTGATTAACTTTACGTAAGTGTTCGCCCTCACAAATGTACTTAGAAATTAAACTTTTGGTTCGGATAACCTCTAAGTCTCTCTCATTTAGTAGCAAGGCCGACATGAAATTGCTTCAGTTTCTTGCTTTAGTACATGTATCATAAATTGTTTTTAAAACACAAAATTTCTCAAATTTTTCATAAAATACAAAATAAATGTTTCACATAATTAAAAGATGTTGATTTTTTTCGCATTTCGAATTTGACAAATAGACAGAAATGAAATTTATCTTTTTATTTTGTTACACAAACAAAAGACTGTATTGATGACCAATATAGACACATGTTAATACAGATATTTGCAATTTTTGTTTCCAAAAATACACAAATATATAACAGAAAAGTGTTTAAAGGTTTTTGTATTCCTTTTCTAAAAAATATGTTTTTTTTTCTCAACAAAATTTTAAATTGCTTTCGATTGCTTTTACAATAGGGAACTGCGAAAACTACCAACGCTTGTTGTAATAAACTCAAATGTTGGAATATGATTTATTATTGCGTTGTAAAGAACAATATTCCAGTGTTGCCATGACGTTGGCAAGGCAATCAGACTTTTGTGCTCTGAGCAATTAATCCGCATAAATCAACACTTCATGTGATAGTAGAATCAGCTAAAGTTGGATGGCAAAAATATAATATGGACTTTTGTCGGTCGTGGTGTTGTCTATTGGGCATGTCATAGATACAAAGTAGCAAGTAACAACAGAATGAACGGGATCATGAATTCAAGCATCATAAAATCCTTTAGCAGAACTATTTCTTCTTGACGGCGATTTATTATGTATTTTGTCTAGTAAATTTTTCCGTTTTCATAAACCATATATCTCAAAATTGTATTACATACGATTAAATTCAGTTGCAATTCAGCGAAATATTTGAAAAAAATTCTTTATGGTACATGGTTAATGATATTCTGAACATATTTCAACTACTTGGGAAGTTTTAGCTTTGCTATACAATTTCTCAATGTTATAGGTAATTTATTATTTAATTATTAAATATATTAAATTTTAATAAATAATTTTTTTGTTAGTAAAAAAGACATGCTTATTTACAAATTCTTAAACAGGTACTAATATTTCGTTTCAAAAGTTTTGAAACTGGTAGGATATTAAGGAGCATTGGTATGTGATTGTAAGCTGTTGTCAGTCTTTAACTCTTATATGGGCAATTCCACAAAAAAGGCGCAAATTTGCTCCTGTTCATGTACAATGCTGATTCTTTTTCCGCTTGACAGTCGAATTTTGCATCTTGCAGCAACAGATTTTTAACAGCATCGACAGTAAGTTTCTCTTTGGAGTTTTCCACAGCCATTACCATCGGCCTAAAATCATCCGGCAGTCCAGCGAGCATCAGCGAAGCAGTAATCTCGTCATCTATATTAAGACCCGCATTTTTGACCTTTAATGCGGTCATCACCAACAAATTTATGTATTCTTGGATATTGCAGCAGCTCTCCAACTTGATGTTAACGAGCTGCTTCAGCAATTCAACTTTCCTTGTGAGTCCCGTCTCTACATACGCCTTCACAAGAGCATCCCATGCTTCCTTTGCTGTGAAATTACTTGGATCAACCATCAATGTAATTTCGGCCAACGCACGCTCATTGATGTCCTGATCTTTTGCGTCAGTTACACCATCCTGGACAACCTTCCAGCATCCTTTGATGACAAGGCAGGATTTGGCCTGCGTTTTCCACACATCAACAGAGCGGATAAATCGCACGTTAATTGAGCGCGTGCGTTGCATGTTGACTGATAGTAACTTGGACCATCGTTTTTGGGCAGAGGCTGCATCAACAGCTGCATTTTTGACGAATCGTGTGCCTTGTCGTGGAAATGAGAGCAGTCCTGAAGAAGTGTGGACCGGTAGAAAACTCAGTTTAAAATTTCTCCGAGTGTTTGGCTGCCAGGCAATGATGCATGTTCCGAAAGAGAAGCGCAAAAAGTTGGACGTGAAGTCAACTGAATGTATTATGGTGGGCTACAGCAGTGAGAGTAAAGCTTATAGGCTGTACGACCTGCACCGAAAATGCATTATTATCAGCAGAGACGTTGTATTCTTGGAAGATAATATGTCAAATATGAAACTGAATGGTGTCAATCCTACTGGTTTCTACTTTCCAGAAGTAATGAGTGATCATCGTGACAACACTGATGAGAACGTCGATTCAGGAGGTGTAAATGCTGTAAATGGTGATGATTCGACGCCTCAAGAGTTACCTCAAAGATCACAAGATGTCACAAGTGATGAAGATGAGTTTCAGGATAGTATTTACAACGAAATATCCGTAGAAGACAACATTCAGCAAGATCACGTTTAAGTTCGACGATCTGAAAGAATTGCAAATCAATAGGTTCTGAAATACAGTTTCTGTGCAATGCAATTCGTTTCAAGTGACCCGATGACTGTAGCTGAAGCAACTACTTCCGAAAACGCAAGTGAGTGGCAAGCCGCCATGAAGAGTGAGATGGATTCGTTAGATTCGAATGCAACATGGATCCTGACTAAACTCCCCGAAGGTAAAAAAAGCCATAAGCTCAAAATGGGTTCTCAAAACCAAGTGCAACGCTGATGGTGTTCCTGTTCATCGCAAAGCCAGGTTGGTGGCAAAAGGTTTTCGTCAAAGAGAAGGCATAGACTACAACGAAACGTTTGCGCCTGTAGTGAGGTACGAGTCAATAAGATTTCTGTTGGCTCTAGCTGTAAAGCACGATATGCACGTACATCAAATGGATGCTGCAAGCGCATATCTAAACGGAGTACTTAAAGAAGAAGTCTACATGCGACAACCCGAAGGTTTTGATGATGGATCAGGCAAGATATGCAAGCTTCTCAAATCCATATATGGTCTTAAACAATCCGGACGTGTATGGAATGAAACCCTTAACAACGTATTGCTGTCCATTGGTCTCATTAGAAGAGAAGTTGACCAGTGCGTGTATCATACACAATCAAGTGAATTCATGGTTCTTGTCGCAATTTACGTTGACGATGTTTTAATATTTGGCAATCGTTTAGCCGATATCACAAACGTAAAAAAGAAGCTTTCGCAACGATTCCAGATGAAAGATATGGGTGAAGTTTCATCCATTCTAGGAATAAGAATTACTCGTTTCAAGGATGCTATCAAAATAGATCAAACGCAATACTTGGCTGATGTTTTGAATCGTTTCATGATGAGCTAATGCAACCCTGTATCAACACCGATGGATTGCAATCAAAAATTAACTGCTGAAATGTCACCCAAAAATGACATTGAGAAGCATCGAATGGCCGGTGTACCATATTTGCAAGCAATTGGCTGCTTGCTATATGCAGCCCAAATCAGTAGACCTGATATCTGCTACGCAGTAAATGCTTTGAGCAGATATGCACAGAACCCAGGGAAGGCTCACTGGGAGGCGGTAAAACGCATCATGCGATATCTGAAAGGAAGCATCGACAAGGGTATTGTCTATAGAAAGGCAGAGAATGGCGAATGGACTGGTTTTTGTGATGCAGACTGGGCTAGTAACGTTGATGATAGACGTTCAACGACGGGATATGTTTTTTTGTTCCAACATGGCGCAGTGTCTTGGGGTACGAAGAAACAGAAAACCATTGCTTTATCATCAACTGAAGCAGAGTATATGTCAGTGGTGGCAGCGATACAAGAGTCCGTGTGGTTAAAAAAACTTGAGCACGAGCTGGTACCTGGCAATACAAACGAAAAATGTAGAACGAAACATGTAGATCTCAAAGCAAAGTTTATTCAGGAGAAAATTGAGAGTAAGGAAGTAATAAGTTTGCTTTACACAAATATTCTACCAAAACAATTTCAAATACATAAGTATATGTAGCTTTCAAATAACATTGCTTATTAGTATTAAGTTGTGGAAAAATCTCCCTGCAAGCGTTTTTCCCTAACGCTGTGACATCGGTATATACATTGACACTATTTCTTTTTTTCCCCATCCGTCTAATTTACTTCCTTTCCAGGAAATCAACATGGTGCATTGCATTTATAGAGGCTATCTCCTGAGCGTTGGTTTAAGTAATATATAAAAAAAAAAATAATAATCTTCAACTGGAAATATATTTTATCCTCAAGTTTTATCAACTTGGGTATAACTTTTTCTTGGATCACAATAGCCAACACTAAATATTTAAAAGTACTACTGATTCATAGTGCTGAATATTTTTACTAAATATTTTCATCATGGAGAATTAGTTTGAATGTTAATCTTTAACACAAAATATTTCGTTAATTTTATTGGACAAACTGGTATGCCTTTATCGTGGTATAAAATCTCTCTTCTCCTTATGAGCTTATACATTTTTTTTTACTCCAAACTTTAAACTGAAAAAGCTTTTAATTTTGTGTTAAAGGTTTTTCATTGTAAAAATTATTTTCCATGCCATGTTAGGTACTATTGGAAAATAACATCAAAAACTTCGAAAGAAATTTTTCCGGCGTTGTCCGGGAAACTTTAATGACTTGGGAATCATTGGTCCGATTTGAGTGATTTTTATTTCATTGCGTGGATATGTTACCCAGTGAGGTTTTTTAGAATTTATTTTTTCAAAGTTTCCTCGGCAACGTCCGGGATAGTAAAAAATTAAATAAAGTTGTTTTGATTATTTTTTTTTATTACTTATCCTCCTTATTGTATACAAGTCCATAGAATTTATCTTCAAGAAAAGTTTTGGAACCTTGAAACGTCTCGAAAGTTAAGTAACGGGGTATAATTTATTTTGTTTTTTAATATCCCGGACGCTGCCGAAGGAACTTCGAAAAAAATATACAATAGCAATTTACTAGGTAATAAATTTAGATAAGCAAAACAAAAATCAATCAAATCAGGTTATTGGTTCCCGAGATATAAAGAATTTTTTATATTCCAGACGAAACCGAGAGAGCTTTAAAAAAATAAATACTTTAAACCTCGCTGTGGATCACATGAATGGTTCTCGAGTTTGAGACTTTTAAAAATTTTTCGTTTTTGATTTTTCGGGTTTGAGCCCCAATAGAGGTGGTCAAAACGATTTGTTTTTTAAAACCGGTGGCTTATTTTTTTCCTTGTTCAATTACCTATAGGTAAACTCCTATCATTGAAATCGTTCTGCAATGCGTCCTCAAGCGGGCAAAAATCAGGGCCGTAAATAATATAAAAAGATGCATTTTTGCCAGAAAAAAATTTTTTAGTTTTTTACGACCGAACGAAGGGGTCGCCCATTAACATTATTCGTCATATCAAAAGTATTTATTCACCGGGTCTAGACACCTAAGGACTGTCCCATCAAAATTTGGTACTTTGTTTTTCATCAATAAAAAATACCCAATGATTTTTTTTTTTAAATTTTGTTGTTTTATTTATTAATGAGTAGTATAACGAACATAAATAATCCTACACTATTAAAAACCTTTATTTTTTATAAAAATATTTAACTTTTTTCTTAAGACTCTTCATTAAGTTTTGTACAGTTGTTTCGTTGACAGTACTGTAAGACCTTCGCCACTTATTTCTGAGATCTTTTAAATTTCTTTCAGTACTTTTACACTTTGGAAGGTCTAATTTTATAAGATCCCATCTTTATAGTTTGAAGTGTGTTCACCAGGTGTTATTTGTTTTTTAATCGTCATGTTATACATTAAAAATATCACCCATATATCGATCTGCACGATCATCAGATAAATCATAATCTTAAGAAACAAAAGTATTAAATTTGTATGGGACGGTCCTAATGATCGGCAAAAAAAAAAAAAAAAATTAAAATATTTTTTAAAATAATTTACTCATTTTAATGAAATTACTCTTAAAATGTCTATGCCATTTCAAAAAGCAGCCACCACAAAATTACTGTTTCCAATTTATATTTTTTTGTTTTTTTGTTTTTTAATTTATGTTTATATTTTGCCCTTAAAGTCCCTAACCAAACAAGAAGACCTGAATGTAATGAAAACCCAATTAAATTTGCTTTATAAAATAGGTTTCCCATACCGAACAATAAATGAACCGCAATGAATGCCTGAAATCAAATGCTGCGGAAGAAGTGCTTTGCTTTCAATAGATAACGTAGCAGTAACTTTTTGCTGAATCAAAAGTTCTTTCAATGAAGCCCTAAAATGCCAGTTAACATTTACAACTTTTGCTACATGGAATACGCGCAATTCGAGTCAAGTTACTGGATGGGGCATAGTGTTTAGTGTTACTCTAACCAATGCAAAATGCTAATTGTGTTATAGGTAATTAGCGGTGTATTTTGAGCGAACGAACTAAGTAGCAGCCTCATTAGGATTAGAGTTCCTTTTAACTGAAGGATTTTAACATGAAGTATACTGGTAAGAATATGTTTTCTGTTATCCCTAATTTCAAAAGATTGTTTCTTGGTTAATATGGTTTTCAATAGAATGCTACTATTTTTTTTATTTTTTTTTTTTTTTTTTCAATATCTTATATCAGGTTAAAACTGAGAATTCATCTGATATATAATAGCAAACTTAAATTGTTGACAAAAATTTAAGTGAAATGAAATAAGATAAAGTTTGTTAAGTCAACTTTTTATCCATTTTATGTTTTAAATTTTTTGTATTAAATTCAGCTTTATATACTTGTGTTCCAACTTAGCGCATAGTTAAATGACAAGAATATGAAGTCACAACGTAACATTATCATTATCGTATCAAAAATTAACCACTATACCCGCGGATTAAGGCCGCACAATAAAAGCGTTTGCATTGCTGGTAAAACCTGCATTCGCAGCCATAACAAAGGAAAAAAACACAAATCCTTGAAACGAAAAAAGGGATAAATTAAAGCGTCAAGTATATAACAAAAGTTAACAACATGGCAACAAAATGTTAAGGATCAAACATGAAAACGGTGACAAAAGCATAAAAACTACCACCCCGACCCAAAAAAGTTATTGGCAAAGTTAAGCGCGTAACAGGAGCGTCGAATAAAATAAAACACCACATGACAGTAAAATGCAAACGTTGACAAAAACAATGCCAAAAAAGAAGAAGATTTGCAAAAAACAAATCATGAGTGTAAAAGTGTTATGTAAAAAACGTTCTATGTTGGAAAAATTATACTTTTCTGGCACTTAAGAAGAAGCAAAATGTTTCAAAAGAAATTGACTCCATACAAAAACCATAAATTGCATGATGGCGCGGATATTCTATTCCAGTTAGTGTTGGCAAGGTTGATAAGTAGTCATATACTTACAATACATAACACTTGAGCAAAACTTTTTATCCAAAATATTTTTACAAAAGCAAGTAATTAAAGAGTGTGTCAAAAAAAACTTATACTCGCTTAAAATTAAATATATATAGTTGTTTCCGTTACCTTTTTGGAGAAGCAGGTCCATTAACATGTCCTGGGATAATTTTTCTGTGTTCTTCAATTTTCTTTGCACGAGCGCCCAATATCTCTCCACAGACCGGAGTTCTAAACAGTTGGGTGGGTTTTCCTCCCGTGGTACAAAATTCTTATTATTAATTGCAAAGTGGCATGATGCTAAATCAGGCCAGAAATATGTAGGCACCCTGTGCTGTTTTAGGAAAGGCAAAAACTGTTTTTGAAGAAACTCCCTAATATACATTTCTTTTTTTATCGTTCCTGATATCACAAATGTTTGGCTTCTTTTGCCATTTGCAGAATGGCTTGCCACCCAAGAAACTTCTTAGAGAATTTTGTTTGCTTTTTTGTTCGGTATTGTTCCTAAACATTACCTCGTCCATCAGCCACACAAAAATCTTGACCCGGAAGTTGTGGAAAGTCTGCCAGAACATAGGTTTCATCATCCATCACACAGCATATACATTTTTTTATAAAATTAGACCTAAATTTTTTAGCTCGTTTTTTGCTTCTAAATTCTTTACAGCATTGCGATCTAGAACTTTCTGAACTTTATACGACTTCAACCTAGCATTAACTTTGGTTCTGCACACAAAAGAATCAGAGCATTTACCTATAAAAGCTGCTTTTCTGACAGAAGTGTTCGGAGCTCTTCGAAAGAGTTGTTCGACATCTTTTGCCTTACCAATGTTTGTTGGACCTTTTTTTCTTCCTGATCCATGGTCTTTAAGCACTTCAAATCATTAGACGCTATAGCGCTTAGCGCTAAGTAAAGAAAGCATTCGATTACTTTACAAAAAACAAATTGCCTCATGACCCATTCCCCCTTACTTAGTTAGAGCCACTTTGTTGTTTTATAGTTGTTAATGCACAAACCATATTCGTACGAGTATGTTACATGAAAAGCTTTTCAATTTTTATAAGAAATTTAAGTTAGTTTCAAATATGTGGGAACATAGCTAATCGGACGACCTGGCAGCACTGACAAAACGAACGAGACTTAAACGAAACAAACATGACGAACAGATTTTGAATAAAAGAACAAACGACAATAAAACTCAGAGGTAGTTGAATTTGGGAGTTGAAGAAGACGGTTATCTGCGGACAAGAAAAGAAGTGACGATATTTTGCAATATTTTGAAATCATTACTGCAAATTTAAAGTCATTACTGCAGAGATAGGGCATTACTGCAACTTATTTCAATGCCTAAATTGCCCACCGCATTTTAGAAAATGTTCCTGTATGGAGGATGCCACGCCCTCTTGTTTAATGGAATGCAGAGATTTGAGCTTTGGAAGCATGATATTAAGATGATATGGTTGGGATTAAAACATTCTATGTAAATTTAATGAAGGAAAAATCAAAAGAAATTTTACGATAATACTGTCAAATTAAAACCGATTACTTCGAAATACTTACATCCTTAGTCACTTTGGATTTGACACGTTGAAAAGACTTTAACAAATGTCAACAAAATTCTGTATTCAGCATATAAAACTGCAAAATTTACAAGTTCTATAAAAAGCGGATTTGCATCTATCATGAATGAGGAATGAGGGCGTGTCGATTTTATTACTGTTTAAATCAAGGATATATTCGGAAAACATAAGAGTTGTTGAAACAGCTATAAGCACAAGAAAAGTTTAAAATGTATAACATAAAAATTGACATGTCTTTGAAAGCAGATTTCCACAATTATTTTGTCTTATAATTTATTCTATTCTTAAAACAACGCAATATTTATTAATCAGCTGGAGTTTCGTTTTAACAACGAAATTTGGCATTAAGCTAATAAACAATTATTTATTTCTTTTGCTTAAAAGCATCGAGATAAAAGCATTTTAAGTGATTAGTATATGAAGCTTTTGCTCTGAAGCTTATGATATGAAATGAGTCAGAAAGATGCTTTTATGTAATTAGGACAAAAAAGGACAACAAAGTTAAAAGCAAACATATGTTCATCAGACAAACTTGTGTATACAAAATGCACATTAAATATTTCTGTGAAAATGATTATTGGCAAAAAGAAAAAAGCACAAGATTATGACTCATAATGGCAAATCTGCACTTTTAAACGAATTTATTCACAAATGTATTTCTTTTAAAAGGATATATATATGGTATATTCTTGCCAACTAACAAGAACTCACCGTTCCTTTAGAATTATGTCATATAAAACATAGTTGGTCATAATACCATCAAAGCGCCAAATACTCGTACCTTTTTCAAATGCACAGTAAACACAAGTTAGTGTTGCCACTTTAGGTCACAAGAATAACTCTATGTCAAATGTGTAATATTTGGAAACATATCACTATATGTATGTAACAACCACAAAATAGTAGTAAAAGGAGCCATGTGCCACATTCATACGTACCACAAACATTCATTACAAAGTTGACATTTGTGTTAAAATCCTTTTCATCATTTCAGTATTCAAGCTTTGTATATTTATACATTTTACCCTACACAAGTTTTTTTTTTTTTGTGGGCGTCAATGCACTCCGCAATTTTTTGAGGGAAAAACATTTTACAAAAATATAATATAAAAAAAAACCTTGAATTTCTTCCAAAAAGCACGTTGGTGCAATTTTCTAAAATTCATAACAAATGCGATCCTTACATGGAGCTTTCCCATCCTTCAGTTTCATCAACACAAACTTTATGTCGTGTAAGTCGAAAGGCGCGTCTTAAAAGAGATCTAATAACTCTGGTAAAGACCAAGAAATATAAACACAATTTTGAAAATTCTTCAATTGGAATATTAGAATTCATAGACTTCGCAGGCTTCCATCAATCACTGCTATTACGCACTGTATTCAATTTTCTAATTTTTTTATATAAAGCTTCAAGCTTTTTGTGTCTACAGATTGTGTTATAGAACGTTGTGAATGACAAAGCCTCTTAAAAATATCCAAGTTGTATTTTCTAAGAAGATTCAATTGAATGTAACATTTCACTGCGAGCTTGGGAGCATTATGCATCGAACCAGTCTTGAATAGACTTGAAAGAATTTTTGTTCTTTACTTGGGCACCGGTAGCATTTCTAATTTTACTTAGCAAAATATTGAACTTTTCATCTATAGATAATGACCCGAGTAAAAAAAAACAATTTTTAAATTACGGCTGTACAAAGGCTGTACAAGGGCCAAAATTCATTACTTTTTTTGGGCTGTACAAGGGCCAAACATGGTGTTTTTGCAGGACATTTGGGCCGTACACGATGCTTCATATGGGCTGAACATGGGCTGTACGTGGGCTGTACAATTGAATTTTACTATTGAATTGGGCTGAACATGGGCTGTACAATTTATTTTTATACCCTACACCCAGGGTATATTCACTTTGTCCTTCCGTTTGTAACGCAGAGAAGGAGGCGTGGCAGGTATAGAAAAGTATATATATTCTTGATCAGCGTCACCTCCTGAGTCGATATAGCCATGTCCGTCTGTCTGGCTGGCTGGCGGGCTGGCTGGCTGGGTGGCTGGCTGGCTGGCTGTGTGTTGAAATACACTTTTTGGGAAAACTGAGCAAGATAATTCAATGAAATTTGGTACACTGCCTCCGTCGTCAAAGTTAGCTCGGGGGATTGAAAATGAGCAAAATCGATCAACGGACACGCCTACCGCCCATACAAAAATTATATTCAAAATGCAATTTTAGAAGTATTTTTCACGACAATGCAACCACAATACATATAAGTACTACGAATTGTAAGCGCAAGCTCTGATAAAAAACTGAGCGAATTCGGACAAGAGGGCGTGGCACCTCCCATATAAGCAAAAGCTTCAAAACGCTATACTGAAAGCGTTTTATGAGATATTCGAACCAACTTTGACTCAGACACTAAGAGTCATAAATGAAAGCTCTCAGCAAAAATTGGTTGAAATCGAACAAGGGGGCGTGGCACCTCCCATATAAGCAAGAATTTCAAAATGATATACTGAAAAAGTTTTTTGAGATAATCCAACTAAATTTCACTCTGACACTAAAAACTATAAATGCAAGCTCTGAACAAAAACTGGGTGTACTCGCACAAGAGGGCGTGGCACCTCCCATATAAGCAAAAGCTTCAAAACGCTTTACTGAAAGCGTTTTTTGAGATATTCGAACCAAATTTGATTCAGACACTAAAAATTATAAATGAAAGCTCTCAGCAAAAATTGGGTGAAATCAGACAAGGGGGCGTGGCACCTCCCATATAAGCAAAAGATTCAAAATGCAATACTGAAAGAGTTTTTTGAGATAATCCAACAAAATTTCACTCTGACACTAAAAACTATAAATGCAAGCTCTGAACAAAAACTGGGTGTACTCGGACAAGAGGGAGTGGCACCTCCCATATAAGCAAAATTTTCAAAATACTGCAGTGTAGGGTATTTACTTTTTGGCCAGGCCAAAATTTACACCCTTACTAGTTTCTATTGACGTCAAAATACAATTTTTTTTTTATGTTTTTTTTATCATATAAAATTGAATGACAGAATTAATATGATATAATAAATTTTCAGCCAGCTACTCAATAATGATAGCTTTGGCTGAACTCGTTAACGTGCGTATCGCAGAACACTTGGGATTCCCAGGTTCAAATCCTGAAAAATAAGCCGAAAAAGAAAATTCTTTGAAATGCAAAGTTAAATTAAAAAAAAAAAATGTTATTTAATTTTAAAAAAGAACAAGCAACAGGCCAATTTTGTATGGCAGAAAAAAAAAATAAAAAATAAAAAAAAATAATTTTTTCCGCCATCCTTGGGTTCCAAACCCATGCTATCAATGTTCTGAGTCGCACAGCTTAACGATGTCAGCCACACTTGAATTTTTTTTTTCTTCGCCCAAAATCATATAAAATAAGTTTCAATAGGAAATAAATTGTACGGCCGATGTACAGCCCATGTTCAGCCCAATTCAATACTAAAATTCAATTGTACAGCCCATGTACAGCCCACGTACAGCCCATGTTCAGCCCATATGAAGCATCGTGTACGGCCCAAATGTCCTGCAAAAACACCATGTTTGGCCCTTGTACAGCCCAAAAAAAGTAATGAAATTTGGCCCTTGTACAGCCTTTGTACAGCCGTAATTTAAAAATTTTTTTTTTAAAGTTTTACATTTTCCCACTTTCGTATCTTTTCAGTGCGGGTATTTCTTTAATCTCGAAAACTCATGTACCATGAAAAACTCATAAGCTTACGAACTTTTTTTCAGAAATACTCATTTCTGAGAACGCATGAGCTGTTATAGAAATTGAAAAATATTCAATTCAACCATTTCAATTCAACCATTGATCCACTTCAATACAAAAACAAATTTCGATCATTTGGTTAAGAACCTAATCAATTAATTTGCCTGCCAATACCTAATGCAGCGTTTAGCCTAATCGAGTAGTAATTGCAAGAAAAAAATCTTCTTGAAAACTCTCTTACAAAATTTCCTTTAACAAGAGAGAAGTAAAAAAGAATCGATAGATAATTGAATTTGAATGAGTTTGACAACTTTGAAAATTTCTGTTTCTGTTTTTCTTGAAAAACTTTACTGCCATAAAAATGAGTCACAGCTACCAGTGGCGTTGTGACTGACAATGATGCAATACTTCTGAAGAAATTAAGAACAAAAAACCTTTTGTAGTGAATTAGGTTTGATAGTTCTCTTATTAAGCAGTTGTGCTCTAGACGAGAAGAACAATTGTTAACATAAAAACTTCCAATCAGTTAATTTTATGCAACTTTTTTAAATTAGACCAGAATGATTGTGTCAAATTAAGATTTTATTCTTTTATTCTGGCGAACCATCAAAAGTAAAATAAAATCAAAAATTCTAAGAACTCAAACTAAAACAATAGAAAATTTGGTAAACTATAGTTTCGAAAGTACTCTATTTACTTAGTATATAAATAAAATTATAAGACTCGGTTTAGTATTGGATTGTTATTATTTTGAAAAATACAAAACTGTTAGGTACTTACTATGCCAAATATGCATAAAACACATACAATTTTCTGACAGAGACATTCTTTTGAATTGTTTGTTGATTGGCCTTGCAATAAAATCAAACCAATGCAAATGGCACCATTCGAATTGTAAAACGTTACTCAGAAGTCATCAAGAAAAAGGGCAATGTCAGCCTTTATAAAATGGCTGGGAGAAAACACATTTCACACAATTGCACATTCCCATATTTGGTGAAAAAAAACCATGTCAAAAGGGTTGAAAAACCGGACACAACAAAAGTCAATGAAGCGTCGTTGCAAAGTGTCCCATTTTGTTGTCACCGGAAAAAGGTCAAACGCTTTTGTTCGAATTTTTCACTTTGTATGCATGGAGAGCAGTTCAGTGTAACAAACCAATTTTTCACAAATTCACAAATTCGCATACATTATGCGGCGTACGTATGTCAGATTTAGGGTGCATGTTTCCTTAGTGAATTTTAAGTTTTTTTAAAATGTTGTGATAAAGTTTCCTGTGAAATTTATTTTTTAATTTATGGCTGATTTCGCAGTTAATACTTTATTATTTAAATATTTTAGTTATTTAGCTCAAAATCACTTATTAAATGTGATGAAAATAGTAGAGTTAAGAAATAAAGAAACTCCCGGCAAAATATGTACCCATGTAGATTAGACCTGTCGCAAAAACTAAAAATGGGAAAAATCTTGTTCCCCAGAGCTTAAAAGTTTTCTATTGGTGTGAGTATCAAACATACAAATTTTGGTCCCGATCGGAAAATATTTGACAGTGCCCCCAGGCTGTTGAAGGTCGGAAAAAATCAGTCCTATCTTTGAAACTATTTGACATGAGTGAATGAGATTCGGTATGTGTACTAGCAATGCTTCAGTAAATTGCATCCTTTTTAGGCCCAGGGAGCAAGGTTTTTCTCATTTTTAATTTTTCCCATATAACATATGATAGGTCTATTGTATAATTAAGTACTTCTGGTAAGATATATTTTGTATAAAATATAATAACGAAACTTATAGAAGCAGCAGATATTTGCTGACTTTCATCCTCATCGTGAATACAAATATTTTAATGAATTTTTTGCTGCTTTCTCATTTTGTTTTTTGAAAGCCATGTGCAACATTGAGCCAGTTCGGTGTAGAGAGCTTAAATTTAAAGCACAATGGGGGTTTGAGAGTTTGTTAATGTACATAATACGTATAGTGTCAAATTCAATTTTCACGCACACAGGATAAATTCCATGCAGCTTGATGATGCACTTCTGAATTGTCTAAAATTTAATCACTGCACTTAGCGCATATTTAAAATAAACAGAACTTTTCGTTTCACTTTCCCCAGATATTCGTTTATAGTTTGGCAAGCACACAAGTTCCAGCTGCTGTTTCTGTCTTCTCTTGTTGTCCTAGTTAAAAAAAATAAATTTAATTTTTTAGATAATTTTATTTAAGCACAAAGTTTCTCAAATTTGATTTAGTTTTTATGAAAAAAACAAATAAAATTGCATATATCTAGGCACTAAATACAATATTTACATAAAATGACTTGGTGTTTTTCACTTGTATAGATTTTCCACAAAACGAAAAGTTTGTCTGAAAGTACTTGATGAAAAATGATCGAAGTTTAAAAATTCAGAGTTTGAAAACACTAAATTAGCATTTAGGCTATGATTTTCTTATAGTTGATAACTTATCACATGGTTCAAAAATATAAAATTTTTTCAGATAAATTCCATTTCAACATTTGTGATCAAAGATCATCTTAAGCAGTTAGTGCTTACTTCCGCAGACAACTTAAAAACACAAAAAGTCGATTATATACAACATAATTTTCACTGATTTCATTATTTTGCCGCAATTCAGAACAGAATGTCCCGTGAGTCACAAATGTAATATATTATATTTGTCTCACAGTTATTAAGACAACAATTTAAGGTAGAAAGTAGTAGCTACTTAACATTTCCTTGCACTAAGTAAATGAATTGTTATTTATTTCTGTTTTTAGACATTTTTAATTATTTTAAGGCTTAAAATAGCTTAACTATAACTACCCAATGTGCCAAACGGTTCATATCTCTGCTTTTTTATCCGTTACGGATCAGAAGGTAAAGTTTTATAAAAAAATGAAATGCCCCATATGCAACTCATACTAGAATTATTCAAATTCTATTATTTTGTTCAATGTGAAAAAATAAAAGCTAAGTTCAAGTTAATTTTAGTCGAACATCGAAAATGGTAATCTGCCATTATCATGTCACACGTTGGATATGGGGCATTACACGTGTAGCGGACAAATAAAAAAAAGTTTATTCTTCCGATTTTAGTAAAAACTTGATGACATATATCCTCGTTCAGGATAAAAATATATTTTAACATTATAAAGTCTGGTTAACAAGGTAAAGGGTTTTAAAAATTGGACTAATCGGCACGTATGCGTTTCTTCGAATTCCATTATTCAGTTTTAAGAAATTACAATAAAATAAATAAAGCAATTGACTTTAAACTAAATTAAATAAGCTTTTATAATGTATTTTTGTATTTTAAAAAAAAAATTTGTTTTTTGTAAAAAGGTGGACCTTCATTTTTGAAAATTGATTTTAACAAAGTTAGTCCCTCTTAATTTTTTTATTTTTTTTCTAAAAATAGGTAACAGTTAATAGATAATTCTTGCTTGGCACCTCACATAAGTATAAGCAAAAGTTACAAAATGCTATACTGAAAGCTTTTTTTGAGATAATCCAACTAAATTTCACACAGAAACTTGGAAAAGTAAGCACAAGATCTGAATTTGGACAAGAGGGCGTGGCAATTAAAATTTTCAAAAATTTCGTAGTGTAGTGTTTTTAATTTTAAGCCAGGCTATAAGTAATATCCTTGCTTGTTGTAACTCAGTTTTCTTATTTTATAATTTGTGTCTTAAATCTGTAAAATTTTTAAATTTTTTTCTTTACAGACAGCCACGCACTTGCTTGAAGTATAATAATAAGAATTTAATGATCAAAATTTTCGAAGTATTGCGATGATTTATACCTGTTATGTTTTATCGTTTAGCTCAACATAAAGGAATATTATAACTAAAAATAAAAAAATTCACACACGTACGATTATGTTAATTCCTAACAAATATTTTAATTAAAACTTTTAAGTCAAACTTTGTCTGCACATTCGAAACCTTTTAATTTGTGAGCCTTCAAGATATTCACAAAAAGAAAAATTCAGGAAACAGAGTGAAAAAGTTTTTTGTGTGGATGAAATTAACTTTTAATATACGCAAGATGAATGAAATTCTCATTAAATATTCACGACACATTTGAGCAAAAAACATGTGACTCTACGCAGAAACAAAAGTTTAAATAAAGCAACATGTTGTTTATAGCAATTGGTTTTTTTGCAGCACACTTTATATCTCTGGCATATCTGAATATAAATTGATGAAATTATTGAATATAAGCTTAAAGTTTTTAAGTTTTCAATTTTAAGGAACAAAATTTTATTTTTAAGAACAACACAGGTTCACAAAAGAAAAAAAAAATGTCATGGCGTTTTGATCAGACTATGTGCTTCCTAAGGACTTTGACGTCTTGAATCCGAATCCGGGGTCCGTTTTTTTCCAGAACGTCGGGAAAAAAAGATAGAAAAGTGATAAATTCGCTAAAATTCTGAAACTAATTTTTTATCATTGAACATAGTTTCGGAGATATAGCCATCGGAAGATCCGGATATATTTTCCATGAAAACCGCTATAAGTTGGGAGCCCTTGGATGGATTTGAAAAAATATTGGTGTCGTATGATGGCTATATCTCCGAAACTAGGTCCGAAGGACCCTTTTTGATCACATATTCTTTTTAAGGACTAAGAATTCAATGATATAAAATTAGTTTCAGAATTGTAGCGAATTTATCACTAAACGACACATGACCATTTTGACCTACATCTAACCTTGAAATCTTTTTTCTCAGACATTCTGGAAAAAAACGGACCCTGAATTCGGATTAAAACGCCATGACATTTTTTTTTTTTTTGTAAACCTGTAATAAAAAATAAAAACATTTTCAAATAAACTTTTTGCAAACTTTGCAATTCTTGGTTAGTCAGTCGTCAAAATTCTTGAGTTTTTCTTACAGCAAGTTCTAATAACAACTAAGAATGCTCTCCAATAAAAATATAAAGTTATTGTATGCTAAATTCTTATACAAGATCTTATTAATTTTAAGAAATAATGAAATTAGATACATAAGTGACAGACATATGCCATTAATGTCATTAGCAAAATTTTGTTACAATATTCTATGTGCTCCAGTGCCATAATTACAAATATCCACACACATTTCCATTATGTCGTACTGCAATCCTCTTATGTATCCTTGCCGTACTCGTTATATCAACGCTTGTTTGTTTGCCTCATCTGTGTAAATAGTCTAATGAAAAGCCATCATAACCCAGCAAACATTGAAAATCAATCTTTTCTGGAACGAATTTACAGTTTTTCCATACGAGTTTTATGCGAACCAATATGGCCGACAACGCCATGACATCAGAAACTAGAACTTTTTTTTTCTAAAACGCAAGGCTTGGTACTTAATGATATATCAATAGGAGACTGAGTACATTCGAAAAATAATCGATCTAAGCGCTGATTGTTAACCCCAAGTTGTTTTTACTACTAAAAAATCAAAATTAGATCTTTAAAATTCCAGGAAACTGAGGACCTGTCGAAATTGTGCTGTTAATAGTAAAATGTCAAGGATCTATAACCTACATAATGTATGGGTGCATAAACATACACACAGTAAAAAGTGATAGTTTACTTTTGATTCCATTCGGTATTGATTTTAAACTGCTTTGGTATTAAATTCAAAATTTATTCCAAAAAAGATTGAAATTTATTCCGGTAGGTTTTAATTTTATCACAAAAAATATTTACTTTTAAACCATTTAGTTTTTTCAATTTTTTAATACCAAAGTGGCTTAAAAACAATCCTAAAATAACTTTAAATTCAAAAAACTAATCATTTTTAGTTTTAAAATAAGTCCAAGAAAAGTATTAAAATATTCTCCGCGCCAATTTTAATACTTTTGGTTTGAAACTAATGCCATCAAGGTTTTAATTTAGCTTGGAGAGACTTTTTAGTTTCAAAATTTGAAAAACTTTATTTATCAAAAGAGCATAAAAAAAAGAACGAGAACAAAATAACAAAAAAAAAATTTTCTTTTTCAATTGTTTAAATACAAATTTCACACAACTACGTCAATACGTTTGATAGCCGAGTGAGCTAAAGACTTCGTAATTTATATACACAAGATGTTGTACCCTGGGTTCGAATCTCAGTATGGAAGGAAGTCTTGTTTTTTTTTTTTTTTTCAATTAAATTTAAATTTTTTTTTTTTTCATTTTTCTCCCTCTCTTTATTTATTCCAAAATAGTTTAAAATTCAAACTTTTTTTAGCATTGTTCTATATAAATACTTTTTTTGGTTTTAAAATTAAACTAAAATTTTTACTGTGCAGGTGTAACGAATTTCGATATTTTTGGTTGGGAATTTTGAACTATTTTCGAGCATTTCAACCGAAATTTCGAGCTGTCTGGGAAAGCGGAAAAAGTATTTTGTATAGCGAATTTCGAGCTAATTTTGAGCTTAAAGCATTTTCCAGAAAACTTCTTATTTTCCCGGAAAATCCTTTACCACTTTTATATGGCTCACTTATTTTTTCAGCCAGACATATCCACGGGAAGAGTAATCGATGAAATTTTGAAGGCAGAAAATTTGAGCTAGTTTCGACCTTATTTTTTCAGCCAGACGAACCCATGAGAATATTTGGCATTCATATCATTTGACTCACGAATTTCGAGCTAGTTTCGAGCTTATCAAAAACGATAAGTGTTTTCCGGAATACCCCAAACTTTCCCGGAAAATCCTAAAAAACCTTTTTATATGGCGATGCCACGACAAAATCCCCACGGACATAATCCCCATTTCGTAAATGGGTGTGATGTCCCCAAATTATTCCGACTGTATCCCATTTACGAAATGGGGATTATGTCCGAAAATTTTTCGGACAGAAAAAAATGGACATAATCCACATAACGATCAGTCTATAATATATCCAACACCTAGTTTGCAAGCCACAGCAATTTTACATAAGGGTAGGGGTAAGTGGGTGACCGTGGGCCGCAGCTCAGGACTTAAAACTCCCAAAAAACCAACACTGACTTCGCGGATCAGTCTATAATGTAGTTTAAGAATTATTTGCAGGTATAACACCCATTTACGAGATGGGGATTATGTCCGTGGGGATTATGTCATAGCACCGCCATTAAAAAAGGTTTTTGGGGATTTTCCGGGAAAGTTTGGGGTTTTCCGGAAAACACTTATCGCTTTTAATTAGCTCGAAACTAGCTCGAAATTCGTGTGTCAAATGATATGATCGCCAAATATTCTCATAGGTTCGTCTGGCTGAAAAAAAATTAAAAATTTTTTTGGGATTTTCCTGTTAAATTTAAGGTTTTATGGAAAACACTTTATTCAAGGTCAGCTCGAAACTAGCTCGAAATTTCTGCGTTAAAAAAATTCATTGCTTATTCTTCCCGCGGATTCGTATGGCTGTAAAAGTAAAGTTAGCCATAGAAAAAGCTTTTGGGATTTTCCGGGAAAATTTAAATTCATCACACTTGTATGGCTCACTTAATGGACTGCATTAAATGGACCTCTTAAAAACATAACATTATCTTCCTCAAAAAATAAAAAATTTAGATCATTAGGGTTGCACATGAATCAAACACAAGTGATAGCTAAAGTAGAATGACTTAAAAGTAAGCCACCAAATATTTGTCTGCAAGTTTTGGTCAAAAAGCGAAATAGCAACGCTTGGAAAAATATTTAAAAAGTAAAGAAATTTTTATATCGATGCCAGAGATTAATATTGTCCCAAATAAAAACCATGAGTCTTGCACTTTGCTGGTGCCTGTTTTTGATTTATGTGCCTTTTACTTTGTTGCTTGACAATTACAAAGAAAAAGAAAAAGTTTTCATAGCAACTTCCCGCTGAGCACAATTTTTATGAAAAATTATATGCATTTATTGTATTTTGTTTTGTTTTTTTTTTTTTTTTTAGTTATGTCGCCACTTGCAGTTATTTTTTTAATGTCTTTTCTGATGAAATACGACAGTTGTTTTTGAAAAATGCACAGTAAAAAGTGATAGTTTACTTTTGATTCCATTCGGTATTGATTTTAAACTGCTTTGGTATTAAATTCAAAATTTATTCCAAAAAAGATTGAAATTTATTCCGGTAGGTTTTAATTTTATCACAAAAAATATTTACTTTTAAACCATTTAGTTTTTTCAATTTTTTAATACCAAAGTGGCTTAAAAACAATCCTAAAATAACTTTAAATTCAAAAAACTAATCATTTTTAGTTTTAAAATAAGTCCAAGAAAAGTATTAAAATATTCTCCGCGCCAATTTTAATACTTTTGGTTTGAAACTAATGCCATCAAGGTTTTAATTTAGCTTGGAGAGACTTTTTAGTTTCAAAATTTGAAAAACTTTATTTATCAAAAGAGCATAAAAAAAAGAACGAGAACAAAATAACAAAAAAAAAATTTTCTTTTTCAATTGTTTAAATACAAATTTCACACAACTACGTCAATACGTTTGATAGCCGAGTGAGCTAAAGACTTCGTAATTTATATACACAAGATGTTGTACCCTGGGTTCGAATCTCAGTATGGAAGGAAGTCTTGTTTTTTTTTTTTTTTTCAATTAAATTTAAATTTTTTTTTTTTTTCATTTTTCTCCCTCTCTTTATTTATTCCAAAATAGTTTAAAATTAAAACTTTTTTTAGCATTGTTCTATATAAATACTTTTTTTGGTTTTAAAATTAAACTAAAATTTTTACTGTGTGTTGGCGCATAAAGTGCATTCAACATTTACAGTTCGAAAACTTAAGAAACCAAATTATATTTTCACATTAAAATTCTAAATAGTCATCATACATTATTCCGTCCCAATTTTACCATTTAATGATCAACCACGCTAAGGTTCTAATTCCGAGAAAAGATTTCTCACGCAACAATAAAAAAGTCAATTAATTTGAACACAATTGTGTCGTAAATCCTTATTATATTGCGAATGATGTGGAATGGATTACTTGGGTATTAACACTTTGTAGTCATTTAACAGACCCACATAATGGTACAGAAGTCAAATTGTTACAATCCTTTTGAAACCAGAAATAACAATGTATTGTGTTCTTCAGTCACATTTGGAAAGCACCACAACCGTACTGACTGAAGGCAATTTTATGCGAAAACACCCATCGTTAGAGGTTTTTTTATTATATCCTGAATTACAAATGCTATAAAACAATCAAACCATTCGCAAGACAAATTAAGCTGGGGACAATTAAGTAAAGGGCAAATGAATGACATTGAAAGGTTATGTGTTATGTACCATGTAGTATATAAATAATCACACTTGTTTTGAATAAAGTTCCGTATGACTTATTTGCAGAGGACGCATTCAAAGAAAAGATGTGCTTTGGTATTTTTATTTGGTTTTAATAATTTAGTACATGCTAAATATACCTTTTTTGGAAACGAAAACCCATTTTATGTATGTGCAAATTTCGAAAAAATTTAAAAGCTTGAAATAAACTCCAAGATAAAATTTTTTTACTGAGAAAATGATTCGAAAAAATATTTAGAAAATATTCCACAGGTAAGAAATAACGTCCAAAAAAATAAAATGACGATATAAAGCCCAGTTATTAAAATTTACATCGCCCAAACAACATGAAATAACGCCCAAAATCAAAAAAACGATATAACTCTTAAAAACGCAATATTATGGGTTAAGCTGTTGAAGTAACTTAACGTAAAATCAAGCATGGAACAATTTTTAAGAACATCTTAGCCCATTTTGTCCCGTTTTTAAGGGTCTTTTAGACCCTTTTTTCCAAAAACTTGAATGTAATGGGTAAAAATATTCTCCAAAAATATTGTAAAAAAAATTTATTAGGGGCCACCGATAAAAAAACCCGTCCGGATGGTGGCAACTCTATATGGTAGCGCACGTGCACCAACGACTCATGGTAAACACAACATCAAACAACTTCAAAAATTCATAACTTGATAACCGTAAAAGATACCACAGTTTTTAAGCTTGGTATAAAATTATAATAAAATTTACTTTTAAATAAAAATATTTCAAAAAAATAAAAAGGGTGCACTAAGCCCCAAATTGGCTTTGAAAAAGAAATAAAGTTTTATCTCCACTTAAAATACTATTTTTTTTCAGTGTAATATTTTTCTTTCAAAAGCCCATATCTATCTGCTTTAACTCTGTAAATTTCATTAAAATCGAATCAAAATCCGAGGAGCTATGAATTTTCAAACATGTGAGTATCTAAAAGTTGGATCGGACTTCATATAGCCGCCATCTGGAATTTTTCGAAATTTTGAAAAATCATTTCACCACAATAATACGCATGTCAAATACTAACTTTAAATACTATTTTTTTTCAGTGTAATATTTTTCTTTCAAAAGCCCATATCTATCTGCTTTAACTCTGTAAATTTCATTAAAATCGAATCAAAATCCGAGGAGGAGCTATGAATTTTCAAACATGTGAGTATCTAAAAGTTGGATCGGACTTCATATAGCCGCCATCTGGAATTTTTCGAAATTTTGAAAAATCATTTCACCACAATAATACGCATGTCAAATACTAACTTTTCACCAATTTTCACAAAAATCGGAGATGTCAACCCATATCTTAATAGATTACACAAAGAAACACTCACCTCTTATCTTTAATATCTTAGTGAAATTTGGCTGCATTTTCTCAAAAAACATTTTCAGTATAGCACTTATAGCTTATATGCAAGGTACGACGCCCTCTTCTTTGAATTAAAAGAATTTTGCAGCTATCATCACAATGTCAAAATAGGATCTTTTGTTAACATAAAAGTTTGCATCATGCCAGCCCAAACTCTAGAAAAAAAATACAACTATTACTGCGGAGCCAGAAAGTATTATATTGAAATTGTTTTCTTAGAAACGGACGCACAACTTAATTTATAGAGTTTACTATATAATATTAGGACACATCCAATACAAGTATTAAAGCAAATACAAAAAGCTGAAAACAAAAGCTGTTGTTTCCCAAAAAATACCTGCATTACAAAAGTACAAAGCAAAGCAAAAGTGTACAAAATTCAATTGGGATAACAAACAAAATTTGGAAAAAAAAAAACCAAACAGCACGAACCAAACAAATAAACCAACAATGAAGTCAAATCAATTACACGTTTGAATGGACTCATGCCAAAGCACAATTTCCATAGTTCTGTCCTCAGAGTTTGATTATAGTTTTTGGTTTGTGGATTCCCAAGGTGTTTTCATACAAGCTCAATTGGTTGTTATTTTGACCAGACACAACATTAAGGAAAGGTGAACTGACAATGAAATTAAAAACCATAGACAGTTAGATACTTAGTTTGTCAATATTCTTAAAGAAATCAATTCGAAGGAAACTTTGGTGGAATTTAAGAAACTATCAACAAAATTTCCTTATTTTAATTTTTTTTTCAGTGCAGGTCACTGACAACACTTTAAGTAAATAATTGACTACAAAAGCTTTCGAAACAAAATGAAAAGTTCAATATATTTTCACTGGCTAAACATGAAATTCTGCATTTTCGCATATTGTGTAAATTAGACCGATTTAAATTTTTGATTTTATTTCCATTTTGCTTTAAAGCTGGTTTAATAGCTATAGTTGAAAGGATAGAAAATAATAATTCTGCTATAGTGCAAGGAGATCAAATAATATTAGTTTTTAGTATGAATTATATGGTAACGAGTCCTTTTCTGAATGCTTTTGTGTATATTTCGTGCAAAAGAAAACTTAAACTAATTGGGCGAATACAATTGGAAAGAGTATACAATTTTTCATAAAAAAGTTTATAATAATTTTTTTCATAAGTCAGCGCAATACATCTTAAACAAATAAAGGGTGTTTTTTTTAGAGGTTTGTTTTTCGAATAGAGATAAAACTGGCATTTTGTGGTCAAATCTAGCAACTCTAATGTCATTTATGTTCAGTTTGGTTTGCCATTTCATCATAAACAGGTTGACAAAAGAACAACGCTTGCAAATCGTGCAAATTTATTTCGAAAATAATGGTTCAGTTCGCGAAGCTTACCGCAAGCTCCGTCCATTTTATGGTCGACATAATCGTCCATCAGAGCAATTAATTCGGTTAACCATGGGTCGTTTTCGCACTACGTTTACTCTATGTGATAATACGCATCCGCAGAGACGTCGAACAGTGCGCACCGAAGAAACAATTGCCGCCGTAGAGCAAAATGTTGAAGAGGACCCGAATGAATCGATTCGCCACCGTGCACAGCAATTGGAGCTTTGTCCATCAACTTTATGGAAGATTTTGCGCAAAGATCTTGGCTTGCGACCTTACAAGATCCAGCTTGTGCAAGAATTAAAGCCGCGAGACCATGCAATTCGTCGTGATTTTGGTGTATGGGCCGAAAATGAGATTGATCTCGATGCTGATTTTCATCGCAAAATTTTGTTCAGTGATGAGGCTCATTTTTGGTTGAATGGCTACGTCAACAAGCGAAATTGCCGCATTTGGAGTGAAGAGAATCCACATGAGACCCTTGAGACGCCATTACATCCACAAAAACTGACTGTTTGGTGTGCTCTATGGGCTGGTGGAGTCATGCTGGAGAGTCAGTTACCGTTAATGGAGACCGGTATAGAGCCATGATAACCGACTATTTTGTTCCCGAATTGGATGGCATGAATGTGGATGAGTTGTGGTTCCAACAAGACGGCGCTACATGCCACACAGCGCACGTCACAATCGATTTATTGAAGGAAACATTCGATGAGCGCATAATTTCGCGGAATGGACCTGTCAATTAGCCACCAAGATCGTGTGATTTGACACCATTGGATTATTTTCTTTGGGGATATGTGAAGTCGCTCGTCTACGCCAACAAACCAGAAACGTTAGGGGACTTGGAAGCCAACATTCGTGGCGTTATTGCCGACATACGGCCCCATATGCTCGAAAAAGTGGTTGAAAATTGGACCTGTAGAATTGGCTTTATTCGAGCCAGCCGCGGCGGCCACATGCCCGAAATCATATTTAAACATTAATGGCATAAAATTATCCTTCCAATAAAGCCAAATTGATGGACATTAAAACGATTTTCTTGTGTTTTATTTCAATTCAAAGTTCTATACCTCTAAAAAAAACACCCTTTATTCTTGTTTTTTCTTTGTCGGTTTTATACATCTGTAAAATAATCTTAAACTTATTCGCATTGCACGACTTCTGTCTGGAGATTTGTTTGATTTTTAAAATTACGTCTGCCTTTGTTTCAATTCGTCACATTAATTCCTTGTAGAACTTTGTAGAAAAATTTGTGACAGATTCTGTAGGAGTATGCTATTGTTTGCAAATGAAGTGCTTTCGATGGTTTTTTTATTTTTCCATAATTTTTTTTTTTATTATAGACAATTTATGTTATTTTTTTGGAACACCAATAACAAACAAACCATTGCTGATATGAATATCAAAATTTCCACAGCACAAATATCTTGCAATGTAAATGGTATTTTCAATTTACATACGAATATCAAATAAATCTGCATTGTGGTTGGCAACACAATTTTTTCTCCTGTTTAATAAATAAAATTATGAAATATAAAATTGAATTTACACATAGCAATCGCTTAATTGAATTTTTTCTGCGCTGCAGCTATTGAATTTTTATTTCAAATTTCAAATTGGATGAAATATTTGCTCTCATGCTTATTACGTATACAGGATGATTTCAGGTATGAAAAAAATTTTTATAGGCTTCTACTACAGAATGTTTATATGATGAAAATGTTTTTTTTTTTTTGCAACAATATTTTAAAAGAAAACATTCATTATTCCACTACGTTTTTTATTATTTCCCTACACCGTAGTGTTTCCTGATTAGATCCAGTATTGTAAAATGTTTATATTGGAACTGCTTTTTTTTATCATGACATTGTAATACTTAGTTCTTCATTTTGTTTTGTTTAAACAAAAATATCCACGCGCCATTTTATTTAATAAAAATATGAAACTTATCTTGAATGTTAAAGAAAAATAAATGATGATCTATGAAAACGAAAATATCATAATTTGTTATATGGGTGATTCTCAGATAACTGTACTTTTTGTGTCCTCTGGCAATTTCACTTATACAGCAGGCATTTTTTTCACCAAAAAATGACGCTATAAGTTAGAAACTATGTTTTTCTAATAGAGCGAATCGATTTTACTACCAAATAATTATTGGTCTACTGTGAAAGTTTGCAAATATACCCCAAATATCACAAACGTGGCATGTCCTAACCCTGCTTTTTATACACAAAACGATGAAAAACGACCAAAAAACGGAAATGGAACAGAAAACAAGTTACTACACGTATTAAGTAAATACTTAAGGCTACAATATTCTAAGCTCATCTCTAGTTTTAAATAATTTTTAGAGGGCACAATTTCGAATTGAAAACTGTCCCCTAGTTTTGGAAAAAAAAAAAATTCTTGAAAGCATTATGCTACTACTGCATGGTACTACTGTTTCAGTCAATAGATTGCAATACATATGCATTAATTCTGATCAATATCCATCACCCAAAGGTCATCATGTCCAGACGCGTTCAAAAAGAAATCTGTTTGCGTTTTATAAGGCAGTTAGTAAACAAAAACAGTTTTTTTTTTAAATTATGGTCACAAACGTGGCACTCGGCACTCCCTGGTAGTACATTTTATTTTATGCATGAAACAATTTTTTTGTAGGATTTGCAGACATGACCTCAGATTCTTTCGGAAAAATCTTAAACTCAAAAGCGTGCTTTACAATGAGCGATAAACTACAAAAATGTCACAAACGTGGCACTTTTTATCAGTCTGCAAAAAACATATTTCGATATAAAGTTTGAGTATACAGATGTTTAGTTGAAGGCTATCAATTATGTTTTTAATACAAAAATTTTTCTACACCATCAGAATCCTGAGGTATCCTTGCTCAAAAGTGAAAAAATCACTGTTTTGACATCTACTTAAAGCTATACAACAAAAACAACAACAAAAGAAATTAATTTTTGTCAATGGACTCAGACAGTCAAATTTATTGTCAGCAAGACATAATTTACCGTTTTTCAATTGAGTTCCAAGCTTCCGAGTTATAAGCGTTTAAAGTAAGGACGTCTTTCGATAACATACAAAGGATTTTTCGAGACCGAAAAGTTACAAAAAATCAAGTTTTATTATTTTTATCAAAAACATATTTAATTACAAAAATTTCGTGACCTTGCAGACCATAATCGCATGAAAAATTACAGTTCTATGCCAGATTTAGTGAATGACCCTGCTAAACTATTGCTTTGCAAATTAACGGAATCAAAATTTCATCTATTCGTTCACTAAATCTACAATAGAGCCTTATTTGTTCATCCGATTTTAGTCTGCAAGGGTTAAAATTTTTGTGATAAATTATATTTTTGATAAAAATAATAAAACTTACCATTTTTGTTAATTTTTCGGTCCAGAAAATCCTTTGTGTGTTATTGAGAGGTATCCTTTTTTTAAAGGCTTATAACTCGGAAACTAGGAATCCAATTGAAAAACGGTAAATTATGTCTTGTTGTTAATAAATTTGGCTGTCTGAATCCATTGACAAAAATTAATTTAACTTGTTGCTGTTTTTCTGAAGTAGATACCAAAACTGTGATTTTTTCACTTTTGAGCAAGGATAACTAAGGATACTGATGCAATAGAAAAAAATCAAGACCAGATTCGTAATTAGGAGATCCTAATCCATCATAAACGGCTATAAAAACAGAGGACAGGAAACCATAGTTGATCTTTTGGGCGGTAGGGTATAAAAAAATGGACCACTGGAGACATGACACTGTTGCAAAATTAGTCTTGAAGTGTAAATTTGTCATTATATGCAATATAACTCTCATCAAAACGCTTCAAAACCATCATTTTTCCATACTGTGGCTAAAATGTCACAAACGTGGCAATTCGGTTACAAACGTGGCAGCAAAATTTCTTAATTTCGACCTCAAAGCCGTAAATTCACACTTGTAGTTGATCTACTTAAAAGGTGAGTTTTAAGAGTGTGTTTACACAAGATAGCATGAAGAAACTTGCAAAAATCCAAAAAAATTATCTGTCAATTTTACAACTCGAAAAAGCACACTTATCTAAAAATCACCCATATACCAACGAGTACAAAATACAAATTAATATTATTTGTCCTTCGTGTAAGAGAGGGTTACTAAATTGATGTTAGCAAGAGTGATTAAGCAAGGAATTTAAAAGAGTTTAATGTTGAATCTTTTACCATTTTCGTCATCATGTTGAAGGAGAAATTCTTCAAAATTTGTTACCAATATACCCATTAGTTAAATTTTTATTATTTAATTTATTAAAGCATTATTTAGTATCCGAACAATTTTATTGTTTCTAAGACATATGATTAAAACAAATAAATTTAACAAATTTAAATTCTAATGCTCATTTACTTAGATGTATTTTAAGTATTTTTTCCAGTGTTAAAGGTTATAAACTTTGCGTTATGATGGTTCTTATTGCAGCCGACAGTGGAAATAATATTTACGTTCCCCAAAACATTCACATTTTTTAAAGTGTCAAATGAATGTTTCTTTATTACAAAGAGTGTTTTTGCAAAATCATGTCATTTCAATAAAGCAGACATCAAAGCGCCAAAGTGACCTCAATATCCAAAACTAATTACCACATACACATAAAACGATTATATATATATATATTAGCTGTGTTTCTTTTGACGCGTATATATAATTGGATCATAATTGAGGATAAAAGCCAGTGCTGCCCATCAAAGATGAGTATTTATCGATAAATTTCAAACAAAAATACCAAAAAAAAAAAAAACAAACGAAACGTCAAAAGAATTGATTCTAAAAATGGCAGAGCAAGATAAAAGGTAAATTACAATTTTTAATTCATTTAACGAAAATTAAGAATGAAATCCTAATTTTTATTTGTAGCAAGTGCAAGAAGTTGAGCAAGGAAGAAACTTTGCTGTTATTATTTTTTTCATTGCTGGCAAATTTTTTTCAGTGCCGCCAAGCTTTCGATTGTTATATTTAATTGCAGATGCGCGTTTTTTTTTGTCATACATATACAATTATAATGTATAATTATATACATATACGCGTCAAAAGAAACACGTCTATTATGGCGGTTAAGCTAAATGAAGAGCTCTTGCGGCTGGGTTTTGTAATTTAATGTGAACATTTAAAATCAATCACTTTTAACAAAACACAATGGATACAGTTTGAACCATTGATATATTTCGGGAACTAATAAAGATATCCACACAAAGTTAAAGAATTTTATGTGCAATGATAGGTTAGGAGGTAATGGCGAAAGCAAAAACCTCACATAGACCTACTAGGTCCATAGCGTTACCACAAAACTCCCTTCAGTTAGGAGAATAGCAGTGTTCTGGCTTCATGATTTTCATCTATATCAAAGGTTCCAGTTTTTAAGGCGAAATTCATTAGTTTCGATAATGCTGTTCCAGCTATCTCATTTATGGAGCTGAACATAGCCTGCCCAAGAGTTGCCATTCTACGTCTGGTTAGCGCCGTGTAGAAGTTGAATACACTTTCATAGATGACTAATTAGCTAGTGCGCGAGCTAAAGATAACGTCACAAAAACTCATTTCCAGATATAATACTACTTCAGCATAGTTTTAACGTTTGCCCCAATAGGGTAACACAGTTACGAAAAAAATTTAAATTTCGCTTCACCCCAATTTCCATGTATTAAATCCACAAAAATGGAGCAGCAATAATAGCAATGTGAAAATCAGTTAACCCATTAATGCCCAACGAGAACCACAGTAGATACGATGCTGAAATTTTCAGAAGTTAGTCTCCTGGACATAAGCTATGCTTATGAAAAAAAAATTTTACCAAGTCTTGGTTAGGAACGGTTCAATGACTGGGTGCCGTACGGCACCGCTGGGCATTCATATACATTTGCTTTTTTTTTATGTAACCGGAAAAATTTTCTGTTTTTAATAAAAAATGTCCTGATATGTACTTCAAACAATTAAATTATATATTGTTTATCACTCACAAGTCAAAAGAAAGCTATAAACTTAGATTATAGCATAATTAAGGAGAAAAGTAATAGTATGTTCAACTGCAAGAATTAAATCCTTTTGAGTCAAAAGTCTTGTTAGCAAATGAAACAAAGCATTCAAATGGCTCTTAAATTAAAACTTATTCCCAAAAAGTCAAACATAAAAACCCAACATGTAATTTTTATACTATACAAATTGTGTTGTGATAAGAGTTATCACCCACTTACATACACAATTTATTGTTGGCTAATGCCCAGCGGTGCCGCGCGGCACATAGAGAAACAATAACTTCCGTGGTAGATAATGCCCAGCGATGCCATACGGCACTCAGAATAAAATTGCTAGCCAGTGCCCAGCGGTGCCGTATAGCACTTTGGTTTTTCAAATTATCACAACTCTTTTAATTTTGCACAGATTTTAAAGTTTTTGATTTTAAAATATTAACGAATCTCTCTAGAATAACACTGTGTAAAAAAAATTTCAAAAAAATACACGAAGATAGCAATAAAAGGTGATTGTTTACCTGTGGTACTGCGGATTTGTAAAATTTTTCATTTCACGCGCAAGACACAATTTAAAAACAACCACTGCAGCGAACGCTTGACACAAACTAAAAAAAAATTGATTTTGAATTAAAGGGAAAACATTCAAATTATTAATTATCTGTTCCGCAAAGTCAAATGTTGCTTTGGTTATTTTTAAATTATTTTTAAAGTGAAAAAATTTTTTGCTGCCGTATGGCACCGCTGGGCATTAATGGGTTAAAAAAAAAATGATTCCCACAAAAAATGCTAAAGTATGCGAATAAGGAAACCACAAAGCAACAACAAGTGAAAAAGGAGGAAATGATAAAAAAAAGGCTTAAAACCACTGACCCAAGGCATTCCCATAATAATCATTTAACTCTAATGTGCTGTATTATGTTTTGTTCGCCCCATTCAAAGCATTACAACGTTGGTGTGGGATGTCGCAGCCTGCGCTTCTCTGCACCACTATTCATGAAGGGTTTGTTTTATCTATTGTAACAAAATAAAGAAAGTGAAAATTTTCCCCAGAATGATTTTGTGTAAATATTAAGATGTAGCCTTCATTTAAGAGTTATCTGTGAAGGATTTAAAAACAACGTGTTTACGAGTAGGATTGGTCATGACTCCTTTATAGTAATCTATAAGGGAGCTTCATGATGAAGTGGCGTTGTTAATTATGTACATATGGGTTTAGCGTTTAATTTTTTTCATATGAATAACCTTCCTTTTGAAAGTTCAATGTTTATGTTGAAATTTTGAAATGAATGAATTTGTTTTAGTTTTTAATTGAAATAAGACTTATAAAAACAGATTATAAAATTTTTAAAAACTAGATAATTATCAAATATAATTAAAATTATAGGAAATGTATAAAATGTTACTAAAAGACGATCTGATTTCCTGATAAAATTTTATTAATTAAATGTTTTACACAAATCATTTGTTTTTAATATGGAAAAATTCTGCTGCTGCCTACGTTTAGGCCAAAATGAAAAGGATTTACTGTAACGACTTTGATTTGTTTCATTTGCAGATGATAAGGATGAAATGAACCCTCATTAATTAACTTGAATAATCTCTAGCAAGTATTAAAATGTTTCGCATACATTTTTTTCCCCACTAACGAAGCAAATTTGCTTTTGTGAGTAGATATTTGGTATGCCTATCTTGTTGTTTATTAACCCTATAGTGTTTTTTACATGAAAAAATTATAGACGGGTAATTTTGGATCAGGAAAGTTGTTATTTTTATTTCTTTTTTTTTTTTCAATCAATAAATAGTTGAGCTTTCAGATAGAAATTAATACACCCCATTTGCTGACGAATCTGTCAGCTTAGGTGGAAAATTAATATCATTTCGGGCAGCAAGATTAGTTTCCTCAAATTTTTCTTTCTCCATAAAATAATGGGAAATTCTTTTGACTTTGTGTTGATTTAATCCCTAACATGCCAAGTTTACGTTGGCAACTTGTTTTCCAAATTTGGATTTTAGAAGTGATAAGGCTGTCATCAAATTAAATCAGTTTGAAAATACTAGTTTCCTAATGCTGAATAAATGCAAAATAAAGTTAGAAAATTGGATTCTGGAAGTATATTGAAACTACAAACTGGGCTTATCAAGCTGTTAGAAAAACGAAGCATATTCGGAACTGACCACTCCTTGGTTTTTAAAATGATTGAGGATGCTTCAAATATTCTCTGAAATATGCTAACTTTTATGTAGTGCTTATTTACATCAAAGTGAATATTCGATTCATGGTTAGTAATCTAGGGTTAATTTTTGATATTTTGGGGTAAATAATCCTATTCACTTAGATCTGTTAAATAGCTTCACACATAAATTAACCTCTACAAACCGAAAATGAGTTCGCTATTATTTTTTTTTTTAAATATACATTCATGTTTATGTTTAATGAGCTGGTAAATGCTCTTTAATTTACCAGTAAATTAAAGCCATCACTGATATTTATTAGTTAATTTTTTTATTCTAAATTTTCCTTTTTCCTTCAATGTCAAACAAAACGGTGGCATACACAATCTACACCCTGTCACCCTTTCAAAGTTCATCATCTTGTTTTATTATATTTTTTCTCAGATTACGTAGTTTAATTTTCTAGCCTTAATCAAATAAATCAGCCTCCATTCAAGTGTACATATATCCTTAGGGGCAATATTAAAGTATTTTAACATAACGAAATCTGTTTTTTATTCAGCATCCTATGTACCAAAACAGCTGGTTAATTTTCACCATTGCTCATCATATGTTGTTTACTCAATGTGAACGCATGCGCAGTTGTGTGGCCAACTTTGTGGAGTGAAAGCTTCGACATATTTTTTTTTTTTTTTGTGGCAATCGACATAAATTTTAATATTTAATGTCTTGTATAAAATGAACCTACTTCATTCCACAAACAGCATGGCTTTCACATTTACTCCCATGTTTTTGTATATTTTTACTGAGATTTACATCCTCCCAATAGGATTTGTAGTTTCTTGTAATTTTATTGCATTCCACACTTTGTTTTTAGTAGCTGATGAAATCTTTTATTTAATTTTTTATAAACTGGCAGTAACTCAGTAAGCACTTACTTTGGTTTTTTGATCCCTTAGGAAATCGGGAAATAAAAATTAAAATTCGGTATAAGTTGCGTTTAGTAACTTGCTAAATTGCCATAACTTATTTAGTGGGATTTAAATGTGATTGGAGATTTTGAAAAATAAACTTTATTTTTTCATTTAAATAAATTTGCAATATATCTTTCCTTATTCAACAGTGAAAAGTTTGCCTTCTGGAAGTAGCGGAAAAATTTAAAATTTTTCTATTTAAAAATGACTGAAATCTTCTATCATTATTTTCTTGTTTTTTGAGATAACTTAAAAGAAAATCTCTGATTTTTGTCGCAAAGACCTTCATGAAATATCTGGCAGGTCTTATTTTTAGAATTTTGATCCAAATCAAGTACGCAGTCTTTGGAATAAGACCCGCTTCTAAGACAGTATTTGCTGAAACCTACGATTATTAAATTATATGTATACCTTCTTTGAAAGCTTTTCATCTTAAGCTTCTAAATATTTGTTCAATGTTAAGTTCTATAAAAAAAAAATGGAAATGGAGTAGAAAAAAATCTATATTTTTTTAATCGCGAAAAATTAAACATCCGCAACCATACTTAAGTAATTACTCAATTGCAAGCCATAACAACTTCGAAGTGAAGAATTTTAAATCAACATAAAGGAAAATGAAAATTGACATCAGTTCTGAAAGAGCAGCATATTAATTCACTCAGGCATGTTATCATTACAAATAAAAATATATGGAATACAAAATAAACGCTTAACAATTCATATTAAAAGAACTACTTTTTATTAAATATGTCCATGAAAAAATTATATCTAAATTGATCAACTCTTCGCAAGAACTTTTAATAAGTTGAACTTTTATTTCTTCAATCTGACATAAAGGATATTCCAGCATAATCCATAACTTTAGATAAGCAATCATTTTCTAGAGAAAAATGGAAACCGTACGATTAAAAAGTAAGCATTAAAAAGTTTTAGTTTGGTATAAAGTTATCACAAGGAGAATTCTTATACAGTGAAAAGATTTTCTTTTACAAAGTGTTTTTAATTAAAATTTTACCTTTTTCATATGATTTTTTACTTTATACTTCAAACTTCTTTCCCACTTTTGTTTGCAAAATAATGTTTGAATCTTTAACACTTTGAGGACCATAGGAAAATATGTATTTCGTGCCAAGTTTCAAGAATATTTATGTATCTAAGGAACCGATGAAAGTCATTTTTGATGTAAGTATATCAGTTTTTAAGATTAAATATGAAATTTTTTTTTCAGGAAACACAACAAATAGAACCATTGGGTGCCTATGGTAATTTTAGGATGACAGTTTATTTCGTGCGTAATTCTCATCTTATTACCGTGTGAAATAATCTTTGCCAGGTAAATACATTGTTGTTCTAGACATTTATCAAAGCATTATTTATGTTACGTAGATGAGTGAATCTTAGATAACTGTGCTTTTTCAAGTTGTAAAATTGGCAGATAATTTTTTTGGATTTTTGCAAGTTTCTTCATGCTATCTTTTGTAAACACACTCTTAAAACTCACCTTTTAAGTAGATCAACTACAAGTGTGAATTTACGGCTTTGAGGTCGAAATAAAGAAATTTTGCTGCCACGTTTGTGACCAAATTGCCACGTTTGTGACATTATAGCCACTGTATGGAAAAATGATGGTTTTGAAGCGTTTTGATGAGAGATATATTGCATATAATGACAAATTTACACTTCAAGACTAATTTTGCGACGGTATCATGTCTCCAATGGTCAATTTTTTTATACCCTACCGCCCTAAAGATCAACTAAGGTTTCCAGTCCTCTGTTTTTATAGCCGTTTATGGTGGATTAGAATCTCCTAATTACGAATCTGATCTTGATTTTTTTCTATTGTATTACGTCAATATCCTTAGATATCCTTGTTCAAAAGTGAAAAAATCACAGTTTTGACATCTACTTAACAAAAACAACAACAAGTTAAATTAATTTTTGTCAATGGATTCTGTTAGCCGAATTTATTATCAACAAGACATAATTTACCGTTTTTCAATTGGATTCCCAGTTTCCGAGTTATAAGCCTTTAAAAAAAGGATACCTCTCAGTAGCACAAAAAGGATTTTCTGGACCGAAAAATAAACAGAAATGGTAAGTTTTATTAGTTTTATCAAAAATATATTTTATCACAAAAATTTTAAGCCCTTGCAGACTAAAATCGGATGAAAAAATAAGGCTCTATTGAAGATTTAGTTAATGAACAGATGAAATTTTGATTCTGTTAATTTGCAAAGCAATAGTTTAGTAGGGTCATTCACAAAATCTAGCATAGAACTGTCATTTTTCATGCGATTATGGTCTGCAAGGTCCAATAGTTTAGTAGGGTCATTCACAAAATCTAGCATAGAACTGTCATTTTTCATGCAATTATGGTCTGCAAGGTCTCGAAATTTTTGTTATTAAATATCTTTTTAAAAAAAAAAATAAAACTTGATTTTTTGTAACTTTTCGGTCTCGAAAAATCCTTTGTATGTTATCGAAAGATATCCTTACTTTAAACGCTTATAACTTGGAAGCTGGGAATCCAATAGAAAAACAGTAAACTATGTCTTATTGACAATAAATTTGGCTGTCTGAATCCATTGACAAAAATTAATTTTACTTGTTGTTGTTTTTGTTGTATAGCTTTAAGTAGATGTCAAAACAGTGATTTTTTCACTTTTGAGCAAGGATAACTCAGGATTCTGATGGTGTAGAAAAATTTTTTATTTAAAACATAATTAATAGCCTTCAACTAAACATCTGTAAACTCAAACTTTATATCGAAATATGTTTTTTGCAGACTGATAAAAAGTGCCACGTTTGTGACATTTTTGTAGTTCATCGCTCATTGTAAAGCACGCTTTTGAGTTTAAGATTTTTCCGAAAGAATTTGGGGTCATGTATGCAAATCCTACAAACAAATTGTTTCATGCATAAAATAGAATGTACAACCTGGGAGTGCCGAGTGCCACGTTTGTGACCATAATTTTTTAAAAAAAACTGTTTTTGTTTATAAACTGCACTATAAAACGCAAACGGATTTCTTTTTGGACGCGTCTGGACATGATGACCCATGGGTGATGGATAGTGATCAGAATTAATGCATATGTATTGCAATCTATTGACTGAAACAGTAGTACCATGCAGTAGTAGCATAATGCTTTCAATAATTTTTTTTTTACCAAAATTAGGGTACAGTTTTCAATTCGAAAATTATTCGTAAAAATTATCAAACACGATAGTAAAAATTATCAAACAAGACAGTAAAAATTATCAAACAAAGCCATTAAACAGGAATACAATTTTTTTCTTTATTTTTTTTTTTTTTTTTTTAAACAATTCATAGGTGGCCATGTCCAACACAATATTTTAAAATTTGAAGTTGGGTTCTCAGGTATTTATAAAAATTCACAGAGCTGTTCTAAGTGCTCAGTATGGAGAGCTCTCTTTAAAAATTCTTTTTTTCCCAGTTATGGGCATGGAAATTCAAAGTGTCCAAGTATACGTATTTTATTTTGCAAAAAATCGATGGAATTTTTTTCTATGCCCCTTCATTTTGTCAAAAATAAATTGTGTTAATTTTTGTTTTCAGATTCTTGTAGCATTTTAAATTTTATTTTAATTTCCATTTTTAAATTTGGAAAATTTTTTAAATTCACAAAAAGGCAGCCATTTTTTTGTCTTAATTTTTTTTTACAAAAAGGTGAATGAAAAACAAACATTTTGTAGAAGACTTGTTTGGCGCTAAATGGCTGTGAGAGGCACGAAAATTGTTTTTCTAAATAGTCACGTGACAATTTTTTCAACTTTATTTTGAGCTTTGATTTACATACTTTAGGTGGCCAAAAAAAAAAAAATTTCAAAGTAGAAGCATAAACTTCCATTGCTTAGAAAATACAAGGTACATATACAAAATACCAATATAAATCGGAAGAATAAGTATTGACGAAATGGCGGCCATGTTATGAAAAATCTTAAAAATCAATTTTCCGGAACAAAAATTTTTTTTTTCTTAAAATTTGTTTTACGAAAATCTTTGAAAAGGTGGATTATTATCTTAAAAACCTCTTTCAGTATAGCATTTTCAAACTTTTATGGGAGCTGCCATGCCTTCTAGCCCGATTTCACCCAGTTTCTGCTCAAAGCTTGCATTTATTTCTTAGTGTCTGGGTAAACTTAAGTTTGATTATCTTGAAAAACAATTTCAGTGTAGCGTTTTGAAGCTTTTGGTTATATGGAAGGTGCCACTCCCTCTTATTTGAACTCGCCCAGTTTTTTTTTTTAGAGCTTGCGCTTACAATTATTAGTATTTATATGTATGTTGGTTGCGTTCTCGTGAAAAATACATTTCGAATATATTCTTTGTATTGGTGGTAGGCGTGTCCATTGACTGATTTTACTCATTTTCAATCTACGAGCTAGTCTTTATGACGGAGGTGGTGTAGCAAATTTCATTGAGTTATCTTGCTCAGTTTTCCCAAAAAGTGTATTTCCACAAACACCCAGCTAGCCAGCCAAACGGACATGGCTATATCGATTCAGGAGGTGACGCTGATCAAAAATATATATAGTTAGTTTTTTATATCTGCCACGCTTCCTTCTCTGGATTACAAAGGGAAGGACAAAGTGAATATACCCTGGGTGTAGGGTATAAGAACAAAGGACAAATCGTCATCTTTTGCATGACAAATTATGGCTTTAATTGTGTCAATTGACACATTTTTATATATGGGGAACTATTTAAAGTTATATTCTTTTGTATGCTAATATTTTTGTAAATTTTCAATATCAAACGATCATTGAAGATTCTGAAAATTACATAAGTTTAGGATAAATATTGTATACTTCTTTATAAAGAAACACAATTTTTAAACTTTCTAATTTACATTATAATTGAATTTCAAGTCTTGTTTTTTTAATCAGAATCACTAGATGTACATATGTATCTATTTTTAGTATGTCCGCCCTTTATAACAGAATATTTAATTTTAAAAATGATTGCAATTTTGGGTTTTCAACACTTAAAAAAATATTAATTAAATTTATCCTTCAGCTCTGATCGACATTTAAATGATGTCAACACAAAGTATTTTACCACAGCACACTATAAATAACTGGTGGCAGAATTTAACAATTAATAATGAGAATTTCAGTATTTTATCAGAGCAACACCCCTTTATAGATTATATAGTATCCATATCATAGTCATCGTGTGTATCCACTTCATCGTTACGTTAACTACGGCTTTATTCCAAAGAACATTTTTCGCGTATAAGGACACTTTTTTTTTTCGGAACAACGACCCATTCCATTATAAAGAATTTATGGGTTTATTCAATGGCTTTTTGATTTTATTGGTCGTAAATACAAAATTACGGAAATCCGTGTCATACATGCACATGAGTTTGTTTCTTGTGTATTGTTCTGGTAAAAATCAATTTTAATTTTAATAAAATTTATATCAACGTTTCATTGGAGAAGAAAAAATTTGCATTATTTTGATGCTACAGATAAGTATGTTTTACCTTACTTTATTATAAACTGTTTATCCAGACATTTTTGATGTAGGTAGATAAATTCCTCATATAGGAAAATAAAGAAAAACCAATGCTAATAAATAAGTTGAAAATTTGCAACTTAAGACTTTTCATAAAACTGATACCAAGAAATGGAAACTAAAGGTTTTTCATAAAAACTAAAGTTAGTTGATTTTTTGCTGCCTGTTCACACATCTGAGGTTGTTAATGCCACTCCAAACTCCACTTCAACATCAAAAGAAACTATTTGATTTAAGTGCTTACATTTAAGCTGGCAGCAGCTTTAAGCATTTGGCCCGTTACAAAAAAGGCTAAAAGCCAGCGCAAAGCATTTTGTGCAAAGGTTATGTGGCTGGTTGGCAGAGAGCATTGGTACTCTGATGTGCTATTTGCAGCGCAATTACCAAATATATTACATGTTTTTTTTCGGCTGTTGCTTGTGTTGCCACATTATTTTCCTGTCAGAGTTTTTACGTATTTTTTCTGCTTCCTGTTCGTTTTTCTTCTTTTACTCTTGGTTCACACAACCAGCAAAAGATTGAAAATGCTACAAAAGGATTGTAATTTAAAGTACGTAGTTCTCCTATTTACTTTATGCTCAAACTGTATAAGTTAGTAAGATGCAATCACCAAAATTGTGCTTTTGTCATCACTTAACTTGTTAAGCATATCGATTTTCAAAAAATTTGTGCAAATGGGAGTTATTTTTTATTTGAATGCCGCTGTTCTTTATTGTTTTATATCAATATAATTTCGAGGAACACTATAATTTTAATTTATCACTTTTATGTCAGTATAACATTCTAAAGATTTTTGTTGTTTTGGAGATATCATGCTCTTTAGATCAAACTAACCGAGCTCTCGCTTAGAGTTTTCTCTGAGCATTTCTAGTATTTATATGTGTTTTGGTTGCATTATCGTAAACAATGCTCATAAAATTGTTTTCCGAATATTTTTTCTTTGTTTTGTTAATTTTCAATCCCATTACATAACTTTGATGGCCAAGGCAGTGTACAAAATTTCATTGAATTATTTTGCACTTAAAAATATTAAAATGATTTCCACAGATAGACAAAGAAACAGACAAACAGTGCTATACTGATTCAAGAGATGACGTTGATAAAGAATTTATATTTTCTTTTTATAACTTTCACGCCATTATTGCAAATCAAAGCTACGCAGTTTTTGTTTTTAATTTTTATAGCCCCTGTTTCAGGCGCTGCACAGTGGTGCAAAATTGTGTTGTTTATATCAACATTTTTTGCCCGCTTGAGGTCGCATTGTAGAAAGATTTCAATGAAAATGGCTTACAGGTTATTGAACAGGGAAAAAAATATGCTACCGCTTTTTTAAAAACAAATCGTTTTGACCACCATTCTTGGGGCTCTATCCCAAAAAATCATAAACGGAAAATTTATATAACTCTACTACTCGGGAACCATTCATCCGATTTTTGTAATTTTGTTTTTAATGGGTAGATACTTTGTCCATTGAGGTTTTGCGAAACTTATTTTTTCAAAATTCTCAGCGTAGGTAAAAATCTTTAAGAATTTTTAAGTGTGTTACATAATGACATTTATATATTGAAAATTGATTTTTAATTGAACTTTTTTAGTCATATATTTCGAATGGAATAGCTATACCAAATATCAATAAATAACACAAACAGCAATTATGACATCAAGGCTTACGTATTAACACACAAACAAAACTGGCAAAAGTCGGCTTCGAAGCCGGGCAAGGCTGGTGCATTGGTTAACGACTTGTGCTACCAACCGGGAGATGCTTGGTTCAACTCCCGCCCAGGCCAAAACACAAAAGTTTTTCAACTAGCAATTTTTCAATTATAATTAATTTTGGTAAAATAAATATAATTATAATTACAACAAAAATAGTCTGATGAGTCTTTGTGGCGAAAGACGAAACATGTGTCACTATAGCCGTGTTTTTAATTCGTTCCTTAATTTGTCATAATTATGTGTTAGATTAAGGATTATTAAGGATTCCCGGACAAAGCCGAGAGAATTTTGAAAAACTAAATTTCACAAAATCCCACAGATAACATATCTAATAGATATTATCTATTCATAAAAAATCATTCAAATCTGGTTTTCTATCCCGCAAAGAAGCCGAGAGAATTTTGAAAAATATGTTTCTCAAAAACTCAACGGGCAATGTATCTACCTATTAAAAAAAGAAATCATGAAAATTGGATGAATGGTTCTCGAGTTGTAGAATTTTATAAATTTTCGTTTTCAATTTTTTAGGATTGAGCCCCAAAAGAGGTGGTCAAAACGATTTGTTTTTTAAAAACGGTGGCTTATTTTTTTCGTGTTCATTTACCTATAATCCCCCATCATTGAAATCTTTCTACAATGCGTCCCTAAACGGTCAAAAAATTTGGATATAAAAAACAAACTTTAGGACCACTGTGCGCTTGAGAGCGACTTATCTCTTTTAAACGTCATATTTAAATGAAGTATATACAGTAGATGTACATTGTACACACATATTTGTAAATAAGTAAACTTTAGCGTCTCACAAGCTTATCTGGGAATTTTTTGTTTTTGTACAGCATTGAATGCCGCAACGCGCTGTGAATACACAGTTGTTCCTTTGGGTAAGAACCAACCAGAAGGTAAGTAAATATTTCCTGAAAGATAAATCTGCAAGCGTCTTTCTTTGTACGCAAACGCATGTTGAGACAAGGCGATTAAGAGCAGTTGCACGCATCTGGGAATACGATGCATCAGAAGGATGTTGTAACATATTTACATAAAAAACATACATACGTAAATGTGTATATAAAAGATGTCAACAAATTTTCACCGGATTGAACTGGTATTTTTTTTTTATTATTTAAAATTATAACTTATATAAAAGTGCTTGATATATACCTTCACATTATATATGTATTATTTTTATTGAATTTTTCTGAATTGAACTAAAAATCTGAGAAACCAAAAGCCTGATTTTGTAATCGAATTTCTGTAAAAGAAAAAACGGAATTTCGTTTTGTGTGGTTTTCAATGAGTGCATGTGAACGCTATGAAATTCCATGCATCATATGCAATAAGTGATGCGCTGCTTATCAAGGACTTAATAATTTATTGGAGAGAAGAGTGATAATTTCAACTCAATGCCAAGAGTCATTAAAGTAACAATAAAGTTGTGCAAAGTCCATATTTTTGTATTTTCGTATTGTACTGCGCCAACTTTGCTTACAAATAAACATATTTATCTTTACTTATATTATGCCAATTATTTAAATGCAATAGACATATCATAACTGCAAAAATTTACAAGAAATCCACACCGAAACACTACAAATGTTATACCAAATTCCGAAAAATTTCCAAAGCCACTGAAAAACAAATAAAAGTCCAACTTAATATATCCTTAAGAAAATCTAACTTTAAATATCTGCTTAGTTAAATCAAGTGCAAAATGAAAAGGTGAAACTTTACAAATGTCGTAAGCCTATGTTTCCTGACAGATATAAAAAAACTAATGTGACAAAGATTTGGGAAAAATTTAGTGTTTATGAGAAATTTTGTAATAGCTGTAACATTTTCTCGAAAGAATTCTATAAGCTCGACATTTAATGTCAACCATTCAACTTAACTGATATGTATGTATAATGCAAGTAAGCTTATTTGTACCTCCATTAAAACTTCTGAAATGCTTGAAGCATGCTTACTACGTATAAATACCTTACTAAAATATTAAGAAATAAAATCCAGACAGACAATATTTTTTGAAATTCTCATAAAATATGATTACAATAATAAAGAGTAATAACCAATGAAATGGTACAACTTGTGTAATTTTCAAAAAAGTAAAAAACTGTAAACCTTGTTATTCTGACTGGGCTGGACTGCATAATCCAAATTCACTTGGCAACTTATGTGAAAAGAAGTCATAAGATTTTCGTGTCTGGTTGTAAATGCAAACAGAAGCGAAGTTTTCTGAACGGTGTAGAAGTCATAAGAAAATAAGTACATGCTTTCTTTACCAAATTAATTGAGTATCTCAATATGTCAATTAGTTTACAATTTTTAATTTTTTTACAAATTTTTCAAAAATCTTAATAATAAGCTTTATCAACCATTAAATTTATTCTCTATAGAAAATGCATTTTTTAGTCAAAAATGGACCATTATACAATTCTAACTTCCGTGACAAAAAAGTCTTTATTAGGCACATTCATGACTTGCAAACCTCATGCTATTAAGAATTTTTATCTTAACAAAGCTTTAATAGGACATTTTAGTCATTGTAACCTTGAAACGTGCAACGACAGAAATTTGCCATGTCACCCACATGTATCACAATTTCATTCATATAATGAGTTTCTTAACTCCAGTTACCCTTCCATCCAACTGTCTAAAGTATTTATCATATTTATTATACCTAAATAGTATGTTGAAAAGGCTTATACAGGCTTAAAGTTAAATAAAACTTAGCTCGCTCAATTTAAAAATTCTTAAAAATATATGAATTTATTAATATATTTATTATAGAAATTCATTTAACCCTGAAATATGGGAACATTAATTGGAATTTATCAATCCTTCCACCTTTTCCGGGAATCCTGTCATTAACGATTTTATAGTTGTTTCCGTTACCTTTTTGGAGGAGCCGGTCCATTCATACATGTCCTGGGATAACTTTTCAGTGTTCTTCATTTCGCTTTTTAAGAGCGCCCAATATCTCTCCACTGGCCGGAGTTCTGAACAGTTGGGTGGGTTTGCCTCCCGTGGTACAGAATTTACATTATTATTTACATACCACTGGCCTTTTTTCCATAGAAGCATAATGCTAAATCGGGCCAGAAATATGTAGGCACTCTGTGCTGTTTCAGGAAAGGCAAAAGCCGATTTTGAAGACACTCCTTAATATATTTTTCTGTATTCATCGTACCTGATGTCACAAATGCTTGGCTTAGGCCAGATTCTGCTGTATTTTGTTAAATCACAAATCGCTTTAAAAATAAACTGATTTAAACAAAAGTAAAAAGATGAACAAATAAATCTGTGCTATTTCCTAACAGTTTGACAAGACAACCAAATTGACAATCACATCAATTGAAAATGGAAAGAAAAGAAAATCCACAACTATAATTGGGACAATTTGGTGTATAGACAATATTTGTTTCCAAAAATCGATTTTTTTATCGTTTTTAAAAGTCCTTCTAACTTCTTAGTCGGTTTCGGGGTGATTTTATGTAGCTTTATACAAAATCGACCCGGTCTAATATACTTACATACATTTAAAAACATTTTTCTTAATACTGATTAATTTCTATACAAAATTCAAAAACTAAAAAATAAGTCTTCGTTGATAAAGACAAATAAAACATGTTGAAAGAACTTTCCTGACGGCTAAACTGCAAATATGCTTTAAATAATAAACTTTAGTCAAATGGTCGTTCGTGTGCAAAGATATAGTTTTTTTCAAAGCAATGTTACGGATACAAGGAACCTTACAAAGTATGCCTGACATACATGCACACAAATCATATAACAAAAATTGCTCCTTATGGACAAGCTGAATATATGTAAATGTTACCCAGTAGTAGCATGTTTTAGATCGTTTGTTACTTCATCATATGTTGCACATTCATATTTGTACCACTGACCGTTTAGAAAACCAATGAGGAAAACTTTTATCAAGTCGTTTGTCACATTTTCTCTTTGCACAAATTTGTGACAGCTATGGGAATTTTTCTATCATCAAAAGTTACACACGTTATGAAATTTTGCGGATATTAAGTTTCCACTAAAAAATTAAAAGAGTTTCAAAATTATTTTTGCAACATATTTTTTGGTTGAGAAATGTTGACTGTCGATTTATCTAGAAAAATTTTTGAAACACTGAAAATAAAAATAAAAAGAAGAAAACATCGTCCCTATATCCATACAAGTGAAAAGTATTTAGTCACTTTTTTAAGTTTTGAAATATTTGTTCAAAAAAATAAATTTTCTTTTCTTGTATGGTAATCGTTATTTTGCTTTTAATTTTATGATAAAAGTAACCACTTTTTAACAGAGATTTGGCTAAATGAGTCTTATCCATCCGAAGACTATAATATTTTGGACCAGAATTACCAAATATATCAAAACTAGAATAAACTGACTTAGTAGGGGAATGTAAGTATCCGGGTATGAGACGGGTTTTGTTTTTGAGCCATAACTTTTTACTGGTCAAACCGTTTTAGGTGTTTAATGCATGGTTCAAAAGGTAAGAAATGCGCACAATTTTCTTTTGAAGAATGTAGAAAGTTATTTCATCACGTTCAAAAGTTATGGCCAATTTCCTAAGTACTTTTTTAGCAATTTAAAATTTGTATCCAGGTATGAGACACCTAGAAAAATGCAATGAAAATCAGAAAATATGAAATAAACACCCCATGGCTATATATCAGCAAAAACTTTTAATCATTTTTCGTTACATTAATGTTGATATTTGATAGTTGCACTAAATTTTGGTTCGAAAGAAAAAATGTCCATATCGTTATAAATTTTGTAACTGTACGTAAACACATGTATCATTGCATACATGTCGATATTTGACAGTTGCACACGATTTGGGTTTGAAAAAAAGTGTCTCATACCCGAATACATGACACTTTTTAAGAAAAGCTTAAAAGTAATGTTTTGACCGTTTATATTTGTACAAACCCAAATCGTATCACAAAGAAGATATAAAACACTAAACGCTAACGCATGACACTTCCCATTTCCAGTTGATTAAATTCAAAATATAACACTTTGAAACAGATCATAAAAAACTTTTTACAGTCGATTTAACTTAAATAAGCAATAGATCTTTTCACTTCGATGTTGGCTTAAAAACTTGGTCATAGCAAGAGGATAGTTCGACAGTAGTCAGATTGGCAATATTAGTTTTGCATAATAGAAAAAATTGACTGTCTCATACCCGGAGGTATCTCATAACCGGTGACTCTCCCCTAATTTTCACTTTCATAGGGACGATTTTTTCAATATATGTGACCTGGACAGTGAACAAGGGGCTTATGTGCAAAAACAAAACTTCGAGAAAAACTATTTTAAAGTTAACAAGTTAATATTGATACTTCTTCATCCTTTAACGACTTGAAATTCCTTACTCGGGGGTTTTTGGGGTCGCCGATAACGAATCTAGTATCAGTTCTTAGAAATTAAAAATGGCGGATCCAATATGGCGGACAAAGAAATTAAAAACTTATCGGATTCGCATAAAACTGACAACTCTGAGGTTTTCGGTGCTGCTGATTACGAACCTAGCATCAGTTTTTGAAAATTCCAAATGGCGGATCCAATATGGCGGACAAAAAATTAAAATTTATCAGATTCGCTGAAAACTTTTTCAGTATTGCTGATTACGAATCTAGCATCAGTTTTCGAAAACTCAAAACGGCCGATCCAATATGGCGGACAAAAATATTAAACATCTATCGGATTCGCTTAGAACTGACTACTCGGTTTTCGGAGTCGCTGATTACGAATTTAGTATCAGTTTTTGAAAATTCAAAATGGCGGATCCAATATGGCGAAAAAAAAACTAAAACCTTATCGGGTTCACTTCAAACTGGTTACTCGGGGGTTTTCGGGGTTGTCTAGGTCACATATTTCAATTTGCAAAGATTGTTTTTATTTTCAACATGTTTAATGTTTCGTAAACATTATACAACTATTTTGCATTTTTTTAAAATATTTTGAACTTTATCATGATTCAACCTTTAAGCAAGCGAGCAGGAGATTTTGATTACTTAGGACACTATATAGTCAAATAAGCATTTTCCCTGTAGAGATACTCTTTACTTTTTCCATATTTTTGGTCTTTCCACATCTTTGAAATTATTTAAAATTTTGCACCTTTTCCCAGCACATATGTGCTGCCTCCCTATTGTTATCCCATATGTTGTATATTTAGAATTCATCAACATTCAATTTCATTTCAATTTTCCGACGAAATGATCAAATTAAATTTTAATAAATCCAATTACAAATTTATCTTTTGATAAAAATAGAACAGTCCAACAAATGCGTGGAATGGTTTTATCATAACTAATTTTGCAATAACATGACACGTGTCATGGTAAAATGCCAATTTAATGTCATGTTGTAATCAAAATTTTATCGCTTATCGTTTAGGAATTGGTTTTCAAATTTTGTAATAGTTCTATTTGGAAGTTATATATGTACGTATTTGTATTCTGTGTAATGGATTCTTTTTAAAAAAAAAAAAAAATATTTATTAATTCTCGTAAGGAGTGTAATTGGAAGGTAATATGTAATTTAATTTAAAATAAATAAAAAACAGTGTTGAGGAGAAAAAGTTCATCACATTCACAAATACAATTATGTTAATTTCAAGTTCTTCTGCAGAAATTTATTTTCAACACAAAAAATTTAATATATGGCATATGTAATGATTGTCTTAACAAAAATTGTATTTTGCAGTATGAATGGCTTCAATATATCCTTGCATATAATACAGAATACAGCATGGGCCCAAAGCTTTCGCGATAAGTTCCTTTTTAAAGTTTGTGAGCGATAGAAGCGAAGAGAGAGCTTATACAAAAGTCACATTTGCAAGGCAAAAAAACAGGGGAGATTGTTAAGTTGCTGCAGAAGGCAGATATCAACCGAAGATTTGTGCAGCGTACTGTGGCTTGATAAAACGAAGTGTTGATACATCTAAGAAAACCGGACGAAAATGCATTGTTCGAACTGGAGCTTTGGTGAAGATTATTCTTTGCGCCATTTCAGGGAAACAATTGGTCAAGCACTTAAATGTGAGCCGAAAAACCATCAGAAACGTCATTAAAGTAAACCTAAAGATGAAGGCTTATAAAAAGAAAAGAATCCATGGTTTTACAGAGCGTCAAAAAGAAATGCGGAAGTAAAGAAGCACTCTACTCATTTAAAGGCACGCAAAAGTGCAAGATCATATTTTCGGATGACAAGTTGTTCATACTGCAAATAAGTCACGACTAATAGAATGACCGCGTGTATGCACCGAAGATGTGTGATATTCCTCCTGATAAAAAAGCGGTCGAAAGGTATCAAAACTCCATATCTGATATGGTCTGGGGAGCCATTTGCGAAAAATGCGAGTTTCCGATACTTTTCATTGATAAAGGCGTCAAAATAAACGCGCGATATTACTTGGACGAAGTACTTATCACCCACTTTTTGCCTCATGCATCTGAGCTTTTCAGCAATGAGCCATATTGCTTCCAGCAAGACTCTGCTCTGGCACACAAAGTAAAAACTGTTCAGCACTGGTGCAAAGAAAATATTCCATGTTTTATCCGTTTTATGAATGGCCTCCATCTTCTCCTGATCTAAACTCTCTGGATTTCTGCATATGGGAATATATGCTGGAGAAATTAAAAAACCTCAAAAACATGAAATTGAAACAATACAAAAGCCATTTGAGAAAAATTTGGGATGAAATACCAGACGAAGTCGTTAGTGCCGCCTGTCAGAGTTTCTGGAAAATAAAATGAAGGGGGAACAATTTAAGCCTAATCAGACATAATGCAAGTCAATTATATACATTAAAAATAAAATAGGTTTTCAGACCAAAATGTCCTTTAGTTCTTTTTTTCTGTGAAAAATATGGTGCAACAGTACAACCCACGCTGTAGAAAAATTTTAAAATATGATTGATTATCAAAATCTCTTATTATACCAAATGGCTCTTCGCGATAGTTGAGATTTTCTTGCAAAACGCAACTTGAAAAGTACGCTTGAATTTAGTATTCACTTGAAACTCTAATAATTTCTGGATGGTTAAAAAGTCTGCAGTACTCATTTGCACAAACGACACCGACTCAGCATCAGCAATCCAATGGTACCTAGTACCAGCTACAATAAAAAAGGATTTCTTCTGAAATTAAGTATACTGGCGTATCCTCTAAGAGAATCCTAAATCAGCTTCCAACGCTGTAGTTTATTGAAAACGTTCGTTGCATATTTGATTGTTTTTCATCTTTCATTATTCAGAGAGAAAAAAATATTACTCCTTTTTTATGGAAATATAAAGAGCATAAGGAACTTTAATAGTTCATGCAGTTTTACAACAACAAAAGAAAAATATTAAAACAAAAATTTTTCTATCAAAATTTTCTCAACAAATGTCGAGAAACAAAATCGCGGAAAACATTTTAAAACCAAATGACCTCTTGTGCTAAAAAGAAAAATAAAAAATTATACCTAAGCTCTATAAATGTTTTTATGGAAAAAACAAAAAAAAAACTAGTAAGGGTGTAAAATTTGGCCTGGCCAAAAATTAAATACCCTACACTGCAGTATTTTTAAAATTTTGCTCATGTGGGAGATGCTACGCCCTCTTGTTCGAGTTCACCCTGTTTTTGTTCAGAGCTTGCATTTATAGGTTTAAATGTCTGAGTGAAAAATGTTTTCAGCATAGTGTTTTGAAGCTTTTGCTTATATAGGAGGTGCCACGCCCTCTTGTCCGAGTTCCTCTAGTTTTAGCTTAGAGCGTGCATTTATAGTCTTTAGTATTTGAGTGAAATTTGTTTGGATTATCTCAAAAAACTCTTTCCGTATGGCATTTTGAAACTTTTGCTCATATAGGAGGTGCTACGCCCCCTTGTCCGATTTCACCCAATTTTTGTTGAGAGCTTTCATTTATAGTTCTTAGTGTCTGAGTTAAATTTGGTTCGAATATCTCAAAAATCGCTTTCAGTATAGCGTTTTGAAGCTTTTGCTTACATGGGAGGTGCCACGCCCCCTTGTCCGATTTCACCAAATTTTTGTTGAGAGCTTTCATTTATAGTTCTTAGTGTCTGAGTTAAATTTGGTTCGAATATCTCAAAAATCGCTTTCAGTATAGCGTTTTGAAGCTTTTGCTTATATGGGAGGTGCCACGCCCTTTTGTCCGAGTTCGCTCAGTTTTTTCTCAGAGCTTGCGCTTACAATTTCTAGTATTTATGTGTATTTTGGTTGCATTTTCGTGAAAAATACTCCTAAAATTGCATTTTGAATAAATTTTTTGTATGGGTGGTAGGCGTGTCCGTTAACCGATTTTGCTCATTTTCAATCCCCCGAGCTATCTTTGATGACGGAGGCAGGGTACCAAATTTCATTGAATTATCTTGCTTAGTTTTCCCAAAAAGTGTATTTCCACACACATCACCCAGCCAGCCACCCAGCCAGCCAGCCAGCCAGCCAGCCAGACAGACGGACATGGCTATATCGACTCAGGAAGTGACGCTGATCAAGAATATATATACTTTTCTATACCTGCCACGCCTCCTTCTCTGCGTTACAAACGGAAGGACAAAGTGAATATACCCTGGGTGTAGGGTATAAAAAACACATCATAAAACTGTTCTGAAAAGCCATTAAAAAATGTACTACTTAGCTTCTAAGCTAACATTTTTTTCATTGAACGTTTGAGAGCGACATTAACCGTCAATTGAAAACTATCATCCTACCCACATTTTCTTGTCGATTGGAGTCAGATAGGTTTTCGTCAATAAGGAATAGATTAGGATTTCAAGTGTGTCAGAAAATAAGAGGTTTATATCCTCAGGGTCATTCCTGTGAATAAAGGTTAAAACCGTCAGCATAGACTTATACGGTTTCCCCTTCTTTTCTTTTACTCCCCCAGGAGTTCCTCAAAAACCAGTAAATGCTCTAAAACATTTTTAAAATACGTACTTAAAAATTAAAAATAAACCTACCGCGTTGTTTTTCGGGGTAGTTGAATTGGAATATGGTGTTCGAAAACGTCAAAATTCAAAATGGCGCCAGAAAATTGTGCATACCCCTCAAGCCACTCATGAAAAAATTCCGAATATTTTTTACGTTTGAACCAATGGGATATAAGTATGTGCCCATAATTTTTTCACGCTTGAAACTAAAAGAGTTAATTTTTAAAAACATATTTGAATAGAAATATTTTAATGCTAAGCACGAATATGCAAAAAAAAAAATTTTTCCAGGTGTTCAGGAGCGGTCCGAAAAGCGCTTTCTGCATATATGGTGTATATACTATTTTTTGACTAAGGACAGTCTTAAAGTAAATCACCAATTCCTTACTTTAAGTCGAAAGTTTGTTTTTTTAACTTATTTAATTTAAAATTTGTAAAGAGAAAAAAATTATACCATTTCATTGTTATTATATTAAGTTAATTATACGAAAACCTATAAATGAAACATTTCTTGTGAAGCCAAAAAAAAGGAAGAATTAATGTGAGTTAAAGTCCTTTGTCCTACATATAATTTTTAAAATGTAAATAGTTAACCATTTCACGGTGCAAAGAAATAAATTTTCATCAAGCCTACTGAAAGACTCTTTCTGACGGATTTACATTAACGTAAATCAGCCATTTTATCAGCCCTTTTGCTGTTTTATACAGAATTTAAAAATTTCTTAATTGAGATTAAATTGCAAAAAGTTTGTGTGAACCTAATTCATTTTGGTTTAAAGTAATAAATTCACTTTATTACCTAGAGCTGTTCAAAAAAAAAAAAAAATTTCGAATTTCCAAGATATACTTTGGCATCACGATCTACATCATGACAGAATATCCCAAAAAAATTTTCAGATTTTTAAATTCATATTTAAAGGTGGCTCAAAGCAGAAATATATTTTTGTTATTTTTTTTTTAGCATTAATTACAAAATGTTGTCAAACAATTTGAAAAATTTGTTTTAGAGTAACTTAAAAACATTCATTTTGTTTGTTTTTTAATGAACTTTAAAACCTACGTTGTAATTTTGACAAAAAAAATTTTACACTTCTTAAAAAACGAAAAACTGCCCTAAGAAGGCGAAATTTTACGGTTTTTCAAAGAAAAAAGTCATCGTGCTTTAAACGAAATGAACATTTTTTAATTTACAAGATCTCATTCAAAAGAGCTCTTAAAAACCTTCAAGACAAGACATGTTAAGATTTTTTTGAGCCAGCAGGCTCGATGACATAACGTTTGAAACATAGTAATGCAGCCCTGTGAAGGGCAAAACGCTTTTTACTCAAGAGGGAGGCATCTTACAAAAAAGTGCCCATGGCATAATATGCTTAGAATCATCCAGGGAACAAGTGTGAATTGTTTTTTTTTTTTTTTGGAAAGTTTATTAAAAATGACGTTAAAAAATTTTTTTTTCTAAAATTAAGTAAAAAAAAAAAAAAACAATTTACACTTGTTCCTTGGATGATTTTAAGCATTTTATGCCATGGGCACTTTTTTGTAAGATGCCTCCCTCTTGAGTAAAAAGCGTTTTGCCTTTCACAGGGCTGCATTACTATATTTCAAACGTTATGTCATCGAGCCTGCTGGCCCAAAAAAGTCTTAACATGTCTTGTCTTGAAGGTTTTTAAGAGCTCTTTTGAATGAGATCTTGTAAATTAAAAAATGTTCATTTCGTTTAAAGCACGATGACTTTTTTCTTTGAAAAACCGTAAAATTTCGCCTTCTTAGGGCAGTTTTTCGTTTTTTAAGAAGTGTAAAATTTTTTTTGTCAAAATTACAACGTAGGTTTTAAAGTTCATTAAAAAACAAACAAAATGAATGTTTTTAAGTTACTCTAAAACAAATTTTTCAAATTGTTTGACAACATTTTATAATTAATGCTAAAAAAAAAATAACAAAAATATATTTCTGCTTTGAGCCACCTTTAAATATGAATTTAAAAATCTGAAAAATTTTTTGGGATATTCTGTCATGATGTAGATCGTGATGCCAAAGTATTTCTTGGAAATTCGAAAAATTTTTTTTTTTTGAACAGCCCTATTATTACCCTTTATCTTGCACGGTGTGCCTTAACCCGTTCTAAATCGGACGTCGTAGCACATCAAATTTTTTTCCAGATTCTGTTTATTTATCGTTCAAATGATGTATAAAAAAATTTTCACTCGTGACTTTTCGACTAAATTTTGAGATAATCGCTTTTCCAATTGGGGCATTTTCCCATACAAAAAGAAAAAAAAAATTTTTTTAACTACGTTAAACAAAAATTAAAATAATCACAATCGATGTGTTTTGCAATGCTTAACGCGAATCCAACCTTAAAATTGTTCTATCGTGTATAGTTTATGAGATATTGTAATCTAAAGACCAAAAAAAGTCGTTTTTTGCCATTTTTTGAAGCTATATAACTATGTAACATATCATTTATTCGTCAAATGTGGCTTAAACACTTGAAAGCCCCAATCTTTTGCTTTAAAACCTAATTTAAATTATATTTATATCTTCATGCTTCTAAGAGATATCGTAGACCGAAATATAGTCAAGACGGGTTTTTTGCACTTTTGTGTCTTTTTAGGTTAGGATATCTTTGAGGAAAAAAAAGACATCAACATAATTTAAATTAGGTTTTAAAGGCAAAGATTAGGACTTTAAAGTTGTTTACCAGATTTAACGAAATTAAAATTTCTTGCACATTTTAAACATGTTCAACGAACCGACCATTTCAAAATTCAGCCGTATGCCATACACGTAACAGCAACACTCGGGTGTCAAACGGCTGAATTTAGAAGTAGTCGGTTCGTTGAACATGTTTAAAATGTGCAAGAAATTTTAATTTCGTTAAATCTGGTAAACAACTTTAAAGTCCTAATCTTTGCCTTTAAAACCTAATTTAAATTATGTTGATGTCTTTTTTTTCCTCAAAGATATCCTAACCTAAAAAGACACAAAAGTGCAAAAAACCCGTCTTGAGTATATTTCGGTCTACGATGTCTCTTAGAAGCATGAAGATATAAATATAATTTAAATTAGGTTTTAAAGAAAAAGATTGGGGCTTTCAAGTGTTTAAGCCACATTTGACGAATAAATGATATGTTACATAGTTATATAGCTTCCAAAAATGGCAAAAAACGACTTTTTTTGGTCTTTAGATTACAATATCTCATAAACTATACACGATAGAGCAATTCTGAGGTTGGATTCGCGTTTAGCATCGCAAAACACATCGATTGTGATTATTTTAATTTTTGTTTAATGTAGTTAACAATTTTTTTTTTTCTTTTTGTATGGGAAAATGCCCCAATTAGAAAAGCGATTATCTCAAAATTTAGTCGAAAAGTCACGAGTAAAAATTTTTTTGTACATCATTTTAACGATAAGTAAACAGAATCTGGAAAAAAATTTGATGTGCTACGACGTCCGATTTAGAACGGGTTAAGGCACACTGTGCTTGTGGTTTATCTTCAATAACATTGACATGTAGCTTCTTTTTTAATTTTAGTATGTGGTGCAGAGAATATTTCTTTTAACTTATTTGCATTTTATTTATAGTGGAGACTTATATAAGAGGTTTCCATTAGTCGCAGTCTTAGGTTTGTAGCACAAAAACTTTGTTCCTCTTAAGATTTCCAACGGAATGCTTTCTTACAAGACAATACTTCTATATTTTCAACAAATTTTTTCAATAACATATGCCGGCTAACAAACTTTTCAACTTTTTCTTTAATAAAAGGATATTTCAGTAGTTTTACATTACCCTAAATCGGGTACGTGAAATTCAGTGGTGCTAACCGTTTTACAGGATTGATCATTGCCCTACACAAATGCTTAAATGAAAGTTTCATCTAAACATGGATGTTTTTCATAAAGAATCTCTTATGAACTTCTGATAAATTAGTGACATACGAGTTGCTAACTTTTTCAAATAATTTATCGGATATTTTTTCACTGTAATGTTAATTTCTACTGAATTTTCTTAAAAAGTTAAATTTATCTCCATCATTTGTAGTTTATTCACTAAATCTTGAATTTTGCGATCTTATTTCGCAAATGTTCCAAATTTTTGTAAGAAAATTTTGTTAATGGTAAGGATGATTGAATTTTATTTATTTTATTTTACCCTTATGTTAAATTATTTTGTGGGAAAATGAGTGTTGGATATTTTTTTATTGGATATTTTTACTTTAAGATGTTTTTCATTGGATTTTTTTTTTTGTTTTTTTTTTTTGGATATTTTGGAGTGGAATCGTAGTAAGTGATTTTCAAAAAATTTTTCGATATAAGTATTATATCATTTGTACTTTGTCCACATACTTTACCCTCTAAATACTTTTCGAATATTTAAACCCAAATATTTACAAACATAACATTCTATAGAGTTTAACAAAATTTTTCAACTTTTTCATATTTTTATGATGATTTTTCAAAGTTTATTTGGCTTTTTCATTAATTTTCGATTTACTTTTTAAAATTTTCCGACTTATCTAAAATCTAACACCAATGTGTGAGACCTTACATTTTATACAGCTCAAATTAATTACTGAAAAATTCAAAAAATCTGTTTTTGTTATTGATATGAAATGGGTTTTTGGTACCGATGAAGCTGAGTGCATACACGTAGAACATGACTAAAATTTCTTGACAAGGATAATGCATTTTGGTGAACATGAGCACCCATACCAACGTTTAAACGTTTTTTTATTGTTAGTAACCTTAGCTGTTTATGCACTGCTTACGTGATATGCCTTAAGAATTTGTTATGCAACTTTTGAACGCAAAAAAATGCAAAGGGCTGTTCAGGAAAACTGATACTTATCAGTAAGAAAAGATTTAAATAAAACTTAATGGGGTATAAGCGCTTCGATGGAACAAATAAAAAAATAATGTAATACTTTATAAAGAAGAAAAAACATTATTTTAAGAAAAGAGTGCAACAACTTAAAATAATTCTATACAATTACATTAGCTGTGTTTAAGACGACAGTTTTCAGTGTTTAATTAATCACGTTCTGAGAAACTTATGGGAAAGCAACAACTAAAGTGTTTAATTTTTCTATAAAATATCTGTTTTCTACGTATCCATAAAACTATATTTTAATGCAAAACTTGGATCTGTTGAAGTTTTGGTACTTTTTTGGGAGTTTTAGTACTTTTTTTGCTATTTAGTACACAATAAAACAGCACATATGTCATCCCTGGTGCGATGTCAGTGCAACGAAAGTAAAGCAAAAAAAGAACACGTGTCAGTTTTCGTCTTCCCTTTCGTACTTAAACTTTTTTCTAGCTTATGTGACCGCGTATTTTGTTGTTGTGAATACTGAAGAATTTTTTTTTAATTTTACCTGTCTAAAATGCAAAAATTAAAATAATTTTAACTTTGTGCACATCTACACACAAAAACTTTATAGTGTAGAATTCAAAATTGAAGTGCATTTCTAGCAAAGTAAAAACAGATGGACAAATTTTTGTCTTGCGTATTAATATATAGATTAAAGTAAGTGTGGACAAAATATAATATATGTACCTACTTTTTAACCCTTCGCTGATCAAGGAGGCATATATATGTACACTAGATTGCTTCATAATTTTTTTTTTTTTTTTTTGCTTCCGACTTGCTTTCCAACAAGCTTTTTGTTAAAACGATAGAAACTAAAAACTCTGGTACAAGAAGAGCGCATAATATTAATATTTACTGGTGGCGCATCGTATTTCTTTGTTTTAAGTATGAAAGAGTACTCTTCTAAACACTTTTGTTCATATCTCGTGAAAGAGAAAACGCAAATAAATGAGACTACTACCATTAAAAAGAAAATAAAATTTTTGATAAAAAAGTTTTTAATAATTTTTTTCATTTCATTTCATTTCGGTATTTTTTTAGCTTTCAAAGTTTAAAATCGTTTTAAAACTTGAGAAAACTGTGTTCAGTTCTAAAGCGAAATATTTAGTTTTCAAAACGGTTTTTAGCTTTGAAAGCTAAAAAACTGCAGAAGTAACATCTTTACGAAAAAAATTATTACAAACTTTTTTATAAAAATTGAATACTTGAAATTATTTAATGAGCGGCATATTCAAGCAATTTTACGGGTTCAATTGTATATTTGTTAATAATTACCAAATATATGTTTCAATTTTAAGACTTTTATTATTAGTAGTACATTCGAGTCCCAGACTAGATTTTTTTAAGTTATAGCAAATATTTGACCCGCACATTAACATTTAATTAAACAGACATAATTTTTGGCCCAATAAACTAAATTTCAAGGTCCAATTGAAGGCATATTAATGTTTACCAAAATTTTTTAATAACTAACAAACATAAGAATTTTCAACCAAACATATTTCTTTGAGGGAAACATACACTTTTCTCAGTGTATGTGTCCCAGAAAATTCCAGAAAAACCGTTACAACTTTTTGAATACTATTTTCAAAACACGTTTTATAGACGCTGAATAGGCCATTCTCTTTTGGCAATAAAATGTGACCTTTTTAGAGATATTCAAAAAAATCAAATTTTTTTACATTTGACATTTTTACATTGACATGACCGAAGGCTTTGAGGAGTATTTTCTAAGCGGATAAATTTCCGTAAGTACATTCATTAATGCTTATTCTCATTTTGTCTTCTAGAAAGTTTCTCGTGTATCTTAGGACATTTTATATGGTGTATGTAGATGGTGATCAAAGATACCGAAGAAGTGAAACCAATAATAAACAATATGAAGTAACCAAAAAAGTATATCGACATTTCTAAAGGACTTGGGTAAAAAACTTTGCACGTTGCAAATGCAGCAAATGCCAAAAAATCAAGGAGAATTTCACCAAAAGGATGAAGTGGCATAAGTCGCAAAAACACAATGGAATTGAGTATTTTGTATAAACTTTTGAACTGAAACTTCTTTCGGGTATTAAAAATAAAACTTTAAGGTCTTGACATACATACATATTTGTTAGTGTGATGAGATAGTGAGGTGACAATTTTGTTATATCCCTTCATATCTCGCTAACTATAAGCTGTTGGTTAAGAAAGTATCAAGTTTAGATGCCATACACAAGACGAAAAGTAGGAGTAATCAAAAAGGTGTCACACCTTCTTTTCAAGAATAGGTTTAGCTTCTTTCACGTGCATTTAGTTGCTTACTTTATGTTGTTTATCTTTATAAAATCCACATAAAAGTTTTAAAGCAAGTGTATAAATTTTTGGAATGTTTTCTGAATCCCCACTGTATAAATGAAATAAAATTTATACCTTAACATAGAATACCTGGCATTCTTGAAACCACAGATTAAAACATTTAATTTTTCTCATAATTGTAAGGGTCTCAAATTGCAAAAGGTACATGCATACATTTTTAGGAAAGTAAGGGTTAAATAGCCAAATTGTATTAATTGCTTTTATTGTTTTCAATACAAAACCTGCTGTCAGAATACAAAATTGCAAATATTTTCCATAGTGAAGTGCCCAATAAACATTTGATTTAATTAAAAAATTTCCACTTTTTCCATTTTCAATTTAGCAAATGGACTAATGTTCAGTTTTTTTAGCAGCACTTTTTTTATGTTCGTAGTAAAAAAATCTATTGATGGATAACATAGATACATGTAAGTGTATTTTATATTCTGGCGCCGATAAATATTTGTACGTACATATGTAACAGAAAAATATTAATAAATTTTTTCTCATTTCAAACGGGTTCCAATTGCTTGCATGTTATTCATTATTCCAAAATTTAGAAAAATAAATATAATTTTAGAACGAATATAGGTTTTGCAAATCTCTACATAAATTCAGCATTTTCACCATTTTAAAGATAAAACAAGCTCTCCAAGTTTTATTGTAAATAGGTAGGTTCGATTTTTTCGATAAAATTCTCAAACATTCTATCAATCTTCTATTCATTATGCAAAAATTTCAAACGCAAATCAAGTTTCATTCAAATGCTTAAGGACATGCAAATTTCTTGAGTCCTCTTTTCCACTAATAAGCACTTGTCCACCAACACTTAATATGGCTTTCAGCCAAGACGAGTGCCGATTATCACAAGAAACCATATTGAAGAAGACTTTTACGGATTATGTTTTAGTAAGATAACAAGCAAAAAGTTCATGAATAATCGAATTTGGAAAAATTCAAAATCGTTGAAGTTGTTTTCGGAAAACTTTTTTAACATAGAAATGAGTCGTCATGCAGCTGAGAGTATTGTTATGATTGGCAAAGTTGCAATTGTTATTTTAAACTTTCAAACATATAAAATTGCGGTGGAAAAAAGATTTCATGGAAAAACCACTTTTGACGATATAGGTTTTTAAAATTTTACCCAAGTATTTTTACCCGCATCATTTTTTTTTATATAAAAAGTGTGTCCCATAATTCTCGCAATATTTGAATTAAACGGAAAACTATTTTTTTTTTTTTCCATTTTATATTTTTTATATAATAAAATACGGAACAGTACTTATATGTTTAATTCTCCAAACCGCTCATTTGTTGAAAGTTCTAATTCAAGTTTTTGTTTTGAGGTGAGAAACGTGTGTTTCTTTTTAACTGCGAAACAACATTATGGTGTAAAATCTTTCTACTGTTGCTCTTTTCAAAAACTTATAAGCAAAGTGGCAAAATTAACACCATAGTTTTAATTGAAAAACTTTGCAAAAAGTTTCATCAATAAATATGCTGGCAAGATAAATGACAATATTGGCAAAATGCTGGTGATAAACAAAATACTAAGAAAAACTCATTAATCACAAATATTGAGCAAATTTTGTCGAAAAGAGGCTATCTGTGCTGAATGCAAACGAAAGGTTTTGTGTAAGTTGCCTTTTTACTTATAGCATGTATGTATGTTCAAAATTAAAAACTCATAAATCACAAGGACAACGCCCCATTTTATTGTTCTCCAAGGAAATTATATTTAATTTGATGATTATAGTGCTAGTGACACGTAGACAAAATAAACATAAGAAATAAAAACTTGTTGAGAAACAGTTTTTTCTCCATACATATGGGTGAAGCTACTCACGAATAAAGGAAATAGATAGCTGTTTGTAAAAACTCAATTATTTTTAGTACTAAGAATCAAAAATGAGATATTTAGGTTTCCAGGAGACTGAGATTTTCCACTTTACAGTCAATAAACGCTCAACAACGAAATTATGCGACTCAACATTAAAATACTATGAATATATGTATGTATAACCTATGCATAAATATAATAAAAATTTCTTAAGAAATACAAAATATAGAAAATAAGTTACCTGAAATTTAAACGATTCTTATTGCTAAATAAGGTAATAGAAGTTTGAAGACAAAATTGTTTCTGAATTTTATTAAATTTTAGCTTAAATTAATTTTTCTGCTACATTTATAAATAGAATTGTGTCTTAAGTAATTAATATAATACTTGAGAAATCTTGTTACTAATGTTACATGCGTATCATACGACTGAATGTGTGACATTCCTATACCTGAACAGTTGCTAAATTTAAAAGAAAATAAAAAAGTAATGCATCTAAGCGAACAAAATTCATTTTAACTTTACGCAACTAAGTTTCTTTTGCTGTAGTTTTAATGAATTCGATAAAAGTTTCATATTTTCTCAGCAAAAAGTAAATTTCAAATGGATTCTACTATTATATAAGATAAACTTTTTCTTGTTAAGTTAAAATCTTGCAACTTATTTTAAAATGAAAATTTTGATAAGTTCTAAGGATAGCTTGAAATTTAAAATAAATAACATATCTTCTGAGACAATCTTTTGAAAATCTTTTATACATCTTAAAAAATTGGCTTATAATTTATTATTGTATTATTGGTACCATACCCTCTCGTAGAAATTTGCTTAGTTTTTGCTCGAAGCTTTGTAATGCCTATTTCTAGCATTTATGTATATTGTAATTCTACGTGTTGTCGTTAACAATGATGTGTCTTTTAACTCATTGCACTCAGTTCTGATGTCCGATGTTATTTTAGTATAGACTGACCGACAGATAGTAAGACAGGCTGCCGCTTTTCTTTATAATGGTTGTATAACAACCTACCTACACTTGGGGTAAATAAAAAACAAATTCAACACCTCAAAGTTCAATTCCAGTTCATTTGTTGCATTCACTGACGTTGAAGACAGGTAGTACTGACATTGACATAACTTGGCGAACGAACCGCTAAAGATATGTCAGTTTACGTTGTTGCCGTGCGTATGCTTCAGTGCTTTCTGCAGCTGCATTCGTATGCGAATCACTCAACAATTGAGTTCATTTCCCGCGTCATATTGCAGTGTGTCCGTTTGGGCAGTTTTGTATAAAAAAAAAATATTCTTACTGAATTAAAATAATAAGACAACTAACTGAATAATGATTGGCCCTATGCTCCTCCTAGGAGTTAAAGGAGAATACATACATACATACAACTGAATAAGAATCTCGTAATGGTGTTACTTTTGATCTGGTCAAAACTTAAATTCCCTACACTATATGGTAGGCGTCACGCCTTCCTTTCTGAATTCACCTAGGTTTTGCTCATACTAAATTTAGTTGCATTACCTTCAGTAACGGCTGCACTACAGTATTTCGAAAACTTTGTACGTACGGGAGGTGACACACCTTCTTGTCTAAATCAACCAACTTTCTCTTCAGAGCTTACTTTCACTTTCTCTTTGAGTACAGCATTTTGAAACTTTTGCTTATATGGGAGGTACCAAGCCCTATTTTCGAATTCATTTAGTTTTTGCTCGGAGCTTTCGCTTACTATTCTTAGCATATAGTATATGTCTATTTTGGTTGCGCTATCATGAATAATGCTCATAAAATTGGACCCTGAATGATTTTTTTGTATGGGCAGTGGGCGAGTCTGTTGACCGATTTCGCTTATTTTCAATCTCTCAAGCTAGTTTTTGCGATCATCAAGTTAACTGTCTTAATTTTTCCGTGAAAAATATTTCCACAGCCAGCCAGCCACAGACGGCCATGGCTATATCGACTCAGGAAGTGCCGCTGATCAAGAATATATGGGACGTTACACTTTAACCGGATCACCTGCATACCTAAAATTTGAGTTGTTGGATCTTGCCTTTTGAGATATCAAAATGTTTGTCTAAAAATGTGCTATAAAAAATTGCTAGTGGAATTCAAAAATTCGAAATGCCGGCTTCAATATAGCGGCCTGATGGTGGACAAAAATCAGGTTTTACAATAGATTTGTCAGCTACTATTTGAAAAAAGTTATATTCATGATGAAACTCAGTACTTAGACATGTTTTCAACATTACAGACTCGATTTTATGTCGATTATCAAATCATAAATATCAGTAGAAGGGGTCTTGTCTTGTTTAGGAGCATAAAGTTAGCTTATCTGTAAATTTCGGAAAATAAGGTGTCCACTTCGAATGGGTAAACCCACTATATATTGTTTTTATGGGGGTCTTTGACCCCTTTTTCCAAAAATATTATATAAAAATTCGAGGCTCACTGCTTGGACACCCTCTTTAAATTTTCGGATGTAATCCTAGAATTTCCAAAAATGTTATTTTATTCAGTCTAAAAAGTGCTTACTCAAAAGTTTATTTTTTATATTGAAAATCGCAGTAGCAGCATTTTGGTATTTTACCGAACTTTAATGCTTTGTACTTAGAAAAAAAAAAGAAACAGTGCAGAGATAAAATTCCACAAAGAGCATTTTAACTTTAATTTTAGTTTCTATTTACAATTTCAGCGAAAGCAAAAAGCTCGTAGTTTAGAACATTTAAGGGAGAAAAAAGTGCTTTTTGTATTTTGGTTGTTTTTATTGCAAAATTCTGTAGAAAATTGAAAAACTTATTTTTCTCACTCCACGGGTCGAATTGCCATATGAACGTATTTCATTGAATAAGTGTGACCATGCCATGTATACCAGTTGATACCTTTTCCGAAAATTTTATTGCCGTACTCTCCATTCAAATTACTAAAAATAAAAAAATGTAAATAAAAAATTAATTTTTTTCCACACCAAATGAATCACATCTTACCTGTGATGACAAGCGGCATACCACCAGGCACCATTAAACATGGTAGCACAATTGTTTGCATGTTTGTCATTGTCCACATCTTTTGTAGTCCATTTAAGGCCGGCATGCATAGCAAGAGAGTCACCAGCATCTCCTGTAAAACTGCCAAGGATATTGAGAGCATAACCCCCATCTCCGCCACTAATTGCAAAAGTGCTATATTTGGCCCAACGTCGGTTGCCCTCGTAATCTTCCAATTGTATCCAGAGTTCATGTAGTGCAGATTGTGTCAATTCATATAGCTTATACAAACCAATAAAGAATTCTCCCTCCAAATTACCAAAACCATAAAGGTAATCACTCCAGTTACGTTGGAAATCGATGCTACCATCCTTTCGACGTTGAATCACCAACCATGGCGAGGTATTGCTCGAAGCAGCAACTTTTTCCAATTCACTACCAATATGCGATAGACAGTATACATAAAATGGTGCGCGATCTGAATTTGGAACTTTTATTTTATATATTCCACTGAGTGCATTTTTCCCTAATGCCTCAGCGCAATTTTTGGGTAATTTATCAATTGGTTTTTGATCAATTTCTTGGTTTTTATTTGCAAAACCATTACGTAAATCAATAAGATCTGCATAGGAGGTATCACTTTTTAAGCAAGAATTTGTGTCTTCAGTTTTCATGGGTGCGGATTGTTCTTTTGAAGTGGGAGACGTTGATTTTAGCTCCTCAAAGTCTTTCGGGATTTCCATTTTTTGCTTTGTGAACAGCTGTTCAATGCTTAAAAGATTTAAAATGTTTTTAGATAAACTAAATAGTTAAGAAAAAGTTTTTGAAAAATTTCAATACAATTACGCTGTCCTACACAAAATTTTTAATGAGATATCAACAAAATTTTTAATTAGTCTTAAACCAACCTCAGAAAGTTCTTCGAGATTATGAGAAAACATTTTTTCAAGAGATTTTATTCTAGATCACTTATGCACCGGACAATGACAGCTGGTTTCCATTTTTAGAATCATGAACTCAGACTCAATTCCTTCCCATGGTTGGAAAATGAGGACTATCTAAACCTCTGCCAATCTTTGGATCATGGCACCCGGTTAAGAATGCAACTCCGCACCGAGCTTCCAAACTCTTCATCCACTTTAAGTCCAAGCCACAGCCACCATGAAACTCCCCAAAGGGCTATTCCAATAATCAATTGGAATATCCAGTGAATCGGATACTTTAAAGGACTACTGCCTCCCGTGGTATCAGAACAATCTCTAGTCAGATTTCGTAGCAATACGATACTATTAGTATGATTCTGATCCGCCTGAGACAAATCACTCATGTCGAAATATCATGGACAATGGGATCACGTTTCTTGGTGCATCCTTCCCTTCAAGAAAGCTCAAGACTTTCTTTGGGGAAGTAATTCTACGCAAGGTTGCTATGGCCACTTTACAATGTACGACTCGATTTACTATCTTGGATTGCTTTTTAGCCCAGGAAAATAATACATTTTCTGCGAACAAATTCCCAGTGGAAATTTTTCACAGAAATTGTCTTTGTTTATGCATGATACATAGGCTGTGAAAAGTCCATTGCAAAGTCGTGTGCGCATAAAAAGTTATTCGGGCTCAAAGGTCGCTGAAATCAGTTTTTTGCAAATATCTCGCTAATGCTTACTTTTACAGCAAAATGTTGGTCTCTAATTTTGTAGCACAGGAAATTTCCTACAAAATTACGTTAAAAGTATTTGCGTACGACTTCTAGTTTAGGAGATCACCCAATTTAAAAAGTTGTTAACAGTTATGATATGAAATACTACCTATGAGTTCATATTAAAATATCTTACTTTTTAAATTGCAATAACTCTTCAATGAGAAGTTGTACAAAGAAAATTAAAATGCCGTTTGAAAGATAATTTAATTTGTGTACACATAGAAGTAACCGTTTAGAAGATATTCCAAAAAAACCCTTAAAATGCCAAAAAACCGGTTTCTATCGAATATCTTCTATACGGTTACTTCTATGTGTACACATATCGCTTATTTTTTATAGATCTTGTAATTCTCTACAAACTTGGTCCCATTATTTTTTATCGTAGTACTTACCAATTCGCAGGTATCCTTAAAAAACCAGTAATTTTGAAGCCTTAACGGTTATTCAAGAATATTTCTAAGGTCATGAGCCGTTCGAAAAAAAAAATTTTGTACGGTATATAGAAAATTAAATTATCTTTCAAACGGCATTTTAATTTTGTTTGTACAACTTCTCATTGAAGAGTTATTGCAATTTAAAAAGTAAGATATTTTAATATGAACTCATAGGTAGTATTTCATATCATAACTGTTAACAACTTTTTAAATTGGGTGATCTCCTAAACTAGAAGTCGTACGCAAATACTTTTAACGTACTTTTGTAGGAAATTTCCTGTGCTACAAAATTGAAGACCAACATTTTTCTGTAAAAGTAAGCATTAGCGAGATATTTGCAAAAAAATGATTTTAGCGACCTTTGAGCCCGAATAACTTTTAATGCGCACACGACTTTGCAATGGATTTTTCACAGTTTGTGTATCATGCATAAATAAAGACAATTCCGGTGAAAAATTTCCACTGGGAATTTTTTCGCACAGAAGCTCTTTTTTCGTCTTATTTTCCTGGGCTATTTCACCACTTTGCCATATACTTTACGTGACAATTGGGATAATAGAGTCCAAAAGTCACAATGACACAGTAGATGTTCCAAGTTCTCATCTGCACCGTCATAGCAGCGACATCTGTTGTGAGCGATGATGCCCATTCTGTGAGCGAAGATGCCCATTCTGTGAGCATGGTAAGTGATAGCTCCTACAACGGTTCTACATGTTATACGAGATAAAGAGAGAAAGTAGTCTGCTTATGCAACGGACGCCAACGCTTTCCATTACATGTTTCAATTCAGCTTGGAACGTGGTGGTGTTAGCTTTAATCTTGCTTTATGTGTAGTAATGAAAACTCCAGCTCTTACTCCTGCGGGTGTCTGTTGTTCGGTTAACCCGGAAATTTGTCGAATCTATGTCCACAAGAATTTTTCTAACAAGACAAATAGTTGGTTTGCAATAGTTGGTCGACATTTAATTTAATATTTCCAAATTCTTTGAAGCTAAACCCCTTAAGTTCTTTAATTCGGAGCGCAGTTTTAAAAACTATTGCTTTCACATATAGGTTGATAGGTGGTATATTTAGGACTACATATAAGATCTAACTGAGGTTGTTTTTGGAACATCCAAGCACATTAGACGTTAAATTCTTTCTTACTGTTTGAGGAGAGATTTATTTTCAAGTGCATTCCACCAGAAAAACAATCCACATGGTAGAATTGGCCTAACAATAGAACAGTCTAACCAGTGCATCAACTTAGATTCTAAACCCCAAGTGCGACTAACCATAACTTTGCAAGCATAGAAGGCATTGTTAGTTTTCGCTACGCGTTATTCAATTCTTTCTTTCTCGCAATCTAAATAGAATGCTAGAAACTTTGATGTTTTTAATAAACTTATGGTGTTTCCTTCAATATGAATTAACCTGAAAGGTGGTATTTGATGTTTTCTCAGAAAAAGCGTGGCCAGAACACAGCTATTACATGACCAAACTCAATATCTAAAACTTTCTTCGTTAATTTTATTTCTTGCAATTTCTTACTTTAAATTTAGTGAATCAATCCTTAGACGCAAATTATCATTCGATATTTGCAGCGTTACCAAGCGTTGTTCTAGATTTTTGAGAACTGCATCATCATAAATATTTGAAGCTAAAGTCTTGTAGAAAAATATTTTCTTTTTAAATAATAATTTTATTAAATTTTTTTATTTTCATTTTCCTTACCAGATTATCTGCTGAACTATATAAATCATTCGGAATAGATTCCGCGGAGATCAATAGGAGCAATGATAACAGTGCAGAAATTGCGACAAACATCTTGTCTACTGTAAAGCAGTTTTTGGACTGATTAAAGCCGTGAACGAAAATTTATTTTAAGCATTCATAATCAGTGTAATGTTTTTATAGTATATGTATTTTCTATAAAATTATTTAAGAGATTACAAATTCTAAGAATAAGAAATAACAACTTGTGCAAAAAGGGAATTTATTTTTCATTTCGTAGAAATTTTCAAGCAGAATAAATACTTATGAAGATGAAGAGAGTACCTCAAAGCAAAGCAAAGAGTACTTCACAGAGGCAAAATCAATAACTATTTCAAGCCTGATACATGAGATGGCGGGACTTTGTTTCTGACTAAAACAATAAAAGCAATAAAATGCAATTAAACTTATAATACAGTCATTTGTCATTTGTATTTGTCGATACTCATGGATGTTTTTCTCTATAATAAATGTTATACATATCCGATATTCGGATCCTCTTTATTTTTTTACCCTACACCCAGGGTATATTCACTTTGTCCCTCCATTTGTAACGCAAAGAAGCTGGCGTGGCGTCACCTCCTGAGTCGATATAGCCATCTTTATCCGTCTGCTTGTTTGTCTAGCTATCTCTTTTTTAAAGGTATTTTTCGGAAACAAGATACTTAAATGAAATTTGGTATACTGTCTCCGTCGTCAAAGTTAGCTCGTGTTATGGAAAATGAGTGAAATCGGTCAAGGAACACGCCTGCTACCAATACAAAAAAATATAATCAAAATGCAATAATTAGAGCATTATTCGCTATAAAGCAACCAAAATATGCCTGAATACTATGTATAATAAATTAAAGCTAAAACAGAGGGCGTGGCACCTCCCATATAAGCAAAAATTTCAATAAGCTATGCTGAACTTATTTTTTGACTCAGATACTAAAAGTAGAAGATACGGGCTCCCAGCTAAAACAGGGCGAAATTGGGCAAGAAGGCGTGGCACCTCCCATAAAAACAAAAGTTATGAAATGTTATACTTTAAACGTTTTTTGAGATAATCCAACAAAATTTCGCTCAGACACTAAGAAAAGTAAGTGTAACATCTGAGCAAAATCTATGTGATTTCGTACAAGAGACCGTGGCACCTCCCGTATAAGCAAACTCATTTCCAAAAATCCCGGAAAACTTTTCAAGTAACCCCATTTTATACATTTCGAAACAGCTCGAAATTACTATCTATCAGCTCGAAGAAAGCTCAAAATTCGTGAGTAGTTTTTTTTTTCGACTGCTACCAATATTTTCAGTGTTATGTTGCTTAAATGTGTCTTTTAAGCTAGTCAAATCATCTTTCTGAGTTTTCCGCTTTTCCTCAGCGTTTTGAAACAAACAGCTCGAAATTTTTTTCTAGCAGCTCGAAAAAAGCTCGAAAAACTGGTATAGGTTTCATTTGCGAATGCCAGAAATGACTAGCTAACTTTTGGGGGAAAATCAAATTTTTCCGATTTTTCGGAAACTATTGGGCTTAGGAAAATTGGGATGGCTGTCGACAGCAGCTCGAAAAAGGCTCGAAAAACTGGAATAGATTTGATTTGCGAAAGCCAGAAATGACTAGTTTACTTTTGAGGGAAAATCAAATTTTTCCGATTTTTCGGAAAACTATTGGGCTTAGGAAAATTCGGATGGCTGTCGACAGCAGCTCGAAAAAAGCTCGAAACTCATGCGTAGTTTTTTTTTACTGCAACTGTTATTTTCAGTGCTGTCGTGCTTTTATGTGTCTTTTAAGCTAGTCAAATCGTTTTTCCGAAAATTCCGCTTTTCCGTGGCGTTTTGAAACAGCTCGAAATTTTTTTCTAGCAGCTCGAAAAAAGCTCAAAAAACTGGTATAGGTTTCATTTGCGAAAACCAGAAATGACTAGCTTTCTTTTTTTCACCTCAAAATACGGGTATTTGAATTATTTTTTCACAAATGCCGTTTTCAAGTTCAATTCCACATTTTTTAAACTCTTTCATCTCCAATTAGGGGGCTTGGAAACACACTTGATGAAAGCTTGTGATCAGTCAAATTAGCAATAGCAAATGCGTCTATATCCAATATACAGTGACTCACGAAATTGATCACGCTTTGGCTTTGAATGCAAACAACCAATAAAAAGTCTGAAATGGGTTTGTATTTTTAATGTGTCTTTATTTTGGTAAAACTGCATTAAGTAAAGGAAAATAAACAGGGGACAAATTCCATGAAAACTCTTTCTTAAATAAAAAATAATAAAACAACATCAAAAATACTCAGCGTGATCAATTTTGTGACTTCGCATTATGAATATTTTGTATAGCCTCCTAGTGCATCAATAACTGCTTTTATTCTTCTGGGCATACTATCTAGAAGAGTTTCACAAATTTCTGGTGCAATAGCATCTCAAGCATTTTGAGCCTTAGGCCAAAATTCATTAAAAGTACTAATTTAAACTTCCACCGATTTTCTCAACATGCCCCATAGGTACTCAAAAGGATTGAGGTCTGGAGATTACGAGGGACATTTTAGTGTTGTAATTCCATTATCTGAAAGCCGTTTGTGTGTCCTCTTTGCAGTGTGTTTTGGACTATTGTCCTGCTAAAAGACAATAATCGAAGCATTTACTTTCAAATCTTGTAAAGTACCAAGCAAATGACTTCGTAGAATTTCACTGTTAGACTCTGCTGTTATTCGACCTTCAACTTTGGTAACTCTACCAACACCTCTTGTGGTCAAACATACCCACACAATTATTCAGCCTTCTCCAAACTGAAGTGCGGGCTTAAGGTAGTATGGCTGAAGTCTCGAACCCTTACTCCTCTAAATCCACTCACTGATTTCTGATCCTAAGTGTTTTATTTTGGTCTTATTTGACCATATAACCTTCTCCCAATCGTAAGCGCTCCAGTCTTTGTAACATTTGACAAACTCTCAACGCAACTTTCTGTGCCTCAATCTCTTTTAACTTTTGCACGCCCTTTGAGTCAACAAAGTTTGAGTTTAGAGGAGGCTCAATAACGATGTGGGTATTTTTGACCACTAGAGGTGCTAGTAGAGTTACCAAAATTGAAGGTCGAATAACAGCAGAGTCTAACAGTGAAATTCTACGAAGTCATTTGCTTGGCATTTTACAAGATTTGAAAGTAAATGCTTCGATTATTGTCTTTTAGTAGGACAATAGTCCAAAACACACTGCAAAGAGGACACAAAAATGGCTTTTAAATAATGGAATTACAACACTTAAATGTCCCTCGTAATCTCCAGACCTATAATGATGATATCTTGTCTTCAGTTGAAGATGGGACATTATCTGCCTTCTGATACCAAAGGGCAGGTGGACACAAGTTTGTATAGTGCGGGTGTGCATGCTAGCGGTTCCTGGTCTAAGCTCGTCGCCAAATGTCGGGGTTCGTGCACTACACTTACTTGACCCAATATCATAATATAAAAGAATCATGCACAGGTATAAAGAAAAAAAAAAAACCAAACAGCAGAAAAAATAAACAAAATCCTTAACTGGATTCAAACTCAATAACTACAGCAAATGGTTACTTAAAAGACGCAAGGGAAAAACCGAAATGGCCAAATAGATATGCACTCTAAATGCGAAGAGAAATAAAACCGTCTAAAAGTAAGGTAAAGGAAAAAATGCTTAATTTGAGTATGAGGCAGAAAAAGTGTAACATTGCCTCGGGTCTAAACCCATACCCAACCATCGTTATGAGAGACCCATGTTCTCTCCCTAACCCATCCAAAAGTATTCAATTCAAACTACCAACTATTTCATCATCATCGCAAGACTATAAAAATTCTTACTCTTTATTCATGTTTTTATATGATTCAAAAATTCAAGATAAAATAGAATTGATTATAAAGTTTGACATTATCCTTAGATTTATACTATTAGCAAAATAAACAACCATTGAAGTTGTTAACAAAATGGTTTCAAATAGCTTTTCTTTTTTAACAACTAAAAAAAAAATTAAACAGCTAAATACTTTCGAAATTTCATATCAAATAAAAATATTTTGTTAACAATGTTAACATTGTGAAATCTAACCAGCAAAAGAGAATATTTTCGAAAAATCAGTGCAATGAATAGAGATTAACAAAATGAGTGCTTAAATAGTAGCAACCACCGAGGAACGTTATGAAAATGAAACAATAATCATTATCGAATTTGAGAACAATTCTAATACATTTCGAGCTTAACTTAGTTACTCAATCTCTCTGCATTGCATAGATTTTGTTTTTGTACTAATTATCGAAACTAGTGTAAAGCAATAAAACAAAATAAAATATATATATTTGTAAAAATCACTTACTTTGCTTCTCCATCGTCGACGTTGAGCTCAGCGTTGCGATGATTTAAGCTGCTTCTTATGCTTTAAATTTTCTCATTAAATTTCGAACATACTTATGTATGTATTCAAATTATGTTATAACTTTTTAAGTTGACTCTCTTTTGCTCAGTTGAAGATTTTTCTTCTTCTTTTCTTTCAATCTTATTAATAAATTTAAGATTCGAGATTTAAGATTAAAGATACTCTTAACACATTAAGGACCAAGCTAGGTTAAAATTTTAATGATATTTCGAAACTAAATTTTAACGAAAATTTTAAAAATTAAATTTTCCTGAAAATTCAAAACTAGATTTAATAAAGATTTCAAAAATCCATTCTAATGGAATTTAAAAATTATTTGTGTGAATGTGTATAGCTTTATAAAACCATTTTAGATTGTTGCTTGTTTTTAATTTAAAATTCAAGAAAAAAAAATTAACATGACCAATTTTAATTTTAATTATTTGTGTTTTTATCACTAAATTTGTTATTCTATTAATGATTTGTTCTAAGTTATATTTAAATAAACTTTCCAAAAAAAATGCATTTAGTTAAGTTTTAAAAGAAAATGAACCAAAATTCAACTGTGCAATCTTAGGCTAATTAATTTTAAGTAGTTTAATTTATATAGTTTTGTTTTCCAAAACTTCGCCTAGACTTAGACAGGTAGTATTATTAAAAAAACTTATTTAAATTTATATAATTCATCCAATATTTGCACGAAAGTTTAATTTAAAATATGAAAATATTTCCGGTATTTTACTTCTAACAACACTAAATTAGATCTTACAAAATTATCTGAACTATTTTAGTAATAGAAATATGAATTTAATTTGCTAGACGAATTCGATTTAATGCAATAAAGTATCAATTATTTATTAATGCAATTAAGGCGAAATTCCGCGTTCGGTAAAAAAAAAATTCTGGCTGATACTAAAATGGTGACGATAGCAAAATGGCGTTGAACAAAAAATATGTCATTGAGAAACTTGAGGCCAATTTTGGTGCTGATCTGCGAACTAAATGATGTGTACATTTAATGATGAAATTTTGGTGGTAAATCATAAAATTATGCGCATCTCCAGACTTCTTACTGAAGATGCGCTGGTAACTTGAAACCCGATGATTCGATTTTATAAATGTTGAAGGTTATCAGATGTCTCAATGAGACTCCCATGGACATGCATCCACGTGCTCGTTACTCTAAAGAAAATGGTTTTCCTTTTATAAAAATAAATGGTTTCTAAAATTGTTAAAAATTTACCGAAAATCAGTCTCCGTCTGAATGAAAATGATGAAAGAATTATTCTGCTTTTCAACTATTTATCTGCTTTTTCAAATTTTTAATGCACTTTTCAAATTGAATTCACGATTTTAATAATTTGCAATTTAACTTTGAAACACACAATTTATGATGATCTGCACTCTTCGGCTTTTAAATAGGAAAGAACCAGAAATCTAATTCGGCTTTTCAACAGAGTTCTGATAAAATACCGCTTTGCCCAAAAACACTTGATTTTTGGCTAAACGGTACTCTATCAAAACAACTTCACCAAAAAAAAATCGAAGTTTGTTCGGCAAAAACACGCATTATACACTCTATTAGAGCTTTGCATAATATGTACACTGCAACTTGCAATATATAAAACATATATATCCAGTTCCAAGTTGAAAAGGTGTAGAGTGCATAGCTGAAAAAAACTGTGCACACACAACCGAACATAAATACAGGAAAATAATTGTATACAGAAGTGGGCATCATGCAAGATGTTTCAATCGTGCACAAAACATAGAATTTGTATAACAGTTTGAATAGTTCATGTTTTGTGTATCTCTATGATATATTTCGATTGCCTATTACAGACCTCAACCCTTTTGAGTACCTATGGGGCATATTGAGAAAATCGATGGACGGTTAAATTGGTACTCTTAATGAATTTTGGCCTAAGACTCAAAATGCTTGAGATGCTATTGCACCAGAAATTTGTGAAACTCTTCTAGATAGTATGCCCAGAAGAATAAAAGCAGTTATTGATGCACTAGGAGGCTATACAAAATATTCATAATGCGAAGTCACAAAATTGATCACGCTGAGTATTTTTGATGTTGTTTTATTATTTTTTATTTAAGAAAGAGTTTTCATGGAATTTGTCCCCTGTTTATTTTCCTTTACTTAATGCAGTTTCACCAAAATAAAGACACATTAAAAATACAAACCCATTTCAGACTTTTTATTGGTTGTTTGCATTCATAGCCAAAGCGTGATCAATTTCGTGAGTCACTGTATTTCGATCAAAAACTGCCAATCAAAATAAATGTCCATTGGAGATTGCTTTTTTTTTGTTTTGACTACTAAAATTCTCGAGCAAAATTTTTTAGAGCTACGCCAAAAAATACCAAAGGCTGTAAATCGGCCTAAATCTAAGGCTAAAAGGGAATGGAAAGGAAACGTCAAGCCTTATGAAGTTCGTTTAGCCACACAAAGTTCCGTTCAAAAGTATGGCTGTGACAACTATGAAAGATTTTATCCTATTTTGCTGCAGAAAACCTTTCGTATCTTATTATCCAAGGCTGGAAAGCAAAAAGTGCATGTACATCATGGCCAATATGAATGGTTGAAATTTGAACCAACCCTCAAAAACGGTCAATTTTCTGTTATATTTTGTAAATTTTCAATACTTCTTACCATAAATTTACTATACTCGTATCACAAATAATTATAAATTTAACATTGCTTATAGCTTTATTCAATTCCTTGCCAAAAATGGTTTGAACATTACAATCTGTTAAGGCTTTTCTAAGTTATGTACAATTATTTGAAGGTGTGATTGTCGATTCTCACATTTATTCTTTTTGCACCATCTCAAAATCCACAAAAAAAATCAAAAATTTGGTATTGTGGTACATATAAGTAGGTAAATGTGGTATACTTAACCATACAACCAAATATAAAGTTTGAAAGGTATGAAATGAGTTCATAATAACATTTACATTGGTTCTCAAACTCATAAATTTTATAGAAAAAATAAACAGCAATCAAATAATATTAAGAATAACACGAAATATTCATATACCACATTAGCGAATCCCGACTATACCACACTGGCCAATTTTTAGAAATTACAAAATTCTAAAATAAAATGGGAAACTTTGTGAATTTACACAGTTAAACACTTATTTCGAAATATATAGCACTTACCTTTATTGAATATAAATAAAACTTCACCAAAAAGCAACTTTTTCTTAACAAAATTTTTTTGCAAAAAATCCGGAAAAAAAATCAACCACACGCGACTTAAGTTTTGTTCAACTGACACCGGAAAAATTTTGTTTGGTGCATGACAGCAACACATCCCTGGTTTTTCATGATTTCTGATAGGATAAAAGCAATGACGTTCGCAGGTTCTTTCCCAATTCGGAGACATGCGACCATACCACATTGAAAAACTATACCACAATAGCATCAGTTCCCCTAATAAGTATATGGTTATTATGAAATCATATTGACGTTTATTAAGTTACTATAATTGTTCCAAAACAGAAAAGTAATCAGAGAATGTAGCATTCGCGTAAAGTTACAAATTTCACAATAATTAATATTAAATCAGTATTTCGTATGGCATTACAATACAAAATATTGAGTCAAAAATCCATAATTTAATGACTGAAAACTTGCAATATGAAACTTTAATTGTCTGTGTTTAACATTTTACGTTATAACTTGGTGTTTCTACACTTTGCTGTAACTTAATGCTGTATACTTATACATCATATGAAGTTGCATGATATTAATTATCACATGTCGCTGTAAAATTTTGTTTTGTAATTATCCCAAAATGATTATATTATTTTTATTTTACTTTATTTCCACTACCGTTCTCTTGTATTTTGTTGTTTAATTATTGTGGGTAGCACTTCTGTTTCCTGCACAAAGGAGCTGTAATTTGTAGGAAAATTAATATTTATTATGCACAAAAAAGGGAAAAAAATTCCCTAAAGTGGCAAAGTAACATTTTCAGTAAAAGTCTAAGCACGAGTTTACTTTGTGAATTTTTGACTTTCAATTGACCTAATTTGTTCATTCTTCAATCTGTTTTCTTATGCAAAATAACCTCACGCAGAAATCCTTTCTTTCAGTCTATGTTCGAAAGTTTAAAAGTAAAGTGACAATATTGATACTGTAGTTTTAATTGAAAAACTTGAATCAATAAATTTGCTAGCAAGATAAATAAATAACAAAATTGACAAAAATACTGTTGTCAAACGGAAACTTTGGTGTAAAAAAGTTGTCTACGTTGGGTGTCAATGAAAAGTTTCGTGTAACTTTGGTTTCTAACTACGGTGTACCTACTAAATGGGAGAAACTAATAAATCACAAGAACAATGAACCGTTTTATTGTTCTGCAAAAAAATTCGAATTAATTTGGTATCTTTAATTCAGACACTTGAAGTACAATCGTGAATTACTTAGTTGATTAGCAAATGTTTCTATACAGTAGAGTGGTTCAATATTTATGAAAATTTTGAGTGTTGTCAAAATCTCGGTAGTCACGCTTCAAAATATACCTTGAACTCATAAAGCTCTCAAACCAAAATTTCAACACAATCAGACCATGATTTTTCAGATTGATGATATAAATTATGTGTGAAAATTATAAATATGAAAATCATATCAAATTTGAGTAGTAATTCATTATGTGCAAAATTTATAAAAGTAAGTAAGTAAATTTATTGAGCCTTTAAATCAATAACAATAGTACATAATAAAAATAGTAACGGAATCGATCTGGGTATCCACATTTACATATGTACATCAAAAACAAAATGTCAAATGTATTTTGTACCAACGCACAGTGTGTTGAGCCCATACAAAAAATGGTCAAAAATAGAAGGAGTGGTTGGATATCGATGAAGTTTGGTACTTTAAATAATTTGGGGCTGCTGAGCTCAAAAATGATTTCAGATTTGTTGTGAACTTTATAGTTTTGCTAAAAATTAGTTGTTTAGGACGATTTTCTTAAGCCCCATGTATAACGATTTTTTTATTTATCTTTAAAATATGTAAATATGTGTTTTTGTAATATTCGTAGTAGAAATAATGTTTTATGAACTTTTGAAACCATTTGTGTTAATAAAAACAAAAAAAAAATTTTCAACATAAATTTTATATTTCATTTAAATTTTTCATTTTAAGCAATTAAAAAAAAAAAAAAAAATATTTCTAGGACGAAGTAGGAAAAGTTATTTGCAGTTCCTGGTTATATAGAATCCGTACTTGAAGGTTAAGAAAAAAAACGGCACTTATTTTTATAGGATTTGTTTTTTTTTTTCATCGAAATTTGTCAATTTCTGAAGTTTTCATTTGATAATATCATATATTTAAACCACTACAATATATATTAAATTATTTATTTTCAAAAATTTTTTAATTCTATTTATTTACCTAAATATTATTTATAATAAAAAACTTAACCTCGCTTAGTTTAATCAAAACACAAATTTTTGATAATTATTTGTTTAAGAGAACCCAAAACGAATTGAAGAAAACATCATTTTTTTTGAAACATATCTCAACTTAGAAGTGTCACAGCGTAGCCAAAACTGAGTTTTTCCACAAAATATTTCGGTTTTATTTTACTGATACAATTACCTGTCGATTGATACCAATATTGTTAGGTTTTGATTCACCAAAAATTTTGATTTTTGTCTATGGGCCAACGCAGTGTGCAACGATTCGATCCGGAGAAATTTTTGAGTAAAAAAACAACACAGCTTTGCAAGAAAAACCAATGCCCATTTTGGCTAAAAATGCAAAATGAATACCTAAGGAAGCATTAGCAATGAATACTAAATTCTGGCAAAAATTTTGGCTTTATACACTTTTTTCGTAAGACGCCTTGCTTTTGAGTAAAAAATCGTTTTACCGACCAAATAATAAAAAAACACAACAAAATCAATCCTGAGACGCGAACAGTATCTATACCCAAAAATAAATAAATTATAATTTTTAAACGTCAAAATACTTTCAAGAAAATAGTCGTTATTTCTAAAGCACCCTCGGGTATCTATATTCTTAAGAAAAAAAAGTTGTAATCAAAAACATGTTTTCTTTAGCCAAAATGTGCCTCCTGAAAAAAAAAGAGCTCTAATGGTTTTTCTAGGAATGCAAAAAAAAATTTGACGGATTTTGTTTTTAAGAGCCGTTCTTATTTATGATTGGGTTTCCGGATGATTTTTTTTGCTATATACAAAATCGAACCGGTCTGTTTTTCAAGCTTCACCATCTGGGATTTTGCTGGAAAACTTGTATAGTTTAAACGCTTCTCAACTGAATTTCAAGTTCGGACCTATTTTGAGATGACAGTAAATCAGGATATTAGCAAAAAGTTTGCTCCTTTACTCCTAAGATTAATAAAAACCCACCAAGGCCTATTTTTTAGGTCTTCCATAATATTTTTTGTCTGGAAGAAAGTCAAAACTTTTTTCATTTATGAATCCAACACAGAAATGGTATTTTTCCCGGACTGCGAGTTAAAGTATTTTTAATAATTCCAAATACAATTCACTTCTATAGTCTTAGTTAAAAATAAATCACCCTTATCATCTAATTCGATTTCAAATGGCACTAAATTAAATAGATATTTTGCTATCATACATTTTGGTTTCCAGCATCGAAATTGAAAATTTTTCCAATCAAAATCAAATCAGATAAAAAGGCTGATACGATTTTCATTGCAAAAGTTTTTGATTTCGATTCTGGAGATTAAAATTCATTATAGGAATATCTCGGTTCGATTTAATTCAAATCGAAATCGAATTAGATTAAAATGGCGAATGCAATTTTCGCATTTTTTAAAGATCTTCTATTCCTTTAATGGCTAAAAAAAAAATATTATTGTAATAAAAATTCTTGAGGTCATCCGCTACCCAACTACAATTAAACATTATTTAAAAAATTAAATTGCAGATGTTAAAGCAAAATTGTGCTCTATTTGGCGTTGAATGCCCCAAGCACATGTAAATACTTAGTAAGAAAAGTGTAAAAACGTGAATCGCACCTAAACGAACGAAATTCATTTGAACTTTTCGCAACTAACTTTCTTTCGCTGTGGTTTTAATGAATTCTGAAGTAGCTCCATCTTCTTTTGTGGTAACTAATAACTTTTTAATATATTCTACTAAAAAAGTTTTACTTTTCGTTTAACAATTTAAGTTATACGACTTCCTACTAGAAGGAGAATATAGGTATAACGTTTGATGTAATTCCACATTTTAAACTTCGTATGAATGCATTTCATTCGATTTTGTACAGTTTAATATATTGTTAATGTTATAAATTATAAGAAAACGGTAGAAAGTCTATAAATACAGCTATTTAAAAATCGTAAAAATTGTTACCTAAAGCCAACCATTTATTTTTTTTTTTTTTGGCTAAAATATCCGCAAAAAAACGATATTTCCAAGTTTAACATTACTGTAGATCTCTTAATTATACCCTACACCCAGGGTTTATTCACTTTGTCCTTCCGTTTGTAACGCAGAGAAGGAGGCGTGGCAGATATAGAAAAGTATGTATATTCTTGATCAGCGTCACCTCCTGAGTCGATATAGTCATGTCTGTCTGGCTGGCTGGGTGGCTGGCTGGGTGGCTGGCTGGGTGGCTGGCTGGCTGGCTGTGTGTGGAAATACCCTTTTTGGGAAACTAAGCAAGATAATTCAATAAAATTTGATGTACAGCCTTCGACGTCAAAGTTAGCTCGGGGGATTGAAAATGAGCGAAATCGGTCAACGTACACGCCTACCGCCCATACAAAAATTATATTCAAAATGCAACTTTTTGAGTTTTTTCACGATAATGCAACCAAAATACAAATAAATATTACGAATTGTAAGCGCAAGCTCTGAACAAAAACCAGGAGAATTCGCAAAAGAGGGCGTGGCACCTCCCATATAAGCAAAAACTTCAAAGCGCTATACTGAAAGTGTTTTTTGAGATAATCAAACTAAATTTTACTCAAATGCTAAGAACTATAAGTTTAAACTCTGAGAAAAAACTGGGTGAATTTGGACAAGAGGGCGTGGCACCTCCCATATAAGCAAAACTTTCAAAATACTGCTGTGTAGGGTATTTAATGTTTGGCCAGGCCAAAGGTAACACCCTTACTAGTTTTAAGTTAATTTTTGCTTTAATTTCAAAAAGTTAAAAACTTTAAAATTTTTTGAGTTTTTTTTACATCTTTTGAATTTTTTTTTGACTATATAGTATATACACTCATATCAATTATTTAGTGTTTTCAATATTTCAGAATTCATTTTCTACAATTTTTTCAACTTTTTGCAATTTTAAACATTTTTGGAAATTTATGAAATATATCGTTTCTTTATACTCCATCTGGCACACTGGGATTGTTTATTTTTTTCTAGTATTTGAACATTTATCAACTTATTCATGATTTTTATTAAATAAACCAAATTGTGAGCATGCAAAATATAAAAACCAAAACTCACATATGAATAACTCGTATAATAAATGACTTTCTGAGTGACTGAGGTAGATTTAATACACCTCTTGTGTATGTGCGCATTTGTTAATCAAATGACTTGGAAACATGGCAACATGTTCTGCAACAAATCTGTGAGTGAACAATTTATTTCGACTACTGCAAATGCCAATAATTATTACAAATGAAGCAAATAAATTACTTGAGGTGTACGAGCTGAATACCTTAATTCCTTTGCCCAATTTTCCGGTGTGATTATTCAACAAACAGTTGTTGTATGTTAAATAGTAAATAACAATATATATAACAGCTGTTTGGAATGAAAGAGAAAATTGTCAGCATCACTGCTCTCAATGAAGAAATAGAAAATAAATTAAATTAAATTATTATTAACCAAATGTTTCGCCAAAGTATTTGGAAATATTCCTCAAAAGTAAAATCTTAAGTAAAATCCTAAAGTAAATTCTTATTATATAGAGAGGCATTTTGATACATCTACTCAGCAGAGCTATTTATTTGCCTCCAACGAACATCTGACATAAGTTGCGTATGCTGATGAGATACATTTGCCTCCTTTCATAAATTTCAAAGTAGATTTCAATGTCATTTCTAGTGAGGGCTTACAAAAGTTTTTAACTTATTTTGAGTTCGCTAGGCTTTTGCCTACCGCATGCTCCCGTAGCCTCCACTATAGTTGATCAGGCTTTTATTCTCCTATTGCCGAACGAAGTATTGAGTGAAGGTTCTTGTTGCATCACTCTAAGCAAAAGAAATCTTCTCTCTCATTACCTTTATTTTCTTTGTGTTCTCGTGCCCAGGCTATATTATATCTAAGACGAATAATAAGACTATAATCTGGATACGATTAGAAGCTTGAAGAAGTTCATAACACTCTCAGATTAGCTTTCTCTATGCTTGAGATACTTAGACATTTTTTGAAGCATAACTCTTTAACATGTATCTCCGCCTCCCGAAATAGATGTTGTTGCTACAGAAAAGGACTAATATTTCTATTTCTAAAAGATTCTTACAAATCAAGAACTTTTGTTCCCGCAAAATCTGTTAATGTATTAGTAAAATCTTTGAACTGGGCTATCAATGTTTTCGATAACTATAATGCATAAATAGTTTACTCAGAATCTTTACTGCAACATTTAAGTGAATTGCCACTTTTAACCACAAAAACAATATGAACAACAGGAAATGCAACTCATCATATCCGACCTCAACTATTCCATTCCATTCCATCAGACTAGTCATTCATTTCAAGTTGATGGAAAGCACCACCACTGGCATCGACATAACATGGCATACAAACAAACACAAAAACATATCTCAATTTATGCCGTTGCTATGCGTTTGCTCCAGTGCTTTCTGCAGCTGCATTCGAACGCGAATCACTCAACAATTGAATTTATTTCCTGTGTTGGATTTCAATGCGTAAAGGCTACATGTTCATTCATGCAGCGAATCCGAGCATATTTTTCTGCATGTTCACAGATTTCACAAAAAAAAAAAAAAAAAAATAAACTTTTATTGATGTGGAATTATAAAAACCCAGTGTGCCAGACGGTTCATATCTTCGCTTTTTTACCCGTTACGGATCCGTTACTTATCCGTTTGCGGGAGAAATTCAAAAAAAAAAAAAAACGATTCGCTTTTTTTTTGGGAATCTCTCCCGCCAACGGACCAGTAACGGATAAAAAAGCGGAGATTTAAACCGTCTGGCACACTGGGAAGAAAATTATTTTTCAAAAACGAAAATATTTTTGTATTTGTGGTATATGTGAAAAAATGCAAGTTATCATATCGATTTAGAATCAATTTATGTATATATTTCAAGTAATTTTTCTCTGTGTTGCTTAGGATAGTACTTCTAAGTTTTGTAACTTTACATGGACCATATTTGAATGCAGCAGTAGATAGCGCATTCTTAACCCATTTCCAACTGCTGTTTGGTAAAAAGAACAGTAAAATTGTGCATTTTCTATAATTTAGTAAGTAAATGATATCAAAAGATAACTGACCGTTTCCATCTTAATTTTTTTCGAAATTTACAGTTGGGTTATCAGACTTTTATAAAAATTTACAGAGCTATTTGCAGACCTCTTATTATTAGTGCCCTAAAAATACCTACCCTAAGCCAACAACAAAAAACTAGTATCGCCGGTGGCCAAATTTTGGCATTTTACTTACAGATAAACAAACTTTTTCCGAGTACCGTTCGGTAAAAAATAATGCCAGATCATTCAGTATTCATTAATCATTTGGATGCAGCAGGCTCAGTGTATCTCCAAACCGAATAGCATAAAAATTGGTGTAGTGCTTGTGCCGGTAAGGGTCCAAAAGTATCGAGAAACATCCAAAAATCGATTAAAGTCTAAGAGTATCGAAAAACATCCAAAATGTCGGTAAAAGTCCAAATGTATCAATGTATCGGTAAAAGTCCAAAATTATCGCGAGACATTTAAAATATCGGAAAAAGTCCAAAAGTATCGAAAAACATCGAATACCTATATCGGAAAGAGCCCAAAAGTATCGAAAAATATCCAAAATACCGGTAAAAGTGCAAAAGTATCGAAAAACATCCAAAATATCGATAAAAGTCCAAAATTATCGAAAAACACCCAAAATGTCGGTAAAAGTCCAAAAGTGTATCAAAATATCGGTAAAAGTCCAGAAGTATCGAGAAACATTCAAAATATCGGTAAAAGTCCAAAAGTATCGACAAACTTCCAAAATATCGATAAAAGTCCAAAAGTATTAAATAACATCCAAAATATCGGTGCAAAACGTTGACAAAGTGCAACGCAGCAGGTTTCGTGCAAGCAAGAGAAAAACAACAACAACAAAATTTCTCTCACTCCACTATCTCATTCACTTTCTTAACAACACAGCATAACACGTGGAACAAAAAACTGCACTTGCAGCCCACTGTACTCTAACTGGACACTCACCAAACTTTGACGATGTTAGAGTCCCAAGGGGAAAAGAAGTGCTTCAAAAACCCTTCTGAAGTGCATCCTTTTCACCAATAAGCGCTTCCGCTCCGTAAGAACAATACTTTCTTTTTAACATTGCATGTCATAGGATGTAAGCGAGAAAAAGCTTACCGCAGCCTTACCAAAAAAAGAGTTTTTAAAGCGCTTATTTGTAATGCTGTGGTAAGCGTTTTTTCAATAAAATTAAAAAAAAGAAAAAAAAAAGAAAAAAAAATAAAAAAATGCCAGCGCCAGGATTTGAATCCACGACCATCCGCGTGCTAGATATTTTTTCTTACATTTACCAACCCTTTAGACCGCTACACCAATGCCCCATAATATGAAGAGGTATTAAATTTGTATATTAAGCAAATGTTGTCCAAGCACAATTTGACATACAAATGCTCCTGCAGCATTACATAGAATCATTGTGCAATCAGTTTCAATTCAAGTAAGCAAAAGTAAATAAAAAAGAGAAAGGAAAACAGAAAAGTGAAATAAAAAAAGGTAGAATAAAAAATATTTTAATAAAAAAAAAAATAAAGCAATAACAAATAAAAAAAAGGAAAAAAAAATCACCCGGGCTGGGTTTAAACTCACGTTGTTCTTACTGCAGCCTTATATGGAATCATTGTGTAATCAATTTCAATTCAGTTAAACAAAAGTAAATTAGTAAGAGAAAGGAAAATAGAAAAGTGAAATAAAAGATTTTAATAAAAAAAATAAAGCAAAAAAAAAAGTAAAAAAAAATAAAATCTCCCGGGCTGGGTTCGAACTCACGTTGTTCTTACTGCCGCCTTATAAAAAATCATTGTGATAGTGCTTCTAAATTTCTATGGGGATAAGCACTTTTGAAGTGCTTGGATCAGAAGTGCTAGAAATTTTTCCTCTTGGGATATTACACGAAGAAAAAAACTACGCGCGGAGACTTACACTCGAAATGATACACATACTTAATACACCTACACAATTTTGACATTGTAAGTAAAACTGTTTATAATTGTGTATTTAAGTTTTGTAATTTATGTATGTGGCAATCGAAATATCGGAATATCTCTTCGCTTCCTTTCTCACAAACTTTAAAAACGAACTTATCGCAAAAATTTTGGGGTCAGCTAACTTCACAATGACTGTAAAAATTTTATTTTCTGACATTGACAAGTCAATACATGCCTATTTTCTTATACAAAAGTTTGAAGAAAGTGCGAAGGCCCACGCTGTATATTCTACACCACAGTAACTTTCATATATAATATCAAAAATCCTTTAAATGTTTAACTCGTAAAACGGGAGCAGAAAAAAAACCTTTCACGTATTTATATATAGTTATGGAACAAGGGTTTTGCATAAGGATAAGTATATTTTTATGATATTAGTTGTCAAATCAAAATTATCACTACTGTCAATATTTTGGCACTGTTTTTTTAAAGAAAAAATTAATACAATAGCTTATAATCCTCTATAACTTTTTAAGGAAGGACTATACTTTTGTTGTTGCTCCCCTAAACACAAACCTTTTTTTATAGATGAAAAAATTCTCAGAAGTCGAATGCACACTTTTGATTTGTTTTTCATTTGAAAACTTCATGTTTCATGTACAGTAGACCCCGCTTAATTGACCCCCTTTTAATTGACTTCCCCGGATAATTGAACTAAAAAAAGCCTATTGAAACTCTCCTCATTGAAAAAGGTACCCAAATCCCCTGTTAATTGATTCCCGCTTAATTGGTTTCCCCGGTTAATTGATAGGAAGAAAATGGTTTCGAAATGAAAAATACATGTAAAATACCCCTTTTTAAAGATCAACTATATAAAAAGAACAAAAAATGTAACGACGGAAAAATCTAAACAGTTTTCAATACAGCTCAATAACAATTTCAATCCTACAAACTAGCTATGGCAAAGGCAAAACCGTTAAGGTGTCGTCTTTCGTAAAGTCCTTGGAGAAAAATTTTCAGAAAACGCAAAAGGTGCAAATGATTTCAATAACTTAGTTCTTCTCGGATTATTAAAGGGTTTTGATCAAACTGATATTTTAAACGCCGACGAAAGTGGATTGTGCTTTGGTCTATAACTTAATTCGTGCGGTTTGCTAAGAGATGGCGTTACTTGATTATTATTCCACCGTTCCAATATTCCGAAAGCTGCTGTCATTGTGCGTCTTTTTTAGTATATGTCATTTATTTGAAGCGTAAACAACAATATTTTTTTTTCACTCAAATATGTCGAACTTTGCGCCTTGAAAAGTGTTTTTGCGGGGAGTTCTTCTTCATTACTTTAATATGAAGAAAACTGTTGCCGAAAGTCATTTTTGCATTGGATCGTGACTGGCGATGAAAAGAAGGTCCATTACGACAACCCGAAACGCAAACATTCATATGTAAAGCCCGGACAACCAGGACCTTCCCAGCCAAAGGCAAATATCCATGGTGCTGTAATGCTCACAGGTGACCTCTATCGAACACAATTGATCCGTTTAAATAGGGTCATATCCGAGAAACGACCGGAATATGCGACCAGACACGAAGTCATAATTTTTCAACATGACAACGCTCGGCCACATGTTGGAAGACCGGTTAAAAACTATTAAGAAAATATTGGATCGGAAGTTTTCGCTCACCCACCTTATAGCCCGGACCTTGCTCCGTCCGACCATCACTTATTTCGGATTATGCAAAACGCTCTCACCGGGATACGCTTCACTTCAGAACAGGCTATCAGAAATTGGCTTGATTCATTTTTGGCCTCAAAACCGGAGCAGTTCTTTTGGCGCGGAATCCATATGTTACCAGAAAGATGGGAAAAAGTAGTGGCTAATTATGGACAATACTTTGAATAATACTATTGTACATGTTTTTCTTAAATAAACGTCTAAATTTTGAAAAAAACCGAACGAATTAAGTTATAGACTATACTTTCCAGAAAAGCAGATGGCCTTAAAGGTTTTAAATATTCAAAATCACGTCTGTATTTTATTTCTAATGCCACTAGAAATTATAAAAAAATTTAAAAATTTGACCCTCAATAACTTTTTATACGCACACAATTACAAAATTGTCCCAACATTTTACTATAGAAGTAGCTGCTAGCGAGATATTTGCAAAAAAACTGATTTTCGCAACCTTTTCAGGCCGGTCATGTGCTTAGGCATCCGATTCAGCGCGGCAGACTCGTAAAAAACATATCCTAAGCTATCGATTCCCATATACATATCCATTACACCTAGTTTTTCCAAATTTACACGCTCAGCTCTAAGTCTACTACTTAGCTACGCACACACCCGAATTTTGCAGTAATTTTCATTATTTTATTTTAAGGTGAATTGAAGTTCCTTTTATGTACCTAATGCACTTTTTAATGTACTATATACAAACATTTTTGATATTTCCTTATGGAGCTTATCACCTAAAGAAATTCTTAAGGCTTTGAACACATAAAAAACCATTCAACTAAAACTAAAATCGCCGAACGCTAATTTTTTCTATGTTTAATTGACTCACTCGATCAATTATCCGGGATTCTTTTAATTGATCAGTCGGATCAATTAACCGGGCCCCGCTTAATTGATTCCCCGGTTAATTGAACCGAAAAGTTTTAATTTTTCATGAAGTCAAATAGGCGGGGTCTACTGTACCATTATTTACCGCAAATGCCCTTGTGAAAAAATGGTCGCAACTGACTTAAAGCACAGAAATGTTGGTTGCAGTGGTCACGTTTCTATCTAGCAGATTTTAAAATTCTTGATTTTCAGCACATTTGTGGTTGCAATCGGACAGAGAATTTCATAAGGTTCACTCACATATCTTCTTACATGAAAAACAAAACATGCGGTCATATAAAATTAAATGTATAAAATTTCACCGAAACTTATGTGATGTCTAAAGCAGCTACAAAAATTCAATTACAAAAGTAGTAATTTGGTGACCTAATCTTTAAGTGCGGACATGTTATGTTGGAAATAAAATTGAAAATTTATAGAAACCAATTGTGAGCTAAAAAGGAGAACAGTAAATATGGTATTATAAAGTAACTACGAGTATGTTTCTTTATTTGGAATTTTTTTTTTTTTATTTTCCAAATTCACATGATTTTTTATAAAGGTTTTAATACAAAAGATACAAAATTAATTCAGTTACCAATTATTTCTTTTTATTTCTTATTTATTTAAGAACACTTTTAATTAATGCAGAAACTCTCTGATGCTTCACAGATTTAAATACTAGCAACGGCACTTAATCGATTTGTTCCAATATTCGTCTTAAGGATTTATTTTTCAGGTTTTTACCCAGTGGACCGTGCGTTGCAACATTCAATGTTGTAGAACACAGCCATAAGCTCGCGAGGCGCAACAGTTTACTTATTCTTACACACATATGTACATATGGGTGAATCTCCGAAAAATGTACCAAAACATTTCTTTTTTGTCCCCACCCTTTTTTTGTATTTTTTTCATTAATTGAAGGTATAGAAAATGATAAATCTATAATTTCTGAAACCTTTTTGAAAAATTGACATAAATTTTCAGAGTTGCCATTTGATGTTTTTTTTTTTTTGTAAACGTCGCACAGTGATCACGGTTCTCCGGAACGAGGAATTAATCATAGTTTGAGGCACCTCTGATTTTATTTTTTTATACAATACCTAATAGAGTTAGCAACAAAATAAAATAATTTTTAAAATCGCAAGTCGGTGCCCCGCCCTCAAAATGGGCGCAATTACTCATTTACTATATAACATTCAGAATTTGCTTGTTTTTTTGTTTGTTTGTTTTATGGATTCAGAATCCATCCAGATAATTTCAATGAAATTTTTGCAGGGTATTACTATTGATCAGGAGGAGGTCTCACAGTTGCAAAATAGGCGGTTCCACACCCCCAAAAAAGAAATTTCATCATAGCTCTTATATTTTTTGACGTAGGTTCAATACTTATAAAAAATGTCGATTATTTGCAAAAAATTTCACCAGTTCTATGTTTAAAATACGTTAACATATTCGATTGCTTTAAAAAAAGTCGTAGATGGATGCAGAATCTGGATCCAAACTCCTAAGGTGCATGCAATATTTGAACATGTTCTAGAATTCATTAAGAGACACCAAGTGGACTAGGATTTTTTTCAGAACAGGCCGTAGAGTTTTCAAATTATGATTTTACATCCGTTTACATAAATGTTATAATGATAAACTTTTTAAAACAGCCTGTGATTACAATGCGCGCCGTTTAAAGTAAATAAAAATTCTAAAAATAATGGAATTTTGTAATGAAGATTAAAAGGAGTAAATAAAAAATCTTGCGTTACGAAATGTATTTTTTCATATAGTTCTGAATTTGTTAATACATATCCCGAAGCGCTTCTTCTTATATTGGCGGCGTAAAATTTTACATAAGAGGTTAAATGAGTCGTTGCCTTTTTACATATGCACCAAATCTCACCTATTTGCCTGAAAAAAATTATTAGAAATGACAATTTTGTTTTTGGTAGGCGTGGCATCTCCCATTTTTTCAGTGCATGTTATTTTTTTTGTTTCCTTTATATGTGTACCAAATCTCATTAACCTGCGTCAAAAAATATAAGAGATATGATGAAATTTCGTTTTTGGGGGCGTGGATCCGTCTGTTTTGCAAGTGTGAAACCTCCTCCTGATCGATAGTAATACCCTGTGAAAATTTCATTGAAATCATCTGGATGGATTCTGAATCCATAAAACAAACAAACAAAAAAACAAGCAAATTCTGAATATTATATAGTAAATGAGTATTTGCGCCCATTTTGAGGGCGGGGCACCAACTTGTGATTTTAAAAATTATTTTATTTTGTTGCTAACTCTATTAGGTATTGTATAAAAAAATAAAATCAGAGGTGCCTCAAACTATGATTAATTCCTCGTTCCGGAGAACCGTGTGATGCGATCAGTACAAGGTAGACGGAAAAAACACGAAATCGAATTTTTACATTCCGAATATGAAAAAATATCATCGCTTAAACAATATATCTAAAAAATTAAAATTAAATGTTAGTTTCAAAATGCTAAAATAAACTTTTCAAAAATCTAACATATGTTTTTAGAGTTTCCACATGGTTGTTTTCGAAAATGTTGTTTCAATTTTACTTCAACTAAGTTTAAATTTTTCTTGGGTGGCATGGGTGACACGAAAAGTTTTTGTACAATTTTAAACAAGTTTGGTATCTGAAACTAAAAATTTCAATTTAGCCAAAAAAGTAAGAATTAAACAAGATTTCCAAAAATAACCAGGTGGAAAGCCATTTAAGTAAAATACAACTATAAACAGGTGGCAGCCCTGAAAGATGAATTCACAATCGGTATTTGCACCGTTTTTCATAGATTCACAAACACACCCCCCTCCCTCCCTGGGAGCATCGCGAGTTTTATGGAGAGCCCCTAATCAGATCAGATAAGAAAAATTAGTTCAACAAGTCTAATGAATTCACCAATAAAACACAATCTCTTGTAAGAGAACCATTCTCTAGAAGTAAATTAAACGGGAGAGTGACTAGACGGGAGAATGATTAATTGATGCAAAAACTGTAATATTAGAATGAAAACAGCAAATTGTTTTTAAAAAACTTGAAACTAGTGGATAGCAAATCTAATTGTATATTGATTTAATTGACTGAAGATAATATTAATATAAAAAAAAAATATTACAGGGATAATGAAACACATGTCCATTCTTTACAAAATTTTCAAACTTTAAAAAAAATGCATTAGCACTCCGTATCGAAAAACCAAAACTGAATGAGCTGAAAAAAACTGAGTCTCCCCTTTCCCTTCACTTTCAGTTCTCGTTTTACTAAATACTTAAAAAAATTACAACTGAGCGGTGATAGTCTTAAATGAGGGTCAATTCAATATAAATAAATTTTTTTCGAAGAGTTAACACAGACAAATAGTAACTGAAATATACATATCGATACATCCAACGTTAAAGTTGGTAACTCGAAAATCGTAGTTTTGAGTTATGAGCATTTTTGTATTTTAACTTTTTTTTTTTTTGTATGAAAACCTATATAAAATAAATTTAGCTTGTGACTTCAAAAATAGCTTCCAGGCCTTCATACTTGAGTGACCAACTTTTGCGTTGGAGGTATCGATATATGAAGCACTCCATGCCAAGTGTACCAGCTCAAAATTTTTTTTTTCTCCGATTTCGCTCAAATTTGGCAATATCGTAGATCCGGTGTGCAAGAACAATAATAATTAAAAAATTTGGTGAAAAATAAGAAATATTTTTTTATAAAAAGAACACTTCAAAATAAATGGGACCAGTAACTCAGATTTATCAATTCACAAACTTTAGTGTAAGCTATAAATTTTGAAAAAACACCCTTTTCATGAAAATTACTAAAATCGCCAAATTCAGCACCCTGTATTTTAACAACAAATGGTATTAGGACCAAATCCTCTCGGGTTGTTGTTCTTGCACACCGGATCTACCATATCGCCAAATTTGAGCGAAATCGGAGAAAGAAAAAATTTTGAGCTGGTACACTTTGCACGGAGTGCTTCATAATATCATATCAACAATAAGAAGCGCTTAGAAACAGCAATACTTTATGTTACAATTTCATAGTAAAATATTTAGAAATTTTTTTATTTTTTTTTTTTTCAAGCTCTTTGTATAGAACCTCTTGTGAAGTATCGGTATTAAATTGTTAAAATATCAAATTTTAAATATGAAAATAATCTTGAGCCGCAGGACATTAAATGGTAAATTTTTTTGGAGAATCACCCATGTATTGTAAATACTTTGCTTTCAGTGTTTCAATTTAAATTGAAAAATGGCTCTTTGGCGATTGAAAATGTGCTACAAAAAGTAATGTACTGAATGTAAACAAAAGTTTTCTTCATTTATTTGTTTCCAATATGGATTTTTTAAACAAAATTTGAGTGCACGCACAGTGCTGCGATAGAAGGCATTTGCGTAAAAATTTATTGTTCAAATTTAAAATTTTTTTTATGCCATTCCACAGTAAATAGTCCAATTAAGAAATCCCCTGAAAATTTTTGAAAACTAGTGTGATTTGTAAGTGTTACAGCTTGTTAAAGTCGAACTTTTTTTCGAAAAAAAAACATTTAAGAAAATTTGCTAATCGCAGAACTTTTTAAAAATAATTGCTGCTCCTAAACCTCAAAAGCAATTGTTATAAAATAAAATGCATACGAAAGCCTACATACCCATTTATTTTTAATATTTTTTGCATGCCAATTTGATTAGCCAAATTAAAGTTATTTTAAAAGATATAAAAAAATTTTTCGAATATTGAAAACTGGAAAATGCTAATTTTCTTTAGAGCAGGAAAAAAAAAGACGGAACTTGCGGGCATTGTTCTTAAAAGTACAAATAGTACAGATTCCATATTTTAAGATAGGAAAAACTCACAACCCCGTTTTTCCCCGTTTACTTTAAATATTCATCTGAATATCCCGTATTTACGTAAAAATCAATGATTTTATAAAATTTACACCACAAAATTTTTTCAAATGCTTTTGAATTTTTTTAAATTTGATTTTTTTTTACAGCATACTTTTATATGTCAAAAACACATTGAACTATAAAAATTTTAATATGGTTTTTTACAGCCTAAAAGCATGCACAAACATTTTTTCCTGTTTACGTTCGTGGTTTTATTTATTTAAATATCTTTTTTTCTATTCATTGCATTTGAAAATTAATTGCATTTCTGAAAACAACGTAAAAAATTGTATCAGTATGGTTAATTTTATTAAAATCGAACTAAAACTGTGGAAATGCCGTTCCGTTGTATGGAATGACAGCACTGTGGCACGTGTTAAAATAAATGTGCAGTTGATTGATGCTTTTTGTATTTTATACCTTTAGTACAAAGCATATGGGCTATGTCCTGTGTGATTTACAGGTTTTACTGGATCGAGCATGTTAAGAATGACAATGTAATGTACTCAAATAGTAAGATAATTTTTCACATGTGAAAAAAAAAAATTAAAGAGATATCAACACTCAAATGACGCACATATTCCACTAAACATTGCACAAATATTCTTTGGTCGATAAAACATAGAAAAGACATCTAACGAATACTTTTTTTTAATTATTTTGTTCTTCATTCGATGGAAATGTTTCAAAAGATTTCCATAATTTATTGGAATCAGTTGCAAAATACTTGGATACTTTAAAGACATGAAGGCACATACGCTAAAGGGGCATCAGCAAATGCTGGTGACTTTGTCGTATCAAAAAGTTTTGCTGCCCAAAGTTTTTCTTAACAAACAAAAATATTTTTACAGAGAACACAAAAAAGTAAATATTTCCAAAATAGCTAAGTTAAGTACAAGAAATATTTGTTTAACCCTTTCGGCCCGGCTGAGACAATATATATATGTAAATTGGGATATATTGTCCTAGCCGGGTTGAAAGGGTTAAGAAGTATTTTTGTGTAGTTCCTTAAGCGCTTCGAAGCATTCTCATTGAAAGGATGTCGAAATGTAGAATATGGTTAAACCCAGTTAGATATACAATTTCAAAATAGAAAAACTACCAATTAAAATCGAACTAAATATGTGGTACATTAATGATAAAATGAATATGGAGAAAGCTAAAAAAGTTCAAAAATTTAAAAAGATCGAAAAAGCTGTCTGAGTCAAATAATGCTCAAAATGTCCAATGTTGTTATCATGTTATATTATTCGAAAAACTATCTTTATATTTAACAAGCATTTCCCGGTGTGCGTCTCTACACCTTCTCTTGTACAGATTCCGGGGCACTTTCAGTTAAATTAAATGAAAGAATATAAATTTTTCCGATGCAATTTATTTACGTACGAGATATCATCTTACAGAAATATGACGTTTCTTTACGACATCGAACACCCATTTTTCCCTTGGACATTGTTTATTCCGATACTCTTAATGCATATAACAAATCTCATCCATATTCGTTAGATATTTTCGGAGATATGATAAATTTTTTTTTTTTTGGATTCACGAAAAATACGAAAAAAAAAAAATTATAAATTTTTCTGCTACAGCTAATTTTCATCTTGATAGCTTCGTTAATCATCAAAATTGCCACATTTGGGGTTCTACGAAACAAAATCAATAATTAATTATTCAAATTGTTATGTGTAACATCAATTACTCTAAATAACACAGGCCTGCAAATTCGACACTTTTTTCTCCTCTCTTGATTTTTGAACCCAATTATGGTGGTCTGGGACCTTCTTATCACGAATCTGAACTTGGTTTCTTTCCATCACGTCAGAATTTTGAGATATTCCAGTTTTCATAACCTCAAAAATAATGGAAAATCGTGTGTTTTTCACTGTTATTTCAAATTTTCTTAAAATTTGGACGTGATAGAGCAATTCTAAACATGGATTTGGGTTCAACATCAAAAAATACATTAAAAAGCGTTCTCGTAATTTTAAGAGGGGTACCCTTGTTCGTCTGTGCAGCATTTGAAAACTTATTAATTCAATCGTTTGTGCTTATGTACTCTTCAATATCACGCCTAAAATACTCAATATATTTGAACCAATCCTGCACCATATAATTTTTTGGCGCTCCCCGTATGATCTAGATAGTTGCTATGCATAATATTCATCCAGATATCAATTTTCATAATGCAGGTCAAGTAAGTAGATATGAGTTTTTTTTTTTTTTTTTTGTTTATGGTATGTTTTCTTTGCATACCGAGCGTACCGTACTTTCATTCGATTACCCTTATTGTCAAGACAAATCTGTCGGAATGTCAGGCGGATATATGCTGTTAATATGGTTTCAATATACTTACTGGTATAGGCGTAGGAGCGATTCAAATAAAATTTTCAATTATTTTGAGTTTTTTTTTTGTAAGAGGGGTATAAAACCCCCTTGTCCAATCGATCCCATATTTTTTAGTAATGTGTTGGAGCACCAAAAAATATTTGGTGCAAATATGGTTTTGATACGTTGAGTAGTATAGGCGTGGTAGTCTTGTATATACAAAAAAGGCACTTAAGTAAAACTTAAATCACTGAAAATTGTAACGTGCTGGAATTTTTTCACTATTTTTCTCGTAATCAGCATACTTAAATCTATAGAAATCACTTTTTAAAACTTAGAGAGGAAAACCCATGCAGGACTGTGTAATTGGATAAATTGCTCTTAGTGCTAACGTCAATTTGTAATGTGTGGAATTATCACTGTCGAAATATCACATATTTGGTCGCGCATTTGAATATTTATATACCATCAGTGATGAATGACAACAGGTCGCATGAGCTCATGTATTTGGATTGCTTTCAATAAACCAAACCCCAGTCCTTTTCATCATTAAAGTCAAAACAGTCAAATAAGTATGCGGTTACATACATCAAACATTTGAAATTAGAATGAATAATTAGAAATTTGATTTTATCTCTGAACTGAAATGAATGTAAATGCACAGACACTTCATTATTCATTCAATATTCATTTCATGCCAAATGAGCATGAGAGCAGAATATATTGAAGCAAATGTTTATTTTAATTGTGCACGCTTAAAATATATGTATTTATAATAAAAATCAATTTTGAGTTGCTAAAATAAATCAGTTATAACAATCAAAAAAAAAAATTTAAATAATTATAAATTAAATTAAATTTGGTCTGAAAACATTTTGGCGATTACCTCCTCTTTTGAGCCAAATCTTTTCCAGTGAGCAATTTTTTTTTATGTCTGCGAAGAGACAAAAGTCGCTGAAAGCCCAGTCTGGAGAATAAGGTTGCTGGGAAACCGATTCAAAATGGAATTCATTCATTTTAATCATCGTTTTCATCGACTTCTGACACAATGCATTGTCTTGGAAAGGCGTCATCTGTCAAAAACAATGTTTTATCAACACACGAACTAATTCATAGTTTTGAAAATATGCAACAAAAGTTGTTTAGCTGCTACTTTTGAAAAAAACGTCATATTTTCAAAATATATTTTGAAAGTTAGTGCTTAATAAAAAGGATTTTAGGTTTGGTTTTTTCAGTCGTTGTTCGATTAATTGAAAAGTGAAATTATCCATTTTCAATAATTTTTTAAACTATGAAAGTAATTGATATCCTAAAGATATTGTTGTTAGTACCTTACTTATACTTCTTTGATCTTAAGGCTTTATATGGGATCTTGTGGTAAGGGTCAACGGACAACGTTCGATTAATCGAACAGTGAAATTGTCTATTTTCAACAATTTTTTAAACTATGAAAGTAAATGATACCCGATAGATATTGTAGTTAGTACCTTACTTATACTTCTTTGATCTTAAGGCTTTATATTGGATCTTGTGGTAAGGGTCAACGGCCAACGTTCGATTAATCGAACACTTGATTTTTCGGTAAAACGAATGGTGATAAACAATTTTTGATGATGGATTTAGATTCAGGGGGTGCCAATTATGGCCAAAAATGTGTTAAGTGATGCAACCGAAGATCTCAAATTCAAACTGATATATCTCCAGTTCAACTTATCGGATCAAATGAATCGGACTCGTATGATTTTCTGTATGATAATTATACATTGACGTCATTAACTTAAAAACCATGAGTGGATTCTTATGTCATTTTAAAAAGAACCTTGCTTTTAGTTTTATAAGTTGCCCAAAGGATTGTTTTTTTTAGTAAAGATATCAAATTCTTAGATGCTATGTTCTATACATAGGTCTATGTTAAACCTTTACCTATATTTTTATAATAGCAACGTAAATTGCAACAAAATTGTCGAAACCATCCATAAATGAATTCGCGTAGTTGCTGAGTTGCTTTTGACATAGGCAGAATATGGCAAACTCAATGTACCACGACTGGCCCCAATCTCTAAGCACAAAACAAAAACTACAAATGATGATACGAAATTATAGATGGGTAGTAAAATGGCATGCTCCACTTTTTACAACAAATTTTGTTTCCCTTGTTTCATTTCTATTTTGATTTCTCTCTGGTTGATAATAATCTATTTTCCATCAAAAGCGTTTCAACTTAAACAACTTTATATTTTTCAAAGAGATAATTTTTCGATGAAACGAAAAATGTTTGTAGATTTATTTTTAAGATTTGTATTATTTTTAAAAAATTTCATGTTGTTTTTTAATTTTATTTTGGTTAACTGTACTGCTAAATTGGTTCTTTGTTCCATAGAATTTTATTAATGTTAGCGTTAAAAAGTTAAAATTGGTAACGGAAAAAATGCTCTAAAATTTCACAAATTCGACCAATTGTTGTTATACTTAGTTACCTTTTACTACGGTGATTATAGTTTTATAAAAAAACGATGCTAGCATTATAAATTCCTAAAAACACTAAAGACTTTAATAGAGACGGCTATGCTTTAGCAGCATGGTGCCGAAACTTTAATTTTAATTTTGTAACTTTGAACTCCCCATTAAGGCAACCCATACAAAGTAGACCACAGCTTAAGCATAAATAAATAACCTGTTGAAAGCTTATAAAATATGATGACGATGATTATAATGAAAAATAATGTGAATTGAAAGTTTTCGCAGGCAAACTTTATCATGAAAATATGCCAAAATAACTCAAGTCATGCATACTGGGCTGCTGTGGGGCTTAGCAGGCGAATACGCAGTGAAATAAACTGAAATTGAGCCGGTAAGGGAAAATAAAACCGTTGATACAGCATTGATTGGAAAATGATGGAGCGCTATGGACATAAAATAGTATGAATAATCGTATGTATGTATATAAGCAAAGCCTTAATTAAAAAAAGTTTGATCATAAGCAAAATATTTAAGTTTGTAGCCTCTTTCTTAAATTTAACTTTTAAATATGAGAAGTAATTTTTATACCCTACATCCTGAGTCGATAGAGCCATGTCTGTCTGTCTGGCTGGCTGTCTGTGCGTGGAAATTCATTTTTTGGGAAAACTGAGCAAGATAATTCGAAGAAATTTGGTCACTGCCTCCATCGTCAAAGTTAGAATGAAAACGAGCGAAATCGGTCAACGCATACGCCTACCGCCCCACACTGGTCAGAAAATCAAAAAAGCTGCTCAAAATTCAAAAAATAAAGTTCTCGGTTTTGCACCTTTGATGGTTGAAAATGGTAGAGTATGACCCTCTTTGTTCGTTTCAGAAGTCAGAAAGACCTCTGTGCCTAAAAAACTCTTGTCATTTGAGTTTGAAGTTCATGTATTATTGCAAAGAATTTTTTTTTTTTTAACATGAAGCGTCTCAGTAAATTTCTGGTCATCTTTTAGCAATGTATTAATATGAAGTATCTTAGTCAAGGTTTATTTAATATGTTTCTCAAATCCAAAGCATTTTATTTCGTTCAAAGTTTATATAAATGGGTAACTATTTCGTGAAAATATGTATTAAAAAAAAATTCTTAAATTGGTAAATGTTGCAGCATCCAAGGCCATCCATCTAATTTCTACATTCATGCCCGGAAAATGGATATTAGGACTTTTGTAAAGTATTTCATAACATATTCGTAATAAATGATCCCATAAACAAAACTTTTGTAGAAAACGATGCTGTTTAGCATGTTCTGTCGGCCACTTTGGATGAGCATTTTGTGTCACAAAAATTAGGTTCAAATTCCTAATCTGCGACTTCAAAAACTCCTTTATACTGATTTCTTTTTTATTAATGTAGTTTTGCATTAAGCCGTTCATCACTGTGGATCCACCATTTTGTATTTCAAAAAAGGGATTTCAGATTCGTTATAAACAACATTAGAAATTCTCATACACCGCGGTAATAAGTAGGTGGTAATAGATGCAGTTTAGCAGTATTTGTTCCACTATTTTAGATCCACTATTTTTGTTATTTTGAAAATGGATTTCATATTCGTAATCACCAACATCAAAAACCTCAAATTACAGACTATCAGAATTTTGGCCAGCTTCTTCGATTTTCCGACCACTGTGTGCCCATACAAAAAATATATTCAAAATGCAACTTCTGGAGTATTTTTGACGACAATGCAATTAAACCACACATAAATAATAGGAATGTTAAGCGCAAGCTCTAAGCAAAAACTAGGTGAATTCGGTCAAGAGGGGGTGCCACCACCTCGATATGCTATACTGAAAGAGTTTATTGAGATGATCGAACTAAATTTCACCCAAATACTAAAGACTATAAATGCATGTTCTGAGCAAAAACTTGGTGAACTCGAACAAGAGGGCGTGGTACCTCCCATATACTACAATGTAGGGTATTTAATGTTTAGCTAGGCCAAAGGTAACACCTTTACTAGTTATATTTGCATTTAATCGAGTGGCCATGCCACTTTAAGTACAAATGCAATTTTAAATGGCATCAAATGCGAGGAATGTCCTTTATTAAAACTCAACAAAGGAGCGTTACTAAGTGTATACGCATGGATAAATATGATAGGGGTATAGATATAATCGCAGTATTTTGTGCCAATTAGGAAATACGCAAATAGAACCAAATTATAATTTGGCGCTGAAGTACCTATTGGTTTGCGAGTATGTAGGTATTTGTATTGTGTCTTCTTTGCTTTTTACGATTCATTTGGTGCTAAATGTTGAAGAGTTCTAAATATGTGAATCTCTTACGAAGGTTGCTGTTGAAATTTGTGAGCATATGTGACCTTCCAGTGGAAATGGTACCTTATCTTCACAAAACAAAAACTGTTTTTTTTTGCATTTTCAATTCTAAATAAAATGACACTGGAAAACTCCATATATTTATGAAGTTTTGAAATCGTAAAACGAAAAACTCAAGTTTGTAGATATCGAAATTCAAGGTCTGTCAATTATCAATTTTTACAGGGTAGAGGTTCGGTAAGAGAGCTTTTTTTGGTATTTGTAATTTGATAATCATTCTCAAATTAGTTGTGAAATGTTCAGAACATGTCTAAGCACTGAATTAAAATATGAGCCTGCAGAAATTTGCTTTTTCCAAGTGTAACACATTGATCACTTAAGAATTATGACATGAAATGTTAAAGCATTTTGTAGAATACGACTTAGGAAAAATTGCACAGTGAAAGTTTGTACGCAGATAAAATATGACAGTCACGTAATTCGCATAATGGCAACATAGAGCACACGTCTTTAGTTTTGCCAGATTTTAGTCTGTAGCAGGATACCTACGCATGTTTTTTTCATTGAAAATATGACACAAAATTTTGCGGTCTGTTACGTTTTAGCTTTTTTTATACGCCAACACCGGTTGACCTTTGTTGCAAGGCAAAATCCTTTCTCAGAATTTTCGGTCACTTTAAGGAAACACGCATTAGAGTACGTGACGTAAGCAATGGGTGTAGGTCACAGGCTATAATAAATAATTTGATATTTTCAAAATTGAACAACAAAAACAAAAAAAAAACTAGTAGGTAAATCTTCATAAAGGGTATCCTATAATAATTCGCTCAAGTTTTGAACGCAATAGCAAAAAATTTTTTTTCTATGCGCCTATACGTACTCTTTGTCGAAAGTTTCTATGACCAATTTCCATAAGTGTGGCTGAATTTCGTTGATGCAGCGTTGTTTCTGCTTCTTCAATGCACTGCTAGATGTGAATTTGTTGATAAAAAACTTTGACTTCATGTTTCCCCATAGGAAGAAATGTAAGGGTCTTAAATCATATGATCTAGGGGCCAATTCTGATCACCAAGTGATCACATGATTTTGATTTTGATGCCATAGACGAAAAGTAGGATGTTCCATTTCTTCCACGAAAACTATGATGTTTTATATACTTGAACGTAGGACTTTCCAAAATTTTTACAAAAATATGATGTTTCAAACGTTTTCTACGAAAAGTAGGAAGTTTTATATTTTGTTACGAAAACTATATGTTACAGAGAACTTTGATTCTTTTTGATTAATTTTCCGTCATTTTCAAAGAAAAAAGCAAAAAAATTTAAACATGAGACATCACGCTGAGTATCATATGAATAACTTAAAATCAATTTTTATTGATTGATGGGTTACATTTTTATATACTGCGTTGTCAAATTCAACTGAATTTGTAATTTATGTGATATTTTTTATTCTGTCTCCAAATAAACATGCTAAGTATATACTCGTTTTTACTGTTATTATTTGTTTTTACTCTCCATAATATCGTACAAAATTATCGCCTTGTCAATGCTGAAGGGACCATAAATAGAGAATTACAGTTGGCCTTGAAATTCCATTACATACAACGCGGTCAACACAAAGTGTATAAATTTCACAACAAAAATGGCCTGCTCTGATGAAAATGAGCTTTGTGTTGCTCGAACAAGAGTGACATAAATGACACATTCATCAGTTTAATGTTATTGATGAAATTTATGAGACGCCTATGAACATAACAATTGAGCAATATGAAACACATACTCATATACTTAGGATTAGAACCATATACATATCCTTTAAATGGCAAAATATTTCACAAGAAATTATCACAGATAGGATAAATATTATTATTAACTTGTTTTGTTTGACGTGTGTTCAAGGACAATTGACACTAACCGTATGAATGATACAAGTTATTTAGGGACTTTACAGATCAGATTGAGATGACAAAAATTTTGAGTTATTAAATGATTTGGAGTATGTAGGGAAGATGTGTGCACCTTGGTCCGCTTTTCAGTTTTTTCAATGTGCTGGATTTTCCAAAAAAGTTTCTTTAGTTTTTTGTTTAAGTTATATTTCTACAATGCTTGCAGCATGACAATGATATTTCTATGTCTTACCATTGAGTAGAAATATTACTTTTTCCGTTCCAATCTCAAACGGTCCAAGGTACACCATGCAAGTTTACCTTGGACTATCAAAAATAAAAGAGAATACATTGTATACAGGTAATAAATTATGAAAGAAACATTTATTATGTAATCAAAAGTAATATTTTTTTTCAATAAAAAAAAAAAATCAAACAAAAATTATAACTCAAAAAAGTCCTTTTAGAAAAAAACAATTAATTAAGCAAAAATGGTAGCAAATAAATACATTTATCACGTAAATAACAATAATAATATTATATTGAAAGGCGATTATGGCTTTTTGGTTGCCCGTCAAAAAAGGCTCACTGGTCAATAAGCATAGGTCCAAGGTACACACAGACAGCATGCTTTAGAAACTGTCAACACCCATTACATATATTAATGAAAATACATCCCAAACACCCAAAAAGGTTAAAACAATTACTAAACTTCCTTCCTGATGTTGTAAAACTGAAATATCTCATGTAAGTTTCTCAAAAAACGTTTCTTAGTTTGCTCCAAAAACTAATTTTTACGTACCAAAAACACTTTCTCCGTCACTTTTTATACACACATACAGCTAGACGGTCTGAAGTCTACTAATATCAGTCAGCGGTATGAGTGGAAAATTCCATAGAAGAACATTATCGTACACGTGCAACTGTTGAGTGGCAACTGGCACTTGGACCGAGGTACACTCGGACCAAGGTACACACATCTCCCCTATTAAAGATAAAACAATGCAATATATTTGATCTCATTATATTCATACCAGAGTAGCATACTTATTTAATTTCATATTCTAAGCTTTTAGTTTTAATGGCACAAATAAAATGATTGTTTTCTACTCCGACCGTGACGAAAAGTGAATTAAAATAAAATTTTTATATATCCCCAATTTTTATTTCAAATATTTTCAAAAAAAATTGCTCAACATTTCTTAAAATTAAGTCAAAAAACAGAACTATAAAAATACAATAAAACAAAATAAAAATTTTTAATGTTTAATGTCGATGCTGAATCCGAATCTGGTCTTACGGGTCGTTTAAACTCGGTAGTCGTCCGACTCCAGTTTTTTATTATTCACTAGGGTGCATATATACAGAAAAAATGTTTTTTAAATGTCGTATTTCAGTTACATTTCTGTATCAGAAATGTTTGACCAAAATTAACTAAAAAACTGAGTATGCAGTTAGTTTCCCGTTCCCATTCGAATTTTTGTAAAACCTTTTTTGCATTTGATACAGATACAATGTGAAGAATGATTGGTAACTGAAATTCGATCCTGGAAAACGAATATCTCGTTGACCGAAATTAAAAAAAAAAAATTTTCGGTATATTTCGACCCCAACAAACTACTATGCATAAAAAACTTGGAGTGGTCTTGGAAATGCTTTATTCAATAAACTTACATTCGATTACCTATGAAAAAATATTCCTTACTTTAAAAATTTCATAAAACGCATTTCATAAGCTGCATCAAAGCTGGCATTAGCTACAAAACCATTTATAACTGTGCCTCAGTTCAGTTCCATAAGTCAAATTGCCCTACACAGTTCGATGACCAAAATTTCAACCGAAAAACTAAAATATGGTTTACGGCTTTTGCACTGGATTATAGATTTATGCCGCCTGTATTGTAGTGTGTTCTTCTGACTTTATATAAACAGACAGGCTACATATATGCATGAAAACAATCCTAATGCTAAGCCAACAAGCATCACAACCGCATGAGCACAACTAAACCAACATATCACAGAACATAAAACACAACGTTTTAGTTCTTGCAGATGTGTATGGTGGCATAATATCGGAATGTAGCATCATCGATTGTGCCTATGAAAATGACATTGACAAATTTCAAGGATTATGGAGAAAGATAACGATTTGTCTACACAACATGTGCAATATGCGTTCACTTGCTAATCGTTTATATGGTCATTTACGCAACGAATTGTTGTATTCCCAATGTCTTCATAAAAAACCGAAGGTTATGAATTTCAAACTTTTAATTAAAAAAGTAAAATTTAATGCTGAAAGTTCTGCTTCTAAATAAAACAAAATGTAGTTATTGGAAATCTGATCTAAACTAAATATGGGTAACACAAAAGATATTGGATTTTTTGGTAATAAAAATTTTCAAAAAAAAAAAAAAAATAAATAAATAAGTGGGGACAAAATAAGGCATGTTTTTGTAAATTTTTCGGAGATTCACCCATAAACACAATGAAGTATTTATGAAGCTTCATATCTAAAGGGTGATCCAATAAGGGTTTCATACTTTTTTTTCAAAATAAAATACATAAAAATCAATGTATTGATGCAAATCTTCATTTGGAATGATAATTCGGTTCCTACAACATTTCGTTCAAATGTTGCCCACGACAAGCTCTTAAATGGTTCATTCTGTGGGTCCAATTTTCGACAACTTTTTCGAGCATATCGGCCGGTATTCCCTGAATAACACGAGTTATGTTGGTTTCCAAAGCGTCAATAGTTTTGGGTTTGTCGACATAAACAAGTGATTTAACATATCCCCCAAGAAAGTGAAATTCCATGATCTTGGTGGCCAATTAACAGGAACATTTCTTGAGATGATGTTTTGATGGAAAGTTTCCCTCAATAAAGCGATTATTTCTCCAGCTGTATGGTATTTTGCGTTGATTTCTGAAAAAACGCGAACCAACTTCGCTATTCTAGCACCATGTTCGGATTCAGCGACCCCGAAAACATAAAGTTCAGGTGGTCTGATCTTTCGCGCAGGGTACTTTTTTCTTTTTGTGGGCCTGTGTAATGGATCAATTTGAAGTTGTTGTAAGGCCCATAAACCGAAAGGTTCACCAAGATCAACCGGTTTCAATTCTTATACGAGCCTATCACGCCTCTAAATATGCCACAATGATCCATAAGAGATGCCCAAAGCCTGTCGGCGATGAATGGATTGTTCACGGTTTTCACTAACACTCTCTCTATGCACTCTGGTTGAATGATGAATGTCCAATAGTGCAAAATTGCTTCGAAATCTGGTGATGGTGTTACGAATAGTGCGCTCAGTTGAACGCTCATAACGACCAAAATGATTTAAAAGAACTCTATATAATTCTCTAATTGATTTTGGTAGATAGTTTCTACAGTTAATAAACGTTGGAGTAAGTCTATTTATTATTGAGTCGTATTGAATATTGAACACAAGCGTTATATGGACAAGCCATTTGACACATAACAAATGTCAAAACAACCCAGTTGAAAAATGAACCTTGTATTGGATCTCTTCAAGCCTTAAACGACAAAAAGTTCTCTGATTTACTACTGCAAGTCTTCAAAAATCTGTTATCAAATTTTAAAAGTCTTTTTCCTTAACTTTAAAGCTTATGCAAAAACCCATATTTTTTTGAGAAGTTTTAAAGAAAAAAGAATTTTAATTTTTGCATAAATGGCTTAACTAAGCAAAATTTTTGTTTTACTGATGACATAGTCATTTTATCTGTCATTCCGCGAAGAAAACTCAAAAACTAAATAGTGCTGTGTGACATAAATTTCCATATGTAGTTCTATGATTTACATGATTGTCATAAAAAAAATCAACCTTTTGTTTTTTGCCTAATTTTAAAACTAAAAATAAGTTGCACCAATTTTGGAACTCAATACTTTAAGATTTTTTTAGCAACTTTTAACCTATTATTGAAATAAGAGTTCGCCTTGTGGCCGAAATTCGACCATTTCGATTTAACCATAAAATAAAGGAAAAAGTTTTTATACCCTTCCTTGGTCGATAAAACACAAAAAGCTTTTAATATTCTTCCTTAGGGTTCGGGTTATCTGCATCGGTACAGCAGCTAAGTTGCAATATCGTACTTTCCGTTTGGAGGCGTGTAACTCCTACTAAAGAGCAAACAGTTTTTGATATCTTTCTATACCAAAATTAATAAAAATCAATCATGCTATATAGTGCTAACTCTATATCTACACCAAATTTCATAAAACTCATATGTAGCATTTTTGCCGTAAGAGCGTTTTTTCCATTTAGGGGCGTGGCACTGCCCACTGGAAACATAATGGTTATGTTATCGTTCTTTAGTGGTAACCCTATCTCCATACCAAATTTCGTTGAAACCGATGCAGCGGTTTAGCCGTGAGAGCGTTTTTTCCATTAAGAGGCGTGGTACCGCCCACTGAAAAACATTATGCTCTTATTATCGTTCCTTAGTATTAATCCGATCTTCATACTAAATTTCGTTGAAATCGATGGAGCGGTTTAGCTGTGGGAGTGTTTTTTCCATTTAGGGGCGTTGCACCGCCCACTGAAAAACATAATGGCCATATTATCGTTCCTTAGTGCTAACCCTATCTTCATACTAAATTTCGTTGAAAATGATGCGGCGGCTTAGCCATGAGATTGTTTTTTCCATTTAGGGGCGTGGCACCGCCCACGTGCACTGCTCCTCCTCAAAATGTTTCCAACAAAAAAAAAAATCAAGCAAATCGGTTGGGATTTAGGTATAGAAACAGGGACTGAACCGATTTCGTTTGCCTATTTATATATAAATTTCTATAAAATAACTTAGAATTAGTTTTAACAGTGTTCATTTAAAACATTTCAGAAATTATCACTATGTTAAGTATTCATGTAATTGCAAAAGCCGAATGTGTCTAGCACTGTAATTAAAAATTCTTCAAAAGAATATGAGCTCACGTCAGAGCTGTAAGATAATAAATAACTTTTTTGGTTTATGCTCACAGTATTTAGTCGAAACTACTTCGTTACTTTGAAGTAGATACCTTTGTGGTAATATTCACTGCTACTAAATTGCCAATCAACGTATGATTAAAATTTCAATTAAAACCATTTTTCTCACAACTAAGTGGCCTATTAATACTGTTGCAATTCTGGCAGTAAAAATTCCATCGAGTATTTACTCCATCACATTAGCAGATAAATTCTACTACAAAATGCTGCACGTCAAATATCTTGCACAATGAATGAAGTTGGAAAAAATGCACTACACACCTGTCGAAACGAATGGCAGTAAAAGATAAAAATACCGTTTGTTAAGGTATGTTTGGTTTTGAAAGAGAATCCTTAACACACAAAATGCACGGAGTTGTGAAATCATGCCTGATGCATGGAATTGAATTGAAATGTGGAAATGAAAAAAAATATCTTTATTATTTAAAGAATGCTAGGAGCGAACTTTTTAAGAATGCATTGGAAATGTATTGAACAAAGTAGGTATGTATTGCCCTCATACGAAATGAAGTTGTGCATTTTGAGATTCTAAAGAAAAGTGTAAAGTAGATAGTGATAATGTTGGTGAAACTTGTCTCATTACCGAAAAATAAAAAAAAAAAAGATTCGAGCATTTCATTTTATAAAAACACATATCGGTTCATTAGTTACATAAATAAATTTTAATGTTTCGCTTGGAGCACATACATATGTGCCCGTGGTCATCAAAGTTTTAAAAACATTTCACCAAATGGTGTAATAAGTGTGAACTATGGGGAATATCTAAATTTAAGTTTTTACTACCGTTACTTGTAATATGTGCACAAAATGACATCCATAGTAAAAGTCCTTTGTAAATGGAATCACATAGAGATAAATGCATAACTTAGCACTCTTGAGTTCATTGAATCGTTAATTGAACTGCCACTGATTGCTGCTCATTGCAATTTGATGTCGTGTACATGCAATGAAATTCCACAGAGTGCATTAATAAAATGAATGCCAAATTACAGTTGGTTACCTTCTACGAAAATTATTGATCCTTGAAGTTGCTGCACGAATTCAATTACATATGATATTCATTGAACCAGATGAATAGAGGGAGACAAAGGACAATTTTCCGAATTAAATTACAATTCTTAGCGTTAGAAAGCCCAAACTGTTAATCATTGCAATGTATGTGGCCATTATTCAGGCTTTATATAGACATTTTTCTATATTTACATTAGACTGGAATGCATTTGAATGTTCTGGGCACAAGTTTACGATCTAAAGATGGAAATTTTGAGGCGCTCATTTCTTTTGTAGTAAAAATTCAAAAAGCAGTTTCTTAGCCAACCGAAACCCTAAGCCATTTTAATGATATGATAATTTATCGAAACTCTTATTATTGAAATATCTAAACGCTAAAAAAGTTTGTTTGGAGAATTTAACTTTAAATATGCATGAGCGAAAATATTATGGGAATTGTGTAGAAACCCGCTATGCACAGCACACAAAGTTCAAAAATGGTTTTAAATAGATCTTGGAATTCCTTGTATTCCAGAAATGAAATATTTTTTGAATCTAATAGTAGTTTATTTAGAAGTGCCATTTTTAGAAAATTTTCATCTGCAATTTTGCTACAAAATACATGCTTTTCTTAAAAGAACGGTTGCCACATGGTCCAAGTGGTCTGGATTTTAAATCTTTTGTTCAGAGTTCAGTTAAACTTAAATATTGTTGCTTTGGTTCTCTTTTGCCCCATCGACACTTTTTGACTTAATACTTGTTGCATAGATTTTGAAATATTATCTTTCTAATGATGTTGTCAGAATGCATCAGTCTCTTATATTTTCTGAAATATTTATCTTGAATTTTTTGAATCTTTTCTTAATCGATACTAGTATTTATAATGTAAAAATTTCACTGAAATCCGTCTACCCACACACCTTCTAAAGTTTGCTTCATATGGATAGAAAAACCATTTTTCATTGATTTGTATCGTATGGGGCAAAGTCTCCACTTAACTTTTGTGATGGAATATCAAATATCTCAAAATGTACAATTTAATAACAGCAAACTCTTCAGTCTATATTTCGACGGTTTTTTTAAGACCAATTTTGTTTTATTGAGGTGTTATAATCTAAAACTCTACAAAAAGGTTGTATGACTATTTAACGTATAATAATTGGAAGCAATTCGAAATTCAACACATTAAAAAAATACTCACCATGAAAAGTGAGTGAGCGAAATATATTTACATTTTTCTTTAAACATTGAAAGTAGGATTTGATGATAAATTATCACTGATAATATTGTAAAACATGTATAGTGGAAAAATATCTCAAGCAAACTATCTGCCAAATTTGTCGCTGAGGAAAAAACCTGCACAACAAGGACGTAATTGTGTGGCTTCTGCTAAGCTTATTTAAGAATTAAATGAAAGGAGCAAGTCCTCTGTTAGCACATAGCACTATAGTCAAAAAGCGCCTTTTTCTGGCCAAATTCTATAACGTCCATATTATCATCGTGACCAACTGCAAATGTAGTTTTTATGTTGACTCTAGACCAGGTCAAAAATGGTACGTAATAAATTTTATAAATTAATAACACATGCCAGCAAGGTTTTGTTTTTAAGCATTTCCGAAGAAATTTCATGCGTAGAATCCGAGTACGAGGTCAGAATTGACCCACTACCTCAGGATTTGGAAATATTTGAGGTCAAACTCAAGAAAAATGGCTATTTTGGTTAGATGAAAACTGCACAAAATTTTCATTTTTTTTTACCAAATTTAACTCGTAGTCTTATTCCGTTCTTCAAAATGAGCTCCCAAAAGATATCATACAATACTTCCTTTAAAAGTTATAAAAAGGTGACATCTTGAAATCCCTTAAAATGGGTAAAACGACTTGTCTTTGAATTTCATGATATCATCTTATATTGCAATAACTTTTGAATTAAGTATTGTACGGCATTTTTTTAAAACTTTTTTTAAAGGTAAAAGGTGGTACTCAATTGTGAATTATGTAAAAAATATATAAGCTGATTAGATTTGTGATTCCATGCCAGTTAATTGGATCTTTATGCACGATAATAATCCAAAGCATTCAGCTAAACTAGGGAAAAGCTGGGTAGGGGCTGAAAAGATCTATGTTTTGGACTGGCCAGCTCAAAGACCTGATCTAAACCCAATAGGGAATCATCGAAATTATGTGAAAAATATTATTGGATAGAAAAACTATAAAAATTTGGAAGAACTTTGGGCAAGAATTCAAGAAGCTTGGTATTTCATTCCAAAGAGCAGATGCCAAAAATTTTTAGAAGGCTTGCCTCGTAGATATCGCGAAAGAATCAAAAATCGTGGCCACAACACTAAATACTAAAGTTATAAGTAATTACAAGTTGTTTTAAACAAGTTATTTAATATGGTTGCTTTTCTTTTCCACAGGACTTCACAAATGTGCTATTTCTGTTTTCAGGTGTTTCTGCATCTTCAAACGCTTGAATGATTTTAACAAAGCTAAATGAAGGAAAATATTTTAAGTTAGTGGTTTTTTTAAGCCTATGAACTCCAAGTTAATTTTTTACTTCAATAATCCAAACATATTCATTCGACTTACTAAACAAATAATTTTTTTTTTAAATAACCTCAATCGTGCTATTTCTTTTTCCATAGCTGTACCTATATGTGACTGAACTCTAAAAATGGCCTGACATATCGATACACAACGAGTTATGACGAGGTAAATTGCTGAAATGATTTTCATTTAGAATCTGCACTTATTTGGGGGAGAACCATTAACTTTATTTGTTCAACTATTTACTTTCTTATAAATTCACACCTCATTTAATGCACTTATGCCATACATCCTTAATTATGTTTAATTAATTTAATACACAGAATATTCAGGGTTGCTGAATGAAATAATACGTTAAGGATGTATTTTAACAACTTCTACTTTAAAAGCTCAAACGATACTTTGTAGAATACCTGCGAAATTTAATTATGTACTCGAACTTAACACAAACAAAATCTATCATTAAGGAAAAGAAAAGGAAAAAATATATTAAAGTTTTTGAGCTTCATCACAAATAAAAAAACCTACTGAATGTTTATAAAATACGATGTTAATAATGAAGAATAATGTGTAATAAAAGCGCCAAAGACCTGAAAGTCCTTACTTTATTACTAAGTAGAAGTTCACACTACGAAATTTTTTTAAAAAATTCTTTGCGTTTGTAGAGATGCGGAGAGAATCGAAAAACAATTTTTCTCTCCGCTTGCCCACAGACTCAACAAATTGGTTAGAAAAATTTTCTAGTGCAAATTGCTACTTAATCTTTTGACTGGAAAAAATTTTATCTCAAAAGTGAATCCAAACACCAAAAATTTTTGTTTATTTTTAAAACCAAAAAGTATTTATATAGAACAATACCAAAAAAAGAATTAGTTTTAAACTATTTTGGAATAAATTTCATACTTTTTTTGGTATAAATTTCCAACTTTTTTGTAAAAAATCAGAAAAAAGTTTAAAATCAATAATAAAGAGAATCAAAAGTAAAAAATGTAAACAATCAGTTTTTAGCATGTATTTTTGTTCATCAACTCACAAAATATATTATGATATGCAGTCTGTGAGAGTGGAGAGAAATAAAAAAAAATTCCTACATGCAATAAAAAAGTCAACATTTTGCTTGTTTCCACTGAACATGAAAGTAAATCAATATGCTGACTACACTACATGTTGAACAGGAAGTTAAAAAAACAACAAAAGTTAACATGACTGCCGCAAAAGAAAAAATACTGAAGTGTAAACTCATCGCTGTTAAGACCACTTTTTCCTGAAAGTGTTTAATTAAGTTTTTCCTCAGAACTCAATCAACACTTAGCCAGCATGTTCATCAGCTAGATATCATGCATACATGGATTGACTGCTAATTTTCGTAGTAGTTTTCGTAAAAAAGCTTAAATGTTTGCACTTTTTTTATACTGCTATTCAAATGAAGAGTGGTAAATGTTTGAACACAAAATCGAACGTTACGTAATTCAATTTCATTAAATCAAGTTGTTCAGATTTTTACAAACAAAATGGTTTATGGAAGGTATTTTTTTTTCAGTTTGGAAAAGTGAAAAGAGAATTCGGTTCAACATAATGTCATTAATTCCACAACATCAGATAAATTTTTCGTGAAGACAGAAAACAATTTTAACAATTTCTGACAAAATGACACCATATTCATATTATGACACTACTTTTGCATCGTAATGCTACTACTTAAGTTTTATATTTGGGAATAACTTATTAATTGTAGTAAATAATTTACATATTAAAAGGTACAACAATTCAATCCTTTTATGACAGCGACTCTATGGAAAATGATAACTTTCACTGGACGTCACATCGTAATTTCTGAATTAACTTTAAAGTTTAAAAGTGATATTATGACATAAGCGGTTTATCCTTTTCATCACAGATATTAAATTGAACGATTATGCATTATATAAAAGCATGTAAGTACTTAAACCAAACACTGCTTTTGCATTAAGAATGAATAACTTTCCCATTGTCAACTGACTTGAATAACAAACCATTATGTGGTTTTTGAGGTCATCTCTTAAAACAATATTGATTTAATAAACAGCAGAAATACGAAAAGTTTTAAGAACTTGCCAAAGTACTACCCATTTCGTTTAAACTTTTGGGTCTTAAAACTCAAATCAATACGTATATTTTTGTTTCTTTTTTCACCTTGGACGGAAATGCTTGTCCAGTGTTCTCTATGCTTCATTGCACTGGAGTCTAATGCGTATGAAGTTAAAATTTTGTTTCTATTTTTTGTTGTACGAACACATAGAGCAATTTGTTTTTAAAGTTTTCTGCCATATTTTCACTTTTTGTTCATAAATATTTTCGTCATAAATTGCAGTTGATGCAAAAAGTTTGCGAGTTATTTCTTAAAATGCCGCACATGAGAAGTGGTGGAGGCAAAAACGAAAAAAGTGCAATGAAATAAGAAACAGAAGGAAACTTTTAATGCTTTACGAGTAGTATATTAGTAACAGTAGAGTTTTTAAGGCAAACAGTATCCGAGGTTTTGAAGTAATGGCGGAAACCTTGTATCCGTAGCAATTTTGAGTTTATTTTTACATTTTACTTGTAAAATTATTATAGGGGAGCAGAGATGGATGTAATGCATTTCTTTTTCAATGCATTGCAGGAGCATTATTGCCAATGAATTAAAATAATGCATTGGTTTTTGAAATTTAGTGCATGAGGTCCAAAATTAACAAAAAATGCTTCTTGATTTTACATAATTTATTATAATTATTTTTATAATCAAGAAGCATTTTTTTCTAATTTGGAACCTCAAGCCCGTAAAATAAATCCAGATATATTTCAAAAGGTAGCTAAAAATCATTATGTTATTTTTAATTTTAACTTTGTATTTCAAAAAATTTTCTTTTTCGGATGTTCACCACTAAAACTTGAACCTGGCAATCTCAAAAGATCTACGAAACGCACGTTAACGAGCTGAGCTAAAGTCTGAAATTGGCAGAACTCATTAACGTGCAGAACACCTAATGAACTTCTGAACCTGAGGGCATTTAAATTTTAAATTTTTATTAAAAAAGAAATCAGAATTTTTAATTACAATAGCTATTTTTTCTAATTATTATTTATAAATATTGCTTAAAAAAATTTAAACAAGTGATAAAATTGTACATAAATTCCATTCGGATTAAAATCATTGATAAACAAAAAAACAACAGATGAAAAATTCATAATACTAACCAGAATGATATACTGAAATAAATTTAGGTACTTAATACGAAAGGTACTCGTAAAAAAGTAATTTATTTTTCAAGTAACATACCCTTTAGTTAGATAACAATAAGGACAAGTTATGCACATCCATCTGTTCAGATTTCTGTGTTGACCTCAAATGTGCATTTTGGATGAATAAGAAAAAACTATTTCTAAAATTTTACATTCACCATTGTAATCCTTAGCTACTTAGTTCAAGGTAGTTGTTAAAGCAAATATTTCTGGAATTTCAATAAAATAATTGTTTTTCAAAAGTTGTTGCACGTATTGTGAAATTTGCTTTAAAATGATACAAAGCACATACACGCTCATGTGTTTTATAATTCTTATTCAAGAGCAATACAAATGCAGTAAAAACCACAAAATTTGCTTTCTGGTTCTTATGGCTTAAAGTACGAGTAATTCATCAAAGAATGCAATTTATTAAATAGATAGAACTTATTTGGAAAACAAAAAGTCAATGGCAATGAATATAAGGCAGAAGATAAATAAATTTTGTTAGTTGCTATTAAAATATTTAGAAAAAAATATATACGTACATTAGATAGGGCCGAAAATAAGATTCACCCCGGAGCCCACTCAGAAGTTAGAATGACCCTTAAAAACGGCATCTAACGAAAGAAGTGTATAAACAAAAAATCCTTAGATTGTCCAAAAAATACGTGGGAATTTTTCCAGAATTGAGATATACGCTGTACGTTATTGTATGGAAGGTGCCATTTCCTCTTTTGCAAATTCAACTTGATTTTGACAAAAACTTGCATCCAATTTCCTTAGAGTCTGTATAAAAATTGGTAGCTTTATCTGAAATAAATCTTTCAGTAAATCATTTTGTAGACTCAATCCACTTCTCCAAATTTACTTTGTATTTTCTTAGAGCTTGCACCAACTATGGCAAATACTTTTGTGTAACTAGGTTGCGTGAAGAGAACCGAGTTCAAAAACCCCGTTCGGTAATTTTCAGTTTCAATTTCTATTTCACAATTTGTCTGAAGAGTCTTCGTAGCGGCAAATTAAACACTTTTTTTATACCTAAACAGAGCCGAGGAATAACGCAAAAAAAAAAAAAAAATTTCACCCGCACTGCGATTCGAATCGTTATACACTGGTTAAAAATCCTTAAAAGCTGGCAAAGAGTCATAATCATTACATTTTCGTGACGAAATTTTTTACTCAGGGTTTTTTGGGGTTCTGATTACGAATCTGAAGTTAGATTTTTAAAAAAGCAAATGGCGGATGATTTACATAAATATTCATCCAAATTAGACAAAAGAAAATGGTTTTTGGGGTCGTTAATTACTAATATAAGATTTGATTTTGAAAAAACAAAATGGTGGACTTTAAATGCTGAAAAAAGACACTCCACATTTTTAATATCTTATTTGAAACAATGTTTAGAATTATTTGTATAGCAAGCTCTTTAGCACATTAGCTGTAAAACTTTCTGACATTTTGTCTGTATGAAATTTATATATAAAAACAACTTTTTAAATTGATTTTAAATTGATCATAATGCGAAAAAATACCTATTTCTAGTCTTAATGTAATGCATAAGGAGACAATTAGTTATGCCCAATGACAAGCAAAGCAAACTGTTAATAGAGCTTTATATGAGTTGGGATCAGAATTTAAAATTTGGTGTAGTTCATAAACTAGTTTTGGAATAGTCCTTACATGTTGTAAGTATTTTTAAATTTAAATAAAAAATAAACAAAAAATTAAAAAACTTTAGTAAATAAGAAAATCCATTCACAAAATTAACTTCTGTAAGTATTTCTTAAGTAACCTTTGGCTAAGTAACTTCTCTCCCTCCACACAAACAGAAAAACTTTACCTAAGCTTAACAAGTAGAAGTGTTAGCTCTGGTTTGGTCAAAACTTTAATAGTTCATACTGCCATGGCATGTGGCAAAGCTAGTAATGAAAGTTTTTCTTACTTCTCAGTTAAAAAAACATCAACTTACTTTATGTTTGTAAGTTTTAAATTATACAATTTTTAGTGCTTTTTACTTCAACAAAGGTTAATGGGTTAATATGTTAAACAAGCATTTCAAAACGATGTCAAAATGTAATAAAAAACATCTAAAACTTTATTGATGATATAATATTTGCAGTTCGAGATACCATTCGGTTTTCAGTTTAAAAGTGAAAAAGATATTGCTTTTGTGTTTCTAGTTCACTACTATATGTTTTTGTAACCATATGTACCCAGCATGTAAAATATACATTGTATATTGCACAATATACATGTATATGTGAGAACTATTAATATTGCGCATATTTTACATGTATTTAATATTGAGTGTAAAAGTATTGCAATAATTTTTGGTATTATATACAAAATTGGCAACAGAAGCTGAAAAGATTTTCAATTTCTAAAGTTATTTTCATTAAAAATAAAGTGATATTTCAATTTATGCAATAAGTCATTTTAATGGTACCAACACGTACAACCAAGAACATTGAACATAAAGTAACATTTTTGTCGACCCTTAATAGCATCACCTTGACAGACATAAATCCATACGGCATCGGGTGCGACTGTCAAGTCAACCAACTTCATTACTCTTCTGAGAAATGAATTCATTTTTATTAATGCAGGTGGTAATAATTCTTGTTCTGCGACAAACGTCCGTGCTAAGCGTAACAATGTAGTTTTTATCTATAGCAAGCAACGCACTCGCTCTAATCCCATAGCTGCTGACACAATGTACTTCAAGTGTCTTCACATGATGTTTTATAATGATGATTTAATATACATAGTTCCAATGAAGTGGGATGATATTACAACTAAAATTGTGTAATGTTGTTTTGAGAAGTGAACAATATTCATAGCACTTATGGGCAAATGTTCAATGTCGGAGATTTCATTTGTAAGTTTTTTTACTGATTTTGCAAATATTTCGAAAAGTATTATTTTCTCAAAAGGAATATATTGATATAACCAACACTACATAGTTAAAATATTTTCAATTTTGATTTGTATTTGGATTTGGACAATTTATATTCGAACGTTTCACAAAACAGATATTTTTATACAGAAAATAATAGAATACTTTTCAGGGCGAATTATACCTTAACCCAAATGTCAAAATATTAAGGCCGCAGAGTACTACAAAATTCTTTTCATCATGCGAATGTGCCATAGCTTTTGCAAATAGCGTCATAGGTTATTTATATTTTCGATAGATAGAAAATTTGTTTAAAACTGCCCAACTAATTTGGAGCCAGATCTTTTGCGAGCAACAGCTCGAAATGCCACAAAACGTGTAGCAATTTATCGATGTAATTTTTTTAATGTAAGTAACGCTGTCAATTTCACACCTTCAGATAGACGTTCCGTAAAAACATAGCTCGAATTTTTTATTTCTAAATTGTTGTTTTTGGTTGATTGTTCATGTTTTTCAGTCAAAAGAAATTTAATTGTTAGTCTGAATGATGCAGATAAACTTGAAATTTTCACAGTTAGGAAGTAGATGCTATAAAATTTTTAGACATTTCTTATATGGTATTTTTTGAAACTTTATTTGATATACGTATCATAAGAAAATTCAGTTTTTAAGAATTTTTAAATTTTTTTTTGTAATTTTTCGACCACTTTCAACTTTTCAACAAACTTTATCTATCAAAGTGATACAAATAATCCTATTATTAAGTAATTTAAATTCACACAGAATTATACATACATTGTCGAATTTCTATATGTCTTATCAAAACAATATATAATAACACAAATATCCGAACATAAAAATAGGTATTAAAAATTGCTAGAAGCAAATTTTATTTATTTAAACGTAATTGAATCAGAATGTAACAATTTCAATTTAAAAACATAAATAGATTAAGTAGTACGTAAGGCTAAAAGCCTCATCAAGTTACTTTCAGTAATTGCCAATTTTGATTTGAAACATTCGCATATATTGCTAAGCCGAAAAGCTGTTTAAAGTTTATACGTCCTTTCCTAGAAGGTTTTGCTAAAAATATTTGCCATTGTGGCAAGGAAAAAAACATAACTTGTAAAATAATACTTTGAGTATAGATATAAAAATAAATAAAAATTCACTCAAAGCCGTGAAAATTAAATTAGATACTTCACAATAAATTCAAGGTAATTAAGCACTGCATCAGAAAATGCATTGCAGCCGAGTTCGGTTGCAGTAGATAAACGAAATAAACGAACGAAAATGTATTTAGCCATTTAGATCATCCACAGCCTTAGAAAAACACTTCACACTTGTGGCATGATGGCTGTCGAGAATGGGTACATGTCCCACAGTTACACTCTTCAATACGCCTATTACGTCGGCAAATCAGGTTGTCTACCTAGGTATTCAACGGCTGACTTGTAGAAAATATTTTGAGACTCAGAAGCTTATTAACCATCGTTCTCCGCTGAATTTTGAGCGCTAAATACACCTGCATAAAAGCATTTTAAACCAATATGGACGGATGCAACTATGGTGTAAGACAATTTTAATCAATATCGAGCTCATCCAGAGGGCTCATTCAGAAATACTCCGAACTATCACCGGATACCATGGTATCTAAGGACTGCCCCAGAAAAATTTGACCCTTTTATTCCTTAAGATTATGATTTACCTGATGATCGTGCAAGTCGAAATATGGGTGTTATATTTTCTATATAACATGACAATTAAAAAAATATATAACACTTGGCAAACAAACTTCAGACGATAAAGATAACTAGCAATCAAGAAAAAAAGAGCAAACTCATTTTGTACACTTGCATGCAAAAGCGAGAATTAAAATATTCAGCCAGGTGCATCAAAAATCGCTGTCCAAAGGGTTATTTCGAATTATAGAAAGGGTCAACTTATTACGCGGAAAAGAGTTTAGGTAGAAAAGCCAGTATAGATCCAGAAATGGTGAAAAAATTGAAGCGGCTTTTTAATCAGAATCCCAACACTTTAGAACGAGATATGGCTGCCAGAGCAGGAACCTCAAAATTTTCTATAAACAGACTAAAGAAAAAACTTAAGCTAAGAATCTAAAGAGTTCAAAAAATATCAAACCGTTCCGATGAAAAGCAGTTAGAGGCTCAAAAGCGAGCTCGAAAGTTATATGTCGGTTACCTGTCTTAATTTGACTGCTGCATAATGGACGATGAAACATACGTTAAGGCAGATTTTAAACAGCTAACAAAACACGAACTTTACACCTGTTCGGAGGAGGGGCAGGTTCAGAGCAAATTTAAAGAGAAGAAAATTTCAAAATTTCCCAAGCAGTATATGGTTTGGCAGGCCATATGCACCTGTGGTCTGAGGAGCAGTTTTTTTGTAACACTGGGCACAATTAACTCAAAAATTTATATTGATGAATGTTCTGAAAAACGTTTTTTGCCATTTATTCGTGAGCACGAAGGTACTGTAATGTTCTGGCCTGATTTAGCAACCTCTCACTACTCTAGAGCCACCATAAAATGGTACAAAAGCAATAATGTAAATTTTGTTCCCAACAATTCGAATCCACCTAACTGCCCACAGCTTCGACCTATTGAGAGATATTGGGCTCTAATGAAATCAGATCTTCAGAAGAGTAAAAGCACTGGAAAAGATTTAAAAGATTTCAAAAATAAGTGGCGAAGGTCGTACGGTACTGTCGACGAAACAACTGTACAATACTTAATGAAGGGTCTTAAGAAAAAAGTAAAATATTTTTATATAAAATAAATATTTATTAATAGTGTAATAGGTTATTTATGTTTGTTATACTACTCACTAATAAATAAAAAAACAAAATTTTAAAAAAAATAATTATGTATTTTTTTGATAATGAAAAACAAAGGGACAAATTTTTCCGGGGCAGTCCTTAAGTAACGAAAACATTTATAGAGACCTTAGTGTACTCAGAAGTCACCTCAATTAGCTTTGACGTTGCTGCTACATCTTGCCCATGAAGCGGTAACGTTTTCCACTATGATTATTCAGAGGATCGTGCATCGGAGATTTTTTCTCAAAGAGTAATTAAATTTTAAGTATAATTTTAAGATTTTGTAACTTATTGTTAGTGTTGTAAAGATTCAATAAAAAAGTGGAAAAAAAATTTTGCGACTTTTAATGAAAAAACTCAAACTTTAACAATGTGGCAGATGCGCAATTAAAGCAAATTATGTTACGCATTTAATGTTATTCCATATATAACAAAGAATGCTGAAATTCAATGTCAATGTAGCAAAGAATCTTCAGTTCACACCAAGTATGCTATTCCTATTAATAAAATCCTCTTCATCCCTATTTAAAGAAGTCCCTTCGACATCTTAAAGTATTTATCATTAGAAAATTAATACAATACAAAATTAATTTTTACTTTACAACAAAAAAGTAGATTAAAACAACAAAAATACTGATTTTGCTTACACAATAACTCATAAATATTTAAAGCATAAAACAAAAACTTTTTCGCTTCCTTTGGTAAGTCACACAAACGACTCTTTCAACGCATAAAAATTCGTGCCATTAAAAAAGGCTAATAACACTTGACTTTGGTATGGTGCATTAATTTTAAATGAAACCTTAAAGTAATTTACCGCATCGCGTATGCAAAACGAAAAAGCCAACAACATTATTTAGAAAAATGTATGACATAAAATGCACTTGAATCTTTCGAATAGTTTTTCATTGCATATTAAAATTATACCTACTTAATAAATTTGTGTTAAAAAATGCTTTATATTTAATACGAAAGAAATGTGGAACGAAATGATGATACAATTTAAAAAGATTAAACTATTCTGGGCATAACATACCAAGAAATCTCATACTACGATTTCAAAATTGTAGCCTGGTTATTTAAAATAATATATTTCAGATTTTTTGTCATTTGTGCAAAAATTTACTTATTCTCCTGTAACATCTGTGGAGGATGCGTCTTTTTGTATAAAACATTTTTATGAAATATGATATTAGTTCAAAAATTAAATATTTTGGTTTTTTTACGAAATGATATGGAGAAGTACAAAGTATAACACTAATTAAGTCAAGTTTTATAATAATTAACACTAATTCAACCCTAGTCAGGTCTTTCATAATCCCTGTGGTTTTTTATTTTTGTATATATTTGTATGTTCAACTTCTTGTTGTAGCCAACTTAACATTTCCTTATCGCACCATTTTTTTAAAAGCGGAAAAAAAAGCTGAAAAACTTTTAATTGCGACATAAAAACCAAAACTTTTTAAATTAATGTAATATTCAGATAAAAAAGAAAATGCTTCAGTGATATAAATCACAAAAAAAAAAAAAAATATATTTAATGCAAATTCTAAAGCTCACAGCACAGGTACTAACATTTATATAATATTTATGAAAAAGGACTTCTAGCAAATTCACGAGTTGACTAAATGTTGTCATCATATTACATATGATAACGATAAAAAGGTTGGATTTTATATTAAAAAAAAACCAGTGAGGGTGTTGCCTTTGGCCTGGCCAAATGTTAAATACCCTACACTACAGTATTTTTAAAATTTTGCCTGTACTGGAGATGTCACGACCACTTCCCCAAATTCTCATAGCTTTTGCTCAGATTTTGCACTTACTGTTCTCAGTGTCTGAGGAAATTTGGTTGCATTATCTCAGCAAATGATTTCAGTATAGCATTTTGGATTTTTTACCTATAAGAGAGTTGCCACGCCCTGTTAACTGATTACGCCTAGTTTATGATAAGAGCTTGCAGTTACTGTTTTTTAGTTTCTGAGTGAAATTTTGTTGGATCATCTTGAAAAACGCTTTCAGTATAGCATTTTGAAACTTTTGCTTATAAGGGAAAACTAACCGTTTCCATGCACAGACAGACACCCAGGCAGCCAGCCAGACAGCCAGCTAGACAGATGGACATGGCTATATCGACTCAGAAGGTGCCGCTGATCAATAATATAGGTATGAAGCAAAACACGCCAAGTGTACCAAGTAAAAATTTTTTTGTCTTTGATTTCGCTCAAATTTGGTAATATACTAGTTCCGGTGTGCAAGAACAATAAGCCTGGAGGATTTGGTCCTAATACAATACCATTTGTTGTTAAAATACAGGATGTTGAAGTTGGAATATTTAGTCAATTTCCTTAAAAAGGTGTTTTTTCAAAAATTTATAGCTTACACCAAAGTTTGTTAATTGATATACCTAAGTAACTGGTCCCACTAAGTAACTGGCTTATAAAAAAATATTACTTGGAGAAAAAATTTTTTTTTCACCAAAATTTTTTAAACTTAAAAATACTTTTAAATTTTTAAAAAAAAAACTCCTTTATATTATTTTTAAAAGTACTTTAGATTAAAGCATAATTTATAAGCTTTAAAATGATGTATAACTCAGGATGGTATTCGGTCGCTAGATGAGAGTTTTTGGCTTTTGAACGCCCGCGGCAGGCAAAACTCTTTGTTTACTCAAAAGGAAGGGCTCTTACGAATAAAGTGTACCAGGCATAAGATGCTAAGAATCGTTTAAGAAATACGCGTGGATTTTTTGGGGATTTTTTTTAAACCTTCTTTTTTTGAAATGTTTAAAGAAAACTATTTAAAGAAAAAAAATTTTTTTTTTTAACTTTGCAAAAAATTCCAAAAAAATTTCACAAGTATTTCTTGAATGATTCTAAGCATTTTATGCTTTGTACACTTTTTTCGTAAGGTGCATGCCTCTTGAGTAAACAAAGAGTTTTGCCTGCCGAGGGCGCGCCCGGGCGTTCAAAAGCCAAAAACTCTCATCTAGCGACCGAATACCATCCTTAGTTATACATCATTTTCAGGCTTATAAATTATGCATGATTTAGAGTTCTTTTAAAAAAAATTCAAGGGTTTTTTTTAAAAAAAATTCAAACGTATTTTTAAGTTTAAAAAATTTTGGTGAAAAAAAATTTTTTCACCAAGTAATATTTTTTTATAAAAAGTACACTTAAAAATGAATGGGATTACTTAGATATATCAATTTGGAAACTTTGGTGTAAGCTCTAAATATTGGAAAAAACACCCTTTTCATGAAAGGGACTAAAACGCCAACTTCAACACCCTGTATTTTAACAACAAAAAGTACTAGAACCAGATCCTCCCGGAACTACCATATTGCCAAATTTGAGCGAAATTGGAGACAATAAAATTTTCAGCTGGTACACTTGGCGTGTTCTGCTTCCTATAAAAAATAAATTGAATATTATAAAAAATAAAAAAAACATCTCCTTGCAATGCTGTTAATATAAAAAGTTTAAAAAATATACGGATACACTTCAGCGATACATTTACGTATATGTATCAACAACTTTTGATTGAATTCTAATTCCCAAGGTTTTCGTTTCGTTTCTTTCTTTTCTTACCACATTAATGCTTATTCATCAAAATTAACATCATCATCATCATCTTTCTCAATACAAAGGAATACTGAAAAATCAATTTTTGTTCATTTAAAATTCATATCACTGAAGTGGACGAGCATGTGGTGAAAATATTTGCTGACTTTACATTTTTAAATTGAATTGGAATTTGAGTTATGGTAATAACATACAAATCACGCCAATTCAAGGAATTAATCCAATACTTTCAAAATGAATATTTTTTTTTTATTCCTTCACAAGCTTGAGCAATGTGCTTGGGATTTAATAAAAATTCGATGGTTTTGTTTGAAATCAAAGCAAAAATTGTGATAGTGAAATGGAATAAACAATAAAACATAAGCAAATGTGTCAGTTCCATGTGAAATTGTAAATGGACTTTATTAAATATTGAAAATATTTTCTTTGAGGTAGTAGAGGATTCTCCGTCTAAACAATTCAAAAAAAGTATTATTGAGAATATTACTTATTAGTTCTAAGTATATGATCAAGAAGTTCAACCCTCATAAACTCTACTTAGTCAAAAGGAAAACAAATCCCGATAAAGTAGTGTATCTAAAAAAGACTTTGGGATCATGCTTGCCTTTAAGAAAAACGCTTCAGCTTTTTACGCTGACAAAATTCGGGCACTCTGCCACCATGATCCCTTGTGTTTTATTCAAGATGTTCTTTGTTTCTTTAAATTGTTTCTCATTTTTTCCTATGCTTTGGATTGTAGTGTTGCAACACATATATCCGTATCTATATTATACATGTAATCATTGTTCTTATCTTTCCTAATGGGTAATCATACTATGTACCTGCATTGTGTTTACAATTGGTAGAATCCACGCACATAACAAATGTTGCAAATTTACAAAGTTCAACGACACTTGCAAGGTCGCGCAATGCATCAAATAAGATCAGCGAATAGCAATTAGTAATTGCCAATTACAAAAACAAGTGTCACTGCGCATGCGTTGGAAAAATGTTGAAAACGTAAGCAAAGAAGTGAGTGTGGATCATGTTGAACAAGCGTTCCACAAGCAAAGCTTTAAACAAGAGAAATGGAGATAAAAACAACGAACACATTTTTTATGCATAGATTTAGGATTTAGGGAAATTGTATTTGTTTTTAGTTGTAATACTATTTGTTATTATTTTTAAGGTATTATGATAGTTGTATTTGTATCTAATGTTAAGGAAATAATATATAAGACGAATTTTGAAAAAAAGAAGATCACTTCAGTTTAAGCAGCCGAAACTAAATTTGGCAATTTGCTTGTGGCATTTCGTGCTGACTTACGAAACCCCTAGGAAATCCCTCTATATTAAAGGATGTATGCAAGTGCTTTTAGTGAAGGTTTTTTCTCAACATTTTTTTTTTTTTTTTGGTACAAATGTTTATAACAAGAAACTTTTCCAGAAGCAACTCCATAAGCCTGAAATTAGAAAAAGTTCCAGATTTTCACTGTGTTGTTGAATTAAGACATAAAAAAGAAATAAAACATTACAATTTACATTGTGATTTTAGGCCAAGACGAAGGGAGGTACCGCGGGTTTTAATTAGTTTAAAGTTTTTTATAGAATTTTTTGAATCATTGAGAAAAAATGTGTTACTAAATTTTACTAAGTAGTTTGTTTACTAACTAGTCATCAACTTACAAAGTCAAAGTTCTAACAAAAAATTATTAAAACTTTAAGTACCTAATAGAGCTGTCGGATCACGTGAATTCGTACTACACGTGAGTACGTGAGTTCACGAACAGGGGTACGAAATCACGTACCCCCAAATCATGTGAAATTGAGGTTCGCACAGGTACGTGAATTTGGTAAAGTTCGTACTTTGAAACGAACTTCGTAGTATTCGTACCTCGTACTTTTCGTACTTCGTACTTTTCGTACCTCGTACTCCGTACTTTTCTTGCCTCGTACGTAGTACTTTTCGTACCTCGTACTTCGTACTTTTTGTACTCCATTTATAATAATAGTAATAATAGGTGCCACGCCCACTATTTAACGATTAATCGAAAAAAAATGTAACACGTTATATCTCAAAAACAATGGACAGTATTTCCATGAAATTTGGTAAGTAGGTGCTCCACATAATTGACATCCGCTGACCAAAAAGTGGGCGTGATCGGACAATTCCACGCCTACTTTTAAACGATTCGAAGGATGGGCACTTTAAAACGCTCTAACTTCCAAAATATACAAGCTATTTCAATGAAATTTAATAAGTGGGTGCAACACATAATTAGCATCCGACCTACTAAATTTCATGTAACTAGCGTCCATGGTTTTTGAGATATAACGCGTTAAATTTTTTTTTCAATTAATCGTTAAATAGTGGGCGTGGCACCTCTAAGATACTTTTGCCGCTTTTGAACATCCGTACTATCTCAAATGGGGTACGAAAAGTACTAAGTACGACGCACGAAAAGTACGAAGTACGAGGTACGAAAAGTACGATGTTTGAAAAGTACGAGGTACGAAAAGTACGAGGTACGAAAAGTACGAGGTACGAATAGTACGAAGTTCGTATCAATAGTACGAACTTTACCAAATTCACGTACCTGTGTGAACCTCAAATTCACGTAATTTGGAGGTACGTGATTTCGTACCTTTAAAGTACGAAGTCCGTACAGGTACAGACAGCTATAGTACATACCTACGCTTCTTAAATAGTATTTTTCCATTCAATATTTCTCTCATTTATTACGTAAACTATTATTCAATAAGTAAACCATTGGATTAAGCTAGAGTTTTGTATATTCAACTCATATGATAAATCTCCATCGGTAACAGTTATTGACATTTTCAATTGATAGCTTAAATTGTTTACCTGCAGATTTTGTGATATTTCCAATCCATTAGGCTCACAACTATTCGTACCTACAAATAAATAGAAAGAATATTAAAATTACATGTGTTATGATTTATAACATTCTAAGTCATATGGATTTTGGTTTTTATATAAATTTCACAATTCAAACAAAAATAAAATATACCTATATATGTAACTATGAGCTATAATTTAATAAATTTTGATTATAAATATCAAAATGCATTGGATAAGGGAATCTTATATTTATTATGTTGTGATAGAACGATAAACTTTTATACTAATGATATTTGAATTTAAGTCAGAAGGAAACATCTAAATATAATAACACGCTCCATGTGTGATTACTGTCTCTCTAACAGATTAAAGAATTCTGTATTAAAATTAAACTGTATACAAATTAAGTAAATTTTTAATAAAAAATTCATTAAATCCTTATAGTTATCCATACATACATAAATCAACACTGGCTGAAACAATATGCCTTCTATCAGGAATAAGAGTAAAGCAAATTGTATAGAACACTTCACTGTCATATACCTAAAGACATAATTTGATTTTGATTATCCATCATTCTTCATTTTTGCGGTAGTCTGTTATAAAAAAGTGCAATTTTCCTGAGCAATTAAAAATCCATTAGTTTAGTGTTTTCCAAGTTGCTTTACGTTATGTTCAGCAAAAAATTTAAACCAGAAAAATTATAAAAAAAAAACTAACGAACGTGCTATTTTTTTATCGCAGAAAATGTTAGAAAATATGAAATGAATCCCTTTAAAAGCAACCCTTTTTAAGTATCTCCAGTATTTTCGAAGCTTCAGTGTTAAGTTTTATGCAGCAGTTAGAAAACATCTTATAAAGCGAACCTGCCTGAGTAAAAATCCTATAAAATTTTGATACTTTATTTAGTTTAGTATACCGAGTATAGTTTTGTTTCCAGCGCAATTTCTCTTTTTAAAATTAAAGCATATTCATTCGGCTTAGTAAGTTTAACTGACAACAGCAATTTTAGTTATCCATATAATTCTCAGCTCAAAATATTTTTCAAATGAAATTGAGCTCATAACTAAACATTTTAAGGACTTATAAACATTTTATATGAAATTCAATCAAAAAATAATAATTTTATTGAATTTTCAATATAAAGTCTTTAAAAAAAAATTCCTAGGTATGTCATAAATTCAGTAAATCCGTTTATATTCTTATAAAAAACAAAAGAAAAAAAATTTTTCTCTCACTCAAATGACTTTGTCGATGATGGGAACAAAATTAAGTGTACAAAGTGATTTATAATGTCTTTGGATAATAAAATTGACTTGCTACCAAGATGGCAAGTCGAAATATTGACATTTAAAACATGGTATGAGGGCAGATTAGTATGACATACTAAGGTGAAAACAATGTAACTTAAGTGACATGCACCATTACATCCAATCTGAAATTTATAGGGATATTTGGGGAAAGCATAAATGAACAAGAAAACAACAATAAATTAAAAGTAATAGAATAAAAAAAGTAGAAAAGTTCTTTATATGTGAACTGCTTTGTGAAAACATACCCAACTTGTGAAAAAATTGATAATTGTATTTTCACAATTTTAAGTCAATTATGAGGTGATCTTTCCAGTGGTGTCACTTACAAAAATTTAAAAACATTTTTTGACCTTGAAAATCCCCGATGAATCCCTAATGAAAAACTTGAAATCAAAAAAAAAAACTTTAAAAGCGTTTTTCTCGCATTAGGTATGTTTTCACAAAACAAGTCACATATTGCAACCAAATTAACTTTTTTTTTTTTTTTTTTTGGAAGGCAAAATGTCTCATGTTTAAATCGTGTCCTAATGAATATTTCTACGAACTGTCAAAATAATAGCAAACATTTCAATAATGCATTAATGAAATATGTTGAGAAATTCTAAAAGACAGATGCCCAAAATATTTCCAAAACGTTCGCAATTGTGGAATATATTGAAAATTTTAAAATATTTCAAAAAGCTGGTAATAAATGCTGAAATTGAATAATATGCTGAAAATTTAAAAAAACTTTTAACTCTCGAAAAATTCGGAAAGCGTTTGAAAAGTCGAATGAATATGAAAATTTAGGAAATACTTAGTTAAGAAATATTTGCTCATCAATGCTAAGGTAAAGGTGATTAACAATACTCTCATAATCATACACGTATATTCTGATGACTGCCCGCCCTTCCTATACATACCAAATTTAATATCCCCAATGGGTGGGGTATAAACATTTTCGTATGGCAAGAAACTGTCTGGCTTGTGTTTTCATTTATCTAACACAGAAATCTTAAGACTATAGGCGAGGAGCCGGCAATACTAAAAGTGCCGTCATCGCGGATTCTGAAATTTTTAATGCAAAATGGTAGTTTACACTAAGACGAATAAAAAAAGCATGGTCAGCATGGTTGTAGCCTGGCAGAAATATTTTTAAATGACTTTTGAATTATTAAATTTTCGAAATGTTTTGCCGTCATCGCGGATTTTGATCAATCTTAATATTAATCGATGGTAAATTTCATAACCATTCAGAAAAAATCCGGCCGACCAAATTTTTTTTTGCCGAAAATGACCGGCAGACCTATTTTAATGGTGCGACAGTGGGTACTTCCGGCAGTTTCTAAGCTTGCATACCAAGATATTTTTAAATTTGACATTAAAACACGTAAATTAAAAAAAAAAAAAACAAATTTCCGTGATAACAGAGAAATTGTACCCACCACCGGTCATTTTCGGCAAAAAAAATTGGTCGGCCGGATTTTTTCTGAATGGCTATGAAATTTACCATCGATTAATACTAAAATTGATCAAAAACCGCGATGACGGCAAAACATTCCAAAAATTTAATAATTCAAAAACCATTTAAAAATATTTCTGCCAGGCTAAAACCATGCTGACCAAGCTTTTTTTATTCGTCTTAGTGTAAACTACCATTTTGCATTAAAAATTTCAGAATCCGCGATGACGGCACTTTTAGTATTGCCAGCTCCCGGACTACTACTTTTTCTATAATTTTAAGCTGGCACACATTTTTGAATTGGACTACTTGTCAGGATAAAAGAATTTGATGTTTTTTACTTAAACGAAAATTCCATCCGTTGCACAGTGGGTTAAAAAATGTGACTTAAGCAATTTTTATGTTTGAAACTATACATAAAAAGAACTCAGGAATTATAAGTTAAAATTTTTCCATTTAGACTCGTACTTTCCGCGTTATCTACTTTCAAAGTAAGGGCATACATTTTGTAAGTATTTTTTTTTTGCCATAAATCGGTTTTTTACGCTTTAAATATAGTATAGTCGTTTGAATGGGGGTTGAGATAAGCTTACTTCTTGAATATATTGGATTTGAATTCAATACAGTGTTATAAATATTTTTAATATATGAAACTTGCCATATCTTCCAATATAGCGATTAAATTTAAAATTTTTTTAAATCGCCTTTTTCTTTCGTTTATTCATGTTGAACTTTATTTTATTTAAAATGATGCTCATATCATAAATTTTAGGAACATTTGTATTTCATTTTATTGAATTCAAAAACACTTTTTTCGCACATTTGAACCCAATGTGCGTGGTGCCCAATCACATATATTTTTATTTGTTATTATTCTTTGTTATTGTAAGCATATTTTATGAGAATCTCAAAGAATGTTTTTTTATTTTTTATTTTCTTTTATTTGGGTCGAGGACGGAGTGGTATTTAGTAGCTGTCACAAGCGCGCTTAAAGCTTTTAAGGAGATTTAAGCTTACACGCATCATACAAAATAAACGCTCTGATAAGTGGAGTGGCTGACATTTGATGCCAAGACTTTAAATAATATATTTTATTACCTTGTTTTTTGTCTTAACACCAAAACACTTTTAATTTGTCAAAACTTTTCCGCTCTCTGTTAGAGATATTTTGAGAGTGAGTAGTTTGTAGGCATTGCTGATATCATTATCATTCATCACCATTTAGGAAAACTTTGATAAGCGACAAACCATTTGATAAGAACAAGGAAAACTAAAAATTTAAGATTTGCTTCATAGCCCAGGAAAATAAGACATTTTCTGCGAAAAAATTCCCAGTGGAAATTTTTCACCGGAATTGTCTTTATTTATGCATGATACACAAACTGTGAAAAGTCCATTGCAAAGTCGTGTGCGCATAAAAAGTTATTCGGGCTTAAAGGTCGCTAAAATCAGTTTTTTGCAAATATCTCGCTAATGCTAACTTTTACAGAAAAATTTTGGTCTCCAATTTTGTAGCACAGAAAATTTCCTACAAAAGTACTTTAAAAGTATTTGCGTACAATTTCTAGTTTAGGAGATAACCCAGTTTAAAAATTTGTTAACAGTTATGATATGAAATACTACCTATGAGTTCATATTTAAATATCTTACTTTTTAAATTGCAAAAACTCTTCAATGAGAAGTTGTACAAACTAAATTAAAATGCCGTTTGAAAGATAATTTACTTTTATATATACCGTAGAAAACTTTTTTTTCGAACAGCTCATGACCTTAAAAATATTCTTCGAAATTACTGGTTTTTTAAGGATATCTGCGAATTGGTAAGTACTACGATAAAAAGTAATGGGACCAAATTTGTAGAGAATTACAAGATCTACAAAAAATAAGCGATATGTGTACACATAGAAGTAACCGTTTAGAAGATATTCCAAAAAAAACCCTTTAAATGCCAAAAAACCGGTTCCTATTGAATATCTTCTATACGGTTACTTCTATGTGTACACATATCGCTTATTTTTTGTAGATCTTGTAATTCTCTACAAATCTGGTCCCGTTACTTTTTATCGTAGTACTTACCAATTCGCAGATATCCTTAAAAAATCAGTAATTTCGAAGCCTTAACGGTTACTCAAGTATATTTTTAAGGTCATGAGCCGTTTGAAAAAAAAATTTTGTACGATATATATAAAAGTAAATTATCTTTTAAACGGCATTTTAATTTTGTTTGTACAACTTCCCATTGAAGAGTTATTGCTATTTAAAAAGTAAGGTATTTTAATATGAACTCATAGGTAGTATTTCATATCATAACTGTTAACAACTTTTTAAATTGGGTGATCTCCTAAACTAGAAGTCGTACGCAAATACTTTTAACGTATTTTTGTAGGAAATTTTCTGTGCTACAAAATTGGAGACCAATATTTTTCTGTAAAAGTTAGCATTAGCGAGATATTTGCAAAAAACTGATTTTAGCGACCTTTGAGCCTTAATAACTTTTTTTGCGCACACGACTTTGCAATGGACTTTTCACAGTTTGTGTATCATGCATAAATAAAGACAATTCCGGTGAAAATTTTCCACTGGGAATTTTTTCGCACAGAAGCTCTTTTTTCGTCTAATTTTCCTGGGCTATCATCAAAACATAAACGTATTTAGATACAAAATAATGGAATATTGGTATAGTCATCGCGTACTAAAAAATGGCGAAAATATATTCGCCATCGATATCTTAGGCAAAACTTTTATCAGGAAAAAAGTAAAAATATTGCCATCCCAGTGTGCCAGACGGTTCATATCTTCGCTTTTTTACCCGAACGATTCGCTTTTTTTTTGGGAATCTCTCCCGCAAACGGATCAGTAACGGATCCGTAACGGGTAAAAAAGCGAAGATATGAACCGTCTGGCACACTGGGATGGCAATATTTTTACTTTTTTCCTGATAAAAGTTTTGCCTAAGATATCGATGGCAAATATATTTTCGCCATTTTTTAGTACGCGATGACTATACCAATATTCCATTATTTTGTATCTAAATGGTTTTTTTTTTTTGGAATTTCTCCCGCAAACGGATCAGTAATGGGTCCGTAATGGATAAAAATAGCGGAGACTTGAACCATCTGGTACACTGGGATATGTCTTAAATGATATTTTTTCCAACATAAAATTTTTTCAATTCAAGTGTTATTGTAAGTATTGAGAGACTATTTGGGTTGTATATACCAATAGAAGGGATGAAAAATAAATTTTAGATGTCTCAATTATTGTTGTGAATAAAAGTCAAACTAACTTCAAGTCCTAAGCATATTCCAAGCTTCAATACTGAAACAGTCAAAACCAAAGAATGCGCTCTAATACATAAAAAATACCGCGTGTAATAGAACAGGTATACGTTAGCCGTTAGATTCGAATAATTGCCTTAGAAGATCTTAACATTATCTGTTACATGAGGCAATTAGCTGGATTGCAATGAAAACTATCAGAAAGCAAATTTGAACTTAAAGATTAATGTGTATGGGTATTTCTCATTTACAGAAAATGTATCTTTACACGATGCTTAGATGTAAGATGATGCATGGTAGTAGACATTTTTATTAACCTCTACGTCAGACTGCGATTCAACCTAAAATAGTAATAGATTGAGCGAAAGAGATTATTATGCATTCAGGAAAGTGAACATTTTTGGAAAATTGTTTGGGAAATTGTAGTAGACTAAGCAGGAAAAAAAAATTACATACAACATTTCTTAGGACGAAGCTACGTATGATATATATATAGAATATATAATATGCTATCCTAAAAGTTCAAAAACACGATTTTTTAGTTTATATAAAGAACGAACAGAATTGTGTTGATTTTTTCCATAAAGTCTATCATTTTGTCAAATTGCTTCAAAATGGTTTGCGTGAGTTTTCTTTAAAATGTAATGACTATTTTAAAAAGACGTCTACAGATTTTAAAAACCATTTATGGATTCTTATGTGATGAACCTACTTATATATTTATGTAATAACGTTAATCGTTTTCTGTTTCAAAAACCAACAAAAATAATAAATTCACTTTTTGGGGTCAATAAATTTACTAATTTTTTTTTTACTTTTTTGGCAAAATGGAAAATTATTTTAGCAAATGATTATTATACAATGTACCACTTTCCTCAAAGGCAATAATTCCAAATTTAATTGTTACATGAAATTAATTTATTGTTAAACGTTTTAAATGAAATTCTCAAATATTTTGATTTTTTTTATAGAAAAAAATATTTTAAATTTTGTAGGGGAAAGTGGCGAATCGTGGGCCATGGGGAATCGTGAGACACCGCCACCTTTTGGCAGTATGTCGAGATAAATAGCAAAACTTTTTTTGTGTGTTTGATTTCCATCATTCTTGGACGAATTGCTACGACAAAACACAGGCAAACATGTTTTTTATTATCGTTAGACCTTTGCCTTTCAACATACAAAAGTAATTTTGCATGACACTTCAACAAGTCAATTACACGCCGTTGTTTTGCAAAAAGTAGCATGTGGGGAATCGTGAGCCACTTCGTGGGCCAACCGTGTTTTGACAGTTTTTGTATCAATACACATTTGTATGTTGTGTTTATGATGTTTTGTGCAAAATGGAGGCTGTGAATCAATAAATAAAACAATAAATACATATTTTGTATCAAATTTTCCTATTTCTTTGTTAACGTATCTGTTTGATCGTGCATAACCCTTCTTCTTCATTTTGCCGATTAAAATAACTTTACTTGTTTTGCATCATAATTGTTTGATTTTTACTTAATTACGGCGGTGGCCCACGATTCCCCACCATTTTTGAAAATCGCAAAAACACTAATTTTTTTCAAACCACGAAAAGTCGGAAAAAACAAAAGAATTGTTAGAAAGTGTAATAGTCAAAAGTTACCTAACTTCATGTAGAATAACATACCATATTACAATTTGCAAAAATAATTATTTTTTTTTTTTTGAAGATATTTAACAAAATAAAAACGTGGCCCACGATTCCCCACCTTCCCTACTATATTGGTAAAAAAGTGGGATTGGCACTGTTTAGATCGCGCCCACTTTTTGATCATTATAAGGATTTGTGGGAATTTTTTTTGTGAAAGTAACCATTAGCGATTTATTTCAAAAAACTGATTTTCGTGACTTTTGGCCATAAAATTGGGCAAATTCCGCCACAGCAATTGCTAATAATTTTTGCCTGAAGCCTTCTCCATTGATGTTTTTTGAAAGAGTTAGTATTTAGTTGCCGCCAACTCCTTTGTTTGATGACCTTTTTAGCTCGAGTTGCAGTACTATACGTAGTTTCGGATTATGCCCGTACTGTAGAATTAAAAGTCTACATTGCAGATAAATATTGTCATCGGGTATTGACAACAAAATCGTGCAGAAAATACTATCGTCAAAGACCTTAACCCATTTCCATCTATTTTTGCCGTTTGGTTTTATCTTTTTTGACAACATTGGTGTTTTATTGGTCTAATTTTCATGAGAAATTACATACTTAATTTCTAAATTTTCTTCCCCTGTTTTAAGTCATTCTAGGTTATAACTAAGAATAAGTTTATGAGTGCGGAAATTTTTTAAGCATTTTATTTTGCCAAAATATAAATTTTAAGTAAATTAAGCTATTCATATTTGTTTTAAAATTCTCTCTTTAGTATGTTGCTGCATATAGTTTGCAGAACAAACAATTCAATGAATATGAGCTGCACGAAAAGTGAACAATATTTTTCGTGTACGAAACAACAACAACAACACCAACCATTTCATATACAGATAAAACCTTATAAATTATTCCATGTTTTATTTTTTGCATAAAATGTCACCCAGCAGGATATGACAGCAATGTATAACAAAAAAATTCAACTGCTAATTTTTTTTTTGTTTCTCTTCTTTTATTTTGTTGCTGTATTTTTAACTCGTGCAACAAAATATTTGCTTATGACAACTTTAACCAACTTTATTATGTATTACGTAATGCAAACATGTTGCACTCGCAGGTCACTGCAAGTGTTTTCAGCTGTTTGAATACAAATTTTTTATTATTTAGATTGGGGAATATTTTTTTTTTTTATTCACGTTGTTCAGCATTGATGAGAGTTTTAGCAAGAATATTTAAAGGTCAATAAAGCACATATCAAGTATGTGTGAAATAAGAGTACTTCGTTTCTTATTTGACTTACTCATGAGGCACCCAGCCGCGCATACTAGCAATCATCAATCAATGCTCCATATAAATGAAACACTACAACTGTCAACATGAACAGTCAGAAAAAAAAACTCCAAAACACAACCAAATTACCATCATAAAACTAATAACATATCCATTTTTAATAAATTCTACTTCCCAGTATTGCTGCTTTGCTCTAGGTGAAAAACTAAACTTTGAACTCTACAAATGTTGCAAATGAAAACCACCTCAAAACTTAACAAAATTCACAATAAGGTTCTTGAAAACTACCTAAAATTCTGTTTGATTTCTATCTTTATTTTTATATACATATCTACTGTTTTTTTTTTTTTTTTTTTTTCAATATATGAAACACACGTTTGAAACATTACAAATGTTCATATTGAAAATTAAAAAAGGTTAGACATATCGTCGATTAGTTTTTCAGCGCTTCAACGATTAACCTTTCAAATTTGTGAAAAATGTTATGCTCTTAACAGTTTTGTAAAATCTTATTGAAATCGTAATTGAATTGTAGTTTTTACAAATTTGTGATTGTAAATTGCTTGCTCTCATTAATAACTAAAAAGCATAAGCCGTTCAAATATTTTCATTAAAAAGTTACCTTAACTAATGCAAACTCACAAAAAGGTACTTAATAAACTACCAAAAACACCAAAAAAGGCAAAACCAAATATTTGAACACTACAAATGTCCACATCGAAAACGTTAAAATCATAATAAAATCAAAGAAAAAAGTTGCCTAAGCTATCGAAGATCTGCAAACTACTTTTACAAATGAAATAATTAAAAAATATAATATGCAAGCTCCACGAATGTTTTGAGAGTTTCTTTCATATATCACAGACAAATTTCTCAGAGAAGCATCGTCAAATCGATTTGATAGAGATTTATTTGAATGAGAAAAACTTAAATCTTAATTATACTAAATTGTTAATCGGGAAAAATTTTGTAAAATCATCATATATTAATAAATAATTTTTTTAAACTATATATATTTTGTTTTGTTAACAAACATATTAATCTGATCAACTTTCTTTTAAAAATTGCGTACAGCCGGTGATATTTCTTAGCAGTACTTCCATCGAAATTTCATACTTCTTCCACTTTGAAAATAAAAAAATTCTTTTTATATATAAAATTAGCCATTTCTCATGGCAACGTATTAATATTCTGCTTTTTTGTCATTGTTTTGAGCTGTCAGTAGCATATAATTATTGGTCCATTGTTTATTAAAGAATAATTAAATTAGGAAATTTTAATATAAAAATCTTTCAAATTTTTTCCTTCTAAATATTACTGAGCCAAGAAAGGAAACAATAACATTAAATTTAAAAATCTTCCTTTCATTCTTAATTTTGATCACAGTTTGCTTACTCATCAGGAAACAGCAATACATTGTTATTATACAGTGCCTACTACTGACTGCTTTCTTCCTTTAGTATGCGATTAGTTGTCAAGTTATCCTGTGGCTGTCATTAATCAATCAGTAAAATGTCAATCTAAGGAATATTGATTTGTTTAAGTTGAGAAAACTTAATTCCGTAAAGTTATCAACAGTGATTTTCATAAGGCTACTAGTCTTTTGTGGATGGCTCATGAATATTGATGAAGGCAGTTGCCAAATTTAAGAAAATTTCGTGACACAAATGAGAAATGTTGACATTATTAGAAAACAAATAATGAGACAATGTATGGTATTGATAAATAAAAATTGTTCATAAAGAAGAAGGAAAGATATATTTATTTTTGTGTAAATTTAAATAGATTTATTGTAGATTACTTAGATATACGGATTTTCATTTTCAAATTTCAGGTCTTTGGAACAGTTTTAATCTTTCATTGTTTCCGTTCTACATTAAAGAATTTCTTTTGGAATTATTACAGTTACAATATTTTAAAACTTTTTATCATTTCTTGTTTTTTAATAGTCATTTATTTTGCATAACCACAAAGTATGTTGGAAAATGTAAGCCGCTTCAGTGATTGGATGTACGCGTAGTTTTCCTTACGCACTGATATTCTACGTGGGAAATGAAATTGGATGTTGAATGATTTTCTCGATAGGATACAGCTGCAAGTTGATATAATTCATATAGGAAGATGTACATGGGGCATTATATGCTACCGAATATCTTTTGGCTATTGCATCTCCGACTTTTCCTTACAATAATAGTTGAGACTGGCATTCATGAATTCTTTACATTTTGTTTATCCAAACGCGGCAAGAACAGCATGAACTCTGCTCATAACTCTGGCGATGGTTTTTTTTTTTGAAAAAAACAGATTTTTATAAAAAAATGAAAAAATTTTTCCCAAGCTATTCCTTATATGGATTCTTTTATCAGGCTTCACACCCTGCACTGAACTTCTAGTGTTCTTTACTCACACAAAATTCTAAGAGATTTGGGTAGCTAATGCTTCTCAACTTGCGTGTAACATCCGCTACTCTAATCAAAGAATGTGCGTTGCGTCGATTGAGTTCATTCAATCGACATAACGCGCTTAACAAAATACAAATATTCAGTCGCATATTTATGTAAAGTAAATATTGTAAAACATAAAAGTAAAAAATTTTCGCAAAAATTTCATAAACAAATATTTCAAATTTTATATGCAATATAAGTATTTTCGGTTAGTTTTGTTTTGCAAATATTTATATTTTGTTTCCTTTGCAAATATTTTTGTTTTTGGTTGGAAAATAACTTTGGATAATAAAACTTATTGATATTGGAAAAACAGCAATAACAAAGTTTTGGTATTGTTTTCCTTCCGAAGTTGTGCTTAAAATGTTCAACTCTAACTCTTCTGAATCAATGAATCATAAAAATACTTTGAAAGAAGCGACATTTCTAACGAACGGTAAAGAAAAAAACAAATAAAATTGCGTAAAACTGATTTTTAGGATTTTTTTTACATATGTTTTTTTTTATATAGTCCTTGATACTTTCTGATTGTCTCTGTTTATTCTTCGAATGTTTGCTATCAAGACATGTGGAAATGCTGCTTCAAATGCTCCACACAACACTTACTGTCTGTGAACGTGACATTGTTACACCCAACATGTTTCATCCATAGAAGCACATTTATCACAGCTGTTGCTTGCGGCGGCGTATGCGCTAATGTGAGGAACCTTTTGAGTAGGAAATAAACAAAGCATTGGTGGAAGGAACTTATTTTGTAGCTTTTTGTCCTGATAAAAAACTGCATTGTTTCTTTTGTGCGATTTGCCAACTATGGCTAATAAATATTTGATTTAATGTTATGTGACATAAAAAAAGGACATTTGAAAATTATCAGAGTATAAAGGATCATCAGCAATTTTGAAATATTTGTGTTGTAAATTATTTTCGCTCATTTTGGTTTCAGTGTCTTTGTCGTAAGTGGCAAAACTTCATAAGTGGCCTGTAACAAAATCATTGATTTCATAAATATTTTATATCATTGTCTGGTAAATAGGGTCGAAATTTAGATTCATCCCTAAGCCGACTCAGAAGTGAGAAGGACTCTTAAAACCGATATCTGCATAATTTTTTTTTTCATTTCGAGAAAAACCAATGGAGCACTTTTGATTATACTGAAGACCCATTTTGAGCTCCCTGAAATAACGCCATGTTACACCCTATGGCTGAAAAATTTTTTTGGAAAAATCTATATAGAAAATTCTGGCATTATTTCCATTTTTTTTTTGCAAATAACGGCATAAAATTCTCCGGCGTTATTTCCAAAAAATATGTAGTTTCCAAAAACTTCATATGAAGTTAGCAGACCAACTTTAGTTTTCTTAAAACTTTCTGATGAGGATATAAACAAATAATTTACCGATTTTTAACCGTGGAAATAAAAAATCATACGGGGTGCTCCAAGCCGAGATAACGAACATAGCGCCTTGTATTAGAAAAAACGGAATTTTTATTCAATTATCTTATTTCCACGGTTAAAAATCGGTTAATTATTTGGTTATATCCTAATCAGAAAATTTTAAAAAAAATTGTTTATGCAAATGTTTGCTTCTTTGCAGTGTAGAATAAGATTATTGAATAAAAATTCCGTTTTTTCTAAGAATACATGTTGCTATGTTCGTTATCTCGGTTTGGAGCACCCTGTATGAATTTTTATTTCCACGGTTAAATATCGGTTAATTATTTGGTTAGATCCTCATCAGAAAATTTTAAGGAAACTAAAGTTGGTCAGCCAATTTTTTATATCTCAGAAACTATGAGAGCGGTAAATTGTTTCTTTTCACGGTTAATTATCGGGTAGTTAACGGGAAATTCCCCCATCAAAATTTTTTCGAAAAACTCAAAAAAAAAAAAAATGTTGGTCTTCTAACTTCATATGAACTTAACAGACCACATTTTCGTTTGCGTCTAACTTTGGAAATATACATTTTATAGAAAAATTGTTTGTGCAAATGATTGCTTATTTTCAGTGTAGAATAAGATTATTGAATAAATATTCCGTTTTTTCTAAGAATACCGGGTGCTATAATCGTTATCTCGGTTTGGAGCACCCTATATGAATTTTTATTTCCACGGTTAAATATCGGTTAATTATTTGGTTATATCCTCATCAGAAAATTTTAAGAAAACTGAAGTTGGTCAGCCAATTTTTTACATCTCAGAAACTATGGGAGCGGAAAATTGTTTCTTTTCACGGTTAATTATCGGGTAGTTAACGAAAAATTCCCACATCAAAATTTTTTCGAAAAACTCAAAAAAAAAAAAAAATGTTGGTCTTCTAACTTCATATGAACTTAACAGACCACATTTTCGTTTGCGTCTAACTTTGGAAATATACATTTTATAGAAAAATTGTTTGTGCAAATGATTGCTTATTTTCAGTGTAGAATAAGATTATTGAATAAATATTCCGTTTTTTCTAAGGATACAGGGTGCTATGTTCGTTATCTCTGTTTGGAGCACCCGGTATGAATTTTTATTTCCAAGGTTAAATATCGGTTAATTATTTGGTTATATCCTCATCAGAAAATTTTAAGAAAACTGAAGTTGGTCAGCCAATTTTTTATATCTTAGAATCTATGAGAGCGGTAAATTTTTTCTTTTCACGGTTAATTATCGGTTAATTAACGGGAAATTCCCCCATCAAAATTTTTTCGAAAAACTCAAAAAAAAAAAAAATGTTGGTCTTCTAACTTCATATGAACTTAACAGACCACATTTTCGTTTGCGTCTAACTTTGGAAATATACATTTTATAGAAAAATTGTTTGTGCAAATGATTGCTTATTTTCAGTGTAGAATAAGATAATTGAATAAAAATTCCGTTTTTTCTAAGAATACAGGGTGTTATGTTCGTTATCCCGGTTTGGAGCACCCTGTATGAATTTTTATTTCCACGGTTAAAAATCGGTTAAGTATTTGGTTATATCCTCATCAGAAAATTTTAAGAAAACTAAAGTTGGTCTGCTAACTTCATATGAACTTAACAGACCACATTTTCGTTTGCGTCTAACTTTGGAAATATACATTTTATAGAAAAATTGTTTTTGCAAATGTTTGCTTATTTTCAGTGTAGAATAAGATAATTGAATAAAAATTCCGTTTTTTTCTAAGGATACAGGGTGCTATGTTCGTTATCTCGGCTTGAAGCACCCTGTATAAATTTTGTTTTTCACGGTTAAATATCGGTTAATTATCTGGTTATATTCTCATCAAAAAATTATAAGAAAACTTAAGTTGCTACTTTCCGGGTAAGGTACAAGCGAACTAATCAAAATACTTACGTACTACAATTTTCTTTCAAAATTGAGAAACATACTATGTTCGCAGCTCAGGCATGGAGGTATCTGAAGTTAGCAGACCAACTTCAAAATTTAAAAAAAATTATGATGAGGGAATTTCCCGTTAATATGAAGTAAGCAGACCAAGCTCTATCTCAGAAAGTATGAGAGCGGTAAATTTTTTCTTTTCACGATTAATTATCGGTTAATTAACGGGAAATTCCCTCATCATAGTTTTTTTTAAATTTTGAAGTTGTTCTGCTAACTTCAGATACCTCCATGCCTGAGCTGCGAAAATAGTATGTTTCTCAATTTTGAAAGAAAATTGTAGTACGTAAGTATTTTGATTAGTTCGCTTGTACCTTACCCGGAAAGTAGCAAAATAGCCACTTTTCATGAATTTACCTCAAATATCTCAAAAACCTGACGTATTGGGGCGATTTGAGCTCGGAATCAAATTCAGATTTTTCCACTTTTACGTGGGGACATCACAAAATCCAAACGTGATGGAGAAATTTTGCGACTGAACTCAGACAACTTTCTGCATACTTAGTTTTTGGATTAATTTTTCTCAATTTTGGAACCGTTTAGGGTCACTGGAACTCCACTATTTATAGTCATAAAACGATAACAGAAGCATATATGATCTTCAGGCTGACGATATTTTGCCATAGTAGACTAATTTAAGACAACCTCGTTTACAAAATGCTCCTGCATTTCTATAAGAATGGGGGACGGTGTGGGTAAAACAGTACAGTTTCCATCAAATTATAGTGCAAAACAACTTTACGCTTAATTGATTGTTTCGGATTATATCGCAACGCTGTTCGAGATACATTAAAGATAATCTTTTTGTTTCAACATTCTTATTGAACAAATTACAGATATTTCGGCATCGTACTATCTTTTTTTGTTTTTTTGCAATATGTATATTCCTTTTACAAACATAAAGTTTCCTATAATTTTTTTTTTTTCTAAAATCAAGCACTTTAGTGAACGTAAGATATATTACCTTTTCGCATACCGCAAGTTCTTGAATCTACCTCGTAAAATTATTTCACTAGCCAAAATCTCTAAAATTTGAATAAAAGAATGTCATCTTTAGTAAGTCTTTTAAAAGTTGGCACTTTTATGAAAATTTACTACAGTGAGCTGTTATTTATAATAGTAACAAAACCCGTCTTCTATTCAGTAGCTGTCCATGACGACTTAATGCTCTCAACCTTTACCCATAGCAACCAGATTTACTTGCAATTGGGTTAGTTCCATAAAAAAATTTTATGACAGAAAAATATTTCTATGTATTGAGAAAACATTACAATAAGCTACGTATAGTACTTTTTAATGATGGAACAAGTTTTTTTTCTGTCTCTCTCTCAAGAGAACAATTTCTTGTTTTAAGTTTTGGAAACTGTTAGAAAATACTTCATGTCAGATTAAATAAAGAAAAGTTCGACTTGTTAAAAGTTCATACGATTACTTGTTCGATTTAGATTGCACGGTGAGCAGGATGATATCACAAAAATAATGAGAGTAATTTAAGATAATTTTATATTGAACTAATTAAACAGTCATTTTTGCAATTTTTCAACAACAGACGCAAGCAAGTGTTAACATGGAAATTGATTTTGTTTCGGCTACTTCCACATACATATTTATATATTTTTCATATATAAACATGTATATAGCCTCATCAGATCAGTTTCAGTTAAATCTTGCCAGAAACCGTACTCGAACCCGTGACTCCGGTTTCTAATGAAAGAAACGCGGTGCTTAAGCGATTGTGCTATAGGTCACGAATAAACTCTCTGAACAGGATCGCCATTATGAATAAATCATAAGGCTCACTAGCGCCGTCTGTTGTGAAAAATTGCCAAATTGTTAGTTGGTAAAACACTCTGGTTTTGAGACATGCTACGCTAGCTACACTTAATTTAAATTTTATAAAATAGTCTTGCTACGGCTATAGAAAGTACTCTTTCGGTGAAAAGGAAATATACCAACCGATTTAGTTCAAAAAGATTTTTAGAGAAAAATAATTAAACTTTCTATTAATTAAATTCCATTTTTGTGATATCTATTATTTCTTCCAACCCACTGTGTATGTGTATTGCCCTATTTAATAAAGGGAATTTCTTGTTTTATGGATTTGTTTTCATTCATTTATTTTGTGTCCTATTTCTATGTAGTTTCACTCGTACATGCTTGAGTGATTTAAATTGCGGTTCTGTGAGAACTGACGTAAATCTGCTTATTTTCTTTTATGTTTCAGAATTCAAAAGCGTTCGTTTGTTTGTGCGTAACTTGCACAAAAATGCTGTGAATAAAAATACTTTACTTTGAAGTTTGTTTGCTCATAGATGTAATTGAATAACTTAGTTTCTAATGTTTTTTGAGTGAAGCTGGAATGTTTAGTTTTTCTTTGTGAAGAGAGCAAAAGTTGTAAATAATATATTTTTTATATTATTTTACATTTAATATAAGAATGTTCTTTACTACATGCCTACATGTACATTTGAGCGGTTCGATTTTGTATAATGTAAAAAAAAAAATCATTTAAAACGATATCTGTATCATTTTTTTTTTTCATTCCGAGAAAAACCAATAGAGAAATTTTGATTCCACTGAAGGCCCATTTCGGCTAAAAAAAAAACATGTTTGTTTTTTTTTTTTTCATTACAAAATGGATATTCAAGGGGGCTTTAGAAATAAAGACAACGTTCTTACAAAAACCAAACTTTTTTTTTTGGGTTACGAATTATATTCGCGTCCAAAAATTGATTTTTTTACGTTTTTCAATAAAGAGGTCGGAAAAACAATTTTTTACTCAAACGCAATGAACTGACTAAAAAAGAAGGAAGCGGATCTGAGCTCTTTTTATAAGTATACTTTTTTATATGTCGCTCTTTTGAACTACCCACCTTTCATCAAGAATTCGGACATCCTTTAATGGGTGTATTGATCAGGCCTATACTAACAAAAAATTGCATCGGATGGGTTATGGGGTTTAAACTGATTTTCCGACTTGTTTTAGAAAAAAAATATTCTTGGGTCACCCAAGCGTTTTAGAGAAAATTTTTCAGTTGAAAACTTTTAGCTTATTGTATGAGCTTTCTAAAGGTTTATTTGATTTATAGAGTCTAAGATCATTTCGCATAGCTCTAGATCTATAAATTTCATATTTAAATTTTTTTTATTTACTTAGGCGGTCATTTTAGTACGAAAAAGGTGGTGCTAACGTACCTTTATAACATTTTTTTTGGAGTCCTCGTTAAATTTCCTTTAATTCGGCACCACATTTGTCATACCAATTTTTTGGTTTGAGGACAAAAATAAAAAAAATGCTTTTCAAGAACAATCCGTTTGAAAGTTCCAGTAGATAAAGGGCAGCGAGTGTAGCGCGCACATCATATGCAGCGCAATGCATGCAAGTAACCCGTATGTTACATAAAAATGTATTTTTTCCGACCTCAAATTACATAATTGGTATGACAAATGTACTACCGAATTAAAGAGAATTTCACGAGGATTCCAAAAATAAAAGGGTATGCTAATAGGACCTTTTTCTTACTTAAACATCAACTTTAAAGGCTTAAAACTTTGCGTTATCCTTTAAACTCTATAAACTGAATAAAACTTTAGAAAGATCATACAATAAGCTAAAAGTTTTACATAAAAAAGTTTTCTCTAAATATTTGCGGTGACCCAAAACTTTTTTTTTTGTAAAACAAGTCATACAATCAGTTTTAACCCAATAGCTCTTCAGAGGTACAGTTTAGACCCCTACTCCTTAGGTGCACATTTAAAGTTTAGGCTTCACCTTCCAACACACTTCGTAACCTTACGCAATACACTCTGTGGAAGGTCGTGAACTCTGACCAAATTGTATTTACAAGAACAAGGGGATATGAAGTTGACGAAACTCTGGCGACGTCTTGCATTACATTGCACAACAAATAGTTAGCTTGCAATTGTTGCATGTTGGTTGTTTGTCAATTCCAAAGGAACTTTCCATGTAGATTCCGAATCAGAGGTCAAAATTGGCTCATCAGCTCTAGATTTTGAGATATTTGAGGTTAAGAACACGAACTCGGTTATTTTGAGGTCATTTCTTTACCTAACTCTTAACGTAGTACAATTCTTTTTCTTCAAAATGGGTTCTTCAAAATGAGCTTCCGCCAAAAGTAACGATCGATTTATGATGACACTAGTATATGAATTTAGTGATGTTGTCTTAAAACAACCATAGCTTTTGAAGAAAGCATCAAACAACACCTTTCAAGAGCTCATTTTGAAGGGAAGCAGTAGCACTACGTGATGAATTAGGTAAAAAAGCGTAAAAAAAGATTTGTGCAGTCTGCATCGAACTTCAAAAATAGCCGTGTTTGTGTTTTTAACCTCAAATATCTGAAAATCTAGAGCTGATGAACTGATTCTGATCTTGGATATGGACTCTACGCAGACAGTTTCCTGCAACAAAAATCGTTGTTGTGCCAAGGTTTACAACCATTAAATGTAATTTTAATTAATATGTACTTTGTATGGTGAAATTGATTTTATAATTACTCGTACCATATTAAAAGCATTTTATTCTGAAAAATTTATACGATAAATTTCGTTTGCTGTTCAACTACAGGTACATTTAATTTTATTTACAAAATGCAATTGTCATAGCCTGCAGGAATTTTCAAAAAGCAGCAAAGAAAAATGTGGAATTAAGATATAAAATTTCTGACACAATGTGTCTACACATTATGTTAACACTCTCATATCAGGTTCATTAAATTTTTTTATTTTGATTGCCTGTGAAATTATTAAAATTGTAGTACAAAAGTGAGTTGAAAAGTTACCCTTTACGACCATAGGGACACCGGTGTCCCATTTTGAATTTTATGATTTATCAATATTAGAGCGCCCATATGTGCGAAGTTCTGATTTTGTTTGCTCCCCGTCCATTTCCTGAAATTAGAGGTCAAAAAAATAAGATCTCAAAAAAAAATTTGGAATCGGTAGTGGAAAAAACCCAGCCGGTTTTCGATCAAAGGTCGAAAAATTGACTGAAAAAAGGTAAGTCGGTTTGACTACCCGTTTCTTCGAAACTATTCAATTTTTCGCAATGTTTTTAAGACAATTTTTGTAAAGAATGACTAGGTCAAAATTATTTTCTTAAAAAGTTTTGGTCAAAAAATTAAATTTGTTGCTATTTCGGTACAAAAATTTAAATTTTTTAAGAAAATTTGCATGACTTTTTTTCTATAAAATGGTTTTTTGTAATATTCGAAGGGCGGAATATTTGTTCTGGAATTCTGGTATTGTAGGGAATTAAATGTTGATTAAATTAAATGAAAAATTATTAAAAAATATTAGTTTTAAAAAATGGAGCCCGTTTCAAAGTTAAAAATAAAATGTATTATTTTATTTTTTTCTTCTTAATTTTTAATTTGATAAGAAAAAATTTTACGAGCCATATTTTCTAAGCTAATTTGGGGTCGCTGAATACGAAAATAGCATTAATTTTTGTTTTAGTGCTTTTTTGGGCGGTTCTAGTAGAGATAATCGAAAATTTCGATTTTCGTGCTCGCAGCCCAGGAAAAAATTTAAATCAAATTGTCATGATACCACAAAGGTGTTAAGTTACACGTGAGTATTAACTGAATAAGAAAAAAATGTTTTCAAAATCAGTTCATCGAATGATTATTATAATGAGGTCGAAAAACGGTATTTTCAAAAAAACCACTACAAACCAAAATCAAAATAGTCATTTTAGATGTATATATTGATGCAAAATCCGAAACTGGACTCAAAATTGCTGTATCACTTATGGTTTGCGAGATATCTCACCCCTAATGTTCAAAAAACACGATTTTTGAGGTTGTGTAGAACACGCACGATATCGTTTTGGTCTTTTCTATGAAAAGCATCATTTAGTACTGTTCTTTTTCTTCAAAATGAACTATAAAGTGGTCTTGTATGATTTTTTTTAAAAAAGTTATGACCATTTTAAAAGAACATTGTAAGAGATATAGCAATATGGCAATTGCTATAGAGAATCCACACATTATTTTTAACTTTCATGATATCATTTTAAAATGGTCATAACTTCTTAAAACAAAATCGCACAAGCCCATTTCATAACTCATTTTGAAGGTAAAAAGCAGTTCTAAATGATGCATTTAATAAAAACTAGCAGCACATTTTCTTGCATCTAATAAAGCAGCAATTAAAAGAAAAAAATTTAAATATTTAATTTTTTTCAAACTTTGGGACCGGCTCCATACTTTAAAACTTAATATTTTAAAATAATTTTTTTTTTAAATTAAACAACATTTAATTATCTATAACATAAGAATTCCAAAACAAATATTCCGCCCTTTAAAAACTAAAAAAAACCAATTTGTAGAAAAAAAGTTGAGAAAATTTTCTTAAAAAATTTAAATTTTTGCACCGAAATAGCGAAAAATTTAAATTTTGGACCAAAACTTTTTAAGAAGATAATGTTGACCTAGTCATTCTCTACAAAAACTGTCTTCGAAACATTGCGAAAAAATTATTAGTTTCGAAGTAACGGGCAGTTAAAGCGACTTGTCTTTTTTTAGTCAATTTTTCGACCTTTGATCGAAAACCGGCTGGGTTTTTTCCACTACCGATTCCAAATTTTTTTTTGAGATCTTATTTTTTTGACCTCTAATTTCAGGAAATGGACGGGGAGCGAACAAAATTACAACTTTGCACATTTCATATATCTTGTGGGCGCTCTAATCAATATGCTAAACTTAAATAATGGTTTAATTAATGTATAAAACAACAATTTATTTACATGTCAAGAATCATTTCACACTATAATATGATTAAAAACAATTTAGCACCTATAAATTCTGCTGTAAGGTATAGCAATAGTTCACCACACAAACTGTCACATTAGAATGATTATACAAAAATAACGGTGCTTCTGATGGTGTTGCCAGATTTAATACGAATGAAGGAAATTTTTAGGAACTGATAAATGCCAAAATTACATATATCGGTTTCTTACTTATTAAAATATAATTTATTTTTGTCTTGGGACACATATGTCCCTATGGTCTTGAAAAGGTTAAAATAGCAACTAAAATTGCAGTACAATCAAGAGAAAAATTGCTACTATAAAGTAAAAAAAAAAAAAACATAAAAAACACCACCAGCAATGTAATGGAGAGGTATAGAGTTTTCAACTGAAATGTTCATGAGTTGCCACAATCTCCAATAAAAAAAAATAACATCCACACATGGTTGAGAACTCCCTGCATGGGCCACAACAACTCCGTGTGAATTTGCTCAACACGGCACAATGATGTTGACTGACTGCAGCAGTGCATCACAGCTAAACTGTACGTAGCCAATGCTCCAGATTTCGGATAACAATAGTTGGAGGAGGGTAATGGAGTGAGAAACTACCTCATAACGCTAACAACAAATTCTATGGTTATCGCCACATGAAACTGTTTGGACAAGTCTGTGGCAGCTGGGGGAAATCTGTCTATCAACCAAAATTACATTCTCATTGAAAAAAATCAGCTACCTCATTTACCACTACACTGCACTGCATTGTTGTAAAGGCAGCTTTGGTTTTTTTTTTAAATGCAATATCCTTTTAACAAATTGGTTTATTTAGTGGAATGAACTGTTTTTTATCTGAAATCTGAAGTTAAATGAAAGTGGTTACAAATACTTACTACATAGATACTTTAAAGGTATGTATTTGATTTAGTGGCGTTAAATATTATGGTCATATCGACATAATTTTTACTTTGATTAATATAGGTACTAAAGTTTCAATAGAATTTCAAAATTAAAAAACTTTAATTCAGATAATTTTATTGAGATTACAATGATTTGGGTTGCATTTAATTAAACTGGAAAGGATTAAATTGGAATGTTATTATGGAATGAACTAAATTGTTTGTTTACGCCTATTTTTCAAACAGTGTATCGTATATGTAGTGTCTCAAATTGTATCGCCAAAAAGTTTAACTTTAAAGAAATATTTAGATAAGAATCGGATAAAAATCTTTAGATAATGCCTTAACAAGGATGGTATTCAATGTCTTACAAAGTTTTCTTGTCCGGAAAAAATATGTCTTCTTATTGTTCTTATTGTTTAAAGCTCTTTTTTCCGTTACCAACCAAATTTACGTTACGTTACGTTTAAGTTTTTAACAAACTTTTCGTTAAATGTTTTTCATTTTGGTTGAAAATAAAAGAATACAACACTTTTTATATGGAAAATAGTAGAGTATTCTTAAATATTTTATAAGTGCACGCATTAAACAGAAAGTTTTAAAGGGATGCGGGTAAGATTACAGTAACATCTTCATATATACAGAGGTGTCCCAAAAGAAAGTTTATATTTAGTGGACCAATTAAAAAAAAGGTAAACAATTATTGAAAATGTGTTGATTATTTATTAAAGTAAACAATTTAAAAAATTTAGTTCTTGAAAATAGTATCGTCTAAATATTAACTCTCGCGGTCACGGCACTCATTTATTCAAACACCAAAATTTCCTATAACGCCTCGGCAGATATATATTCTGTAATGGCTGCCAATCGTGATGGACATATACTTAAAAAGGTGACAGAAAAGTTGATCTATTGGCGTAAGCCAATTGAATTTTATGGGAGTGCAGCTTTAGGTCTTTATGTATAATTTGGCTTAATGACAATCTAGACACATTTAAAGCACTAACGCGCTTCCAAATTGAAAGGTTCAGATCATCTTGAACAGACTTGTTGACACTATCCACGTTTTCCGCTGGTACTGTACTGTACTGGTCTTTTTAAACTTCTGCACCCATTTTCGAATGAGAGGCATGCTTGGCGCACGCACAACGCGCGGTCCGCTCCCAAAAAATGGTCCATATTAAGTTCCGAAGAGTCCGACTACGGATTGACAACTCCCCCACATTTTTCGGATTCGTAGCGTTTACGCAGGAGCTAAAGATATATAAACTTATTTAATTCATAGTTAATTTCAGATAATATTTTAGACTAAGAGCTGAGCACGAAACAAAGGAAAAACTCGGTGTGATGGAAATTTAGATGCGAATCGATTGCTAAGGATTGGTTATATGGGAACAATATGAATTTTATATAAAATGGTTTAAAATACATTCATATGAAATATTATATAAATTTTATACAAAAAAAAGTATGAAAGATTTTTATATAATGATACTATAAAATTTAAACTAAAATAGTTTAAGCTGTGTGTTTACATTTTATACGAACAAGCATAAACGGTTTGTATACCAATTTGAAGCATAGATTTTATACCAAGTTTGGTGTGGATTTGTATTCATTCTAATTTGGTGTAAATTTTGCACCCAAACTATTTGCTGTATACGATTCTTTAGCCCGGTCACATACTAAGGACTCGTAATAAACGTGTTTTAAGCAATCGATTCCCATATAGATTTCCATTACACCAAACTTTTCCATTTGTTTGTGCTCAGCTCTCCCGTCTATTTGAAGCACCGAACCATTTAAAAGTGGTCCTGAATTGCCATTTATCTCTCCGAAAAATCTAAAATTTTGAAGTTATTGGCCATTCGTATCTTTATTTTTCATCTTGAATGAACAACAACTTCAAAAATTTGATGGAGAAATAAATTGCAGGTTCGAATTAAGCGGCTCAAAATCCATATAAAAAATTTACCAGTTTTATTTTTAAAACAAAGTTTTTTCCATACTCAGGAATACTGTTCGCTTTTTGATTGCTTTGGTATGCAAGTGTTCTCTGGAATAGGAGCGCAATTTTAAAATATTCAAAATTTAAGACCACTCTAATTCGCATATGTATAATCTCAACACTTTTTCATTTTGGCCTTAATAGATGTAGGATGATTTGACTCCTTTGCTCGATATTTCAATACATTTTCTGGCACTTTGCCAAATGTCGAAATAACCAGAACTGCTTACGTTGTATTTTTTGTTATTGTTGTAAAACTCTTATTGTTTATTCAGACAGTCTGAACATTTATTTTGGTAGCTTTTACAGCATACACACATGTCATGTTTTTTGGCACTTCGATACATATGGTTGTTGCTTTGTTTTTACACTTTCTGTCTTTACTTAGCTTCGTTGTTAAGCTTAAGGATATAACCAGATATGTACATAACTTATACCTTATACTTACCTTAAATATAAAAAATATATCTGTGCATTTATACAAGTGCATCGGTCTAATTCTAATACGACATAACTCGAAACTAGTCATTACTAGTAACCTTTGGCTTGGCCAAAAATTAAATTTCCTACATTACTTGTATGTATGTCTAAGAGACATTTGGTCGAATTATATCTGAAAACATTTGCAGAGCAGCACTTTGAAACTTTCGCTTAATATCAGGTGAACCACGCCCTTATTTCTGAGTTCTCCTAGTTTCTACTCAGAGCTCGCACCAATCACCTCTACAATTTGTGTTTATTTTGGTTGCGTTGTCGTAAATAATGGTCATAAAATTGCATTTCAAATGTTTATTTTTTATGGGTGGTGAGCGCGTTCTTTGACTGATTTCACTCATTTCATTATTATCTTGCATAGTTGTCCCGTGAAAAATATTTTCACAGACATCCAGCCAGTCAAATGGACAGACAGATAGGCGGACATGGCTATATCGAATCAGGAGGTGACGTTGATCAAGAATATATATACTTTTCCATACCTGCCACGCCTCCTTATCTGTGTTACAAACGGAAGGTCATAGTGCGCCACGGATCAAGTTTCAAAAATACTTCTATCAGAAGATTCGGACATTCTAAAAGTTTTTAAATATTTTAAAATCAACTTATGCTCTATTATGGACTGATTCCATTTCAATTCATCCGGTGAGTGTGCACTTAGGTTTGCAAATCAACTTCAAACTAGCAAAATATTTTTCTACAATCAAAATAAGGGAACACGTATTTTTTTTTTTTTTGGCTTGGACCAAAATTGGGGATTTTATGGCGTTTTGTAGGAATTTTGCCGAAAATTTAATTTTGAAAAATTCATGGAGTTTAATCGGTTTTTTCAACCGCATTTCTTTATTTATCAACTGATTTACATGAATCAAAATTTATTTGGTGCACAATGAAACTCTTTTAAGTAATAATTAAAAAAAAATTTCTTTAACCCTTACTTTCCTTAAAATTGATGTTTATATTTTAAATAAAAACGCTAATTTTCTCAAAAACACCATCTTTGTTTTTCTCGAAAATTTGCACAGTGGTAGTAAAGCACGTCCTCTTTATTCCAGTAATGGCGGTTTTCTTGATATTTTTGTTATAAGTGTAAAAATTGCAATTTTTAACGTTAATATTGAGTTCTTCTATACAAAATGAATAAAAAAAATTACACAGTTCAATTTTCACTTTCCTAGACGGTTTTGCGATACTGATTCTGAAAATGGCACTTACATTCTTCTACCATTTTTGGTTTTCAAGATATCTTGAAAACTTGAATAAAACCCATAAATTTGAAAAAAACCTAATTCTTTATTTTTGAGACACAAAATTCATTTATAGTAAGTTAGATGGAACTTAAATATACTCACGGTATAGAAAACCAAGCATTGTTTGTGTTTTTTGCGATTTGACCGTACCTTGGCTTTCGTTTTCCTTCGAAAGTTCTCGGAATTTTTATTAGTTTTTTTTTTCGATTGCTTCATGTAATTTCGCGACACATCATAGTCTGTGAAATGACCACACGGCTGCTATCCAGACTGCTTGTGAGTTTCTAACTCAAGTGCTAAAACTGACACCAGCTATTCAATCAAAAATTTTGCTGTTGATGAACTTTATTCCTTTAGAATAAACAAAATTGAACAGTGGAAAAATGCAAAGAAATGCAAAAGTTTTCAAAAATGCCAATTACTTAGAGGGAAAGAACCCAAATAGTTCATGGCTGATGATAAAAAAAATAAAATCTTCTACTAAAACCAAAGTATGGCGGATGCAATAAAAGTGCTAGAAACTTTAAATGCCATTGAGAATTGAAAATCTCAATAAAACTTCCATCACGAACCTTCGATGGAAAAATTTATAGCAGCAAAATGAAAGAAATTTTGTTTGTGGAATAAAGTAAAGCAAAGCTGTGTGAGGCATTAAATGCTTTAAATTTCTGACGACTACCACAAAAGTGTGTCGAAGCTTGCACTCTGCTACGATATTGCCCACACACTTTAGACGCATGCGCTCATCTTGAGTGAAAAATTGTGGTGAAATTCCATCATCTGATGGTCCTACTGCCAAGGATGCTACTTGGATGCTGAATAAAATGAAAATTTAGTTGCGTAAAAACAGTTGGATGCTGCTTTTAAAGAATATATTCTTGAACGCGGATAAATCATTAAGAAAACAGTCCCCTGCCAATTACGAACGAACGGTCGTGTTATTTTATTTTCGAGACTTTGTTCTGTGTAAAAAAGTCACTTAAGGTAAAAAAAAAAAAAAAATATAAAAATTCTTTTCCGTTTGAAAAAATTCTGGGCATTTTTGGCCCTTTTTTTTTTTGTGTGCATGAACAAGGGTGACAACATTTCAAATGACGGAGTGGAGTAAAAAAAATGTGGCGACAGACCTTGTAATCGAAGAACAAAAGATAGATTGTTTGTACCACAGTCTTACTTGACATTGAAATTTTTTTTATATCTTAAAGAAATAAGGACGAGAAAACTTAATTGAAAGCATTTAACAGTGAGAAAATCACCCTCAGTGAGTTAAACTGAATTGAAGTAAAATGACAAAAAAATCTGAAGTGGAATTTAATGTATTGCTAGTCCAATTGAAAGCAATTATATTGCGATTGGAAAAAACTAACAATTAACTTGCACACGGAATTTTAGTAATTAATGTTGATATATCATTGTGATTAATTTGCATGACTAATAACTTTTTTCAAAAAGATTTTTGAAGTAAAAAGTTAATAGTCTCAAACACAAATGAAATTTTCGATTAAACGAGTATATGGGCAGCAAATTTGGATACATTCTATTGCAGGTAAATGTTATTTGACTTCACTATTATGAATATAGTTTTGTCACACAATTAATTTGTCATATTTCACTACAATTGGTGCAGTGGTTTACACATGACTGTGTATTCGGACTTTAAAGGCATAGAACCCGCACACTAAAAATAAACTAGTAAGGGTACTACCTTTGGCCTGGCCAAACATTAAATACCCTACACAGCAGTATTTTGAAAATTTTACTTATATGGGAGGTGCCACGCCCTCTTATCCGAATTCAGCCAGTTTTTCTTAGAGTTTGCATTTATAGTTCTTAGTATTTGAGTGAAATTTGGTTGGATTATCTCAAAAAATGTTTTTAGTATAGTGTTTTAAAACTTTTGCTTATATGCAAGGTGCCACGCCCTCTTGTCCGATTTTATCCAGTTTTTGCTTAAAGTTTGCATTTTTAGTTCTTACTGTCTGAGTAAAATTTAGTTTGATTATCTCAAAAAACGCTTTCAGTACAGCGTTTTTAAGCTTTTGCTTGTAGCAGAGGTACCACGCCTTCTTGTCCGAATTTGCCAGGTTTTTGCTCAGAGCTTGCGTTTACCACTCTTAGTATTCATGTGTATTTTGGTTGCAATATCGTGAAAAATACTCCAAAAGTTGCATTTTGAAGATATTTTTCGTATAGACGGTAGGCGTGTCCATTGATCGATTTTGCTCATTTTCAATCTCCTAACCTAACTTTGATGACGAAGGCTGTGTACCAGGTTTCATTGATTTATCTTGCTTAGTTTTCCCAAAAACTGTATTTCCACACACAGCCAGCCAGCCAGCCACCCAGCCAGACAGACGGATATGGCTATATCGACTCAGGAGGTGACGCTGATCAAGAATATATACACTTTTCTATATCTGCCACGCCTCCTACTCTGCGTTACAAACGGAAGGACAAAGTGAATATACCCTTGTTGTAGGGTATACAAAATTTAATATCCTTCTCTAAGGTATTCATTTTATTTCCTCATTGAATTTCATGAAAATCGATGCAGCGGTTTAGCTCTGAGATCAGATTTTCCTTTTAGTGGCTTGGCGCCGCCCACTTTAAAAAAACGAAACCTCAAAACCTTTCCAACCAAAAATTAAAGAAAAAAAATTAAGCGAATATATTCTGATTTATGCACATTAAATGCGTCAGAACCGATTTCGTTTGCCTTATAATGTATACTAGATCGACCTGTGGTAAGAATTCGACCACAAATAAATAAAATTGTTTTGAAATTTTTGGAAACTTTTAGTGCTTTTATGCTATTCGGTCAAAATAGAAAAGGTCATTTATCATCCCTTGTGCAATGAATAGCGAAACGTAAACAACATTTTTTTGTCTTTCTCTTTGTGCTTCATCCTATTTTCAGTTCTGTGTGAGCGCGTAATTTGTTTTTGTTAATATTGAAAAATTTGTATTAAATTTTGCATGGGTTAAAGGAAGCATATTTAGATAATTTTAGCTTTGTGCACTTTTACAGACAAATTCTTTCTTAATGGTTTATAACTCAAAGTCGTACTCCATTTCTAATATTATGAAAAAAGGGTCAAAAGTTTTTGACTTGCCTATAAATATACAGGGTGGGTGGGAATCTTTAGAACATCGGCGTTTTTTCTTTCTTTCTATACAGGGTGGGCAAAAACCGGTAGAACACCGGAAAACATAAAATTCGTTGGACTATCCTGAACAACTAATCTGGAGCTAAATTCGCAAAACCAACGGAGTCATTCGAGTAAGTCCATAAAGGAACAAAAATAATGTCATAATACAGGGTGGGCCATTTAAAGCGGAAGCATCGGGCAACCCAATAACTTTTGACAGAATTGTCAGATCGACTAATGACATACCGCGTTGGAAGCGTCATTCCAAGACAATTTTACCATGGAATAGTACACACCAAAAGAACGCGCTGAAATCGTTCAGCTTTACATTCAAAATAACTTCTCAATTGTGAAAACCAAACGTCATGTCAGACGAGGCACATTTCACGTTAAATGGATGCGTTAATAAGCAAAATTGTCGGTTCTATGCCACTGAAAACCCTCAATTAATTGAGGAACAGCCTCTATATGACCAAAAAGTTACAGTTTGGTGTGGTGTTTGTGCGGATATGGTCATTGGTCCCTATTTTTTCGAAGACGATGATGGAGCAACGAAAACTGTTAATGGCGATCGTTATCGAGCCATGATAAATGATTTTGTTATGCCCATTGTTCATGAAAATGGTTTGAATGGCTTCTGGTTTCAACAGGACGGTGCAACATGCCATACAGCTCGACTAACAATCGATTTTTTATGACCATTGTTCCCCGGACGAGTCATATCGAAAAACGGTGATTTTGACTGGCCCCCGAGATCACCCGATTTGACGCCACCAAAGTATACGCTGATAAACCAAGGACCATAGCTCAACTCAAAGACAACATACGACGTGAAATCGCCGCCATATCGACCGATACATTGGCCAAAACGATGGAAATCGCCGAAAAAAGGGCACATTTTGTACTCAAGGCCAAAGGTGGCCATTTACGCGATATCATTTTCAAGAAATAGCTGTAACATATCTCCTCGAACCAAAATAATTAAAATCGAAATGAAAATAAATAAAAATGTTTTTTCATATACGGGGAAATCTCAGCAAGTGTGGACTTCGGTGTGAATAGGTCTCCGTTCGCCGAGTCAGCACCCGTTGCATTTCCCATCCATTCCAACATGTCTGAAACACTTATTGGATGATGTTAAATACAAAAACATGCGTGTGCTACCGCCTGGAAGCTTTATTTTTTATTTTTTTTGCCGAAATTTGAGCAAAATCCACAAATTTTGAGTGTGAATTGAATAAGCCGCTTCCGTTATTGAGCCATAACTTTTGAGGCGGTTCAGCAAATTATTTTGGGCTTTTAGTATCTTTAAAATGAATGTTAAGACGTAAGAAAAACTGCATCTCGTTGATGTGCCTTAGGTAGAACGCTAGATATGGGTCTTCAAAGTTGTGTGAATGGTTTTTACCCAAAATCTGGTAATTTTCGGTTTCTAACATGCTGCTCTGAGGGCGATTATTTTTTCGCAATATTCCTCATGAAATATGATTTTTTAATGTTATGACTAAAAGTTATGTCCAGATAAAAGGGTGTGCCACCACTGGTTCGGTGGTAACACACTTGAGAAGAAGCTCAAATGTCGATTTTTCATGCGAAAATACGTCTAAAAAAATGGTATTTTGAGGGGCACAAAAATCCGAGGGCACAAAATTGTCTCAAACCTTGCGAAAACATTGGACCTAGGGCCAATGAATATGTAAAAAAATCGCCCCTCAGAACATTCTTCAACAATGGCTAGTATGTAAAATTTTTTAAGGTTCATCTATATGTACAATGACTGTGTGTGTGTGTGAAGCACTATTACTCAGGAACTACTAAGCCAATTCAGCTAAAATTTTGGGAATGGGTGTATCTCAGGTATGGAAATGTGTTGATGCTATACACGAAGGTTTCCGAAGATCACCCGAAGGCTTCATAGTCAAAACGAAGAATATCTGGGTACACTGGAGGGGAAATATCTATGGCATACTTTCATCAAGTTTTAATTGATAATTTTCTGGGCCACCCAAAGTTTGCCGAAGGTCACCCGAAGGCTTGATAGTCAAAACGAAGAATACCTAGGTATGCGAGAAAGAAAAAATTGATGGCGAACTGTCAAAGAACTTTAACAGGTAGTTTTTTTAAAATACCCGAAGGTTCCCGAAGGTCACCCGAAGGCTTCGTACTCAAAACGAAGAATACGAGAAGGAAAAAATGCATGGCGAACTATCAAAAAACCTTAACTAATAGTTTTCTGTGACACCCGAAGATTTCCGAAGGTCACCCGACATGCCGACACTTAATTGCTCGTTGGAGGTCGGGTACCAACCGTAATAGTGACTTGAAGTTATTTGGTTTTACGCGCTTTTGAAGACTTTAAGCATCTATTTTTATGGTTACTGTGTATATATACTCATTATGACTTGACACCTAATGATGGAAAAATTTTTAAAAATTCAACAAAGAATTGTAAAAAACGATCGAACAAGGTTATCAAAAAGTGATGTTATAGTGGAGTCAATAAAGACCTAAAACTGGCAAAATGAGGAAGTCCTCAAGGAAAGGTCCGATTTTGATGATTTTTTTTTTTTTAATTTTGTTTTTTTTTTTTTATTTAAATTCAGAAACCTTTTGAAGCTGTATCGGAATTATATACTTGTTTAATATATTAAAAACTTTTGAAAAGATAAAAATAAGTTGGAAATAAAAAAAACAACAACCAAAAATTAAAATAGTAATTTTTAATGTGTTTGGCAATGCTAAATCGGCGCAGCAATATGACCTTAAAAAAATTTTTATATTAGGGGCCACCCTAAATATACATAAATGCTAAAATTTTTCCTTCAGAAATATTCCCTTCAATTTCCATGCTTACTTTCATGAAAATCGGTGCAGCATAACCTTAAAAAAATTTTTTTGTATGAGGGCCACTCTAAATATGCACCCTTAATAAAAGTTTTTTTAACCTAAGCTGTGCCTCTTGATATAAAAGGCAAATTCCATGTGAATTGAAAAAATACGATTTAAAAAATTGTGTGAGGGCCACCCTAAATAAAAGTTTTATAGTTAAAGCAGTGCAACTTAATATAAAAACCACGTGGTGTAGAATTAATATGAATCGATTAACTGGTATGTGAGAAAATCCGATTTAAAAAATATTTTTGTATGAGGGCCACCCTAAATATACACTCTTGCGGAATGAAAAATATTTTATAACCGATTTCCATACTTACCAAATACATATAAAAAATTTCATAAAAATCGGTCGAGCCGTTTCAGAGGAGTTCAAACCCAAACACCGTGACGCGAGATTTTTGACGATATTGGGGGAGGCGATCGAAAAAATTCATGGCTGTAAGATACTTCTAGTGTATCTCAAATCAATAATTCGTGGTCCAAAAAAGGGTGCCACATGTTTGAAAAAAAACTTTTTTTTTTCGAAAAGTCCACACTTGCTGAGATTTCCCCATACATATTTTTTAGAAACAAATGCTTCCACTTTAAATGGCCCACCCTGTATGAATTGGCTGGCATTTTGTTAGAAATGAAAAAAATTGGGTTCTATTTCCACGAAAAACTTACCTAATTGTGCGAAATTTATAGCATAATGCTAAAAAAATTATATCGGTCAAATGATCGAATATGTATGACATTACTTTTGCTCTCTTATGAACTTATACCACTTTTAAAAATAACGCCAAAAATAGCACCGTTTTTCTTGCGGATTTAAAAAAATGGAACTTAAAAAAGTTGTTCGGAATATTCCCATGAATACTGAATTTTCCGGTGTTCTACCGATTCCCGCCCTTCCTGTAAGGAAAGAAAAACCAACCAAACTATATGAGTGAGTCTTCAAAAATATACTGAAACATGCCTTTTTTGTTTGGACGTATTTTTTATATACATACTACTATATTTTAATAAATTCAATATATGGAATATGATGAAATTTAACTTTAATATAATTTTTCTGCGCTTGAATAATAATAGAGTCATTTGGTAGTTTTACCTGGAAAGTTTTCCGTGATTTTTGCAAATGAATTATTTTATAGATTTCGATGTGCTCTTTCAGAATTACAAATATCTATTTAACGGTTACTTAAATTAAATTACTTAATTTAAATTAAAGCATAAATAAAGTAATTACAATCGTTGCCATTATCAACTACATTATTTGCTTATTATAACCAAATCTCATTGTATACAATCAAATTGTTTTCTATGCATATTTATTATTTCCAATTACGGCAAAAACCACAAAACTTAAACACTTTGTTTACATAACCATTTGCAAAAGATCTCAAAAAATTTGTATGGAGTTTTTGGATGACAACTTTTGATATCTCCAGTGTCAGACCCAAAGTATAATCACAATTTGAGCCCATTCACTTGCTCAAATAAATTGCCGCCAACGCAAAAATTATTTTCCCAATTGTCAAACAAAACATAAAATTCCTAAGTATATAGTATTTACAATCATTACTCTGACCACTGACAGCTTAGTCCTATTTATTGTCAGATGGCAACAGCATTTTAAGAAAAAGCTCGGGAGGTGGTGGCGTTGATAACACGTTAATACCCGTATTTATGAGTTTTCCTCATTTTTGGGTATGAGCGTGAAAATGCTATGCAGACGTAGATCCCAAGTCCATTAAAGATGGATTTTTAAATAAGACTTCAACATTTTTATGCTTCTTGCTGCCTGTGTTCTTGCAACTTTTGACTTTGACATACGAAAAGCTTTGTTATTGTTCTCGTAGTATTTTACATTTTTATTATTCCATCTTTATTGTTGTTATCGTTGCAGCGATGATATTTTTAATGGAATCGAAATTTTTTGGTACTTTTGATTTCACAAAAGTACTGAAATAATTTCGCCTCTTAAAAGTAATTTTAAAACTCTTTATACATTTTTGTGTCACAGTGCAAAATACTTTATTAGGACGTAAATGCACACTTATTCATAAAATCGATGGCCATAGATTGTTTCTACTAGCCCCATCTTTGAAACAACTGCACCAATTTGAATGAAAATTTCGCCATTTAATTGCAAATGACTGTAAATGATATGGAAGACATAAATCGGCGCAGTGACTTCGAAGATATGGCTAGTAGAAGCGATTAATGGCCATCGATTTTATCGCAAATAGATAACAGCAATAGAGGCCTAAGATTACAAAAATAAAAAGTACCCTAAAAGTACTATTGTTTTTGACTTTTTTTTGCTTTTGCTCTTAGTACTTTTTGTACTTTTTTTTTTTTAAATTTATTGCTGCGCTTGTTGTTACTGTTGTTGTAGTTGTTATTTAGTTGTTGCTGTTGTAGTTGTTGTTTTTGCTGTTATTGCTGTTATTGCTGTTTCTTTTATTACTCTTACAGACCAAAATAGCATGCATTGTCAGGAACGGGAACATTTGGTACCAGCGCCATTTACTATATGGTCCTGCGGCATTCACTGTTGACTTTCCAAGTGTTGTAACTTTTTTTGTTGAATTTGTTATAATAATTCTTGTCGTTGTTTCTGTATAGTTTGTTTCCAGTTAAATCCCCACTCAAAGTGCACAAAACCGGTTGCGTATCCGTTTCGAACCCGTTACGAGTCCGTGAAAGTGTTAGTGCTATGTTCAAAAAAAAAAAAATTTAAAAAAACATTTTAAAGCGCTTATTTGCAATTAAAGAAAAAAAAAAAACAAAATTGAAAAAAGTAACAATGAACCTGTGGTAGGATTTAAACCCGCGTAAACCTTCGGCGACGGTGTTGAACGTTGTGTTCTTTGGTCTCCTGACCGTCAAATGTTCCTACTAAGGTTGCGAACTTACACTCACTTTTCACTTCCCGATTAAAATAAGACGCACAACCTTATTAGTTTAATTTACTAATCAAAAGACAATTTTATTCACTCTAAATAAAGCTTATATAGTTTACAAATCTTGTTCTCGTATAATTATCTTGACCATAATGATCTTGAGAATAGAATTCTGCTTACTTCACTAATTTATCTCGGAGGTCGGAATGCATCATATCTCATGGTTGAACTCTTCGTGGTCAACCAAAAGATATGCCTAAAACTATGCCATATAATTGATGCCACAATAATATAGCTTGAAATATTTAAAAGATGCCTCAACTGAGCATCGCATGTGGTTTTAACCCACAACATTCCTCCCCCCTCGGAAAAAGAAAAGATTATGGTTGGAAAACAACCATGATCTTTTCTGAGGGCTCGACCTTGAGTTCGACTAATAACCTTACATTAATAAATTTCATCAGAATAAACAAATACCAAAATAAAAAATAACTGCCATAAAATATCTTGTCAAAATAAATGCATAAAAGCCAAATGATAAGGTATAAAATAATGAAATACATTCTCCTGCCTAACTGGAACAAGGGCCACTCCTTCGATCAACGAGATCCACTGCAGCACTGCACCTCAGATACTTTTCCCGGGCTATCGCTGTTCCGCTTGTTGGCAAGTCACGTTTGGTGGAAGGTATCGGCGTACAAATATACGGCAAAAATTCGAGGACCAAAACTACATCCAAGGCTCAGTAGTGAAAATAAATGCGTTCATTTCCTAGGCAACCGCCTCTGTGCTCCAACAATCGTTGATGATATAATTTCAATCTTGATTTGACTATCATCTTTGGTATTCAGTGGCCAGCATGGACTCAGATGTTCAACACAGATCTGGCTGTCGTTAAATGTTTTCTCCTAGGAGAGCGGCAAAGAACTTTGCCTCCCCTCCCCTCCAACAGCTGGGTTGTCGCCTCATTTATGATAGGCAACCCTAGTCACAATACTTAACATGCCTCAGTCGCCAAAACTCACTCCATCAAACTTTAGCCATTCAACCAATAAACTTAGCTACTGGTGCCATCGTTAATGCACATAAATGGGCAGGACGTCGCTCATCTTGTTCACTACAGCCTTTATAAAAGCACCTCAACTTCTACCCTCGTCTGGGTTAACTGCCGCCAATACACCCCTGCCAAACGTAACCAATCCCAAGCGATAGCCGGAAAACCAACTCCAACTGCTACCACCAACATCTCCAAAGCCCACGACCATATACAACTAGTTTCCTAAAATCATAGTTTCAAAACGTTATCAATACTAAAAATAGTTTAACTCCTAATTCCAAAACATTACTTTAACATAGTAAACGAAATCACAAACAATGGTGAAAAACCAAATTTAAATTTTAACAAATTACATTGCATCAATTCTTCTTATGTCCATTATATCAAATATATACTTATAAAAAAAAAAAAACCCAAGTTTCAAACTTAGCTTTTTTCAAAAACTTTTGCAAACTTAATATATGTATATGCACCAGCTTATGCTTACAAATATATTTTTGTCAACGGCATTGCACTCCGTATATTAAAAACATCAATTCATCAACCATCTAACCAATTAAACTCTAAAATATTCCAATTTCATAAAACAAAACAAAAATTCTGCAAAATCATGCATATGTTTACATGTAACTTGGCATCTAGTTACGTCTAAACATACATATGTACTAACGGTTTTGCAACCCGTCTTTAACACCAACGCGTGTTCCCGATATCTAACATTGTATCTAAAAACATGCATAAAACTTTGGAAAATATTAAGTCTCATAACCCCCATCACTTCGCACATCGCAGCGAAAAATCCCCAGAAAATGTGTCACTTAATTCTAAATGACAAAAATTCGTTAATTTATTTCCAATGCTTTCCAATTTTCTCCATGGGTCACCAAAAAAAATCTATAAAAACAAAGCACAATTATTATTATCAAAACAAATTTATGAAAACACCTACTGGCTTACTTAATCGTTACCGAAACAAACATAAAAAAAAAACAAACCCAATTTTAAAACAAAAACAAAGACCCACTAACTAAAATACCAAAACAAACTTTGTTTACAAAATTCAATAATTTTTGCTGTTAATAACAACAAAAACAATTACTTAATTTCTTTTGAACTTCCAAAATAATAAATTTAATGCAACGTATGCAAAAACTGCTGAAATTATAAAACATTCGTTGCATTCTTTTACTGTTTACATTTAAAAATAAAGTAAGTCACGGAAATAGGTTTATGTTGTCAACATAGCCATGCGCTTATTACGCTTTGATATTAACACCATTCTACCTAAAACTCCAATTAATTATTAACCCAACGGGAATTAACATAACGCCATGCCAAAAAAAACTTGATACTAAAAACTTACATAAAAATTAATCTTGACTGATTAAATTTTCCTATGATAATATGCACCCTTGTTAACATTGCCCTCTAATTGTTAACTCCTAACCTTAAATTAACTAAAATTTCACCATTCTTAATAATTTTAAGCCATTAGAACTGTTTTTAAATTTCCTACCCAAAGCTATCACAGAAGTTACTTCTTAAAAAAAAAAAACACAAAATTAAACTCTTTTCTTACAATAACAAGCATACAATACAGCATATTGAAATTATTTTAATACAACAGCTTTACAATTGTTTACTGAAACTTGCTTTATACCATAATTCCACTGCTTTAAAATTTTCATTTCATACGCTACACTATCAAGTAACTTAAAACTTTTTGCCATTCATACATTAACGCAAAAATTTTACAACTTACATGTTATAAATTTTCTTAAACCATATTGCATTTATATTTGTTGTTATTTGATATTACACCTAATTAATTGATTTCATCTAAACCTACGATTACTTAGAAATGTCACACCTAAATAACTTAAGCAAATTATTATGAATTTTCTTCTTTTTATACCCTACACCCAGGGTATATTCACTTTGTCCTTCCGTTTGTAACGCAGAGAAGGAGGCGTGGCAGATATGGAAAAGTATATATATTCTTGATCAGCGTCACCTCCTGAGTCGATATAGCCATGTCCGTCTGTCTGGCTGGCTGGCTGGCTGGCTGGCTGGGTGGCTGGCTGGCTGGGTGGCTGGCTGGCTGGCTGGGTAACGGCTGTGTGTGGAAATACATTTTTTGGGAAAACTAAGCAAGATAATTCAATGAAATTTGGTACACAGCCTCCGTCATAAAAGTTAGCTCGGGGGATTGAAAATGAGCGAAATCGGTCAACGGGCACGCCTACTTCCCATACAAAAAATGTCTTCAAAATACAAATTTTTGAGTATTTTTCTCAACAACGCAACCAAAATACATATAAATACTACGAATTGTCAGCGCAAGCTCTGACAAAAAACTGGTCGAATTCGGACAAGAGGGCGTGGCACCTCTCATATAAGTAAAAGCTTCAAAACGCTGTACAGAAAGCGTTTTTTGAGATAATCGAACCAGATTTGACTCGGACACTAAAAACTATAAATGCAAGCTTTAAGCAAAAACTGGACAAAATCGGACAAGAGGGCGTGGCTCCTCCCATATAAGCAAAAGCTTCAAAACGCTATTCTGAAAACATTTTTTTAGATAATCCAACCAAATTTCACTTAAATACTAAAAACTATAAATGCAAACTCTGAGAAAAAACTGGGTGCATTCGGAGGGCGTGGCACCTCCCATATTAGCAAAATTTTCAAAATACTGCTGTGTAGGGTATTTAATGTTTGGCCAGGCCAAAGGTAACACCCTTACTAGTTACCTTTAATGATGACGGTGGTCGTCACAGGCCCTGCAATATCCGATACTTCAAAAGGCCCAATCCATATAGGTGAAAACTTATTTTTCCTAGCCTGATTCTTCATTAAAACCTTATCCCCTTCTTTAAAAACAACCGAATCCACTGAACTGTCGTATTGCTTCTTTGACTGCTCTTTAGCCTTTTCAAGATTTTCCTTAACAATCTCATGAGCCCTCTGTATTTGGTATCTTAATACCTTTGACTGATCACCTGCATTATACAATGGTGAACACTTGCGCTTTAAATTTGTTGGCATACTAAACTCAAAACCATAAAGCGTTCCAAATGGCGTCCTTTTTGTAGATGTATGGACAGTATTGTTATGAACATGCATCGCCGCTGTCAACCATTGATCCCAGTTAGAACCATCCTCCTTTGAAAAACTTCTCAAATATTCTGCTAACGGCCTATGACTCCTTTCCAAAGACCCATTGGCCTGTGGGTGGTATGGAGTAATATGTAATTTCTTTATACCCAAAACTTTACACGTATCCGAAAATAATTTTGATATAAAATTTGACCCATTGTCAGTCACCAATATCCTAGGGATATTGTACCTAGCAATGATCTCATCATAAAAATATTTCGAAACTGTGCTAGCTTCTGCATCCGGAATCGCCACACACACCATATATTTTGAAAAATCATCCTGAAACGTTAAAATATACTTATTCCCTAAAGTAGTTTCAGGCAAAGGACCTACCATGTCCATATAAACCTTGTCAAAAGGACGTTTGGGCGTATCCGTAAGGACCATTGGCATTTTTGTCAACTTACTACTCTTATTAACCTGACATTTTGAACAATTCGCAACGTATGCTTTCACATCCTTTTGCATCCCAGGCCACTTGTACTGCTTTCTAATCCTCATAAGTGTTCGTATGCCACCCTGATGACCATCTAACGGAGAATCGTGAAAAGCCTTTAGTACCGTTCTTATCTCCCCTGGGTCACTCAAAACCACCACATCGTCCTTATGGTCACCAAAAACAACATCCTTGTCCACCTCACCTTGTTGATCACTACCTTTTTCGGCTTTCTCATCAACGGCCCTTGCCTTAGATCTCGTCTGTACCACAGATACTCGCGTCGCTGGCTGGGGTATCCTGCTTAAAGCATCAGCATTCAAATTCTTCTTTCCTGGCTTATAAATTATCTCAAAATCATATTCTGACATTTTGTGCCTAAATCTTGCCAAACGCGAGGTTTGATCCTTCAAATTCGCTATACCACGCAAAGGCTGATGATCCGTATAAATTTTAAAATGTCTACCTAATAAATAAGCCCTGAAATTCTTCACTGCCCAAACTATTGCAAGGAACTCCCTCTCAATAGTTGAATACCTTTTCTCTGTTTCACTTAATGCCCTGCTCGCAAAAGCAATTGGATTGTCCTTACCTACCACTCCTTGCGATAACGCCGCACCCAATGCTTCATTGCTGGCATCCGTTGTCAACAAAAATTCCTTAGAAAAATCTGGATAAACTAGTACAGGCGGAGACATTATCGCATCCTTTAGCTTTTCAAAGGACTCCTGACACTCAGCTGACCACTCAAATTTCACATCCTTCCTAAGCAATTTATTTATAGGAATAACTAGTTTTGCAGTATCCTTAACAAACTTACGATAATAATTTACAAGACCCAAAAACGCCTGTACACCCTTCTTATTTTTAGGCGCTGGAATATTTTTGACACATTCCACCCTCTGTGGATCAGGCAATGCACCAAGTTCCGAACATTTATGCCCCAGGTAAACTACCTCACGACGCAAAAAATTGCATTTTTCCGTATTTAATTTCAAATTATGCTTCCTAAGTACATCAAATACTCTACGAAGCCTGTCCTCATGCTCCTGCAAATTTTTCCCATAAACCACTATATCATCTAAATACACAAAACACTCCAAACCCTGAAGTCCCGTAAGTATGTGATTCATTATCCTTTGAAATGTAGCAGGTGCTCCTGTTAATCCAAATGGCATCCTATTAAATTCGAAATGTCCTAAACCCGTACTAAAAGCAGTTTTCTCTTTATCCTTTTCATCAACTAAAACCTGATGATAACCACTCGCAAGATCCAATGTAGAAAAATACCTACTATGTCCCAACTGATCTAAAATTTCGTCTATTCGAGGAATAGGAAAAACTTGTTTTATCGTAGCTTCATTTAGTTTTCTGAAATCTATCACTAACCTCCATTTTTTTAACCCATCTGTCCCACTCTTTTTTGGAACCAATAACAGCGGTGAATTCCATGGTGACGTACTAGGTGAAATTATCCCCTGATCTAGCAACCCTTGAACCTGTTTATTAATTTCCGCCCTATGAGAATGCGGTAATTTATATTGCTTCTGATTTATTGGCGGATGTCCTGCTATTGTTGTAATTTCATGACTTAAAACTGGAGTATATGACAACGCATCTCCCTCCATTAAAAATATATCATGATATGCTGCACAAACCCCGTCTATTGAAGATTTTTCTTCCTCATTTAAATTAGGATCCAATCTAATGGTTTGAAACAATTTTCCTAACCTTTCCTTGACATCCTTTTCAACTACTATATTTATGCCATCATTCGATGCAGTTCTATATTCTTTATACCGAGAAAATTTTGGTGAATAATTTTTATCCACCACAAACGCCTTCTCCGAAGAATTCAAAACAGGGACGTACACTATCCCATCCTTTACCTTTGATAAGGTTCCCCCCAAGTAAACCCCACTTGAAAGCTCCTGCCTATGTATTACGACCTCATTGTCATTTGTTTCTATATGTAACGGTACTATTTTTACCGTACGAGCATCAACCGTTATGCCCGTATTAAATAAAATCTTATTAATTTCATTCATTGATTTCAACTTGAACTCTACTATTTTTTGATTTCTATCATTAAAAAATTTTAAACTTTTGCTCATTGCATTAATTACAGAACGATTCCATAAATTATCTCTACCTAATATTCCATCAGCAGGCACACCATGACCTAGTGGTACCACATGTAATGATAAACTTAGATATGGCTGCTCTCCATGATGAATAGTGATAGAACCCAGCGTGGTGACATGTCCACCGAATGCCCCACTTAAATCCTTACTATCATTCGTGTCCATCCTCACTGAATGTGACACCGAATCCTTTTTAACCAAACTCGTATCGGCCCCAGAATCTACCAGCAAAATGAGTTTTCCATTTTTGGCCTCCTTGCAAGGAACCTCAATGAACACATCATTTTGTGTCTCACAGCGCCCTACTACGAAATTTTTATTACCAAAGCCCACAGAATACCTATCAACCTCCTCCGATTGACTTCGCGGCGTCACTGCCCGACTATATTTGGTGCTAAGGTCCACAGCGCATCTACCAACCTCCTCCGATTGGCTTCGCGACGCCACCGCCCGACTTATAGCTTTATCTCCACCTATAGGCAACTCCCTTGGTTGGCCTAAGGTTACTATTGGAATGCAGCGGTTTTTATCCTTACCGTGCTCAATTATTAATGACCCAACCGTTGCTTCCTTAGATTGGTCTATCGCCTTTTCTTCGGCACTATTTTCGGTTTTTCCCTCAATATATTTTTCTATTTTGTTTAGTTCAAGTTGACTCACAATTTCTCTCTTATAAGCATCACTGTGCTTACCTTTTAAAACTTTTCTCACACTATCATCCCTGACAACATTTTTATTTACGGGGAACGTATCAACAACAGTAACCTGCGTCTGATCTACCGCCCCTACACATCTCCTATGACTTTCTACGTCATTCGGTTTCTCTTGGAATGTAACAACAACAGAATCCTGCGTATGATCTACCATTCCTTCTACTGGGACCGCATCCACTACAAAATTTTGCGTAAGACTACCTGCCCCCTTTCTACTATTTTTTATTTTGCTACTATTTTTGGGACCCCCAACCATTAGTTCTGGCTGGGCCCGCCTTGGTTTCCCGAATCAAATTTTTTCTTCGCAAAGCAATCCTTCATGACATGTCCTAGCCTATAACACCAGTGACACTCAACTTGATTTTGACTATTCCCTGACCTTTCAAAACGTTTTCCGTCCTTGTCATTTTGTCCCCCAGCACTCCTGTCATTACGGCCTGAGTTCCATGCACGTCCTTCGTTAGGCCGAGAGCCTGAACACCTATCACTAGCCCCGTGCCCATATTTTGCACACTTTTTGCAATATGGCGTGTTTTTCCTTTTGAAACAATCGTCCCTAGTATGTCCACTTTTGTTACAAAATGAGCAATTTATGCCCGCCTTCCTGCTTGACATTTCCGGATTCGTCCTTAAAAATGGATTTCTAACAACTTGAGAACTTTCCTTAGCTATCGACCAATCACGTATATTATTTATACTGCTATCAATTTCTTCTATTCCCCCTAAGGCCTCCTCAGCTGTAATAACCTCATTTAACAATTCCTGCACGCTAGATACCTTGCTATTTATTGCCAATAATCTCACGGAAGGATTTCTTATTCCACGCTTAAAAGCCATCATTACTGAGTCTCTCAATTCCTTTCCAAAAATACCTTCATCTCTTGTCCCATATTTAGTCTTAACATAATCTAAGGCTGCTGCTTGTAATAATTCTAAACGCCCTGCAAAAGTCCTAAGGTCTTCCCCTGCGCTTTGCCTTGCATTTTTTATTTCCCCTTGCACCTGATCCCACGTCTTTTTCTTTATATAAGTGTTCTTCAGCAAATCGTATAGCTCTTCTATTGAATCAAACTTTCGTGCCCTGATCAACTCATAAGCACTGTTATGAAAATGAAGCCTTACTCTCGAAATTAGTTCTGTTTCCATATTAGGCCCCAAAGAACGCCTCGCAATTTCACAACACTCTATAAACCTATATACATCCGCCTCCCTAGAAGGGGAATCTATTCCTGAAAAGAATGGCACTGTGCTGTGCACATATTTTGCAACTGCCTCAAACCCTGTCTTCGGGATATGGTACACCGGATTCACGGCAACATCCTCTTGGGAAACCCCCGCTCCTAACCGAAAACTTGCGAATTTTTCCTCTATTACTTTCTTATGTTCCTTACATAACCTATTCAATTCCTCAAACATTTTTTCCTTAAAATACTGGCTTTCCTTCTGACTTTCCTTGTGAGGCGCCAGCTCCACATCGGTATCTACGATTTTTTTCCACAAATCATCTAGGTCATCTAATTCCCTGTTAAAATACCTTTCGGATCTTCTATTTACTGAATCTGACTCAAACCTTTCGATCTTCTTTGTTAAAGTGGAGTACCTTTCCTTCTGTTTTGCCTCTAATTTCTTAAAATCACCCATGTCTATGCTTTTTATAATACTAGTGGATCCCTCAGGTACTGAAAACTCTTGATTTAGACTCAAATCACAATCCCCTTCTACTTGATTCACTTCACCAAATCTACCTTGATCAAAAAATTCCTGCCTTAAACTTCTCCTATTAGAAAAAACTGGGTTACCACTCAAAAGTTTTCTTCCTTCTATTGACTTACTGGGCGATAGCGTAAAATTTATATTAAACGCTCCTTCCGGATATTCCACAAAACTTCTAGTAGACACCCCTTCAGTTTTTAACAATGACTCTAACCTACTATTTTCCTTTTCTAAATCGTCTATCTGGTCTGAATATACAAATGACTGTGCGAGATGCGTATCGTAACGGTCCTTCAAAGCTGAAAATTCGTTTTTCCAACCTTCACTTTTTTCTTCTAGATTAGCCTTCGTTTCATCTACTAAGCTGAAAATTCCCTCCAAAATTAAATCCGCGAGTTCTACTTTCGATAAATTGTTGTCACTTTCAAATCTTTCCCTATGTGCATTAAAATCTATTTCACTATCAAGAGAATCCCTCAAACGTTCCCACAATCTTTCTAAAAAAATATCTAGTTCACCCGTTAATCTTCTGTGGGTGCTCTCTAGTTTTTCATAATTATCATTCATGCCCGTAAACACATAGTAAATTGCACCAATCTCTTATTTACGAAATGCAACAGAAATTGAACTTGATAACAAAAACAAAATTTTTGTACAATTCTCTTTTAACTTATTTATACTTATTATGAACTTGACAACGAATTTTACCAACTTGAATTAAAATACGGTAACTAGCAAAAATTAAAATTTAAATCTACAGCTATTTTTTACTGCGCGCCTGTTACACCGCTATACTTAAAATTTTCCCCCTTTATATCTCTGTCTCAACAGGGGGTTTTTTTTCACTTTTTTTTTAAATTTTAATTGCACTCTACTCACCAATAAAATTTTCTTTCTGCGTCGTACTTTTTCCCTCTGGAAGATCCCTCGATGAATCGTATGGTGTAGTCCAACAAATTCTTCCTTCTGATGAATCGTCTGGTTTTGCTCCAACTAATTCCGGGATCCTACCGGCTGCGCCAATGTTGTGGCGCTGTGTTCTTTGGTCTCCTGACCGTCAAATGTTCCTACTAAGGTTGCGAACTTACACTCACTTTTCACTTCCCGATTAAAATAAGACGCACAACCTTATTAGTTTAATTTACTAATCAAAAGACAATTTTATTCACTCTAAATAAAGCTTATATAGTTTACAAATCTTGTTCTCGTATAATTATCTTGACCATAATGATCTTGAGAATAGAATTCTGCTTACTTCACTAATTTATCTCGGAGGTCGGAATGCATCATATCTCATGGTTGAACTCTTCGTGGTCAACCAAAAGATATGCCTAAAACTATGCCATATAATTGATGCCACAATAATATAGCTTGAAATATTTAAAAGATGCCTCAACTGAGCATCGCATGTGGTTTTAACCCACAACAACGGACCCGTTTCGAGCCCAGAGGGTAATCACAACACGAATTCAAAACGTAGGTCGGTGGCCTAGTGTTCTATTGACGAATGTTTGTTTATTGTTTAGCTCTATGCGTTGGAGTACGGGTTCGAATCCAACCAAAGTTGGATTATTGTTTTTCTTTTCGTTGGTTTTTTTTTAATTACAAAAAGTTGAAGAAACGATTTGAGATTTTGAGATGAAACGGAAAAACGGAACCCGTAACGGACTCGAAACGGATCCGTTTGACACACTGGATAGTGTTGAAAGAAATTGACACAAAAACACAATGTCGTCGTCGCAGGAGTTTTCCTATTTCCAACTGCAGATTATTGTTGCCAATTTAACACTTTTGTTGTTTTTATTCTGTTTTGTGAGTTGTTGCTTCGTCGTTCTTTAGTTGTTGTCGTTGTCAGCAGTGTACTTTTCGAAAACTTTATGTTAATTTTACGTTTCTTAAGTAGGGAGAGACAAAGAAAAGTTTCATCAGTTTTTTATGCGAGTTCTGTAATTCCGTTCAGTATGGGAGGGGGCTTTTGATGCGAATAAATTGGATTGAGCAGTGAGCATTAAACATGTCGGTGAAGTGTTTTCTTTTGTTTTTGTTGTTTCTTACGTCAAAATAACTAATCAACTTCTTGGCTTAAACGATGATTAACTCTTAAGTGTACATAAGCTTTTGCTAAATTTAACACTAGGTGTTACAGCAAAATTTTATATAATAGAGTAGAACGGGGTAATGTCGTGCAGGGGGTAATGTCGTGCACTGGCTGTTTTAGCCCAAGGAATTGAATGATTTACCAACTGTTCGTAAGGTAGGGACATGCTGACCTACTGAGCTTATGCATATAATACTAGCAATTTTCACCAGTTCGTCTCTACAGAGTAACCTTTTTTTCAAAAAGTACGCTTTCGGGACGATAAAAGTGTTTTTTCATCGGGTCAGAAAAATAATTTTCCTTGCGGGAAAATATACAAGGTAAGTGATTTCTGAAACGAAATATCCTGCCAAAGAAAAGATGTATTTGATATCCAAAAAAATTTTGGGCTTCACCGAGTTATCGAAGTTGACCTTTAAAACGACCATTGGGGTAATGTCGTGCACATTCACTTATACAAACGCAATTTCTCGCTACAAAAATGTTGTTACACATGGATGTAACCAATGAAATTATCTTTCGATCGGATGCTTATTCGTCGCATTCGCTTGAGATGTACGGCTTTACGAGCATCTCAAAGTTAAGTGCACGACATTACCCCGTTCTACTCTACACAACAATATTATGTACTTCACACTTGTATAATAATGAATAAATACATGATAATGCTAAATCTCCTCTAATAGAACCACTACCTATCATTTCTCACACATTTTGGTACCTTTACTATACTTGGAAAACAATGCACGACATAACCCCACAAATTTTGAGGGGGGTAATGTCGTGCACATTTTTTTTTTCTTGACTTACACAAACACAATTTCTCGCTACACAAATGTTGTTACACATGGATGTAACCAATGAAATTATCTTTCGATCGGATGCTTATTCGTCGCATTCGCTTGAGATGTACGGCTTTACGAGCATGTCAAAGTTGAATGCACGACATTGCCCCGTTCTACTCTACAACATTATGAGAAACGTTTTTGCAATGATACTTTTCGTAAGCACCATCCAAACAACTTTATAACAAATGACTGATTTGACTTCTTTTCTTTTTTCTCTTACTGAACTTTTAGCACTTTTTCGTATCATTAACTACATGCAACTCTCCTTTCACGTTTTTATAGTCCAGTAGAAGTATAAATTTATTCGTAGCAAACCCACATTACTACAAATCAGCTTAGATATTAAGAAGCACTTCCGCCTTAATTTAAACGCAATACATTTATCACAACAAAATAGCAAAAACCCAAATCTGAAGCACTACAAATGTCAAAATAGAAAACTTAGAAAAAAACACTAAAAATATTGCTGAAAACCTATTATGTATCTAGAATTGCAAGAAACTAGAACATTCAAATGAAGAAAATACAGGAATTTTTCAAAAGTAAGATAACTCGTGAACTTAAGAGAAGTAAACATTTTTTCAAAAATTTAAGAGTGATTCAAAAAGTAAAGAAAAAATGCCACTGAGAAAATACGTATTTTGAAAAAGTAACTGTCAAAGGCATGTGAATCATTTGAATAAAAATTAAGTCACCCGAGGTGCTTACACCCACAAGGCTAGCTACCAGGACTAGCCATTACAAGATAAGTACCACAACTGTACCCCATATCTGAGACACTATAAATGTTGTTTTTTTTTTAAATCAAGCATGTTTAAAAATCTAAGAAATCCTTAATAAATTGAAAATAAAACAAACGCTTTGGAAAAGTCCAAAAATGTTACAAAACCCAAAAATTCTGGAAAACGTTAAAAATTCCCAAAAATATTGCAAAACTCAAAAATTATTATAGTACTTAACTTAGGAAGCAACTCTATAGTGAATTCGTTGAAATAAAAAAAAAAAAATAAAATATTTCATTGCCACCAATAAAGTTATCCACACATCTAAAAAAATGGTGAGAAGTGTGAAATATTGGGTAATTGCTGTGCAAAGAGCACACTAAATTGCAAGCATCCTGTTTCCTCGACTGTACACTTTGCTTTTCTTTAAACATGTGGTGTTTACAGTGCGTAACTACAGTTGCTAACACCCTAATTAAATAGTGGTGGCAAGTACCACTGGAGACGATGATGTTGCTGCTGAAATGATGAAATTTCGAGTGAAAAACTGCGCCATTAGCCACTCTCACTTTTACATTTTTCCGGACTTTATCGACATGCATACACACAAACTAGTATTCATGTTTACAGGGAAAGCATCTTTTAACTTGAAAATATTTTTTTTTTAATTTAAACTTTACTGAAGTTATTTTTGGTACAATTTCTTAAAAGTCATTATACAAATTTTTCACATTAAACACTTGAAATTTTGTTTAAAGTTTATAAAAAATATTGCCTTAACCTAACCTAACCTAACCTAACCTAACCTAAAATAACCTAACCTAACCTAACCTAACCTAACCTAACCTAACCTTACCTTACCTAACCTAACCTAACCTAACCTAACCTAACCTAACCTAACCTAACCTAACCTAACCTAACCTAACCTAACCTAACCTAACCTAACCTAACCTAACCTAACCTAACCTAACCTAACCTAACCTAACCTAACCTAACCTAACCTAACCTAACCTAACCTAACCTAACCTAACCTAACCTAACCTAACCTAACCTAACCTAACCTAACCTAACCTAACCTAACCTAACCTAACCTAACCTAACCTAACCTAACCTAACCTAACCTAACCTAACCTAACCTAACCTAACCTAACCTAACCTAACCTAACCTAACCTAACCTAACCTAACCTAACCTAACCTAACCTAACCTAACCTAACCTAACCTAACCTAACCTAACCTAACCTAACCTAACCTAACCTAACCTAACCTAACCTAACCTAACCTAACCTAACCTAACCTAACCTAACCTAACCTAACCTAACCTAACCTAACCTAACCTAACCTAACCTAACCTAACCTAACCTAACCTAACCTAACCTAACCTAACCTAACCTAACCTAACCTAACCTAACCTAACCTAACCTAACCTAACCTAACCTAACCTTACCTTACCTAACCTAACCTAACCTAACCTAACCTAACCACTAAACTAACCTAACCTATCCTAACCTAACCTTACCTAACCTAACCTAACCTAACCTAACCTAACCTAACCTAACCTAACCTAACCTAACCTAACCTAACCTAACCTAACCTAACCTAACCTAACCTAACCTAACCTAACCTAACCTAACCTAACCTAACCTAACCTAACCTAACCTAACCTAACCTAACCTAACCTAACCTAACCTAACCTAACCTAACCTAACCTAACCTAACCTAACCTAACCTAACCTAACCTAACCTAACCTAACCTAACCTAACCTAACCTAACCTAAAAGTAATAGCCAATCGGAATCCATTTTAAATTAAGTTTAACCTCAGACAAACTATCTATTCCTATTCTCATTTGAATAAATCACTCGAAACACAAAACAGTTCAAAAAACCTTAAACTCATCAGGCTCACATGGTAATGGTTCGTTTGTTTGGCGCCAAACCATAGGAAAGTACAATAAAACCAAAGGAAAACAACAAAGATAATGAGGCGAATCTTTTCGACGGAAACGGAAATGGCAACAATGTTATTTTATATGGTTGTTTGTGTATTAGTGTATGTTTGTATGGTACAAGCTGAACACCTCCACAATGTCTGCCGTTTACATGTGGTACCAATGACAATGATATGTCTGTCGTTCTTTCGGTTGTCAATCGGTTTAGTTGTCTTCTTCTGGCTCAACTGATGTGTTGGTTTGACTGCTTTGCCTTTGCGTTATTATCTTTGCGAATATACAGTAATGGACAAAGTTAGTAGTAAATCAGGCATTTTATGGAAGAAAAAAATAAGTGTTGTGAGTAGTGAATCGTTGTTATGAGTGTCACAACATAAAATTAATATTAATTAACGAGAATGTACAAAGTTGTTATTGTTTTTACACTTTTTTGGAATGATATGCCAAAAAATCAAAACATTATGAATGTCACAATCATGAGTATCACGTTGTTTTTTTAGCAGATTTTTTTTTTAAAAAATCACCATCAATTTTGTAACCACTTTCGAATATTATACGTTGTGACTTCTCTGTGTTAGGTAATGTAATCCTCCAGAATTAAGATTGAAATGTAAAACACGCATAATAGGATATTGGAATTCAATAAAAATGTTTTGGTTGCAATTATTTAATTAGGGTTGAGCCCATTGAAAGATTTACATAACAAATATTGACTGTCGGAAAATAAATGACACTGATTTATGCGTAAATGAGAAAGGCAATTCCTTCTCACAATCATATTTAGCTTTGGTGAGAGTATTCAAAGGTGGGTGTTTCAAAAGAATTTTTTGATGATAACAACGAAGTTCTTAGTTTTGTTACATTCTATTCGTATTCAAATATGTTCCGTTAGATTTGGGAAATTCATTTTGCAAGAAGTGAAAACGCCATTAATTTCTTTTTTCTTTTTTGCTTTTGCTGACAAACTGTTGGAGCAACGAAATTTTATTCATTATTAAGATACGGCCAAGAATCTTAGCGAAAGTTGTACGAAAAATTAAGAGCTTAACATTTAAAGCAATAATTAATGGTGAGCAGCGGAATCTAGCGTTACTTTCTACAGTAGTGTTACGTTCTGTTAGCAGCAGTTGTGATTTTAACATAGTAGCTTTTTACTGTAGAGCGATAAAACGTTAAGTTACTACGTAGTAACAAAGCAAGCACCGATCCATTGAAAGTTAGGAAAAAAATTACAATTCCTATCATTGATTTATGTAAATAATGGGATGGCACTGTGTGTTGTTGCCAAGGACACCAAGGACACCTTCATATCTACAAAGTTTCCTCAAATTGTTGAAATTGAAGAAATTATAGCGAATCTAAAAGCTTAATACAAAATATGAAAAACAGGATATTTCAAAAACGAATATCGCACCCTAAGACTACGCAATATTTTTTTTTCACATTTTAAATTTCAAACAGTATGCAAATAAACAAAAAAAAATATTGCATAGTCTTCGTTTTTGAAACATCCTGTTTTTCATATTTTGTACTGAGCTTTTAGATTCGCTATAACTTCTACAATTTCAACAATTTGATTAAATTTTGTAAAAAAATCATTAAACAATTCAAGTACAGCCAAAAAATATTGGAATATCACTACAATGTCAAAAAAATCGAAAAAATTCTGAGTGATATCATTAAGTCGAAAATTGTTATCAGGATATCAAGAAATTTTGAAAACGTTGAACAAATTCCATCCGAGTTATATCAACAACTACATACTCTCATTGTTTCCTTTTTTATATGGCAAATTAATGTCATTTATCGATTTTTATGTGGACCGCTATAATTCACACCAATATTATTAAAAGCCAATTCGAAGGAATAACTTTGTAATTCGGTTATTTTGCATATAATTTTCCGCTTCGGGAATCAAATCCTCAACTCGCTATAATAAATACTTAATAGTGAAAATGGATTTTACCTAAAGCAGAATCCAACCACTACTGCTTTTATCTCTCTCCCTCACCCTCTAAGCCCATAACCAAAAATTATTTAGGTTCCATTAAATATTTATAAAAAAGAACATTCGTGTTCGATATGGGAGACAATCGCAAACGTATGAAAGTTATTGGAGCTGACGTGCCACAGGGAAATGTTTTTCTATTAAAAATGGTATAACAACATGCGTCTGTGTGTAGCAGCTTGAGAAAAGAAACGATTTCCTATATGTGCTCAAATTTAAGCGGGAAAGGAATACAAGAAGAATAATTTGAAGTGATTTCTCAAACATTTTTCGTCCTGCAGCTGCCACGTTTCAGAGATACACGCATACAAATGGAAAGCACACACACACATGTACACAATGTTTATATCCTAAAGAGGAGAAATTTCAAGCGCTTGTTCCCATAGAAATTTAGAAGCACTTACGCAATGATTTTCTTGTAAGGCTGCAGTAAGAACAACATGGGTTTAAGTCCAGCGCAGGTGATTTTTTATTTTTATTTTTTGTTTTTTTTTATTAAAATATTTTTTAATTCAACTTTTTTTTTATTTCACTTTTCTATTTTCCTTTCGTTTATTTATTAACGTTTGTTTAATTGAATTGAAACCGAAAAAGACATTCAAAAAGAAAGAATAGTTCTTACGGAGCGGAAGCGTTTATTGGTGAAAAAACAATTTACACCTGTGAGGAAGTCACACAAGCAAACACACGCATACATACCTACTTAGCAACATTTATACTCTTACCCCAAGAGGAAAAGAAGCGCTTTAAAAGGCTTCCTCTAGTGCTTCTTTTTCAGCCGTAAGCGCTTCCGCTCCGTAATTTGCATTCTTTCTTTTCAACATTGCATATCGTAGGATGTAAGCGTTCTCAAGCTTACTGCATCTTTGGGAAAATGCATGTTAAAGCGCTTTTTTAATAATGCGGCGCTTAGCATTCTCTTCAATAAAAATTAAAAATGAAGTAAGACATTTAAAATTAAACACACTAAAAAAATAACATAAAAAATCGTCCCTGTGATGGATAGAAACATTTTATTACATTATTATTATTATTTTGAAACAAAAATATATCTCGAAAAAAAAAATTTTGATATTCGAGTGCTTCCCGCACACTACAAAAATCCTTGTGTAATCAATTTCAATTCAATTTAATAATAATAAATAAATTAAAAAAAGGGTAATAAGGAAAAGTAAAATAAAAAAATTCCGGCGCACAGTGCGATAGAAGGCATTTGCGTAAAAATTTTTGTTCAAATTTAAAATTTTTTTTATTTCATTCTACAGCAAATAGTCTAATTAAGAAATCCTCTGAAAAATATTGAAAACTAATGTGATTTGTAAGTGTTACGGCTTGTTAATGTCGAACTTTTTTCCGAAAAAAAAAAACATTTAAGAAAATTTGCTAATCGCAGAGCTTTTTTAAAATAATTGCTGCACCTAAACCTCAAAAGCAATTGTTACAAAATAAAATGCATACAAAAGCCTACATGCCCATTTATTTTTAGTATTTTTTATATGCAAATTTTTTTAGCCAAATTAAAGTTATTTTAAGAGATATAAAAAAAAATTTTCAAATATTAAAAACCGGAAAATGATAATTTTCTTTAGAGCAGGAAAAAAAAAGACGGGACTTGCGGGCATTGTTTTAAAATTTACAGATAGTACAGATTCCATATTTTAAGACGGGAAAAATTCACAACCCCGTTTTACCCCGTTGACTTTAACCCTTTCAGGACCATAGGGACATATGCGTCCCAAGACAAAAATAAATTATATTTAAATAAGTAAGAAACCGATATATCTAATTTTAACATTTATCAGTTCTTAAACGCTTCTTTCATTCTTATTAAATCTGGCAACACCATCAGAAGCACCGTTATTTTTGTATGATCATTCTAATGTGACAGTTTGTGTGGTGAACTATTGCTATACTCTACAGCAGAATTTATAGGTGTTTAATTGTTTTTAATCATATTCTAGTGTGAAATAATTGTTGACATGTAAATAAATTGTTATTTTATACATTAATTGAACCGTTATTTAAGTTTAGTATATTGATAAATCATAAAATTCAAAATGGGACACCGGTGTCCCTATGGTCATAAAGGGTAACTTTTCAACTCACTTTTGTACTACAATTTTACTAATTTCACAGGCAATCAAAATAAAAGAATTTAATGAACCTGTTAGTAGACATATTTACTGTAACGTACTTTTTGACACTGAATTCGAATCCGAGGCCAGAATTGCTCGTATACTTCAGGATTTCAAGATATCCGTGCTTGAAGCTGAGAAAGCGCTGTTTTCAATCTTGCGGTGTAGTTCCAGGAGATGGTTTATTTCAATTCTTTTGATGGCATCAAATAGCCCTAATCTTACCTATCAAACCATGCCTTAAAATTTTTTCAATTGGACCCTTTCTTTCCGAGTTATTACCCTTTGAAATAAAGGCATATTTTCCCCATATAAAAATATATGGGGAAAAAGTCTCCCTTAACGACCATAGGGACACATATGTCCCAGAAAATTCTAGAAAAACCGTTGACATTTTTTGAGTTTTTATTTTAAAATATGTTTTTTGGACGCCCAATAGACCATTATAAATAGCTAACATGGTTGCATAAGCTCCCAATTCCTTACGGTCCTGAAAGGGTTAAATATTTATCTGAATATCCCGTATTTACGTAAAAATCAATGATTTTATAAAATTTACACCACAAAATTTTTTTCAAATGCTTTTGAATTTTTTTAAATTTGATTTTTTTTACAGCATACTTTTATATGTCAAAAACGAAGAACTATTAAAATTTTAATATGGTTTTTTACAGCCTAAAAGCATTCACAAACATTTTTTCCAGTTAACTTTCGTGGTTTTATTTATTTGAATATCTCTTTTTCTATTCATTGCATTTAAAAATCAATTGCATTTCTGAAAACAACGTAAAAAAATGTATTAGTATGATAAATCTTATTGAAATCGAACCAAAACTGTGGAAATGCCGTTCCGTTGTATGGAGTGACAGCACTGTGCGGCGGTGGGAATTGAACTCGGATCCATTAACAAACTTATGTAACGTGTGTTTAAAATTTTTGTATTAAACACAATTTTGTTTCTTCATATTTAGTTCTCTTTCTCTGCCTCTCCTTTTTAAAATTATTACTCAAATATTAAAACAAACAGAATTTGTTAAACGAATACTCACTGTAGCCTTACAAAAAATCATTGTATGAGCGCTTCAAAATTTCTATGGAAACAAGTACTTTATATTTTTTCCCTTGGGCAATTACACTGATGATAAAATTACACCTACATGCTAACTACCCACTTTTTTCTGCTTCCCTTCCGTTGATGTAAAACACCTGCGTTAAAATGAAAAAAAAAAAAAACGTTTGGCGCCTCAAGCATGAAATAACAGTTACGTTCCAAGCAGCAAACTTAAAATCGCAAACTTAAAATCACCGGAAACGGAAGCAGGCCAAAAGTTTTTCTGTACCATTTTTGTACTCTACATCATCATTTGTTTATTACGTGTATTTGCAGCCCGTTATCGCAACCATAATAAAAATTATTGGCTAAAACACAGACGAAAAATTGTAATTTAATCTCTTTCTTACGCTTTATACAAAATTATATTGCTTCATAATACGTCCTTTAGTCCATTGAGTACAGAAATGCACAGGAGCTACAAAGCAACAAACAAAAGGAAGACCTGAAAATGCTTTACTTCGAAGAAAGCACTTTGCCCAGTAAACAAAATCTCTTCTTTTCATGCTTTGATCGGGAAAATGAAAATTATGCAAATTGTTTTAAGATTTTCTTATCGAATTGCTTTGAAGAGATTATTGAATCAATTAATGAAGGTTCCGTTCAACCTCGTCATCTGTAAAATAAAACATTTCAAGGTCGTTAAAATAAAGCCGTTTACTTTTTGGTTTCAGTAGTATGAAACATCAGAAATTGTTCAAACAATTGAGTGCAAAAAATAAAAATTCAAATGTACAAAAAATTACATAAATGGGATAGTTTCAAATAATAAAAAAAAAAAATCGGAAACTGTCTAAAAATATCGAAAAAGTAACCAAAGGTCACAGAGTACTCAATAGAATTATAAAGTAAAAAAAAAAAAATTAAACAAACTGACCGTACTACTGGGATCTGTACCCATGATAGAAAGAATCATATTATGTTTACTTAAAATTACTAACTTTTTAGACCTCAACACTACAGAACTATATGATGAAGAGTTATAAAATTTGTATATTAACCAAATGTCTATAAAAACATAAATATTTTTACTAGAATTCTTAAGTAAAAATGGTTATGCATTCTTCTGGCTGAAATCATAATTTCCTCAATTTTAAGAAAATGTAAGCAATTAAGGGTACATACTACATTATTATATCACTATATTAAATATATAAATATTACTTTACTGAACCATCAAATAGTTTATTTATGTTTGATATTTAGTGTTATTTACTTTAATTTTTTACTACTCTAGTGTAGTAAAAACTATGATACTGATTTTTCCCCGTGCAATGCAGAGCTACTCTATGGAATCTTTATTAATAAACTTTTTCCAAACAAAAAAAGTAAATCAATATAATAAAATCGAAAAATTTAATTTTAATTTCAGTCGAGGTTAGTTTTTACAAAAAAAAAATTTAAAAAATTTAATATCTGCTTGACTTCTTCAAAAATTAAAAAGAATCAAGATATACTTAAAACCCAATTTCCAGAAGAATATCAGCAGAAACAGTTGCCAACACAATGGCAACATTTGTTTTTGACAGGAGGATAGTCATTAAATCTCATATAAGTAAGTATGTAATCTTTCACTAAGGATTTAAACTTTCTTATTCCTGTGTAAAACTGGAAAACTTTTCTTTTTTTGTAGTAGGCTGGAGCAAAAATATTTTTGTACTTGGTTTTGTCTGTCACACGTTTGGGCATGGTATATTCACTTTGTCCTTCTATAATGAATAGAAGGAGGCGCGGAGCGCAGAAAATGTATATGTATTCTTGATCAGCGTCACCTCTTGAGTCGATATAGCCATGTCCATCTGGTTGTCCGTCTGTGGAAGTATTTTTCACAGGAAAATAATACAAGATTATTCAATGAAATTTACAACACTGCCTTCATTGTAAAAGTTAACTTGTGGAAATGAAAATTAGTGAAATTGGTCAAATAAATAAAACATTTAAAGCTCAATTTTTTGAACAAAATTTACGATATCGCAACCAAAATAGACTACAATACTAAGGACAGCAACCACAGGCTTTTGAAAAAACTTTGTGAATTTGGACATTAATTATGTAACAAAATATCTCAATGGCGTTGATTTCGTTTTGCTCTCAATTACAAAATTGTGGTTTTTTTCACTTGCAACAATTCAATGAATTAATAAATATAAAATTCAATTTCATTGTAATACAAACCAAAGTTTGTAAAAACATTGGTCTTGTAATGATACTCATACGACATATTCAAATATGCTGATGGCCATAGAACTGATTGTAAATTTCAATGTTGCTAACTCACTCTGATGCATGTGTACATATAACCGTTAGACAGAAGTTTTCACAATTTTTGACTCGAGCAAATGCATCATCAAGTGAACGAGAGAATCGACAAAACTATCGCATTTTTCATTCATTTGTTTCTGCGAAAATTTATGGAATATCATTGTATATTAACTTAGCGTTGAATCTGCTCTTTAATGCATTTTTAATAACTTTATGTGTCAGCTATCAAACCTGATCCGTGTTTTTGATTGGCGCTCTTTATGCTGGTTTTTTAAGTATACATATTAGACCGGTGCGTTTTGGACGAAAGTTTAAAATTTGTCGCGCAACCGGCAGAACTGTAAAGTTTAACTATCGACATGAAGATTGCCGCCACCCTAGCTCTGAGAGATGACGGGAAGGGGTGTCGATATATTTTTGAAGGTTGAAAAACGTGGTTTAAAAATGCATGCTCATAGGTCCGAAGTGAATCAATTCTCAGCTTCGCAGTAGGTCGAAAACTGAAATCCAAGACATGGATTCTTATGTATTTTTTCCCGTAGAATCGAATGGCATCATTAATTTTCTGATAAGACGTCCATTTTTGGCGATAAGTGAACTTTTCAGCTCAAAAAAGTCGAAATTTTTCCAAATCCCCTGTTTGAGCACTCCACAATTGAACAGAAAAAATCTTAGGAAAATTTGAAATATACATTTTGTTAGGATTTTTCCTGACGAATCCAGTGGTACCATTTTTTTTGTGCTTTGACATCATTTTCATCCATGAAAAACGAATTTTTGATTTTTATTATAAAAAAATATCACGAAATCGGGCGTAAATATTTAGTCAACGACGGTTCCCACCGTCCGGACGGTTTTTTTGAAAAAGGGGTCAAAAAGACCCTTAAAAACGGGATATAATGGGTTAAGATGTTCACATAACTTAATGTAGAATCAAGTATGGAACAATATTTTAGAACATCTTAACCCATTATAAACAAGTTTTTGGAAAAAGGGGTCGAAAAGACCCTTAAAAAAGCGTTGTAATGGGTTAAGATGTTCTAAAATATTGTTCCATGCTTGATTCTACATTAAGTTATGTGAACATCTTAACCCATTATATCCCGTTTTCAAGGGTCTTTTCGACCTCTTTTTCTAAAACTTGTTTATAATGGGTTAAGATGTTCCAAAATATTGTTCCATGCTTGATTCTACATTAAGTTATGTGAACATCTTGACCCATTATATCCCGTTTTTAAGGGTCCTTTTGACCCCTTTTTCAAAAACTTGTTTATAATGGGTTAAAAAAAATTCCAAAAATATTCTAAAAAAATTTTACTAGGGGGCACCGAAAAAAAAAAAAAACCGTCCGGACGTTGGGAACCGTCGTTGACTAAATATTTACGCCCGATTTCGTGATATTTTTTGATAATAAAAACCAAAAATTCGTTTTTCATGAATGAAAGTAATGTCGTAGCGCAAAAAAAATGGTACCACTGGATTTGTCAGGAAAAGTCCCAACAAAATATATATTTAAAATTTTTCTAAGATTTTTTCTGTTCAATTGTGGAGTGCTGAAACAGGGGATTTGGAAAAATTTCGACTTTTTTGAGCTGAAAAGTTCACTTATCGCCAAAAATGGACGTCTTATCAGAAAACTAATGATGCCATTCGATTCTACGGGAAAAAATAAATAAGAATCCATGTCTTGGATTTCAGTTTTCGATCTACTACGAAGCTGAGAATTGATTCACTTCGGACCTATGAGCATGCATTTTTAAACCACGTTTTTCAACCTTCAAAAATATATCGACACCCCTTCCCGTCATCTCTCAGAGCTAGGGTGGCGGCAATCTTCATGTCGATAGTTAAACTTTACAATTCTGCCGGTTGCGCGACAAATTTTAAACTTTCGTCCAAAACGCACCGGTCTAATACATATATTGTTATTCCAATGTACTAACTAAGTTAACCCTAGATTACTTACCGTTATTACCAGCCATGAGTCAAATCGACTCACATAAGAAAAAACTGGAAGAATTAAACCAATCAAAGGCATATCTCTTTTGCAAAAAGTCATCGTACTTTATTGCTACTACGAAATGTTCTCTTTCTCGAAAATCAATAGTCCTAAGTACCCTGAGTTGAAGTGAATATCTCGTGAAATCGAAACCTTGGGACTACTATACTGGTCGTTTTTGGTCACATAGGTTAATATATTTGATGGTTTTCATATGTAGAACTTCTGGAAAATCTTAAACATATAAGTCAAACAGAAACTACTTCAAATAGTAGTTTTCGATGTATTTATCGATGTTAATTCCAAATCCGATCTCAAAATTGCTCTTTTCGAGATATTTTTACTTAAAAATGTTAAAAACATGTTTCTTCGCCATTTTTGAAGTGATATTACAAGACAAGGTTACTTTAAGTTATAAAACTTGGTATGCACACTGGGCTTGAACAGTCGATAGGTGTGATGAAAGTGCCGACAAAATCTGTGAATGGGGTTTCATTTATACTAGTTTAGTGGCCTAAAAAATGCAAACTCAAATTTGTATGAAAATATTTTGGGCGTTATTTTGATTTTGTTTTGGACGTTATTACGTCATTTTATTTTTCGGGCATTATTTTTTTTTTTTTTTTTTTTGGCGTTATTTCAAAGGGCGCTTTTTCCTAACGCCAACTTGACTTGTTACAATGCTTGAAAGAAAGCGACGTTCGGTGTTTTTTGCGCTTTATAGTTAAGATATCTCAGAAACCATAAGCGATACGGCAATTTTGATACCGGATACGGAATCACCATTGACAAATACATCCAGTAGTTTCTAGTTTATTTATTATATATTTAGTTTCCTCAAAAGATCTATCAACACTATCAATTATACTTTTTTGACCAAAACATAGTGTCAAAGTTTCAATTTTACGAAGATTGTCATTTTACTCCTGTCTCCGGACTTCGGACTATTGGCTTGAGCAAAAGCAAGGGTACCTTACTTCGTCCCATTAAAATATCCCTTTTAAACACCGTGATTCATTATTGCATTAACATTTTAAACTTCTTATTTTGGCCAGTGTAAGTGCCGCATACTACTGCATTTTCAATTTATTTAATACTCAAGCAAAATTTTTATTTTATTGGTAATAGCACCACATTCTTCAAATGACAACACAAATGCCATCTAAATTGAGTAAATAGTGGCAGCAATTTTTTTATTCTTTTTCTCGTTTTTGTAATAAATTCAATCATTTAGTTTGCCTTCAATGGTCCCTGGATGATGTTGGCTCAAGGCTGGAAACAGAAATATGGCATATTTCAACGTTCACTTTGCTGGCTTCAATCTTATTTCACAAAATGTAGAAATTAAAGAAAGCCAAACAAGATAGTGTAGTAGACGAATAGGTAAACATTCTTAAGTATATTTAAGAATTTCTGTGTCTCTCTCTATAAAGGACGAGCTCAAATTCATTTTATTTTCATTTTTCGTTTTTTTTTTTTTTTTTTTGTATTTCAAACGATTCGCTTGTTGTCAGTGCAAATTGAAAATTTCTTTCCATCAAAAGCGCATTAACTTCAAACGGCCGGGAAATTCGCTGAAAGATAAAGTTTCATGTAGTAAATATTATTATGTACTCGTAGTTTTCTCTTTTTATTTCATTATTTTCCGTTTCATGCCTTTTGTTTTTGTTTCTTTCTCAAATTAAAGCAACTTATCCTTAAGAGATAGATAGTTGCCACTGGCAAAATTATTTCTTTGCTTTTTTCTAACAACATTTGAATTTTATTTATTCAAAAACTAAAATATTTGGTGCAAACTACAAGCAAAATTTTTGAATTGCACCTTTTACATAGAGCAATGTTCCAATCCAGCAAAACAGTTACCACCACAGAACTTTCCGCATCCTAATTAGGTAAGGGTGACCTACACATCTCCCGTCAATCCATATTTTGAGTAAGTACAACTGAAGTTCCGGACAAAAATTCCGCGAAAACCTAAAAATGATAAACTTTCTAATAGATTTATTCGTACTTTAAGTCAAAAATTTGTTTTACTAAAACGAAGTTTAAAGTTTTTACCAAAAATTATTCCAAGCCACATACTTTACAATACGTAAATTAAGCTCCTTAAGTCATTCGTCGTAGTCTTGGAACTTTCTTACATTAGATGGTGCAGAGTATTTGCTACTTTTTATTTCTTCGGCTTAAGCATCATCGCTCTATGAATTCGTTGATTCCTAAATTCGTTTTTAAGAGGAACAAAAAGTTTTTAATTTATTCAAAATGTTTCGCCCCTTATTATTTTGTTATTTAAATGCATATTTTTATATCCTTTTTTGTTGATATTGTTGCCGCTCCTCCAACATATTCTCGTTAAGACTGGCACTTGGGACAAATGGGAGGTTTTTTCCTTATTACGGCAATTTAAACACTTGGAAAAATTTTATGTTCCAATTAAGAGCTGATGCTAATCTTTACGTTAGCGTACATAAATGAGTTGAAATTTTTGCAAAAATTATATGCAAAAGTTTTTAAAAGTCAAATAAAAACAGAAACAGTATATGGGGGCTATGTGGGGACAAACTGTCACAAATATATATGTATTCGTAAGTATAATACTTGTTTGCATATCATTAAGATTAATCTCAATGGCAATTAAAAATGTTTAAAACTTACAGATTATTTATTTAATCTGTTGAATGTCATTATGAAAGTTGTGAAGCATTTATTTAGCAGAGAAACTGCCACTAATGAGCATGTAATTAGAGCCTTTTTTAAAAAATTCCCCAGTTAATTCTTTAGAATTTAATACTCTTCTTTTAATTAGTTGACTAAGTGTACACCAGAGAATTGCGCATTATTTGTGTTGTCATTTTTTTTTTTTAAGGAAAACATTTTAATATAATTATAATAGAATTTGTAATTATCAAAATCAGTTTTCACTTTTAAAATTTTTGCTTAACAGTTAATAAACACCTATTTTATGGTTGTATCTACTCTATCAAGTAATTATTTCAAAACCACTTGGTATATTTGATGTGCTTTTTAGATCACTCTAAAAGAAACTGGGGTACTTTTGATACATGGGTACATTTGACATTGCCATTATCGGTGTGAATACGGCTTTCGACCAAAAAACCTGAAATGCGGCATGAATTTTGAAAATTCTCTTTCATCTTAGGTTGACTGTAATGTCTTGTATGCAGACACACTTTTACAATTTTTGAACGAAAAATTGGAAGTTAATACGCCTTGTCTTGTGAATGAGGTTTGCTGGTTCACTTATACAAAATGTAGGCGTTCAATATTGCCAAATCCAATATGTGGTCGAAAATTGGTTCAGATATTTTGAGGTTTTCGTTCGAATACAAATCCACTTAACCCATGTGACGGTTGTACTTGCGTATTATGTTATCAAAAAGATAGCGTGAAACAATTGGTACAAAAATTTCTTGGCTTTCAAATGATTGAATACTTACATACATAGATGGACTTCAATCAACAAAATAATGTTGTCATATAAAAATAAAGATGTAGCTGAACACTAGATAGTATAACAAAAAAAAAAAGTTTAAATGACCACCCCCAGTTTGAAAGCTAACAATGGAAGAATTTTAAGGAAAAAGACATTTTTTTTCGGCCTCTAAAATCGATGCGGTTTTGTTTTTTCTTATATCTCCGCCATTCCGATCAACAAGTATAGTATATCGTTGTAAACGTCTCAACATGGGCTACATTTCCTTCATAGAAGTCATTTATCTCAGATTTTTATTTTTTTTTGACTCTTTTTACTCATTTTCTCAGTTTCTATTACCCTAAGGTGCCAAGGACACCTTATAAAATCGAAGCTCACAAAAAATCATAAAATTCATCACTACGAAGTTTCCTCAAATTGTTGAAATTGATGAAGTTATAGCGAATCTAAAACCTCAGTACAAAATATGATAAACAGGATGTTTCAAAAACGAATATCGCCCTCTAAGACTATGCAAATTTATTTGAATAGAACATATCGTTATACAAATAGTACATGCCATTAATATTTAATTGTATACTACTGATTGGACATATGACATAAAATCATTTTATTTCATTTCGAGTCAAACTTACCGCACATCGTAAAATTAATGCATTATTAGGTACTTGAATAAAAGAAAATATGTATGTGTGATAGTAAAAGAAAATATGTACATATTATACACAAAAAGGATATCACAAACATCTGTTAACGGTATATTAAACCCAAAAAGAACCCACAAAAAGTGGAAATCAGTTACAAAAACAAATATACTCGCAAAAAATTGCTAAAGCATTCGAAAAAAGAAACCACAAAAAAACTAACAAATGAAAGAAGAGGAGTAACCCTGGAAATAAAAAAACTTACCAACAACAATGATTACAATAATGACTTCTGACCCAAGACCAACACATAATAATTATTTAACTTTAATGAGTTTTTTTTTATGTGTAGCCTTATTAGCAATGCTATACAATTTGGTAATGTACAGGCTAGGATATTCAATTCGGTTAAGCAGCTCTAAATTGTACCTCCTTCTGAGTATGTGAACATTGTCTTCATTTATAATGTAAAATCATTTTTAGAGTTCATTTGGGAGCCATCTATAAAGGAACTAAGAACTATCTGTGTACGAGTATATTGGTCATGGATTCATTAAGCATAAGGGAGCTTCTTAGTCAAGTTGCATTAAATATAATTTTTCAAGTGCATCTTCTCAAGAGGCTACATATTATGGTGGAATTTTAAAACTAATGTATCAGTTTTCATTTTATAATCCCTGAATGGCCTCAGAGTCTCAGTTTATATAAAATTTATGGAAAAGTGTTAAAGTGTTGCAAATTTTTAGTTGCTTAAGCTGCTATATAAAGCAACGACGTAAATATTTTAAATAAAAAATAAAATGGGGTTCTCTGCAGAAATGCAGGAATCTGATAAGTACCTAATTTTTAGAAAGAAGTAGGATTACACTGTAAGACAATTTCGAACATTTTGTAAAACATGTGAAAATCCCGAAAACTAGACGTTAAAAAAAAACCTGTATCTCGTTGTTTTCTCTAGTACGTCACATTTTTTTTAATCGATTTTTGAAGTTTTTTTATCCACTGTACATGAAAAAACAAAAATAGCGCATTCTCGTGTTAAATCGATGTATTGAACTATATGACCCTTACATTTGAGGTGTATCATATGTTCAGCAAACTTATTCAGGATATTACGAGGAATATTTTTGTTGAAAATTTTAACCCTCTACATCCCCCACATATGGGTCATTTATACCCTTTTCAATATGTGCCACATAAATAATTTGCTATAAAATTTCGAAAATAGTTGCTGAACACTAAAAAGTTGAAATTTCATCCCGAAAGCCAACAAATCAATGAGAACTTCTCAGATCGCATATTTATTACATATCTGATGCGCTTTCCTTAAGTTTTAAGCATTTTTCGCCTTAGATGACTCCTAGTGAAATTTTACGTAGAATATTGTTGTAGAATACTTAAACCCATTGCAACCCGGTTTTTTTTTTTGGGAAAAATTGGGTTGAAAAGACCCATAAATACAGGATATAATTGGTTAATGAGTTCTAGGAAAATGTTCATTGTGTGATTTTGTCATGATCTTAGGACAACGATTTCAAAAAAAAATTTAGATTTAGAGTTTTACAGTGGGGTGAAATTTCAAAAATTGATAAGTTATTTTTTTACATACCTTCCCAGTGTGCCAGACGGTTCATATCTTCGCTTTTTTACCCGTTACGGATCCGTTACTGATCCGTTTGCGGGAGAAATTCCAAAAAAATAAACGATTCGTTTTTTTTTTGGGAATCTCTCCCGCCAACGGATCAGTAACGGATCCGTAACGGATAAAAAAGCGAAGATTTGAACCGTCTGGCACACTGGGTTGATTTAATGAAAAAAAAAAAAAAAAAAATAAATATCGAACTATAACACAGGACTACATTTAGGTTAGGATATCTCGGAATCCTGAGCCAATAGAGCAATTTTGGATTCAGCTCGTCAAAATACATCGGAAAAGTATAGCCTAGTTTCTGGTAAAATAACTTTGCCACATTTTTTAAGCCTGTGTAACCGAGAGCACACAAATGAAAACGGATATTAGTCTGTTCATCATTTTCTTGCAGCCGTGAAAACATTTTACGCACAGAATGATAGATAGTGTAGTCTGATACTTAGACAAATTGTGGAAAATGAAATTAAAAGATAAGAATGTAGCCAAAAGAATTTACAATCTCAGCGGTCTGGTTACTTGTAAGGAATAAATCTCTTAGTTGAATGTACTTAAGTGCTAGAGAATTTCAGCAATGATGATTTTGGCAAATTGTTCGTTTTGAAAGCATTTCTGAACCGTAGGTCCAAAACTTTTTTTTTAGGTTTTAACCACTAGCTGTACAGAACAGCTAGATGAAAAATTGTGTAACGAAGTTTTAAGTTTCACAATATAACAATGCAAAATTCTACCTTTTTTAAAGTATTTGTTGACTTGTACACTCTGATGCATAAAATTCATCTTACCGCCTACTTACACCCAACTCAAAACGTAAACATAGATTTCATTAAGAAGAACGAAAGCTATATTTGTCTGTACATATGTCAAATGAAATGCTTCGTTACAGTTGGACCGGAGAGAACTACTTACTACTATAGAAACGCTTTCAGAATAGTAAAGTTCATATGCACATCCAACTCCCCTCAAGCAGTCATCAGTTTGAATTTTTGGTTTTTTTACTTTTTTTTGCAATACAATTTTTAATTTAAAACAATGAATACTTGGAATGGAATGCACACAAAAATAACAAAAGTATGATGCAACTCCCACTAAAATGATGAATTGGATTGAATCCATATAAAGATTGTTTACTATACATACGTGCATGAAAAAAAACTTTTTTAATTTTATAGAGTTTTTGTGTAGTTTAGTGCAGTTTTAGTCTGTGTTACACCTTGTCCTTTGTACGATGCATTCCAGCTGTTAAGTTTAAAGTTCACTGACTCTGATACAAAGCTGAGTTTTTGCATAAAACCTGGGAGGCTATACACTTTATAATCACTTACTGATGAAAAAAAGAAAGATGTTTCGAAATTGTTTTCTTTTTCAGCCAAAAGCAAATTCAATATAACTGTTTCAGATTGAATTGAAACTTGTAACTCAAAATCAAAACTCGTAAAAAGTTTTACTTGGCCCTGAGGTATTTTTCGTCACAAAAAAAAGCAGAAAGTTCATTACCAATACTGTAAACTTTTTTCCTATTTTTATAGCCGATTATGAGGCTTGCCAACTACAATTTACGATTTGAGTTTTTGATAACGTTAGCGTATTGTGGTAGGATTGTTTCAAAGTGCCGAAATTGCTGCTTTCAGACATATGGTGCATTTCCAAGCAGGTAGTGTCATTCATTTATTTTCGCTAACGGCAGTGTATGACTATAATCTTTCTCAGCAAAATTAAGCTTATAACTTTTCCATTTGGATACTTAATTTTCGAGTTATCATTTAGTGCAGAAGAGGTTTCTTAACTTTATACAAAGAAATAAAGTGATGATTTTATTTTCCAAGCTTTTGCGATTCTTCATGATTTAACTCTTTTCAAAAATTGTTCCAACTTTTCAGCTCTTCTATGTTTTTTTCAATTTGTATGGTGGAAAAAAATTTCACAAGCGACATGTCCCGTGCGATCTTGATTAAGATTAAATTAAAAAAAAAATATAAATAAAAAACGTTCTTAGATAAAATCAAAACTACTTATTTTTAAGAGAAGATGCACAACACTCTGAAATTATTTATTTTGAAATATTGCCTCCGGTTTCCCTGAAATTGGCGTTTAAATTGTTTTTTTTTTTTATCGTGAGAATGCCTTGGTTTTTTTGCAATTATCTTGAAAACAAAAAATGGCAGAAAATCAAACTCATCACCAATTATAGTTCTGATTTAGAATTATAAGTTTGGTTTATTCTCAAAGTAAGAATACTTTTTATTTTTACTTTTTTTTTTACTTTAAATGTGTTCGACGGTCACGTGTGACTCCATCAAAATGCCGATTTATTAAACATACAATCTATATTTATTCATTTCAGATAGCTTTGCTGTTAGTGAAGACTGAATGCAAGTGAAGATGTTGAAGGACAATCAAGCTTTTAAAATATAGGTATCACCGTGAACGCCATTGAGGGTCATTCTTCGAAGGTCCAGTCAACGCTACAACATCCGGCTCACAGCAGATTTAATAACTCGACTGGAGGTCGGCTTCCTGAATGATATGACAGTAAGTAAAAATGATACATTAATATTTATTTCACGAAACATAATGTGGCCTGACTTAATACATATGTATAACTCTTTAACTTGAACTCGATAAATAATAAAATTTTTCATTATTTAAATAGAACTAAATTTTATTTTTTTTTCTTTTATTTTTTCTTACAGTAGGTACTTGTGTTTGGCTCTCTGGCGCTTTGATGATATTGATTTTCTCAACTTCATTTAACACAATGGGTAGCATAGCGAGAACTGCTTTGACAGGTACGGGTTAATTTGTTACCAACATCATTACGGTGAGTGTGATAGAAGAACGTACTCGATGCCTCAAAATCAATTAATGCTATATGTAAATTTTATTTTCGCAAAACTTTCAGCTCAATGATAGCTTCATTAAATATGGTACATGGAGGAACTTACAGCTATGGGTTTTCCAACACTCTTTTTGTGTATTACTTTGGTTATATCACGAACCCAGGTAGCTAGCTGCTTTTTATTTAGTAATTAAATTTTTTATAATATTATTGCTTTTAAATAAATAAATAAATAAATATTTTTTGATCCATGAGAAGTTTTTTGAGTTCTAGTTGATTTAATTATTCTTATTTTCACAGATTCGGCATTTTTACTCAGCTCTTAAAAATTCCACTGAAATAGTTCATTGATTTTTCGATGTTTTTCGATTTTTGGTCATAAAATCTGATATTTTGTGACTTAAGACGCTTGGCCTTTAAGCACTTCTTAAAACATGTTGGTATTATTTAAATTTCTTTTTCTTTTTCGATATTTTCAAACTTTGACCTTATCGACTCTTTTTGTCAATATTATTAAACGAAACTTAACACGAACTTCACCTTAATACTGTTACTTATCGCTCTGTATACACAAAATCACTTGAAACTGAGATATACATTGAGTGTTCTTATCATGAGCAGTTTAAACCTAATTCAAATTGAAGATTGAAAATATAATAACGGTTAGTAGGAGTTAGTGTGTTTAACCAAAAAAAAAAAAAAAAATAGTTTGGGCGATGAAATTCCAATGTTTAACATTTAAAGCAACCCATTGCAATTCACAGCTTAAGCACCATAGTGCGTGCAAGAAGAAGGATAAAGTCCTCGGGTGCATGTGAAAATTCAGTATTTTCTGCACAATTCAGAAACGATTCATTGACGCATTCATTGCAAAGGCTATAGAAAATCCCATTAACGAGAAAACATTTGAAACGCATTCACCAGCGTATGCACTGAATGTTAAGAAGCCAAATGGCGGCGTTTCCTTTCAAATTGGAATTGGAAATAACAAAGTATCATTCCTCTCGCCACAATATTCACAGCCAAGCTAAGCACCGCAATTGTACGGACTGGAATTTTAATGAGGAAATTCATTGAGTTCGGGTTACATCGTTAATTACCGTTGCTACAATCAGTATTTTGCATAGTCATGGCATTCGAAGCCGTTTCAACGTATTATTCGCTACGCGGCTACAGATCGCCATGTTGTGTGCCACAAGTGGTAGCAGATACGAATAGTTGAGTTGGTTCGATGATGTCAAATTAAAAAATTTTGCTTATTTGTTAATTTAAGCTTTAGCACTCTTTCAGAAATATTCTGAAATCTTTTTATTAAACAACGATTCCATGCATAGCGTAACAAAAATAGATACTTCTCCTACAATTTCACCGAAATTTGGTTTCGTTACATTTATACAGCTATAATTTTTAAAACTACTACCTAAGAAGTGGAATATACATATTTTAATGTATTGAAAAAAATATATCTCATAATTCAATAAAGATATCATTTTTGTATTAAACTCATATAAGATATTGTTTTGTCTTCTTTCAAAGAAAAATATTTTAGAAGACCTAAAAAGTAGACCGTGGAGTATTTTTGTGAAAATAAAAAAGTAGTAAAAGTAGTACTTTTACCATTCATCAAAAAAAAAACGGCAGGTGGCACTCGGGGAGTGGCCGATGATATTGGAAGCTAATGCTTATTATAAGCTAATATAATAAGCTAAAACTTATTATAGTTAAAACTTATAATAAATTGATATTTTAAAATTTGTTTATTATTTCCATATGTGAAATGTATATATCTATATATATGAGCGCCCCTCTTACGTTCGAAAAATAAGTGAGAGAGAGAGAGAGAGAGAGAGAGAGAGCATGAGCTGGTGCGCGCAATGTTTATAAACATATATATATGTATACATACATATATACTGTATACTGTACTTTGTATACAGTACGTCTCTATTTTTATATGTGTGACGCATTTTCGTTGCAAACATCCGTTACACTTTTTCGTTGCATGTTTTCGCTGTTCAGACTCTGCCTCTCAAAACGTCCGATAAGGAAGCATTAGCTTCCAAAAAGTTACTTAAATACCTTCCAAAAAAGGTCAAAACATGAAAATCGGTTGAAAAATTTAAATTTCTTGTCTTAGAAAGTTCAAAAAATCATAACTTCTAATCCCTAAAACGTACCATCATAATTTTTGGTTAATAAGAAAGCTTTTTTATTTAAACCAAATATATGTACTTTGGAAAGTCAAAACAGTAGATCATGAATTTTTATTTGAAAGGAAGTGGTTGTGTCAATTCCTCTTGCATACATAAAACTGCTATGACAGAAGAGTCCTAGACTAATAAAAAATTGCACCTGTGGAGGGGTCTTAAATGTACCCCTGAGAAGTTTTAAGGAAAAACTGATTTCCGGGCTTGTTTTACAAAACAAATTTACTTGGGTCACCCCTAACGTATTTTTTCTAGCCTTATATCAAAAATTGGTATAACAAATGTGCTACCGAATTAAAGGAAATTTGACGTGAATTTATAAAAGAGTATGTTATTAGGTTCTCTATGATACTTTAATGACTGCCAATGTCAAAAACTAATGAATAAAATTTAAAATATTAACTTAAAGGTCCAGAACTTTGCGAAATCCTTTTAAACCAGTGTTCTCCAAGATTTTTACAGCTATATATTTTCGGCAATATAATATCGAGGACCGAAGTCGTAAATTTTTGCATCTTTCGCGGACCGGCAGCAAATCGCCACGGACCGGCGCGCCGGTCCTCAAACCACTAGTTAAAGAACACTGCTTAAAACCTTATAAATCAAATACAATCGTAAAAAGCTCATACAATTAGCTAAAAGTTTTCCATTAAAAAGTTTTCCCTAAGACGTTAGGGTGACCCACCCCTCTCCACCCTCAGGTGCAATTTTTTGTTAGTTTTGGCCTCCTCTATCTCTTCCCAAAAGCTTCGTAACCTTATGCACTTATTACACTCGATATGTAAGTAATTCGTTACTTTAAAATCAATACACACACAAATATCTGAATATTTCAAAATAATGGAAACGTTCAGTCATTAAAAATTGAAAGTGTTCACGCAAAAAGAGTAATTTCATCAATAGTAAGTATGTATAACATTGGTGCTTATCAGTGAATACCACTGTGTAGGAAAATTATCCAAAATAATAATATTAAATGAATAAATTTAATTTTGCTATTGTTTTTTAAACTCAATTTCATCAAAAACGATAGCAATCCTTTCGTTTTGCACCAAATAACTAGAGAAAATAATTTTTTCTGCCAATAGGAATATTGTAATTATGGATATAAAATTAATGGGGCAAAGTACGATTATATCCTCAAATATTTAAAAATGAGTTTGAAAATAAATACATCATAAAATTTTATTTGCATAAATGCAAATTCAGTAGTTGAAAAGCAGACTAAATACATTTTTGAGAATAGCTATGTACTGTGTAAATTTAATTAAATCATTCATAATTTTTTTATTGAACATGAAGGTGAGGTTGCCGGTAGTGGGTGAATTTGATAATCGTATGTAAATTGGAAATTCTATTACAGCACAGATATTTATTTAGCATTTCAACTGTGAAAATTTTGATATTTATTCCATCGGTATGTATATTTGTGTTGCGCTGAAACAATTATTGTAATTAGAAAAAAATTAAACAATTCAAATTCGTAAGTTACTTTAAAGATGAAGGTGATTGTGCAAAATCTTGCAAGCTTTATTTGTTTTTCATATTTGAGGTCAAGGGCCATAAGACAGATTTTTTAAAATTTACCCTTTTTCATGTATTTTCTGGAATAAATTTGATGTACGCAACTTAAATTGTTTTCATATTTGAAATATCGATTCTCATTTAAGTCTTTGCACTCTTAAATTTGATAATCAAATTGTTGCATACGAAAATTGGCCAATTAAATAAACATTTGCTTCTTTCATATTTTGGTAGACAAGCTGTCTGTCTCCAGTTTCAATTTAAGCATTTCCGATTTTTCTTTTCATTTCTTTGAAAATATCAATTTCCTGTTATAGAGTTTTATTTTCCTTTCAATAAAGGTGTCGAAGACTGAGATACTTGCATCAATGTACGCACAGGTAAGCACTTATGTACATCAGGGAGGCTTAAAAAAAAAAAAATTTCAACCTCTAAATAAGATCCTAAACTATTTTTTCGTATAGCTCCGTCCGATCATCAAGTGTAGTATATTGTTGAAAATGCCTCAATGTGAGCTAAACCACATTCAAAAAAGCAATTTATCTCAAATGTTTTTTTCGACTAATTGTACTCGTTATCTCAGTTTCTAACACCTTAAAGTGCCACGAACACTTCATAGAATTAAAGCCCACAAAAATTCATAAAATTCATCTCTACAAAGTTTCCTTAAATTGTTGAATTGAAAAAGTTATGGGAAATCTAAAGGCTCAGTACAAAATATGAAAAACTGGATGTTTCAGGAACAAAAATCGCCACCAAAGACTATGCAAAATTCTTTTTTTTTATTTATTTGCATACTGTTTGAAATGTTTAATGTTAAAAAAAAAATATTGCATAGTCTTAGGGAGCAATTTTCGTTTTTGAAACATCCTGTTTTTCATATTTAGTATTGAAGTTTTAGACTCGCTATAACTTCTTCAATTTCAACAATTTGAGTAAACTTTGCAGAGATGAATTTTATGATTTTTTTATGGGCTTTAATTCTGTGAAGTGCCTTTGGCACCTTAGGGTGGTAGAAACTGAGATAATGAGGACAACTAGTCGAACAAATCATTTGAGGTAAATTACTAATATGAATGAAATATAACCCACATCGAGACATTTACAACTTGATGATCAAACGTCGAATGGCGGAGCAATACGAAAAAATTATTTAGGATCCTATTTAGATGTCCAAAAAAAAAAAAAAAAAAAAAAATATATAAATATTATTTAGTCAAAGTTTGCTTTGTTATAAAAAAATTAATTTAAAATTATCAATGTAATCAATGTATCAATGTCAAAATTTTTTATTATAAGTGACTGGCACAGTTAATTTTAAGATTTTGGATCTTGTTTGTGTTCAGGATGTTTCAATAAAATAAATAAATAAATAAATAAAATAAATAAAAAATCAAAACCGATAAGCTTTCAAAATGGGGGGCTTATGGCGAACTTGTTTTTTGTGATTCTATCTAATATACACGGAGTGTACCGAATCAAAAGCTTTTGTAAAATCTATAAGACACAGTGCAGTTTGGAAAACTTTATCATAGGCAACCCGAATGTCATCCATTTTTTTCATAATAGCAGTTGAGCAACTATGACCAACTCGAAAGAAAGACTGTAATGGGAATAACAGATTTTTTATGAGATATTCGGTCATTTGCCCAGTCATTAACATATCGAACACTTTTCCTAACACAAGTAAAATACTGATAGGTCTAAAATCATTAGGTTCAGAAGTAGAGGCCATTTCTGCAATGGGAAATACAGTCGCAATTCTTCACAAATCTGGAAATTGAGAGCATAAAAAACAATGTTTAATGATATGTGTAGAGGAGACAATCATATATGGCAAGATCAATTTTATAAACATTAAGGGCATGTCATCAAAACCAACTGAAATAGAGCCAAGCTTCAAAGCAGATCTCAGTAGTTCCGGAAAATATTAAAAAGTTCACAAACTTAGTATAAGTAAGAAGACCTCAAATTTAAATTTTGAGATACTAAGCTGACAATTTAAAGATATCAGAATGTCATGTTCACAATTTTGCGTGAAAATCTAAGGAAAAGAAAGGTACTTTCAATTGCATGCCGCGTTTGCTGTTTTTTCAACCGTGTCGCAAGTCGCTAAAGGCGATCATTTAAATGCAGATCTTGCCACGAGTTAGCTTATCAACAGATGGTTATGTTGAATTAGCTATACTGTTTAACTATTCAATAAACATTTTTAACATGTTACCATCAAAATTATTACTAAATATTTTAATGTACTCATTAAGTAAATAATTTAAATAATTTTTTGGCAAATGCAAAAATTTAATTACGTGCATTAGAATACTGAGATGAAAACATTAAGAATTGAACAACAAAGTAGAATAAAACTGAGCAAAAAGCCAATGCACTTTCAGCATTTGTTCAATACAAACTCAGTATATAAGAATTTAATACTCTTATACTCAAAGCAATATCTTCGATTCAATTTCCATTACATTTCCTTAGTAACTTTTAAATTTTCAATGCTAGGTATTCCACAAATTATTTCCGACTCTGCTGCCCAACGTAATGACTTTCCATTTGGTTCAAATTGTCAGAAGGTAAAGAACATGACATGTGCCAAAAATCAGTAAACATCAAATGGGTGGACTTTATTTCACATTGCAAAAAAATGCATTCATTTTCCTCAACAGCTTTATACCAACAAAATATTTCAAAAAGCAACATGAGTTGGTTTTGTTTTTCTTCAGAAAAATCATTCAACACCCACATCATTTACTTCTCGAAAACAAGGAACACTGCTCTCAATCATAGGAATGTACCTTCATTAAAACTCGTTCTGAAGCAGAATTGATGTGTTTGTGGATTAAATGTTGTTGTTTCTAGTGCAATTTAAACGACAAATGCAGTTCCAGCCAGCATACATATGTCAAACTATTTGAAGCAAGTTGATGCAATGGACAGGTATTTCCAAAAAGCTTTAATCATTTTCTTGTCATTGAGTAGTCCAACTACCTTCGATGTCATGAACGACCATAGAATTGCCAAAAATTGCTGTAGACAGTTAGAAAAGCAATAAAGTAGTTAAGTGTTATGTGTGTTCTTATACTTTTACGAGCATTTTGGTAATGAAGAATTGATTTTATCCATATGAATGTATGTCCCATTAAGTAGAAGGATTAAATTGTTAAATTTGAATAGATTTAACTGTAGAAATCGAATTTATCCATACGAGAAGCCTTTTTGATCAAAACAAAACATGACGAATATGAGTAGCATTAACTGTGACCAGATCCCTTCGATGTAGAACTTGTTGTCATGTATGGCCATCACTGATTAGACCTTGGTGCCATTACATGATGTTTTATTTTCTGAATAACTTTAAAGAATATGTTTTCTTGAATTTTTTTTGTATCAGATACATGTATAGAGAACTTAATATTTATTTTTTTCTATCATCTTGCATTTCAATTATTATGTAAATTTAAAATTTATTTTTTCCTTAGGGCGGTATACATTTAGCTTACTTCTACTTTATTTGTAATTTAGTCTTGAGAAGAAATAGCTTGTGATTGCTCCTTTGATAGTAGGAGTTCTATTTTGGCTCATTTGAATAATGCAAATTTCATAAAAATAAAAAAGTCCAACAGCACACGTTCTAGTGCCATTTTGTCAAATTACCTACATAATATTTAATGGGAAGAAACTCTTTAGCAAGATGAAAAAAAAAAAAAAAGTTTTTAAATTTTGTAAAATGTAGAAAAGGTGCTTTATTATTTTGGAAGAAATCCTCAATAGAATTTTATCTTAACTATTGGCTCAACAACTTGAATATTTTGTTTTCTTTTTTCGCTGAAAATATGCATGTATTTCGATAACAAAATGAATTAATACATTATTCAAAGTATTGTCCATCGGAAGCCACCACTTTTTCTCATTTTTTTGCTAACATATGGATTCCGCGCCAAAAAATCAAGCCAATTCTTGATACCCTGTTCTAAAGTGAAGATTATTCCAGTCGTGGCACCACTGCCTCCCTGTGGACTTGTCGCGTCGCCGGTCTGCATTTCCGTCCAGACGTCAGGATTCGAGAGTGTCGCGCCACCGCAGCCTCCCCGTTATCCTCTACTAACCTGTCCTTGTCTGTCTTGTTTATTCACGAGAGCCCGCACCACCGCTACACTCTCGGGTCAGATCAGGAAAATTCCCGAAACAAACGGATCAATTGTGTTCGATAGAGGTCCGCTGTGATTGTCTGCACTGATTTCAATAGCTCGTTATACAACACACCATTCTGATCCTACCAAATGCATAGCATTACCAAAATCACCACTTTTAAATCATGCGAACCACTTTGACAAGCTTTGATAAGCTTCCGTGAGCAATTGATCAGGTTCTGTTGCCTTTTTTTTTAAATAAAGAACTTTCCCGCAAATACTGTTTTGTTGGCACGTATTTCGACGTTTTCAGCGTAATAAAAAAATTGTTTTTATCAACTGCTGTTCACTTTGACATATCGAATCTAATAGAATTTTTGACGCTTTTTAAGATGCAATAGCTTTCAATGACAACAAATCAGTACATATATTACATAGTAACGCCATCTTCTTGTAGATCCAATAAAAAATAAATTTAATTCTAAGTTAATGGATATTACAGATTTTCTTTTATTTTGGGCTTCCTGTGAAAGTTTCGTATTTCATCCATTACAATTTATTATTAACTATAGATACTAGACTGACACTAATATGTCATGTCTTGTCACCACTCAGAGTTTCTTTTCAATTTTCTTGCCATTTAACATGCGGTTAAATGATGGATTTCGTTACGGTACAAAGAAAAACTTTACGTGACTAAATCCAGTTATTCTGATGCTAACACCACTACTGTACAATATGCTATGATTTATTGCATATCTCACATATAAATTGCTGTATAAAAAAATGGTGTTTGGCACAAATAACTCCTATACATTTTTGTAGCATATTGGAAGTTGAACAACATGATGTGAATAAACGTTTTTACATGAAGTATTTATTCCTTCTTTGCACTTAATCATACAAATTAAGACCATTTTATCGTTCCTAAGTGATAACCCTACCTCCAAACCAAATTTCATAAAAAAGTAATATTTTTTGTACCGTCCTTTCTGACAACTTTTCCAATTAAACAAAGACTAGATCGATTTCGCTTACCTGTTTATATGAAGAAGCACATCGGTGCCATATGGCACCTAGTCATTGAGCCGTTCATTTGCAAGATTTTTTTTTACAAATATAGTTTGAGTTCAGGAGGCTAACTCCTGAAAATTTCATCTTTCTATCTACCGTGGGTTGGGTATTGATGGGTTAGGTTAGGATAGGTTAGCGCGGGAGATAGCAGTTGCTATCATAACTTAGGCCGCGATTGGGCCCATTGTATACCCGATATAAAACTTCGTTGTCAACCTTTATGAACCATTTAGAAATTTTTATAAACTCCAAAATGGATTTGGGACTCTTCTGAGCGATATCTTCAAGAGAGATGAAAAAATGACTTTCGACCACCTGATAACGTCGGTTAGCCAACGCTGGGCATTCACAAAGGAAATGAAAAATGGACTCTTCGACATCAGGATCTTTACAGCTTCTAGCATTGATGGGTTACTAAGGCGAAAAATTAAAAAATGTTGGGAAAATCAAAAACATGAATAAGTAGTAATATCCCAATGGGGAATGGAGCGCATCAATAGCGCTTCTGAAGCGCTCTAAAGCAGCAGTGAAGCGCATCTTTCTCGTTGCCAAAAGCGCTGAAATTAACATTGGCATGTCATTGGAACGAAGCGCTTCGCTCTCGCTACCAGAAATGCTCTTTGGATGCGCATCGCTTTTGCATCCAGAAATGCTGTTTGGATGCGCATCGATCTCGCTACCAGAAATGCTCTTTGGATGCGCATCGCTCTCGCATTCAGAAATGCTCTTTGGATGCATTTTGGATAACAATAAAAATATTTAAAAAATTAGTTTTTAATTGAAATTTTACGTCTTTCGTCAACAAAGACACATCAGACTACTTTTTTTTTTTTTTTTTGATGTAATTATAATTATTTTTATTTTACTAAATTAATTCTAATTGAAAAATTGCAAGTTGAAAACTTTTGTGTTATAGGTCTGGGCCGGAGTTGAACCGAGGACCTCACGGTTGCTACAACTCTCAATCACAGTGCAAGTCGCTTGACCACTGCTCTATCATCGCGCTCTAACGAAGACGACTTATTGATTTATTTTGTTTTGTACGTTAATACGTGACCGAAAGCGCATCGTTCTCGCTACCAGAAATGCTCTTTGGATGCGCATCGCTCTCGCATCCAGAAATGCTCTTTGGATGCGCATCGCTGTCGCTACCTATAGCGCAGAAAATATGCGCATACAAATCAGCTCTTTGGATGCGAGAAGGACACGCATCTCTATTGCATCTTGGGGATGCGCATCGAAATTTTCTGTTGGGATATTTAAATAGAAGTAGAGCTGTCTGACTCCTTGAATAAAATCATAAAAGTTCCAATGTTTGTTTTCAAAGTTTTTCATATTAGAAAAATTAGGATACAAGTAAATATATTTGACTCTACCTATTAAAGAAATGTAACCAAGGATAAAATTATGCAAAAATACCTGAGGGCATAGTTGACTTAAATTATGAAACGAAATCATGTTTTACAATCATGTCACGTAAGCCCAACAGATTGCAAATCTGCTGAATTAACCTTTGAAGCTGAACATCAGAATACAAGAAAAGTTGAATAATCAAAAATTGAATGAAAAACACGTAGATATATATTGATGAAATTTATGACTCTACTGATTGGTTTATGCTTCTGAATAGCATCAAGTACCTACCTTTATTCAGGCATAAAAAATCGACAAGTTCCATTCAATACGCACGTACTTGAACGATATACCATTGCGCTGGTTTTTTATGTAGGCTCAATGTGAAATTGATACAGTGAAAAAGTCCGGTGATTGAAATGTCAATATGAATGCAAATGCTGCGAGAAATGGGGTTTCATTTGATGAATGTTTGGTCAAAAGAGGGCTAAAGACATAACTACAGTACATATTGATTCATATGAATAAGCAAATGTTCAAGAATTTAAAAATTGTCTTGTAATTAAAAAGTTTACTAACTTCATGAGATTAATATTTTGGTATATAAGGAAAAACATGTGCTATAGAAACGTACTTCTAAACAGAGTTCTGCTTGCACAGTGTAATCGTTAAAATGTAGCATGTAAATGAGAAGCATAACTAAACATTTACGAAACCATAATGTAACACATTGTAAACAGTGTAATCGCAACTACCAAACTATTTCTTATGAAGTCATAAAAAATTTCCGCGCTTCTTGTCACCTTGGTAAAATAAATGTTTTCTTTAGTACTCAATGTGGCTTCATAAAACTAGAAGTGTAAATTGTTGTAAACAGCAGCATAGAGTGAACTTCCGCCTTTTGTTGTTATTGATGTACGATAAAATTTATGGACAACACATTCAAGTGCCACTTCATTTTATGTTTCAAAACTGCTTACTTCAGCATGAACTTTAACAGCAACTTCTTAAGGACAACGCAATAACGTAAAATTAACGAAACTTTATTAAAGACTTATGTCTGTTACAGAAAATTTTCTATTTCTTTCTGAAAATTACATCATTTACTTATATTTTTATAACCTTCACCCAGAGTATATTTACTTTGCCCTTTCAATTGTAACGCAAAGAAGGAGGCGTGGCAGGTATAGAAAAGTATATATATTCTTGATCAGTGTCACCTCTTGAGTCGATATAGCTATGTGCGTTTGTCTGCTGAAATCATTTCAATATTTTTTGGGTGCAAAAACATTCGATGAAATTTGACGCACTAATTCGAATTGGGACAAGAGGGCGTGGCACCTCCCATCTAAGAAAAATGCTGTACTGAAAGATAATCTAATCAAATTTCACCCAGATACTAAGAACAGTATATGCAAGCTCTGAGTAAAAACTAGGGAAACTCGGATAAGAGAGAGCGGCATATCCCCTGAAAGCAGTGATGTGCAAATTTAGCATTGGTCTCGATTCTTGGTCTTGGTCTTGATTATTTTGCAAGACGAAGGCCAAGACTGCTATGGTCTTGTTCTTGGTTTTGCTCACGATGATCATTAAGTCCAAGCCTGCTTTTTAGTCTTTCGAAATTATAGTTTATAGATGTGTCACGCCCCTTTCGAAATCATATCTCAATTCGAAATTTGGCATCTTGAACACCCAACTGCTTTGTAGAAATCAGGTTTGGATATTTGAATACTCAACAATCTTTAGAAATTTTTTTGAGACTAAGACTTAATAACGAAGATCAAGAACAATACTCAATTTCAAAACCAAGACCACAAACCAAAACTCAATGTGCAAGAATAAGACCAAGAGACTGCTATGTTCTTGGTCTTGGTTTACTCATCACTATATATAAGCAAATTTTACATAATTCTGCAATACAAGCGTTATTTGAGGTAATGAAACCAAATTTTGCACAGATACTTGGAATAGTTAGGGCAAGATTTAAGCAAAAACTAAGTGAATAATGCCAAGAGAGAATGACACTCACCGTACAAGCAAATTTTCAAAATGCTGTAATGTAGGATGTTGGTTGGGCCAAAGATAACACCCTTACTATGCAATTGTTTTTTTGTAATGAGGGTTCTGTATCATAGAACTTCATTCTTCAAGAGGCTGAGGCTGAATAATTTGTTTTTAAATTTTGTAAAACTTTTATTTTTGTGGTGGCGTTGAATAATATGGCCTTGGGAATTTTTTAATCCCAGTCTTGAGATAAACTAAATTTTGTTTTTTCGTCTTTATTGGAGACATCTTTCAAAAAAGTCCTAAATCTATTTTGGAGCTTATAAAAATTTCGATATGGTTCTTATAAGTTGACAATGAAGTTATAAACCCGGTTCACAATGGGCTCAACTGCGGCCAAAGTTATAATGATGATAACTTTATTTACTATTTTTAACCATTTTTTGACTAACTCTATTATTCTCTGTGAACATATTTTGAGCAAAAAATAAATATGTATGTTTTTGATCTAGAAATCTACAATATAATAAAAGTTTAAGTCTACCATGTGAACATTTTCTCCATGGGGTTTTAACTTTTTGGCTTCAATGAGGATATCAAATTTTCACTATTTTCTTTAATTTACTTTTCACAATTTTCTGGTAAATTCGTTGTCTGGCAGAAAATTTTTGAGTGGCATGAGTTATTTTGGCGCATTTCCATGATGAACTCTTGGCACAGTTTTCTGCCATATTTCTATGGCACTTTGTGTTAAGAACACAGATCCTTTTTAATGATAATCATCATATTTATGAACTTTTGGTAGGTGGCTTATTCTTTTTCTAAAAGCCTGAGTTTGAAAGTGAATCACTTTTCCTTTAAGGCACTGCAGCATGTTGCATAATTTTGGATGTCACGGCAGCAGTTAAAATGATAATCTGACTCCATTATCTTTCTTATCCACTGCACGTAATTTTTCTCATGCCATTGCCAACCAATGGAGTGCTGTACAATATAAATTAATTTTATAAACCTGGCGACATAATTATTATATTTATGTCATTGTTTCAGCAATGGAAAGGCTTATGTTTTAACCCTTTCATGCCCGAATTAATTTGGGGGGACTTAAAATTTTTTTGAGGCCATACATTTGGAAATACACACCTAATGAACATATAGTATTCATTTCAAGGTCCTGTATATAATAGTTTGGCCTCTGGAAGAAGTTGCCTATATGCAACATTGGGCATTGCTGGTAAACTTTGTAAAATAAAATTAATGAACAATACGATTTTTATATTGAATTTGAATGGAAATTTTATTAGAATTTGATACCTATTTTCTCCAATATATAGTCTGCTGAAGTCTCAATGGGCTTGCAGAGTGCATAGTGTAAAATTATAATAGAAATTGGAGGGGTTTTAGCTGGAACAGGTGACAAATTTGGGCTTTTATGTGTAGGTGCTGTTCTATTTGCAGTATTGCAGTAGTTCATCAGATATATCTAACTGAAGATTCCTATTTTATCATATTTTAAGTATATCTCTGTGGTAGAATAGCTATCTACTTCTACCTCATTTATGCACCATCCTAAACTCTGAATTACACCTAAACTAGATCCGAAGACAAAACAGCGAAATTTACAGCACTTGAGTTGCATCCACAAGGCAGCTTGGGCAGTGGTAAATCAAAATTCAACTGCAAAACATTTAATAAGTCCAAGGCAATGCTTTTCTGCTTTGTTTGCTTACTCAAATCCCATATTGTTACCTAGATTTATTTGCAATCGGATCAAAATGTTACAGAAATTATAAAATTTAATTCTCACTGTCATATCTATTTGTAAAATGAATTTTTAGTTGATAAGAAATAATGCATTTCTCTGACAGTTTTAGGGCTTACGGCATTATAAAATGCGAAGGTTTTCTTGAATTGACATTTAAAACCTCAATAATGTGACAGTCTTAGAACAATAAATAAATTTTTTTTTTAAATGGTTCAAGAATTTTTCTTTTAGAATTTAAGAAAAATCTTACTCATTAAATTTCGTTCCAAGAAAATTTGGAAATGTTAACCACATGCGTCGTTTAAACACTTTACAAAGCTTTGTCTAAAAAAACTCTCACATTTTTTATTTAACTTGAGAATAGTTCTTGGAAAATGTTTCTTTGATGTTTTGCATCATGCTTTGGAAAGTTTTTTTTTTTTTGTTTTTTTTATTAAACGCATTCTCATCCTTTGGAAATATAATCTTTTTTCTGCATAAAGAAAAAGCATTCGCACATAACACATTGACTGCCAGACCAAATTTTGTACTGTTTCCCAGGGTGCCAAACATTTTTTTTTCTATTTTCATGTTTTATATGAAATAACGGTCATTGTTAGGTGTTAAGTTGCGTTTCTACAACTTTTGGAAGTCCTAGAAAAGATTTAGTCCTGGCTATTGAATATCATAGCCACGGCACCCTATGTAAAGATAGACGTCTATCTGTTTGCCAAGTGCCGTGGCTATTATTTTCAATAGCCAGGAAGAAGAAAGAAGTTTTATAAAGTTAACAGTACTGTATATAAATATATATGGGACGTTTCACGTCAACCGGCCACCTCCGTCGCGAGAATTTGTGCGGACGGAAAATAAAGTTTTGGATCCCAAAATTTTCGTTTTTTTAAAAGCTTTTGAAAGCCCAGTGGCGCTTTTAAAAATTTCAAGATGAAAACGTTGTAAAAACGCGCCGAAAGGGGTCGTAAAATAAATTTTTTTTTAATATTTTGGCGTAAATTGCATCACCCGGGGGTTTTGGGGGTCGCTGATCACGAATCTGAAGCCAAAATTTGAGAATTCTTAAATCCAAGATGGCAAATGCACACATTGTGGGAAAATTCTAATTTTGAGCAACTCGAAAAAATAAAGCAAGAGTTGTTCAAATTCGTCCAAACTTACACATATAGCTTGGAAATACTTATTAAGGTATCATGCCTGCATAGTTTGAGAAGCCTACCGTTATTTTTTATTCGACTCTTAGCTATTAGAATTTTCCCACACAGAAATAGTTTTTATTATTTCTCAAAATAAATGGCTATAAAATCTATACAAACCAAAAACTCCTCAAACCAAGTTCACTTAGCACTAAGAGTGGTAATAAGCTTTTCGTTTTGTATTGAATTTTGTTTCTAGAGGCTATGCATTTTTCATGACGAGGCAAAATAGCAAAAAACTACTGGCTATGGAAATCCATAGCCACAAGCCTGAATGAAACTGTACTGGCTATTGAAATCAATAGCCATGGCAGCCAATGTGTTAAAGGAAATAATATTTTTTTTTTTTTTTTTTGTTATTTTGTTCAATTATTTACTCATACATAACAAAATCATTACCTCAATATTATACTTCAGAGTTAAGTTAGTCCTCATGGACCATCTTTTGCAAAGGAATAAGTCATTAAGTAAATGTTTGCTTTTGTTGATATCAAAAATACTCATAATTAATCTTTCGATTAGAAATTATATCAGCTTCGGCAAAAATTCTTCGCAAACGTTTATACGTATAATGATGACGGGCAATTAATGCATTCTTTATGCTATGGGATTTATGGAGTTCCAATTATTGTGCTTAATGTTGCGAAAATATTACTTATAAAAGCTAAATAGACAAATGCATAAAGTAATATATGAAATAATTAAATCAGGTGTATTTTTAATCTAGAAACATAAATATAAGGATAACAAGATGTTATATAGTCTATTTTTTCAATAATATGTTCGTTTTGGTTAGTTAATAAGCTATAAAAAAAGTAAGCTCTAAACCAATAATACTTTTTTCTTATAATTAGGTATTGCCATATTGAAATCGTTTTGTTCAACATAGTCACTTTTACGTAGAAGGATGTTCTTAATCGACTATGGTATTTTGCTACCAAAAGCTGGATTTTCGCAAGAGTCATTGCTAACTGCTCAATTCTGTGATTAAGGTTTAAGACGATATTCTTATTAGAATATGCTTACTCCTTTGGTCCTGCTTGCTTTTTTCAAAAGAACACCATTGTTAATATTTAAGTAATTTAGCTTTAGTAATTATTCTTAAATTCATATTCAATTTTATTTACTTTGGTTTCAAATTAAACATTTTATATATTTTCTTTTTTGTTAAACAAATATTTATTGTTAAATGTTTTAAATGCTTATTTATCAGTTATACTATCTTGTGGCATTCTATGCTAACTTATTACTTATACAATAAATTAAACAAACTGAAATGAAATTTTAATTGTGATAACTGTGTATGTTTCTCTTCTGGTTCTCTGTATACAAACATAAAGAGCTATGCAATTTCATTATGGCTGACATAAATTATAAATTGAGGTCATTGTTGTTGCTGTTTCTCTTCTAATTAGTGGATTTTCATCATCCGACAAACAAACGTGCTACACCTGCTCTTGGCAACCCTTTATGTATATTGTAAATTCAAAGCCACAATGGCAAATGTTGGTTAAAGGTGTAAGAACCCTGTGTTTGTCTGTTTTTGCAATTTTGCATTAAGACAAACATATCGTTCCATCGGCACAATACTGGCCAAACTTAGAAAACCAAAAATTCTAGAAAAATGCTTTTGAAGCGTTAACATATGTATTTGTTTCATAAAAACATATGAATTGAACTTGAGTAAGACTTTTACCCCGTTGGCAGGCCACAAATAGACTTAGCTCATGGACAGAGTAAATTTAGGCCTTTCATAAAATAGATCCTACATTACTAGTGAAACTAAGAATCACAGAATATTATTTTTGTTTTTCAGCAATAATGTCACAACTCAAAATTTGTCAAAAATGCTCTTCTCACTATGTTGGCTTATAGAATTCAGGGATGTTTTTTTTTATACGTGAGCAAAACTTCAATTTCCGGTACTTGAAACAAAAAACTTTTTTTTTTGTGTAATGACAGTCTTGTAGCAAACGAACGATATGTGTGGTTTATATAGTTAGTAAAAAAGGTAACTTAAGGATACAACGTGTATTCAGCACGATGATTTTGTTTTATTGTTTTCAAATATTCGTTTTCCTAAAAAAAATTAAACTTTCCTTTTATAAGATTAATTATTAAATTTTAGAGATTTTCTGTTTTTTGAGATTAGTTTTTTTATGCAAAATTTTCTTGTACAAGAGTAGTTTTTCTCTATATCATGCAAATATGCAAAGTACTTGCGAATAACAGATTTTTCACATCATAATATTTTGTTGGAAATTTATTATATTTAATATTATTCATTTAATAATTGACTTTTATTGTAATACATAACCATTCAGTTAATGTGGTTTATAAAACAAAGTTGTTTTCAGTTTTGTTTTCATATTTCCATGACATTTTATTTGCCTAGTTAAAAATTAATATACGTCAGTACCAAAATTTTAAATAAATATTTTAATTATCATACTTTAACAAAGTCGAGCAAAAATATATAATACGAGTGTTCATAGTGCATAAATTATTTATGCCGCCACCTCATCAGACATGCATAAATTATTAATGAGGATTAATAAAATTTTTTTGACAATTAGCAAAAACATTACCTACTGTGAAATATTTTCATTTCATTTTAATTTAAAATTTTATTATTTGTTTTTGTTGGAAGCCTAAGTCGGGACTAGAGCAAAAAATTGCAATCTCAATTATTTTTCAGAATATTGCTCATAAGGCCAAATGACTGGATTTGCTGTGGGAACCTCAAATGCTGAACAATAAGTAAATACTTTTCAGTTTTTTTCTTTTTTTTTCTTTTTTTAGTTTAATTAGTTCAATATAAAATTATCAGAGTGAACACACATTATTCTTTATATATTTACAGCACAAAATAAAAATTAATTTCAAAAGAAATTGCACATATTTTGATACGAAAAATTCATTAAAATCAGAAATAATACATTACAAAAATATATAAAAAAAAAACAAAATTTAGATTCATCCCGAAACGGAATCGAAAGTTAGAGGAACTCCGAAAAACGACATCTGCATAATTTTTTTTTTTTTTTTATTCTGAGAAAAACCAATGTAGCACTTTTGATTCTACTATTTGGCTAAAAGGACATGTATTTTGGTCGTTATTTTTTTTAATAGAAAACGGATTCCCAAGATTTTCTTACAAAATTTTGGCGCTTAAAAGTATATTTTTTTTTTTTTGGAGCAGGATAATATTCGTCTCCAAAAATCGATTTTTTTACATTTTCCAATAACGAGGTCGGTAAAACGATTTTTTTTTATTCGTTTTTTTTTTTTTTTTTTTAAAAAAAAGTATTATTAAGATTATTTAATATCAAATGTTTTATATTTCTTAACCAACTCGTCGGCTGAGTATTATTTTGCCGTAAACGCCACTTCGTTGAAAAAGCAAAAGCAGATAACTTGTGCTCGTCTCTACACAAGTTATGTGCTTTTGCTTTTTCAACGAAGTGGCGTTTACGGCAAAATAATACTCAGCCGACGAGTTGGTTAAGAAATATAAAACATTTGATATTAAATAATCTTAATAATACTTTTTTAAAAAAAAAAAAAAAAAAAAACGAATAAAAAAAAAACTTGTGTGGAGACGAGCACAAGTTATCTGCTTTTGCTTTTTCAACGAAGTGGCGTTTACGGCAAAATAATACTCAGCCGTCGAACTACCAACCACTTTATATTATAAAAGAACATAGTTTTTGGTATACACACAATCTTATCTCCAAATATATTCACTGAACGTAAAAAATGTTATGACAAAATAGGCCTTCATAAGAATCAAAATTGCTCCATTGGTTTTTCTTAGAATGAAAAAAAAAAAAATAAATTCGGGCAGATATCGTTCTTAAGAGTCTTTTTTACTTTTGAGCCGGTTTCAAGGTGATTTTATTTTGCTTCATACAAAATCGACGCGGTCTAATGTACGTTATTTTAAAAAAAATATTTTCACATACCATTTCATTCCAAAGTGTAGTTTTTATATTTTCCTCAGCTCATACGGTATGGATTTCTTTCACCAACATATCGATTGAATAAGTTTTTATCTGCCAGTGGTATCGGAAATGCTTTTTTATTTTTCTCTTTCAATGTGTAAGCGATTTGTAGAGCAGCATTTCAAAATGAAATATTCTATTGTGCTGAGTTGAAAATATTTTTTTTGTTAATTTGGATGCATTTTTGCTGTCAAGCAACTGAAGGAGTCAATTGGAAAATATACAATGAAAAAATAGATTTTGATAAACTCCATATGGTTTTGTGCTATTTATCTCTATTGTATGGGTTGTAAAGTTTTTTTTTTGGGTTTTGTAGACTGCTTTTTACTAACTTTTAAAAAAAAAAATAGAAAAATAAAAATAGGAAATTAAGTTTTGAAAGTGATTGAATCAATTTTGTAACTAACATAGCCTGCATAGTAAGAAATCGTTTTAGTAGGATATTATGAGCATAGGGATCTGTGTTCAGCTATGGATACTAGATAAGCAGTTTGATTTCGGAATGATATTATTTGAAGCCAACGGCTTCTAAGAAACAAAATACAAAAATATTCTTGTTTTACAGTATTTAAAGCAATGGTTTTTTGAATCATAATACCATAATCCATTGATAATTTTGTAAAACTTGTGCTATAATTTTATCCTTGTAAATTGTTTTTATCCAAAAAAATAAAATTTTTTACAAGATTTGATAGTCCGAAGAGAATTCTGTAGTTACCTTGCATTTCAACGCTTATTTCAACAAGGCAAAGTGTTCACGATATTTTTAATACAATAAATTTTTTCTACCTTTACGATAATATCCACTTTTTGTGTGTCTGATTACACTTCACTTGTAAGCCAAGCTAACAAAAACACAGTTCTGTGTTGCATACCCAAAAAGCACTTTTGGCCCAAGAAAAAAATGTTCTGGTCATAAAGGTATTTCGACCTGACTTGACTTTGTTTTCAAAGTTTCAGCTAAATGAAACAAAATACGAAAAATACGACAACACCATGAGACACTGTGAAATGCAACGTTGCCTTGGAATTTATCAACCTGCAATGCAATCAGCATGACACCACGTATTCATCTAATGAGTTTACATTAATTTCGGTAGCAGTTTGGTAAAAAGATTTATTTTTAATTTAAAGCTTAATTCTGTTTTTGTAACAAATAATAAATAAATGAAAACATTAGAAAAAATATAAATGAAACGAAAATAAGTTACTTATTCTGAAAATTTTTAATTTCTGGTGATTACAATAAAACGTGTTAGAAATATTGTTGTCTCTACAAATGGAAACTTAAAAAATATTTACTTCTTTTAACTTAATCACAATTGGAGCATGTATGACCCATTTAAAATTATACATAATAACTTTTCCACTTTTCTCATTATTTTCGCATATTTTTACTAATGATGAGCTCCTGATTTTGGTAAGAAAGATTGTTTTCTCAATTAAATTCTAATTCAAATTTTGTTCCCCATCAAAATTTTGGCCACGTTATGCAACTTCACTAAAGAGTTGTTCGCCGTATTCCACAAACACATACGGGGCATCTTAAGAATATTTGCCTACTTACACGGCAAAAACTAATCAGTAAAAAATCATTGAAAATCCTTGTTATCTTTACAGTTTTTTCAGTACGGGTTAAATTTATTATATGTAAAAAAAATTTTAAAAAAATCTCATGTTCACGGCGCACAGTGGTCTATTAGAGAGCGCTAGCCTCTGAAAAGTTTTCTGTCCAAAGTAATAATATTGTTGTACAAATTTAAAGTAAAATACATATCAAAGTAGTTTACATATTTCAAGTACCAAAATATCAAGAAATAATAACATTCCTGAGTTTTTGCGTGTTAATCTTGATTAATTCAGAAAATGTAAATGGTTTTCATAAAGCTATAAACCTATCATCCGATGAGTATATCTCCTTTCATTTTGCGAATTTCGAAAAATGGTAGTAAGAAAAGTGTTTCGGAATAGTCCCAGAAATCTTACATTGTTTAATAATAATTTTTTTAATAAAAGTTTTTTTTTAATATACAAAGGATATCCAGATGGATCATCACAAAATATCTCTAATTTTATTTGCAAAATTTGCGAATTAGATTAGAACTTAAAAGATTTATGGAGATCATTTAAATATATAATATAAGGTTCTCTCAATACAGGTACTGTGTAATTATCAGTTACCCTTTTTACACCCCACTTTGAACTACTGTTTAAGAGAGAGCGATAAAATTTAATAGTATATAGCTACTAGTTGAAAATAGGTGTGATCAGATCAAGGACATTGTCCGCCATTTCGTTTTTTTCAAAAAATTTTATCCAAAATGTGGAATCAGCGAGATCGAAACCCCTAGTCAGAATTTTTTTTCGTGATATAATCATTCTTTTTGAATCTGCAATTTTGTTTTCAAAAACTTTTATGCCGAATCTTAGACAGTGGCCTCGAAAACCTTTCATATCACAAGCAATTTTGAAATTTAAGAAGAATTTAAGAAATTTTGCCCGCCATTTTGTAAAACTAAAGTTAAAGTTGTTTTTCATCAAATTTTTTACAATGTCACACCGAAATAATTGAAGGGTATCGATATAGCTAAATATCGCAGTACTCACTGTTATTTTTCCTATGTCAACTTTTTATTTTTCCATTTACTATTTTTTACAGCTTGTCTTGAAGTGTGATCTGTGATGTTTACTTTAGTGCCATTACTTTTTCATGAAAATTCAGTAAAATAATTGAATTAAGATGTTACTCTTTGCTGTATCAATTTAATGAATTCTGTATTTTATATATATCTTATTAACAAATAACTGAATTTTATATCATATGATATACTGGAACAAATCGTTGTTTCTTACGGGATTATTTGATTATTATATTGTTGTACGCTAAAAGAATACATTTCTTATTGTGCCTATGATTACTTCTTAAATAAATAAAAAACTAAATAAATAATTATTACTTTGAGCTGTTTGAAAATCATATTTTGCGGATAATTTTTTTCCGTGTACGCACTCACACCTAGGAGTTTCGGCATTCACTCTTATTTTACGTTGCACGGCAAGGCTTTAGTTGGTCTTGTGTTTTTGATGATTATGACGCAAGACTTTTAAGATGCCCGCACTTGAAAAGTTTCTTGGCAGCTGCCCGAATTAAAATTTGCGCTTCTATGCATTTAGTTGGATAGGAAAGTGCATCTGAAGTGTCTCTAAAGTGCTTAGCTGAGCTATGACCTAGAGTGATACAAAGCGAAATGGCAAGCAAAAAAAAAAATATTCAAAATAATTGTAAAGTACTATCTAAGTTGAATAATGCTTAAAAAAAGAGTTAAGCGGTAGCTTAATTTATTTTTTTTCCAAATTCGATTTCAACCTCCTGAACTGCCAAAAACTTAAAAGCATACGTAAAAATTCTGTCGAATCATATGTACTTTTTATGAATTGGATTTACAATATCAGAGTCGAACTCTTTCATTAATGTAGGAATGTTTACAAGAATTATGAACTGATGGGTCATGGGTCCCAGAAAGGAACGTTCGTTTCGTATATTAAGTTATTGCGCCAAGTTTGAGTATTTCCTAGTATAATTATTTCTCTTTTCCCTCAAAATATCTTCTTAGCATTAAGCTACCGATTAGAGCGACTTCACCCTCAGTTATTATTCTCTGCAGCACAACCACAGAAAAATAAAAATAAATGTGAAGCTTAAATGAAATTATTCAGAATGTGGAAACAAACTTAAAATCTCTTGCAAAATCACTGCAATTATGAGGAATCACGCTTTGAGTTACCAAAAAGCTCTTGGTTGAATTGTTAAAGAAAAACTAAGAAAATAATCAAAAGATTAAAGGAAAGCACAAATCTTGAAAGATATTCCAACCATACCTACTTAATTGATGTGGAGTGGGATTGCAATGTTTCGAGTGCTTTCAGAAAATATGACAAAATGATACTAAGTAGTGCTTAAGCGAAATTATTTCGAGCAATCTACTTAAATAAAACCTTTAACTAAAAGTATATTTTTTACTTTATGATACTTTGCAAAGTAGCTGAAATCTGCAAACATCAACTGATATTGACAACACTTTTTTGTGACATATAAATTTACATTTTTCATAAATCAATTTTGGATTCGCACAAAAAATGATTTCGGCACATTTATGCATCAGATGTTGATCCCAAACATGCGGGATTTGTTCTTCGTATTTCTACCGAAAGTTGATAAATCACTTAAGAGGTATTTTGTTTTGATTTGACAAGGGAAATAAGTTTGGTGCTTTTCTAAGGAAGAAAAATTTAAAAATAGGATGATTTTGAATTTATTATGTAAAACAGGACATATCAGCTAAAACCCTAAACTCACTGTATGGCAAAAAAATTAAGAGTGAAGCACTTAAAGGTATTTGATATAAAAGAATATAAAACTTTGGAAATTGTAAAATTGGCATCGAATAGCAAAATATAAGGACTGCGTTCGATAAAATTGTCCCACACATTTTATCCAATAACTTGTTTTCAAATTGCTCAATTCAAAATTTTTTTTCGCAGTAGGCTTTGAATTGAATGTACCAAAACTATGGTTTTCAAATTTTGTCCCTAGTCAGTCATATTTACTTAAAAATGGCAAACGAGCTAGAAGTTCAAAACCTATAATAAAAATTTTTCAAGACCACCCGGGGTAGACTACCAATAGAATTGCTCGGAAAAGCTAAGTTAATGTGAAATTGGTATCAAGAGTTCTGAAAAAATTTAAGAAAGACTTGGATGTGTTTCGAAAACCAGGTTCCGCGAAAGAAAAAGGCATTCGTGACCAAAACAAAAAGAAGAACTTCGTCACAATTTTGAAGAGAACCCCAACATTTCGTGCAGAAAACTGGCCCAGAAGGTAAAGTGTTCCGAATTTTTAGTTCGCAAGGCCAAAAAGGAGGTCAGTTTGAAGACATTTAAGGTATAAAAAGTTTCTGACAGAAATGCTATGAAGAACTCGAAAGCAAAACACCACTCCATAAAATTAAAAATTAATTTTTTTTCCATAAATTCAAATGCTGCATCATGGACGACAGAACGTATGTCTTAGCCGATTTTACGCTGCTTTCAGGCCAAAAATTTTACACTGTAAACTCGCGGGGGAATGCGAGAGAAAAGCTTAAGTCAAAAAAGCAGTCCAAATTTCCTCGTAAGTTCTTGGTTTGACAAGAACACTCCTGTTGTGGCAAAAGGAGCAGTTCTTTTGTAACCACTGGAACAGTAAACTCTGAATTCTATATTAAGGAATGCTTGGAAAAAAGTTTAAGCCTTTCCTACGAAAGCATGAAGTTTCCACTTTCTTTTGGCCAGACCTAGCATCTTGCCATTATAGTAAATTGGCCTTGGAGGGGTACTCAAGAAATAATGTGATTTTGGTGCCTCGTGAAGCAAATCATCAAAACTGTCCAGAACTCTGGCCAATTGAAAGATACAGGGCTTTGGTCAAAAAGGAGATAAAGGCAATAAAAAAAGTTGCCAGGGATGCTAAAAATTTTCGAGAAAAGTTGTGTTCAGCAGCTAGAAAGTTATCAAATAATACCATAAAATCCTTAATGGAAGGAGTGTCAGAAAAGTTACAAAAAAATTGTAAAAAAAAATATTATTAAAATTGTAATAAAATGGCGGTTAAAGAATGAGTCTAACTTTTAAAATCGGACTACTAGTTTCAGAGATTTTTTGAGTTTTGTATGGGACGATTTTATCGAACGCTGTCCTTATCTTAAACTTTTCAAATAGGAATCTAACTTACTTTCCGAGTTATGATCCTCCAGGAGCATTTCTGAATTCTTCATTCAGAGAGAAATCAGCAAATAAAATGGAACACTTTGAACACCTTTTTAAGCGCACATAATCCATCCTTGTTGAGATTCAACTAGAGTTTGATCCAATACGAGGTCTCTTTCTCTGGGTTATTTTGACAGCTGTTATGCGTCAAATGACTTGTCCATATGACGTTTGTGTTCAATATTTAATACGACTCAATCATAAATAGACTTACTCCTGAACAGCGTTTATTAATTGTGAAAACTTACTACCAAAATCAGTCATCAGTTAGAGAATGTTATACCGTTTTCAACATCACTTCGGTCGTTATGAGCGTCCAACTAAGCGCACTATTCGTAACACTATCACTAGATTTCGAAGCAATTTTACACTATTGCACATTCACCATTCAACCAGAGTGCATAGAGCCCGTAATTTAGAGAATGTTGCTGCAGTAGCAGAGAGTGTTCGTGAAACCATTTTTTTTGGATCATTGTGGCGTATCTTGAGGAGTGATCTTGGTCTGAAGGCCTATAAAATACAGCTCGTACAAGAATTGAAGCCAGCTGATCTTGGTGTACGTTTTAATTTCGGTTTATGGACCTAACAACAACTTCAAATTGATCACTAAATTGTGTTTAGCGACGAAGCTCATGTCTGGTTGAACGGCTACGTTAACAACCAGTAGCAATCCGAGAGCTTCCAATGTATCCTCATAAATGTACTGTTTGGTGTAGTTTATGGGCAGGAGACATCATCGGACCGTATATCTTCAAAAATGCGGATGGAGCCCGTGTTACGGTCAATGTTTCCAAAAATTCAAGATATTAGTGTAGCTGACCTCTGGTTTCAACAGAATGGCGGAATCGTTCGTTGAAAACATCATCTCAAGAAATGTTACTGTTGATTGGCCACCAAGATCATGTGATTTGAGTCCATTGGGTTACCTTCTTTAGGGATATGTTAAATTACTTGTTTATGTCGAGAAACCCGAAACTATTGACGTTTGGAAATTAACATAACACGTATAATTCAAGGAGTACCGACCGGTATGCTCGAAAGAGTTGTCGAAAAATTGACACACAGAATGAACCATTTAAGAGCCAGCCGTGGGCAATATTTGAAGAAAATAATTTTTAAACATTGAGTTGTAGGAACCGAACTATTACTCCTAATAAAGACTATCATCAGTACATTGATTTTTATGTACGAAGCTCTTATTGGATCACCCGTAACTTCTTTTACTGGTACTTATGGGTTACCGGACATAATCCCAACCGAAACACTTGCGGACATAATCCTCATTTTAGAAATCGGGACCATGTCCGAATTACTGGCGGACATAATCCCCATTTCGTGAATGGGGATTATGTCCGTGGGGACTATGTCACGGCACCGTACTTATGGCCCCGCTGCCCGCACATTCATACTTTACTAATTTATTTGTTATGTAAAATAGTTAAATAAATAGTTACAAACAAATATATGTGCTATTTTTGTGTCCAAAAATAAGTAGATGCATATGAGCACGGAAACTTTTAATAATTTTTTCAGTTCTTCTTTAAAAGGGATATTTGTTTTCAATAAAATTTTAAATTGGTTTTCAATTGCTTTTAAAATAAGGAACTGTGAAAACTACCAACGCGTTGCAACGCTTGTTGTTATAAGCTCAAATGCTGGCATTTGATTTATTATGCTGTTGTAAAGTACAATATTCTAGTGTTGCTATAGCGTTGGCAAGGCAGTCAAACGTTTGTGCTCTGAGCAATTAATCCGCATAAATCAACACTTCATGTGATAGTAAACCAGCCGGAGGAGGGTGGTTCAAATGTTATACAGATTTTTGCCCAGCCTTGCGTTGCCTCTCGCGATTGTTATGGAAACAAAGTAGCAATTGGGTCATAAATTCAAGCATCATAAAAACTATTCCTAGCGCTACTTTTCTTGCCAGCGATATATGTATGTTGTCTAGTAAATTTTCAGTTGTCATTAACTATTCCTTAAAAATTGCATTACAATCAATTTTATTTAGTAGTTATTATAAAGCGATATATTTAGAAAAACCCTTTATTAATAGTGTATGTTATTTTGAACATTTTTCAACTGCTTGAGAGTATTAAGTTGAGTAAAATTTTTATGGATAATATAATAAACATGTTTTTCGCTCATCAAATTTTTTCTTCGCAAAACATATATCCAAGATTGCTTGAAAAATAAAGATTACTTCTTGCAATAAATTTGGCGTTAAAAAATTAGAAATTGTGTTTGGAATCGAATATTATCTATACTACAAAAAAAAGTAGGCTTAATTTTTCAACACCAAAACATAATACTTATTGTTCTAGCAAATTTGGATATTCATTCTTTGAAGAAAAAAAAAATATAAGCAAAAAACATGCTTTCTATATTGACTCAATTGTTGAACTAATATCTTTGGCACGATAATCGCTGTTTGGAAAAGTTTATTTCAAGGTTTAACCAAAAACGTCATAACGAACATTTTGGCAAATATTCGTTAAAATTATTCAGTTAACCCATCCTAAGTTATGCAACAAAAACAACACATCGTCACTTATTTTCAAGAAATTACACTCAATATTAAAAAAAGAAACAAAAAATCATAAAAAAAATTCGAAGGCATAACTTTTGATTTAAAAAAAAATTATCTAAGCCATTGCAGATAGCTTTTATCATAAAATAATTTTTTAAAATTTTTTTTGCTCATATTTTACAAGTGTATAATGCCCTCAAATTCCTAAACAAACAAGAAGACCTAAATTTAATATAAACCCAATTATGTTTGCAATTTTAAATAGGTTTCCCATACCGACACATAAATGAAACGCAAGGAATGCCTTGAAATCATATGCTACGGAAGGAGTGCCATGTTTTCAAATGATAACGTACCAGTAACTTTTTGCAGAACAAAAAGTTCATTCATTGAAATCCCCCAACACTGCCTGTTAACATTACAAACTTTTGCTACATGGAATTCGCGCAAATCAAGCCAAGGTTTACTTTGAAGACGTTACTGGGTGAGGCATAGTCTATAGTATGCTGCACTTATGCAAAATGCTAGTTGTGCTATCGGTATTAAGATTAGATTAAATTACAAGTACAGTATTTTTACATAAATTGTTGTGATGAGAGTATGTTGTCAATAGAATAACACTGTGGAACAAAATTTTGTCGTCAATAGCTTACTCGGATTTGATGCTACGTGGTGAAAATATAAGCCAAAATAAGAGACATATTGGCTCAGTTTGTTCAAGTTAGCTATAGTTTTCGAGAAAAGGCCGTTCGAGTTTTGCACCTTCAATTACATGGTTTTCTCTATATATCTTGTAAGCAAACTGAATTTTATTATATCTGGTGATGGGATTTTGTTCGTCTCATCCATATATACAACTTTTACTACCAAATCAGTCCTTTTGGATGCATTTTTGGCAAGTAAGAGCACAAAATTCGCCTTTAATGACATTCGGCCCAATATAAATCACCCGACTGGTAGATTTATGTACAGGTTTTGATTTCTAACGTATAGTCGAGTTCCGTACGAACATTTTGATATAATATATGTGGCAAAAGGGCAAAAATTTGTCAAGTGAGCCACCTAAAAAATTAAACGTAAAAAAGGCTTCAACAAAATTATGTTTTTTTTAATGATAATAAAATATATTTTTTTTTGGCTCAAAATTTTTTACTTTTTATTGAAAATCCCTATTTCAAATAGTTACAAAAAAATAAAGCAACTTCTGTGCCTCTGAGAAAGCTAGAAAAATATGTGGGCACTCTTCATATATTAAGAAACTATAGGTATCCCAGAAAAAAAATTGGGGTAATCGATATTACATAGTTCAAAAGTTATTAACAATATAGTGATGTCGTGCAAGACTTTTTCAGCATTAGAGAAAAACAAGGCAATTTACAAACAAAGTGTGTATAACATAAAATGCTTGGAATTATCTAAGGAATACGTGTGATTTTTTTCATAATTTTCTGCGACATTTTATAATTTTTTAAAAGGTCGGAAAAAAAAATTTCATTTGTTCCAAAAAACTCATAGGTATTTTTTAGATTTGTTGATAAGGTCGGCTTAACTCCATAAAAAACTAGCTACCATTTATTGAAAGTTGTTGAAAATTGTGGATGTTACGATTTCTTTATACATCTTACTTTGTTCGAAATTATAACTTTTTACTATGAAAAATGCTTGTCCGATATCTTCCGTTTAAAAAATAAATAGTAGGACTAATTCAAAGAGAACGAGTTTTAGTGACTCTTCGTAAAGTTTCCCCTACAATAGTTTTGTGCAACACCTTAACTCATTGAAACTTATATTTTTAGAAAAAGGTGTCATATGAAAACAGGAATAATTGGTTCGGTTTTCAAAAAAATTTTGTATGAAAAATTTTACAAGCGGTCACCGGAAATGGTTTTTTGAGCCAGTACTACTACCTATCTTTTAAACGGAGAGATCGGGCTAGCATTGTTAATATGCTATGTGGAAATTATAATTTCGTATTAGAAACTCTTAACATCCACAATTTCTAACCAATTCCAATGAGTGATAGTTATTTTCATTTGAAATTCAATGAACTTTGTGAATAAATTAAAATAAATACCATACTCTTTAAAGTGTTGCTTCAAAAGACAATAAACTTTAAAAAATGGGAAAAGTATTTGCAAATTTAAGTTTTTCTACAAAATATCTCCACCTTATTCCATCATACTTATAGGAATTATATATATAGTACATACTTTACAGTTAAAAGATAAATGACATACAAATTTCTTAGCACGCAAGTCATTCATAAATGGGTTTTTAAGGATAACTTGAGATTTTGCTGGTGCATTATAATTTTTAAGTATAAGCGAATTAAGTACTCGATGAGACCTATGAAAAAGTGTATGCAATTTTTTATGGTTTTTTAATACCGTGTATTTAAATGCTACACGTTATTCAATTGATTTTTAAATGTTCTTTTCAGAAAATAACCTACTGCATTTGAAAAAAGAAATAGAATTTTCGAAAAAGAAGTCGTTTTCTTCAACTACAATGCCGTGGTCACTGTATTGGCAGATACGCAGCTTTCAAGCACCTGTGCTCCATATTTCGAGCGCTCCGCTCTGCACTTAACATTTTGATGATGCGCTGGACAAATTTTCATCATTCTTTGTAGAAAAGCATTTCCAATCAAATGCGAGTCGTACCAAAAGCTGGAATTTCCGAAAAAAAGACCAAAATGACAAACCTTAAATACTTCACAAAATTTCAACCGATTTCCATTTTTTATTTTTCCACTTTTTTGTGTTAAATTCCATTTTTTTATAGGGGTTTTAGCGGTAACAAAAATTCCAACATAGCTCTTAATTAAATGACATGCAAATGAAGTCACAATGCAACATCATTATTATCATATCAAAAATTAACCATAAAACCCGCGGATTGAGGCCACACAATAAAAGAATTTTTGGTTGCTGCAAAAAAAAAAAAAAATCGCAAATCCTTGAAACAAAAAAAGGGATAAATTAAAGCGTCAAATATGTAACAAAAGTTAACAACATGGCAACAAAATGTTAAGAATGTGACATCAAAACGGTGCCAAAAGCATCAAAACAACCCACTCCAAAATAAATAAAAAAGATAGAAGGTTAAAAGTTTTTTCCAAAGTTGAGCGCGTAACAAAACACCATATAACAGTAGGTAAAATGCAAAAATGTTGACAAGAACATTGCCAAAAAAAAAAGAAGAAGAAATACCTAAAGCAAATCATGAGTGTAAAAATGGTACTTTTGGCACTTTAACTTTAAACAAAAGTTGCACAATTTAAAGGAAGTTGACTACTTCAAAAAACCATCAATTGCAAGGTTACAGGAGTGCTATACTTTAGTTAGGATTGGCAAAGAATAAAAAGGAGTCACTTATTTAACTCTTGAGCGCAAAAGTGCGTCAGAGTCATATTCCCAAAGCATGTATTAATATACTTACATATATGTGAGACAAAAATGCGAATATCGCTTGCTAGTGACTTGTTTTTGAAAGAGCAGACGATTAAATCAAGGACATTATTATTCATATAATATAAGAAATGAAAATCTGAAAATTTATCTAATAAACGTTGATATATAAAAGCAGATTATTCGCAATTTCTTAAGTTTTTATTTAGTTCGTTCCTAAGACAACGCAATATTTGTTTATGTACTTATCTTATTTTTTTGGCGTTTTACACTCGTATTCCGTAAAAGAAATTATTAATTAAATAAATTAACAATTATTTTTTTTTTGCTTAAAAGCATTAAGATAAAAGCATTTCTAAGTCATTAATGTATAAAGCTTTAATTCTTAAGCTTATGATATGAAATGAGGCAGATAGAATCATTAGCCGTGTTTCTTTTGACGCGTATATGGGCAAATCCCAAAAACTTTTAACATCCCGCGTCTGTATACTGAATAGCGATACTGAGCTGAATTTATACAATTTTAGATGACGAATATGAATCATTTTCATTGTACAGGTGTATGCTAACAAGTTTATGAGACAAAAAATCTGAAGTAAAGCTTGTACGAATAGATATAACCATTTGAATGATCAGTTTATTCAAATTTGCCGTGTCTGTTGCAATATTTTATGATTATATCTGTATGCTGTACTCACGCCGTGTACTTTAGAATGTTGGTTTTTAGTAAAAAATCTACTGAATCGATACCCCTTTTGAATAGGACAATGCAAATATATGTGCTTAGCTTCTATAAAAAACTACAGGGTGCTAAAGAAGCGTCCGTCGATTTCAAAATTTTTCATATGCGAGTCTTTAAAACAACTTTGCAGCCACGCTGTCTAGAATTTCAGGATTTTCATGGTGGGGTTAGATTGCATATTTGAAACAGAAAAGATCTACGAAAACCAAATTGGTGTGCCATGCACCGTTTTTGTTATACAGGGCTAAATGTTCGAGGCAAAAAAACGTAAATGTGACTGAAAAATCGTTTAAACCGACGGCACACAAGAAACATCATCTTGACATTCAAAAAATGTTTTGTGAACATTCCTTCCTATTGTGGTACAAATACAAAACCATGCGGCGTTGGCTAATTCTACACGAATTTTTCGATTTTTGACAATCAAACTATTTTTGGATTTTTTTATTTCATTCAAAATGCTTTATTTTTTACGCCGCGTAACTTAAGTGGTTAACGTTAACGATTTTTTACTCCCAAAACACATCTCTTGACACGAGAAAACCATGTGCCTTGAAAATTTTTACGACCTCTTTTTTTTTCAAAATGTTAAAAGTTTTTGGGATTTGCCCTTATCTGTTCGATCTTTTTATTTTCACATATTTTTGTCTGTGTACGGTCATAATAAAACGTTTATTATATATGATACAAAACTGTAAAGTAATAATAAAATAATTTATTTCATTCAAAATGGTTTATTTTTTACGCCGCGTAACTTAAGTGATTAACGTTAACAATTTTTTACTCCCAAAACACATCTCTTGACGGTAGAATACTAGAAAACCATGTGCCTTGAAAAATTTTTCCGACTTTTTTTTTCTCAAAATGTTAAAAGTTTTTGGGATTTGCCCATATACAATTGTGGTAGTTTTCAAATTGCGATAGCTCATGAACGGTGGGTCGTACGCTAAAAAGTCCAAGGGTTCTTTTCAGGGAGAACCACATGCTCTATAAATAATTTAAATTTTTTATAGAAAAAAAAATAATTATATAGAAGTTATTTAAAAAAATGTGATTTTTTGCCGTTTATAGGCGCTTAACCTAAAAGATATATTTTTTAAAAATAAAATGAAAATATTTTGTAGAAAACGTGATTCTCCATAAAAAAATTCCTTAGAGTTTTTATTGTGCGACTCACTGTTCATGAGTTATCGCAATTTAAAAATATCCACAATTGTATATACGCCTCAAAAGAAACACGCCTATTATGTTATTAAACCTCTAATCCATTTGATGGGCTATAAAGTTGAAAGCATACATATATTCATCAGACAAACTTGTATGAAAACACATCACTAAGACTTATGAGCAAGTGATTATTACTTAAAAAAGCAAAGCCACCTGTGAAAATCTGCTCTTTGGCATTTATTCAACTTAAATCACACAAATATTTTGCAACGAACTGTTTATGCTAAGTTCAAGGAGATAATATTATTTATATAAGTATAGTGTTTTTGTAACGAAAAAAGGAGTTGTCCTTTTCAAAGTAGCATGTATATTAGACTGATTAAAAAAAATCGAAGGTTTTCAAAACCTCGATTTTACAATCTAAATGTCTTCATTAAGCCGAAAAATTAAGCCCCAAAAAATTTCAGCTCGATCTAAGCATTTTAACTGGTCGCTCAACGAGCATTTTGATTTTACATTTGAATAAAATTGATAAATTCATTGATTTTACCTATTAACTAGTGTAGGTCACTACAGATAAATCTAAATGTTATGAGACTACGTGTTTTTATGCAAAATCTTATTACCTTTCAGAATCTGGCGTCGGAATTAAGATTGGTGGCTTATTTCGGGAGCTGTGAGCAAATTAGTGTCGAAAAACGTGGTTTTTGCGTAAATCGTAAATCATATTTACATACAATCAAAATGCTCGTTGAGCGACCAGTTAAAATGCTTAGATCGAGCTGAAATTTTTTGGGGCTTCATTTTTCGGCTTAGTGAAGACATTTAGATTGTAAAATCGAGGTTTTGAAAACCTTCGATTTTTTTGAATCAGTCTAATGTATATATTTGTGCCATGTAACTAGAATTTATATCTTTCCATTTGAATTCTGTCTCATACATAATTGGTCAGCTTATGCCATCAAAGCGTCAGATACCTTTCACACACGCACAGTTTATCCAAGTTAGTGTTGCCACTTTATGTCACAGAAATAATTCAATGTCAAATGTGTAATACTTGAAAATATATCACTCTATGTTACAACCACAAAATAGTAAAAAAAACCAACAATATTTATGCTTGTGATGACAACCATATGTCACTTACATACATATCCAGCATTCATTTCAATGTTGAGATGCTTTTGATAAAATCCTTCTTTTCATTTCAGTTGTCTAGCTTTGTGCATACATATGTATGTGGAGGATTCCATGCGAAATTTTTGACGAAAAATGTTTACCCCGGAAATGTGTTTTTCAATAGCTCCCGATGACCCATTCAAATTTTTACGGCAGTCGGTTGTGCCAAACCCGATATGGGTGATTCTCAGATAACTGTACTTTTTGTGTCCTCAGGCGATTTCATCTAAACAGTAGGCTATTTTTTCACAAAAAATTACATTATAAGTTAGGAATTATGTTTTTTATAGAGTGGATGGATTTTACCACCAAATAATTTATGTCACAAACGTGAAATGTCCTACCTCTGCTTTTAAAAAACATAACGATAGAAAACGACCAAAGAACGGAAATAGAACAGGAAACAAGTTACAGCTCATATTAAGTAAATACTTAAGGCTACAATATTCTGAGCTCATCTGCAGTTTTGAATAATTTTTAGAGGTCACAATTTTGAATTGAAATCTGTCCCCTAGTTTTGGAAAAAAAATTTCTTGAAAGCATTATGTTAAATATTACTGCATGGTACTTCTGTATCAGTCAATAGACTGCAATGCACATGAGTTAATTCTGATCACTATCCGTCACCTAAAAGTTACCATGTCCAGACGTTTCCAAAAAAAAAAAAAAAACCTATTTCCGTTTTATAGCGCAGTTTGTAAACAAAAACGTGGCACTCCCAGGTAGTACATTTTACTTTATGAATGAAACAATTTTTTTGCAGGATTTGCGTACATAACCCAAAACCATTCGGAAAAATTTTAAACTCAAAAGAGTGCTTCACAAAGAGCGATTGATTACAAAAATGTCACAAACGTGGCACTTTTGTCACTTTGCAAAAAACATATTTTGATACAAAGTTTGAGTATACAGAGTTGAAGGCTATTTATTATGTTTCTAGTACAATAATTTTTCTGCATCACCAGAATCCTGAGTTATCCTTGCTCAGAAGTGAAAAAAATCACTGTTTTGACATCTGCTTAAAGCTATATAACAAAAACAACAACTAGTAAAATTAACTTTTGTAAACGGATTTGGATAGTCAAATTTATTACCAACAAGTTATACCTTAACCGTTTTACAATTTGATCCTTACTTTCCGAGTTAAAAGCGTTTAAAGTTAGGATATCTTTCGATAACATGCAAAGAATTTTTCGAGGCCGAAAAATTACAAAAAATCTAATTTTGTTATTTATATCAATAACAACAAATTTCGATACCTTGTAGACCCTTATCGCAAGAAAAATTACAGCTCTATTCTAGATTTAGTGAATAAGCCTACTAAACTACTATGCAAATTAACAGAATCAAAATTTCATCTGTTCATTCACTAAATCTACAATAGAGCCTTATTATACCCTACACCCAGGGTATATTCTTGATCAGCGTCACCTCTTGAGTCGATATAGCCATGTCCGTCCGTCTGTCTGGCTGGCTGGCTGGCTGGCTGGCTGGCTGGGTGGCTGGCTGGGTGGCTGGCTGTGTGTTGAAATACACTTTTTGGGAAAACTGAGCAAGATAATTCAATGAAACTTGGTACACTGCCTTCGTCACTAAAGTTAGCCCGGGGGATTGAAAATGAGCGAAATCGGTCAACGGACACGCCTACCGCCCATACAAAAAATATATTCAAAATTCAAAATGCAATTTTAGGAGTTTTTTTCACGACAATGCAACCAAAATACGCATTAATATTAAAAATTATAAGCGCAAGCTCTGAGGAAAAACTAAGCAAATTCGGACAAGAGGGCGTGGCACCTCCCATATAAGCAAATGCTTAAAAACGCTATACTGAAAGCGTTTTTTGAAATATTCAAATCAAATTTGACTCAGACACTAAGAATCATAAATGAAAGCTCTCAACAAAAATTGGGTGAAATCGGACAAGGGGGCGTGGTACCTCCCACATAAGCAAAAGTTTCAAAATGCTATACTGAAACAGTTTCTTGAGATAATCGAACCAAGCTTCACTCAAATACTAAATACTATAAATGCACGCTCTAAGCTAAAACTAGACGAACTCGGTCAAGAGGGCGTGGCACCTCCTATATAAGCAAAAGCTTCAAAACGCTTTACTGAAAAAGTTTTTCACTATAAATGCAAGCGCTGAACAAAAACTGGGTGACCTCGGACAAGAGGGCGTAGCAACTACCATATGAGCAAAATTTGAAAAATACTGCAGTGTAGGGTATTTAATGTTTGGCCAGGCCAAATTTTACACCCTTACTAGTTTTTTCATCCGATTTTAGTCTGCAAGGGCTTAAAATTTTTGTGATAAAATATATTTTTGATAAAAATAATAAAACTTACTATTTTTGTTAATTTTTCGGTCCAGAAAATCCTTTGTGTGTTATTGAGAGGTATCCCTTTTTTAAGGCTTATAACTCGGAAACTGGGAATCCAATTGAAAAACGGTAAATTATGTTTTGTCGATAATAAATTCGGCTGTCTGAATCCATTGACTAAAATTAATTTTACTTGTTGTTGCTTTTGTTAAGTAGATGTCAAAACAGTGATTTTTTCACTTTTGAGCAAAGATAACTAAGGATACTTACTGATGTAATAGAAAAAAATCAAGATCAGATTCGTAATTAGGAGATGCTAATCCAATATAAACAGCTATAAAAACAGAGGACAGAAAACCATAGTTGATCTTTAGGGCGGTAGGGGATAAAAAAATGGACCACCGGAGACATGACACTGTTGGAAAATTAGTCTTGAAGTGCAAATTTGTCATTAAATGCAAAATATCCCTAGTCAAAACGCTAAAAAACCATCATTTTTCCATACAGTGGCTAAAATGTCACAAACGTGGCAGATTGGTTACAAACATGACAGCTAAATTTCTTAATTTCGACCTTAAAACCGTAAATTTACACTTGTAGTTGATCTACTCAAAAGGTGAGTTTTGCCTACACAGAAGAAACTTGCAAAAATCCAAAAAAAAATATCTGCCAATTCTACAACTCGAAAAAGCACAGTTATCTAAGAATCACCCATATATCCACTATACAGTTTATTGTGTTCGCCGATATTCCCGTTTTTTCATGATTTTCAGGCGTGAATAATTTGAAATGAGTGTATTTTTAAGGCATGTTTCTTGTATCTTGAAAAATATTTTCGTCACGAATAAAAAAATATTTGCCCATGTGCATATGATTTCCTTTTTTCATTTACATTTATTTTTCTACTTTTCATATCGAAATAATTTATCCCAATCGATTTTTAAATGTTCGTCAAAGTGTCTTTTAGTAGTCACTAAGCTTTCAGAGTGGAGATTTCTCATTTTTTATTACCGGATGAATTAGCGTGCAGATTAAAATATTTTCCCGCGCATGAGTCAAATTGAGCTAAAAAGAGCGAAATGGAAGTCTCCACTCTGAAAGTTTTGTGACTATCAAAAGATACTTCAACGAACATTTTGAGAATGGGTGAGACAAAATATTTCGGGGCTCACGATATGAAAAGTAGAAAAACAGATGTAAAAGTTTTTTTATCCGTGACAAAAACATTTTTCAAGATACAAGAAATAAATTCTCCCTACTCACCATGCCTTGAAAATGCACCTATTTTGAGTTATTCACTCCTGAGAATTATGAAAAAATGGTAAAATCGGTCTACACAATAATCTGTTTAGTGGATATATCGAGTTTTCCGGGGTAAAAATCAATTTTTATTTTTCGTCAAATAATTTATTTTACTCTGTACCAATTTTTACAAGTTTCAATGAACTCTGCCACTTTCTGTTTTTATTAATTTTTATTTTCTTCAAGAAAGAAATGATATATGTATGAGATATACCACTTAATAACAAAACCAACTTTTTTGCCATGGAACCTTAATCGATTTGACTAGAAAATTTCTTTATTTTAACCGGATTTGGATCGGATTTTTTGACTTTTGGTACCTGTCAAAAGAATGTACGGTTTCGATCTGTATTTTCGAACTTAAAAACAAAATATGTTATGTTTTAAGCCTACTACGAGAATTTTTTAGAATAAGCAGAATTGGAATTGTTTTCAAATTCCGTAAGGTCTATTTCATTCACATCAAGTGAATAATTTTGAAACTTTTAAAAAGGGTAAAAAATTTCAAAATGAAATTTCTCAAAAAATTCACATTATTTTTTTTTCTTTTAAATATAAAACTGCTTTACAGAACACATGGAAGATTACATATTTTTTAAAATATCATATTTTGTCAATAAATTAATTATCATTGAACTCTTGAAGCCACAGTGATTGATGTGCTATATATTTTCAATAGAAACACTCATTGCCGTTGAAACTCTAGCAAAGAAAAAGTCCAATCAATCACAAAACCTGACCTATTCACTGTGGTTTTCATTCAAGCAAAAATTTAATGCGGTCCTAAAGAAAACTTCACAGCAGAAAATTTTAAAAGAAAATACCAAGAAAGAAAAAATTAATTTGAAAAGGATAACAAATGATGACAGTGGGTTATGATGACTAAAGCGGAAGTGGAAGAAAGTAGTAAATGTTATCGGTTGCATTACTAACTGATTATCATCAACCTTTAGTCACTTATTTTTTCACTTTATACGTGTAATAAACTGTTTACTTTTAGTGTCAATTTACAGCGATGATTTTCTCTTACATAAATAGATTTTCAAAGAGATGAACGTTACAAAGTTTGAATAAATTGGTTTTTAATATGAGAATATCAATATTTTAGACTTTTGTTAGTCACTTAGATGGGGCGGCAACACCCCTAATCATGTCCAATATCTATTTTCGACCTTTCGCCTTTCGACAGGCGCCAAAAAAAAAAAAAATTGGACCAATACGGTCTTACCTATACTTCAGTCATCGGGTCTTTTTTCGAGGTATTTTTTTTTTTTTTTCAAAAAAAAAAATCTTTTATGTGACAAGTTTTTATTAAAAACTTTCATAAGAAACTAAAATCGTTAGAAGTTTTTATATAAAACTTTTTGAAAAAACTTTTTTATAAAACCCTATAAAAAAAAAATTTTTAAATAAAAGTTTTTTAAAACTTTCATTTCAAAAAGCTTAAAATTTTATTAAACTTTTATCTAGATGGCTTAAAAGTTTTAAGTTTAAATAAACCTAGAAAAAACTTTTTAAAAAGTTTATTTTGAGGTCTGATATAAAAACATAATAGAAATATTTGCATTTTCTTCAAATACTTATTATGAACCATTTTAGTTTTCTTGTTAAACTAATTTTAATCCAAGTATAATTTTGACAATACAAGTTCATTCAGCAGCTTAAGGACATTTTAATTTGTTTTGTTATCTTTTCCGGTAATGAGATAATTTGTCCACCAACACTTAATCCGATATTCAGCCCAATCTAGTGGCAATTGAAAGTAGATAATCTCGTTGAAAAACTTTCTCAAAAAATGTGCTTTAAAAAGACAAAGAAGAATATGAAAGCGTCGATAGATAATTGAATTTGAATGAGTTTGACATACTTAGTTGACAACTTCTTCCTTTCTTTACTTGAAAAAGTTTTCTGCCATAAAAATGATTCAGTAAGGAAGATGCAATATTTCTCAAAAAATTTAAATATTGAAAAACTTTTGCCGTGAACATTATTTGATAGACCGCTTATTAAGAAGTTCTGTTCAAGACGGAAGTACAATCATTTGCATAAAGAAACTACCAGTCAGTTTATTTTGAACAATTTTTTTTTTTCTCTTTTTTCAATTAGAGCAAGATGATTGTGTCAATTGAAGACATTTTTCTGGCGGATAAGTAGTCAAGAGAAGGATAAAATCTACAAGAGCTCAAACTTAAACAATGAAAAATTTGGGAAAATCTACATAATTTCAAGAACGCTTCAAATTTATAAACTGTTTACAATGATTTATAAAAACTTTTATATGACAAATGTGAAAATTCATTGGACGATTTTTAGCATGGGTTTCTTAATATTTTGAAAAATTCAGTAATTTTTCCGAAGTTAGAGTCATCATGCAAACACATTTCTTTGAATTGTTGAGTGGCTCTGCAATAAAATGAAACCAATGCAAATATCACCATTCGAATTGCAAAATATTTTTCTAAAATCTACAAAAAAAAGGATGTCAACCCTTAAAGCATATTTTTGCTAAATAAGAACTTTTTTCCAGCATAAAATTTCAAAAGCAAAACACATTTTACACAATCGAACAGTCTCACATTTGGTAAAAAAAAGTGTGGAAAAAAACTGACACAACAAAAGTCAATGGAGCGTTGTTGTAAAGCGTCCAATTTGTTATCAACGGAAAAAGGTCAAAAGCTTTTATTCGAATCTTTCACTTTGTATGCACGGAGAACAGTTCAGTTTCACAAACACATTTTTCACAAATTCACATAACTTGTGCGACATATGTATGTTATATTAAAGGTGGCTTCTGTCTTTGTAAATTTTTAGTTTTCAATAGATTGCAGTAACCTATTTTCATACGACTTACAGTACCGAATTACGGCATGTTTAGGTACTCTCTACTTCTAGAACGATTCCAAGTTTTATAACTCAATTTTGAAATCGGCTATATGATTTTTCATAGCTTACTCCGTGCTAACTTACAATTTGATTTATTTTCTTTAAACAACCATCTAAAATATCAAATTTCTGCAGATATAATGTTTTTCTTTTCTTTAAGGAACATTGATAAGTACACATTACAAATTAAGGAGTCATCTGTATAAAAATAGTCACGTAATTAGGTTCACTTGCACAAATTTATGTACTTACGTTATTCCGGCAGTAAAAACTAATAGTATCCCTGAAATTTGTTAAAGAATTGGTCACAATATACACAATTATTTATAGTTTTGAAAGAGAAAATCATATGCCGTAATTACGTCACTCCGTTCAGAAAAGTTTACTTATTACGTGACAAAAAGAATTTTAAGTATATTTGCAAACTGTCAATAGTTTATTTTCGAAAACTGAAATTCATTAATTTTCCTAATTACGTGGTGGTCACAGAATAACGTTCACTCGTCTAAAATTATGCACTTAATTACAGCAGAAATAAAATTTTAGGTTTCTTTATAAAAAATAGTTTATTTTGATTCAAAACTATTAGAAAACGATTTTTAAGCTAATATAAATTGTTAATTTAACAAATTTCAATTAAATAGACAAACATATAATTCTGGAATTTCTTTTTTAATTTCTTGGCATTAACTAAAAGTATAGAGTATGTTTTGGTTAAAAAATATTTGCGTTTAGTTTTCTTATTTTTCAACAAAAAGGAAAAACTGAAGGAATGAGGTACTAGCCCGTAATTCGGCTAGTCTAGTGAAATTGAACTTTTCGACCTTAATGTTTCGACTTTAAATGTTTCAAATTAAATGTCATAAATCGACATATAGACTGAAAAACTTTTTGTGGGCTAAAAACTCGATATCGATTTTTGACATTGGTTTTAAACTGGATGTCTAGCTCTGAGTTTTACATATTTTAAGTAGAAGATTTAGTTTGTAACATGATAGGAATCCCACGATTTATGACCCAGAACAAATAATTTGGTTTCTGCAAATTATAATAATATTAAATGCATTTAAGATATTTAAGGGTTTATTTGTAGAAAATATAATAAAATAATTATATAATAATATTGTGGAGAAAAACAACATATATTCACTAAAAGAATATTCTAAAGAATTTCATTCAAATATCTCATTGTGTTTCAAAAGTCATATGCAACATTTAGCCCATTTGCTGCAGAAAGTTTTAACTAGTTTATTTATTTTAAGCGCAATGAGCTTAAAAACTTATTTAATATACATAATATGCATAGTACCAAATTCAATTTCCACACTCACTGGTCAAAACCCATGCAATTTGATGATGCCCTTTTTTTAAATTTAATCGCTGCACTTGGCGCATATTTAAAATTAACAGCCATTTCGTTGCACATTCCCAAGACACCCATTGAAAGTTTGGCCAAAACGAGCTGCTGTTGTTGCTGGCTTCTCTCATTGCCCTAGTTAGAAAGTGAAAATTAAAATTTTTTTTTTTCTATGTGTATTAGACTGATTCAAATTTGTATGGCATAAATTAAAGTAACTCGAAATGTTGTTCCCGGAACTAAAAGTTTCGATTTGGTGTGAATGGACCTGAAATCATATCTCCTATAAATGAAAAGTAAAGTTTCTTAGTTTTAAATTTGAATTTTTTTACTTTTAACAAAACTTTTGATGTCGATTGAATGAAATTTCGAGCATCCTTAATTTTTTAATCAGTCTAATGAGCATATATTTCTAGATGATGGTGTTTGATGTTTAGTTTTTATCAAAACAAAAAAGATGGCCAGGCCAGTGCTTGAATGAAGGCTTTAGCGACAAAAATCAGTGTTTTTTTACAGTATTTTAACTTATTTCAAAAGCCACTAAATAATTGGAGAAATTCATTTTTTTTTTTTCATTGCTCTACAGTTTGCTCTATGGAAATCCCGGAAAAAGTTAAAATTTTTTGATTCAATAAACTATAACTCAAAATACAAGAAACGCACAAAAAGTTTAAAGCTCAATTGTTGGACGGTGGGCGGTCCTAGCAAATCAAACACAGATTTCAGCTTGCCTTCAAGGAGTCTATTATATACGTAAAGTATGGTATGCTTTAATCTGAAATATGTTATAATTATTTCATATACAAGAAATTCATTTTACTTATTATAACTTACACTTGTGTTCTATTAGTAATTTACTAGCGCCCGGTTTCCAGACAGGGTTTGCCAGTTTACAAACTAAATTTAGTTTTTACTCAAAAAACGTGATCGTTTAAGAAAAAACTTACTAATATGGCGAAAAATTATATTAAAAAGAAATGGTGGACTTATTTGACAGAAGTCATTTTCAGTGATGCCACTTAATACTAAATATAAATACATTATGGTGGTTTTACCACGTAACACTCAATAAATGTAGGAAATCTGATTTGCTATTATTTTGCTTGCAAATTCTTATTCCAAAGCTAAACGTTTGCCCCCTAGAGGGCGCCATTTGTTAAAAACAATTGTGTATCATGAGCAACCTTTTTATGTTTTTGTGAGCAACCTTTTCATGTTTTTGATAAGAAACTAATGAAGAAGCCAAGAACTTTGAATCATGGTATTCAAAGTAGAAATTAGTTGAAATTTCCTCGAGATATGACAGTTTTTACATACTTGTCATTTTTTTGTAAAACTATGATGTTTGGTATATTTGTTTCACAGTGTTTTTTGCATCCACAACTTAAGAACTGTACTACCTATCGTCAAAGTGTAATAAACAGCGCAACTTTTAAGACCAAAAACGTTAAAATCAATTCGTGGTTTCCTTGCGTATTTCAGCCTGAGAGTTCGGATTTTTTTAAATTTTTGTCAAAATTACTTTTTTTGAGTATTCTAGTCTTTATTCCCTCAACACCGTCAAAATGTGCACAGTTGTATTTCGAAGACTGTAGGAAATATACTTTCCTATATTTCGTTCGTGTGGTCATCTTTCCACAGCTAATATTTTGTGTGATAGAGGTCGATTTTTATGAAAAAAAAAAAAAAATCGAATTTTAGGAATTTTTTATTTTGAAGCGACCCTTTAATGTTTTTACTTACAAATTTTCTCAAAATTTGGATCTTAAGAAAAAGTCAAAAGCTTTCTAACGTGGTCTTTAGAATAGAAATCGATTGAAAAATCCGCGAGATATGATAGCTTTTATACACTCTTTGATAAAACAAAAAAAAAAAAAATTACCCAAAATTACGTCTTTACAATAAAACATATACATTAGGCCGGGTCAATTTTTTCGGGAGGCAAAAAATTTGCAAGAAACCATGGGTCTAAAATCAATATCGAGCCGCCGCACACTGCGTTGGCTAGTGGGCAAAAATCAAAATTTTTTGTGACTCGAAACCTAATAATATTGGTATCAATCGACAGGTAATTAAATCAATAAAATAAAAACAAAATATTTAGGGGAAAAACTCAGTTTTGGCTACGCTGTGACACTTCAAAGTTGAGATATTTTTCAAAAAAAATCTGGTTTTATTCGCTTCGTTTTGGGTTCTCTTAAACAAATAATTCTCAAAAATTTGTCTTTTGATTGAACTAAGCGAAGTAAAGTTTTTTATTATAAATAATATTTGAGTAAATAAATAAAACTAAAAAATTTTGGAAAATATATAATTTGCTGTATATTGTAGTGATTTTAATACACGATATTAACAAATGAAAAACTTCAGAAATTGACAAATTTCGATGAAAAAAAAAAAAAAAAATCTTATAAAAATAAGTGCCGTTTTTTTTCTTAATCTACTAGTTCGAATTCTATATAATCAAGAACTGCAAATAACTTTTCCTACTTCGTCCTACAAATTTTTTTTTTCTTTTTTTAAAAAATGCTTAAAACGAAAAATTTGTATGAAATATAAAATTTATGTTGAAAAATTTTTTTTTTGTTTTTATGAACACAAATGGTCTCACAAGTACAAAACACATTATTTCTACTACATACATTTCATTTGTTAACATTAAACATTACTTTTTCATCATCGTTATATATGGACCTTAAGAAAATCGTCCTAAATACCTGGTTTTTAGCAAAACTATAAAGTTTACAACAAATCTGAGATCATTTTTGAGCTCAGCGACCCCACATTACTTATAGTACAAAATTTCATCGATATCCAACCACTCCTTCTATTTTTGACCATTGCTTGAATGGGCTCAACGCACTGTGCGCCGTAAATTGCGTTGAAGTTTTGATGCACTACTTTAAAATACAATCAGAAAAATAAAAAATTCAAATTTTTTTACTTGTTTCATATAAAATTATTCAAAGTATTTGAATTTTTTATTTTTTTTTTTTTATTGAATTTTAAAGTGCTACATACAAAACTTTAACGCAATTTTCGGCGGCTCGATATTGATTTTTGTTCCATGGTTTCTTGGGCAAAGTTTTTTAGAATTTTTCGTAGATTGTTTTGTTGTTATACTCTTGACCGCAAAACAATTTGACCCGGCCTAATATACATACTTATATTTTTCTCTAATAACTCTTTATTAAGAAAAAAAAAAAAAAAAAATTACACTTAAAATTTTATTTCGAATTATTTCTATGTTTTTACCTGTTCGCCTTATTGGACACCAAGCATACAGGATGGAATTAATATCAAACAACTGATTCAGAAGCTGTTTCGAACCCGATGAGGAAGAAACGGTAGAGCACGTCTTTTGTCATTGCCCGGCGCTTACCAGACGCAGAATGGCTGCTCATGGGCAGGCTACATATATTCGACTTTATAAATGAGAAAGCTGGAATAGCTTTATCGAATCTAATGAATTTCGACTTAAAAACTGGAACCTTCGATAGAGATGAAAGTCATAAAGCCAATACACTACTATTCTCCCAATAGAAGTGAGTTTGTGGTAATGCTATGGACCTAGTCAGTCTACATATGTGAGGTTTTTGCTCACGCAATTACCGCTATTCTGACCTAACTTAACCTACCTGTTATGGTTGTTCGTTAAGCTTAACAAGTAGGAACTTTTTAATTAAATAAAAAAAAAATTATGCACGTACGATTATCTCAATTTCTTGCGAAAATTTTAAATAAAACTTTTAACTCAAACTTTGACTGCACGTTCGAAACCTTTTAATTTATGAGCACAAAAATATTCACAAAAGAAAAAAGTCAGGAAACACTGTTTATAAGTTTTTTGTTCGGTTGAAATTAAAGCAATACGAAAGAAATTCCCATTAAATATTCATGACACATTTGGGTAAAAAAAAAACTTGTGATTCTATGTAACAGCAAACGTTTTACTCCTGCAACATGTTGCCTACAGCAGCTGCTTTTTTTACTCCTCACTAACATAAATTAAAGAAATTAGTGATTAAAAGTTAATAAATTTACAAAATTCGATTTTTTAAGAAAGCTTGCCTAACAAGATTAGCCCTCTAAAATTTTCTGACACTTAAACTGATACTAACTGTAATAAGTAATACTTATTGAATTTAAGAAACAATTAAAATATACACAGAGTGAAAAAATAAGCACAACTTACGTTGCTAAATGAGTTCTTACCACGTTTTGGTGATTGCAGTATGAAAAAGGTAGTATTACAATAACATATCGTCATATTAATTTTTTTGGAATTTTCTTCAATTTGGAGTACATTTATTATCCCAATTTTTTTAACTGAGGTCAGAAAAAAATACTTTTCAAGAACAATCAGCTTCAGGGAAAGCGCGGACATCAAATGCAACATGCGCATGCTAGTAATCAGTGTGTTACAATGGAAAGTATTTTTATCGACCTCAAATTTAAAAGTTGGTAAGACGGATAAAATACTGAATAAAAGAAAATTTAACGAAATTTCCAAAAAAAAATATAAAAGGTTATGTTAATAGTACCTTTTTTATACTAAAATGACCGCCAAAGTCGATAATTAGGAAAACAAAATTAAAAAGTCAAATTTAGAAGTTCAGAACTTTGCGAAATCCTTTTGAACTCTATAAACCAAATACACTTTTCAAAAGCTCATACAATAAGTTAAAAGTTTCTTTTAGAAAAAGTTTTCTCTAAAACGCTAGGGTGACCCAGTAAAATTTATTTTCTAAAACAAGACAGAAGATCAGTTTTAACTCATTAGGAGAACATTTTATACACCCCTTCAAGTGCAATTTTTTGTTAGCATAGGTGTTCTCCATCACCTCTTAGATGATTTGTAACCTTATGCGATAAAAAAGTAATTTTTTTGAAATCGAACTTAAAATTTTGAAAAACTTCCACGGAATCGTATTTCATATGCTTTGACGGAAGCGTATTTGAAGCGTATTTCATGTGCTTCTCAACATGTGCATCTCCGGTGGGGGGACACTTTTCCCAAAATCGTTTTCCCAAAAACATTTTTCCCAATTTTTTTTCTTCCCAATACTTTTTTCCCCAAAATAAAGTTTTCCCACGCCTTTTTAACTTTTCTCGTTAATATATAAACAACTTATTGCATTGTCATTTGTTTTTCCATCACTATTTTAAAAGCGCCTCCAAATTTCAGTAAGAAATAAAAGATTATCAAATTTTTCGTCTACGTATCTCAACATGGCGGAATTAATAAATTGACGAAAGTCATTTCTACTCCATGTCGATGGATATCTATATTACAAACATTCGGGTACCATTGGATCGACAACAAATTGGAATTGCCGTAACAAAGCCGAATGCAGCGCTAGTGCAATAACTTCTGGCGGACCAGAAAATATCACACTGTTGAAAGGGCCTGATGTCTCGAAACACATTTCACATTGGGATAAAAATCTTTTGGGACAATATTTTGGGAAATCTTTTTAGTGGGAAAAAATATATTGGGAAGAAAACAAATTGGGAAAAATGTTTTTGGAAAATGAATTTCTTGGAAAAACGATTTTGGGAAAAGTGTACCCCAACCGCATCTCCGCTAGGACGTGCTGTGTTAAAAAAGGTAAGCAGTGAGAACAGCCCTAGAAGCAGCTTTTTGCTTCCCTAGAAGCGCAACTGAAGTCGTTTCAATGCGCTTCCGTTTCCCGTTGGGGACTAAGATTTATCAATTCCACATCCTTAAGCAAACAGAGTTCAGTTTTTTTCACTTCTGATAAAATAACAGTCAACACACATTACGACATAACTTATATCTCTTATACTTATGCTTATGTATTGAAAAAATTGTACAATAATGGTATAATTTAAATGAGATTCAAGAGCAATTAAATAAAACAACACCGAATATAAATTATGCAAGTGCAATAAGGCTACAATTGAAAGCAATTATACGTATACAAACATTTCGAGTAGACTTTGTATTTAGTAAGAAAAATAGAAATAAATCGTTAACACTCAGCTTGCTGACAAGTAGAAACAGCTGCAACATCAACTGCAGGAGCAGCAGTAAATGTTCGTTATAGGGGTGAATGATTTTGAAACAACATGCAATGGCAGATAACACGGCAACACTTGCCTTTATTTCTAAGGAGCGCATCATTTGCAAGCAATGCCATACTCCTCTACACACTATAACAAATCTTCTTCTACAATGTTCCACAAGGAATGCAACAAAGGCAGACTTTATATAAAGAATCATACTAATCCCCAGACAGAAGTAGAACAACTGAATGAATGAACGAATTAGTTTGAGATTATTTTATAGAAATTGCTAAAATATCTTTACTCAAACTATACATTTAAGTGTAGTTTATTAAGGCATAGCTCTATTGGGGTGGTCTTTTTTTAAACGATGTGATAACAATACTGTTGCTTAAATTGTTCATGTTATTAAATATTTTATCTCACAAACGAGAAGAGCTTGAAGATTGACAGTTGAAAATAATATAGCTTAAAATCTTACAAATAGTTTGGTATACTCAGATATGGTGTTCTCCGCTCGTGCCCCATATCTGAGTATGCCCAATTGTAAGCTATAGAAATTCGAATTTTCAATCCTCTAGCTCTTCTAACCTGTGAGATAAAATAACAAACTAGAAGAGCTAGAGAATTGAAAATAGGAATTTGTGTATTTTATAATCTTACGAAATCTATGAGCGGAGAAACGAAATTGCAAACTTTAAACTGAAATAACTCGGAAACTAGAAGAGTTAGAGGAGTCAAACTTGACAAGTTTTAAAATATTTTGTCCCACAAACTAGAAGAGCTGGAGGATTGAAAATTGGAGTTAATATACTTAGCTTACAATCTTACGAAAAATTTGGCATATACATATATAGGGTGTATCGCATAAGGCGTTTCCGTAGAAGTTTTTCAAAATTTTAAGTTACATTTCACAAAAATTACTTTTGTCTGTAACTTTTGGTAGATTTATTAACTTTTATAAGCAATAAAAAAAAATTGAATTTGAAAAGTTTTGTATGCTGCCAGAGATATGCTTCTATTGCGCTCTTTTTGGAAGCAGTTTCATTTCTTCCGGTTGGGTCTATGTAATGATGTCGGGCAAAGAACCATATCTTAAGTAGATGCAGATTTACGATCATTCCACAGCTCGCTTCAAATTAGTTATTTCTTCTACAAAGCTGGTTTCGAAGCCTATAAGATTTTTGGTTGTTTTTGATTTATTGTCCATTTATCTTTATTATTTCTATTTAAGCACAATTGCATTTGAGGTGATTTGAAAAATGATTTCATATTTACACTATGACATTACTTTAGCTTCACTTGCATAACTCTTTATTTTATGATCTGTTATTCAAAATTCACTTTTACGAGAGACTTTTTGAGTTCCCTCCGTATCTATATACAGCTTCGGCATTACATACCGTTTCGGATAGCATTTTGCTTTCGCATCTCCGATTTTGTGAAGCTTTTTTGTCTTACAGTACTAGTTGAGATTAGCATCTATGCATGATTTTTTAGTTTTTTTCATCAGAAATATATATTTTCAAAAAACTAAAAAAGCTGCAAGAACAACATTTAGCAGTTTTTTGAAATAACTCCGTTAATAGTCAACCATATAATGAAATTTTTTTTTTTAAGTTTTGTTTTTGAAAGAAATTTTTATGAAAAAAAACCAAAATTTTTTTAAAATAAATTTTTTTTATTAAATATTCAACTTTTTTATCAATTTTTATCAATAAATTTTTATCAATGATTATACTCTTCCATTTGTTTTGAAAAATTTATAAAAAAAAAAAACTTTAATGAATTTGACAAATCTTAAGACCATTTTAAGAATAGGCAAAGAATGGGATCAATTTTTTTTAAAAATTTTTTAATTACCAAAAAAGTGAGTGAACGAGCTCTAAAATATTCTTCGTTGCCGGAAGAGGGTAAAAATGTTCACCGACCCCCACTAACCTTACCTCTCCAATATTTTTCACAAACGTATGTACCCCTTTTTTCCAAACTTTAAGGGGCTCCCATACAAAATTTTGATAAAAATATCGAAAATTCCTCATTGCAGAGAGGGAGCAAAACTGTTCAACGGCCTCCATTAATTTTTCATCTTGAACATTTTTTCTGAACCTTTTATAAGCCCCTTAAGGGGACTCCCATACATAATTTTGATAAAAATTTCAAAAAAGTTCCTCATTACCGAGAGGAGGAAAAAATGTTCACTGACCCCCATTCATTTCTCCTCTCCAATATTTCTTTCAAACATACCACCACATTTTTTTACTCCTTACGGGGGCTCCCATAAAAAAATTTTTTGATAAAAAAAAAATCCTCATGGCCGGGGGGCAAAAAAATTTTCACCGACCCCCATTAATTTTTCTTCTTCAACATTTTTCTTGAACATACTATTCTATTTTTTCCACTCCTTAAGGGCCCTCCCATACAAAATTTAGATAGAAATAATGCTATCCGGAACGGTATGTAATGCCCCATATATTAATTTTTTCTGCCTATTTTATTTCAGAAATTTTATATTTTCCACATACATAAATATCATCAGCAATACCCTTATGCTGCAAATGAATGTTTCATTTGTGTCACTTTTGTATCGCACTTTTGCTTCAATGGGAAAGAGCCTTTTATTAAATAGTCAACTGCTGGTGTGAACGTCTTACATTTCGCAAGGGCAACATTGTCTGGCATTTCAAGGAAATTGAATTTTATACCATACGACAATAATGTAATGTGTTGGTGGGAAAAAAGAGCATATGAAAACTTTCCTTTATGTAACAACAGCTGCACGGACGAGCTTCTCGTCAAAACGCTCTATGAAAGAAATATTTCCAGACAATAAATGTAATTAACAACAAAGGATGTTCAAATTAGCTGTACTTGTCTGCCGATAAATTGAAGGATGCTGTAAAATTCAGTCTTTAAAGTAATGTTATTTTTTTTTTGTAAGTTCAATCTTTTTACTTAGATGAAATTTTACCAAACATAACTTCAATTCCTTTGAAAATATCTTTATTTTAATTCATTTTATTCAAATTTTCACACTGAATGCAATGCACACACTTAGAAGGGACGTTTTACTCTGTTGCCAAAACTTCTAAATTCATTGCCAGAACATTAAACACCATCCACTGCCAATAGCTATATCCTTCTCAATATCAGTCAAATTTCGCTTATTGCTGAGAAATTTTTAGACATTGCTATGTAAAGTTTTCACGTAGTATATGTGAACAGGTACGGCCTTAGGGTTTAAAAATTTTTAAAGTACATCCATAAACGAAGCACAAGCCACGCTCAAAACGCTGGTTGACCATTCTATTTTTATATTTTCCACTGTGTTCAAAGTAAAATTTAACTCAGTTTTTGCGTGAAATCTTTTCATAGTACTGTGTGGCTCTTTTTTTCACAGTTTTTAGCAAATTTTATACAGTTTTGGTTACTATTTTATATATCGTTTCGATTACGTACTTTTTATGATAATTTTCAGAGTATTCATAACAACTACAACGCACTGACATAAATATCAATATTTCCACAGCCCAAATACTAAACAAATACAATTTACATAAAATATCAAATAATTCCGGCAACTCCGTTTTTCTGCTGTTCAATAAATAAAATTATGAAATGTTAAATTGAATTTACACAGAGCCACAGAGCATTGCATTTTTTAGTGAATTTTTATTTAAAATTCGAAAATTGATTGAGTATTTATTTTCATACTCGTTTCATGATTTAGCTATTTGGTTTCCTAACATACCTGATGGCAAATATGAAAATAATTTTCCATAGGCTCCTACTACAAAATATGGAGGCTTTCTTTTTTCAGTCAACAATGAAAAGGAAAACATTCATTTCATTTTATTACATTTTGTATTATTTTTCCGCACTGTGGTAGTTACATACATACTAATAAGCTCCATAGCTATTGCCTGAATATTTTTTTTTAAGGACTGAGCTCCTTACTTCTGTTAAGTGTAAAGAAAATTTTATACGCGCAGTTTTATTCAATAAAAATAAAAAATTTCTTCTGAAATCAATGATTATCTAAAAAATAACAAAATGGCGGATCCAAAATGGTGGACTAAATATTGCTAAGCTGCATTTATTATCACCAAAAATGGTACATTTGAGTTTCAGATGTTGCTTTTAATGAATCTGAAATCTAGTTTATGAAATACAAAATGGCAGATCCACAATGACGAACCGTTTAGTGCAAAACTATATTCATCAATGAGAAGAGAGTTATTGGGGTTTTTGAGGTCGCCGATTGGAAATATGAAATTAATTTTTGTAACACAAAAAAAAATTCGGTCAAAATATGCTGAACAGCATCTTTATCTACGAAATTTTTGTTTCTGGGATCAATTATTACGAAAATGAAATAATTTACAATAATAATATCTAATATCTTTTTCACGGACACCTCGGGGCAGCTAATTTTTTTACAGGTTTGTAGAAAAATGTACCCTGAATAAGATGCATGTAGAAACTAGACGGATGGCCGTGGATGCTATAACATTTATCATATTAAAAACCACTTCAACAATTTTTTTTTTGTATAAGTTGTAACGAACTCCGGTTTCCCCGGTTTTATAGCTGGGATATACTCAGCCTTTCCAAGATTCAAGGTCCGTTTCAAGATAGAAGAGAGTTAGTTTGTTTTATTGATGGTTTCGACCAGGTTTCATAAATTTACAATTTAAGTTTTATTACAATATTAGTTTTCTTACTTTTAGCTTTATACAATTCAATTTTATTCTTAACAATGCATAAAATATACTTAGTAATAATTATTTAATAATTCAGTTGACTTTGTAAATTTGTAAATATAATAATAATCAAGGCTTGGTTCTTCTGGCAGTGTGATTCACGAAGTATCTGATTCTCAGGGGCGATCTGAGACAAGAGAGCGAGAGGTAGAAATTGGTTTTGATGTTAGCGGTTAAAGTATAGACGAGTGAAGTAAAACGTCCGAGTTGGGACACGAGCGAAATCAAGAGGAAGGAAAATTAGTTGATCTACGAAAATGTCTGAACAACTAACGAGAGTACAGCGTGTAGCTATCAAGAGCGATTAGTCGATCGACGAAAATGTCTGAACCCTAACAAAAATGCAAGGTTGGACGTGAAGTCACTGCCAGAGCTCTTGCTTCTGTGGCTGCACAAGCCAGAATGATCTTCCATGGCCAGCAACTGCTATTTATATCAAAAAAATGTATGGCATGTCTTTTCTATTGTTTTGTTGTTGCTTGTTGTGTTCCAAAATTCTGCACATGGTTAGCGGTAGCTGCTGCAGCATTGTTGTTGGTTGTTTACCAAATTCTTGTACACGTGGCTGCCATAGAGTTGTTGCTGGCTGTCTTCTGATTTTTTGCATGTGATGCTCACATAATCGCGTGAATGCTTTGCTGGTGGTTTCTATGAATACATTTTGTAAATGTAAATATGGAAAAAAAGTTTAGGATTAATATTTTTTTATGGAAAATATTGATCCTTACAAAGTTTTCACGAAACAGTTGCCTATTTATATAAACTGTGAATGAGATAAAACGCTTTGGATTTGAGAAACATGTTAAATAAACCTTCACTCAGAGACTCCATTTCGTTATATTGCAAAAATATGAACAGAAGTTATTTTTTCCACTTGTTTACTGAGACGTTTTATATTAAAAAAAAAAAAAAATAAAAAAATTCTTCGCAAGAATATGTGAACTTCAAACTCAAACGAGAAGAGTTTTTTAGGCACAAAGGTCTTACTGACCACTGAACCGAGCAAATTGGATAATATTCTACCATTACCAACAATTAAAAGTGCGAAAACAACAACTTTATTTTTCGAATTTTGACCAGCTTTTTTGATTTTCCGACCAGTGTGCGACATACAGCTTAATATATTTACAATTTGAGGAAAATTTCTTATGTAAAGTTTACATGAAATGATCAATGAGCTACAAGTAATAAAATTTACATTCAATTCTATTACCATGAGTATTTTGGTATAAGGTAAACTGTTCGAATAATCTACTGAAAGGATACTGCGACATTTGTTCACAGAACGAAAAAACTTGTTTGCTCTTTTTTAATATAAAGATTTCAGTCCTCAATGTTGAAGAAGTCTGCTTCAAATTAAAGCTTTAAAATAATTTAAGAAAACAGCGGCAAATGAGATGTTGAGTAAGCATCATTTGTTAGGTTTTTTTCATTTCAGAATATCCTCGAAAGGATTTCATTCAGGCTGTCAAACATTTAGCCATGATAATTTATGAAGCATAGACTTCAAGTTGTTTGTCAGAAATTCAAACCATCATGCCACTAAAAAACGACTTAACATGCTGATAAAAGATCATTAATAAAAAGATTTACATAAGCTCTTTGTTTTTAAGTTGGAAAATCTCTGCTGCCTACCTTTGACCCAAAAGTAGATGGATTTACATAAATGACTTTGATTTGTTTTGTTTTATACATAACAACGATGAAACGAACTCTCAATAATTAACTCGAGTAATCTCTTCCGTAAATATTTTGCGTTAGAGTCTGCTCTCATGACATAACACTCAGGTCTCTCTTATTGTTGTCTTTTAACACATTCTAAGCTTCTGAACTACTGTGCTCAAGGTCGCATCGATTAACTATGAAATTTTGTGTGAAAAAGGTTTAATTACAAGTTTTCTTTTGTTCATAATGAAAATTTTATTATGGTTCGTTTAACGAACTAAAAATAATTGAGAGAATAATGAAAAAATTAAATGCTCTAAAAAAACAACACGAAAAAACTTTTAATTTACTTCCGTTTCCGGTGACTTTCAGTTTTGCCGCTAGGAGTAGCGTAACAGTTTTTTCATGCTTGAGGCGTCAAGCTGAGGTTTTTTCGTCTTTGTGTATGTTTTATTAAAGCGCAGTTGCTTTACATCAAAACAAGTGAAGCAAAAAAATTACAAGGTGTGAGTGTGCAGTATTTAGCCACAGTGTAAATATTACCGTTACGTGGTTTGAGGAATTTATTTATTTATTTCTAAAATTATTGTTTGTATTTCGCTCAAGTGAGTTTTGTCTTTTTGTATGCTTGTAAATACCCAGTAGGAAATTTTTAACTTTAGTGTAAAATACATAATTTGGATCCGTGAGAGTTTTTTGAGGAGACATTTTATAATTTTTCAAAAATTGGACAAAAAAAAAATTTTAAATTTCCAAAAATTCTGTAAAAGTTCAGACGTAGTTTTTGGACAATTTTAGACATTTGATGCCGTATACACTTTTTTCGTAAGATGCCTGGCTTTCGAGTAAAAAATATTTTTCTGACTGCGCAAAAAAATTGATTTTCGGATCCGAATATTAGCTACACTACAAAAAACTATGCAATAAGTAGGGGTGTTACCTTTGGCCTGGCCAAACAATTAAATACCCTCACTGCAGTATTTTGAAAATTTTGCTTGTATGGGAGGTGCCACGTACTCTTGTCTGAATTCACATAGCTTATTCTCAGATCTTGCGCTTACTGTTTTCTCAGTGTCTGAGTGAAATTTAGTTGGACTACCTTAAAAACTGTTTTCAGTATAGCATTTTGAAACATTTACTTATATGAGAGGTGCCACGCCCAGTTGTCCGACTTCATCTACTTTTTGCTCAGAGCTTGCGTTTACCGTATTTAGAATTAATGTAAATTACTTATTTGCACCAATTGACAAAACAAAAGAGAGGGAATAAGTTTGTTGGGGAAAAATGTTGTATGTATTGTATGTATTCTCCTTTAACTCCTAGGAGGAGCATAGGGCCAATATGAAATCTCTCCATTTGTTACATTCCCTTGCGATGACTTTGATCTCTTGCCACGATTTTCCTGATTCTTGAATTTCCTTTTCCAATGACCTTTTCCAGTTGGTTTTGGGTCTACAATGTTGAGGGGGGCGAAATGGTGGCAAGTTTTAAGTTATTCTCCACCAGGTGCACTCTGGAAGCCCTGGAAGCGGGGAAAAAATTTCATAAAAGTATTTTTTTTTTTTTTGCAGGGTGCCCTCTTAGGAGAGGAAATAGAGGGTAGATATTATTATTATTATTATTTTCTTTATTTTCGGTTATATCAATATTCACAAATTATTTCATATAAAGATTTACAAGCATGGCATGATGTCTGCCGGCTGCCAGATTAAATTACAAAAATTAATTTTAGTGTTCAGGAAAAATAATAAGGATGAAAAATAACTGGTGTTGATCTCACCTTTTATTCCCCTAAGACAACACCTGGACAGCTATGGAGCTATTTGTCGATCATCCTCATATTTTCTTGAACTTTGACCTCAATAAGTCGCCACTTAACATCATCCAATCTACCTCATTTTTTGGCTCACACATTATATGATCAAACCTCATAAAATAATGGGTTGTATGGTATCGCAATCGAAAAATCGTGTACTTTTTCATGAATAGTATGAATATTCAATATATAAACTGAATTGTGGAAAACCGCCATTGTTAGACTTTTCGAACATTCCCCCCTGGCAAAACGAAAACAGATAAAAAATTTTGGACAACGGATTCGAGCTTTATGGGTCATAATTGCTTTAGAATCATTATTTTGAATTCTAGAATCGAACTTTTATTTGGCGCAGCAGAAAATGGGTTTAAAACTACGATGCAAGGGTGGGGAGGTTCACTTGACAAAGAGTGTCCCACTAATAAGAAACTCACACTTTTCAATACTTAATCATAAAAGCCAATTTCGTTTGTTAGTGGAGCCTTAGAATTGGCTTGGTGTTTATGCACAGAACAGTTCTATTTATTTTCCGAAAGTAAACTTTAGTTTCGATACTATGTAATATAATTTCGTTCCTTGTATGTGGTCTGAAATAGCTTCTCTTCAAAGATACATAACTCGAAAAGTAAGAATCCTATTGGAAAAAATCGTAAGAAATCCATCACCAATGGTCATAGGATTTGCGTCTATACAGCACTTTCACGCCTAAATCTAACGAGAAGGAATGCTCATAAATACGAAAATTTATGGTTTTATCACAGACTCCATCGCCAGATCCCTACTAAAATGCGGTTGCTATTTTGACAATGAATACAAATGAGCAAAAGTGGTCAAGAAATTTAGATATTTGGTATTTTGTATTGGAGGACAATGGCGGAAACAATTTTGTGAATTCGCAACAATTTAGTGGAGGTTAAAAATGTTGTTATGTACTGCTGTTTTGACATTGAACTTATAAAAAGCTGTCATCTAAAGGATTTCATGAATATATTAGCATTATTTTTTTTTTAACTGTTTTGTAAATATATTTGTTAATTTGTGTACTTGACATAATAGAAAATTATAAAAAGAAAGACATAAACATTTGGCTGTACGTATGCAATGAAATTTGGTAATAAATAGAAAATGAATTGTTGTTACTTCAGATCGTATACATTTTTTCATCCTTAATTTCTCTTTTAAATTTTATTCTTCAATTACACCCTCTATCGCCCTAACAAAGTTCACCATGTAGTAAGTAGTATTATAGAAAACAAGAGGTTTTGAAAAGCTGAATTTTTTTTTTCCGAACTTAAAAGCATTAAGGTATATTAGTTTATTTGTCACTTCGCAAAAAGGAATATTATACTATTTTAACACATTGAAATTTTAGTTTCATTCAGCTGTCTTGGCCAATCGACTGAAATTTCAAATTTTACTCTACTACGGTTGCTATCACTTAATTACTTACTTCAAACGATTTTTCCTTATATTTTTGCTGAGATTTCCAACCACCCAAAAACATTTGTAGTTTTATTGAACACCACACTTTGGTTTTAGTAGAATATGAAAACTTTATTTGGTTTTTAATTATTAGCATTGAGCTTCTTTGGCTTATTCTCTCTAATGAAATCGGAAAACCAAAACTAAAGTTCTCCTTCATTGGGACTTAATGCTCTTTATTAGTCTTGGTCTTGGTCTTGGTCTTGGTCTTAGTCTTGGTCTTGGTCTTGGTCTTGGTCTTGGTCTTGGTCTTGGCCTTGGTCTTGGTCTTGGTCTTGGTCTTGGTCTTGGTCTTGGTCTTGGTCTTGGTCTTGGTCTTGGTCTTGGTCTTGGTCTTGGTCTTGGTCTTGGTCTTGGTCTTGGTCTTGGTCTTGGTCTTGGTCTTGGTCTTGGTCTTGGTCTTGGTCTTGGTCTTGGTCTTGGTCTTGGTCTTGGTCTTGGTCTTGGTCTTGGTCTTGGTCTTGGTCTTGGTCTTGGTCTTGGTCTTGGTCTTGGTCTTGGTCTTGGTCTTGGTCTTGGTCTTGGTCTTGGTCTTGGTCTTGGTCTTGGTCTTGGTCTTGGTCTTGGTCTTGGTCTTGGTCTTGGTCTTGGTCTTGGTCTTGGTCTTGGTCTTGGTCTTGGTCTTGGTCTTGGTCTTGGTCTTGGTCTTGGTCTTGGTCTTGGTCTTGGTCTTGGTCTTGGTCTTGGTCTTGGTCTTGGTCTTGGTCTTGGTCTTGGTCTTGGTCTTGGTCTTGGTCTTGGTCTTGGTCTTGGTCTTGGTCTTGGTCTTGGTCTTGGTCTTGGTCTTGGTCTTGGTCTTGGTCTTGGTCTTGGTCTTGGTCTTGGTCTTGGTCTTGGTCTTGGTCTTGGTCTTGGTCTTGGTCTTGGTCTTGGTCTTGGTCTTGGTCTTGGTCTTGGTCTTGGTCTTGGTCTTGGTCTTGGTCTTGGTCTTGGTCTTGGTCTTGGTCTTGGTCTTGGTCTTGGTCTTGGTCTTGGTCTTGGTCTTGGTCTTGGTCTTGGTCTTGGTCTTGGTCTTGGTCTTGGTCTTGGTCTTGGTCTTGGTCTTGGTCTTGGTCTTGGTCTTGGTCTTGGTCTTGGTCTTGGTCTTGGTCTTGGTCTTGGTCTTGGTCTTGGTCTTGGTCTTGGTCTTGGTCTTGGTCTTGGTCTTGGTCTTGGTCTTGGTCTTGGTCTTGGTCTTGGTCTTGGTCTTGGTCTTGGTCTTGGTCTTGGTCTTGGTCTTGGTCTTGGTCTTGGTCTTGGTCTTGACATTGAGTCTTGGTCTCATTCTTGGTTTTGAGAAAATTTCTGAAGATTTTTGAGTATTTAAATTCCAAAACAGTTGTTCTTTTAAGATGCCAAATTTCGAATTGAGAGATGATTTTATGCTTGAAAGGTGGTAAAACACCAATCGACTATAAATTACCAAGACTGACTTGGTCTTGATGATTATCTTGATGATTATCGTGACCAAGACCATAACAGTCTTGACCTTAAAATTATATCAGACCGGTACTAATCATCACTTTTCTAGTCTGAATACACGGCGTGCTTGAATCAAGTTTAAATAAAAGTTTCTTGCATATGGGTTTTTTGACTGAATTATGTTACGTAATAACTTCACGAATCAAATGATCCCAAAATTAAAAAAATACAATAGGAATTCGTGCTAACTATTCCCCAAATAATGCTTGCACTACAGCAATACATAAAATTTTGCTCGTACGAGATGTACCACGCCCCATTATCTGAATTAATCTAGATCTCGTCCAAAGCTTCGCTCTTTTTCGATACCACGAGCTATATTTGCTTAGATTTCTAGTAAAATATGTTTCCACGGAGAGACAGACAGATATGGCTACATCAACTTAAGGCGTGACGATAAACAAGAATATAAATACATGTATGTACTTTTCCATACTTAACATTTCTCCTTCTCTGCATTACAAGTGGAAGGTGTGTCTATTTTTTGCACTAATTCTGAAATAAATCCTGGCCTGTACAAGACGGCAGGGTCTGATTCTAATAAAAATGATTATGATCGCTGAGCTCAATACACGCAAAAAAATGATCCGTAAAAATTGATTTTCAAATAGCACAAAGTGATAATGATCTCATCAAAAATTACGGTTTATTCCAGTAATTCAATTACTTTACTAAATTCTCATGAAAAAGTAATGGTACGAAAGTAAAATATACGGTTTAAACTTCAAAAAGTACAGAGACAAACAGTAAAAAATATTGAATAGAGAAGTAAAATGTTGTCGCATGAAAAATTACCAGTGAGTTCTGCAATATTTGCCTAGAATACATTTTAATTATTATTGATTGAGATTGTAAAATATTTTATTGAAAAATAATTGAAATTAGACAATAAGCGATAGAAATGAAAGTGCGTTAGAGCGTTGCTTGCAAACACAAAGGTCGTGAGTTCAATACAAGCGCCGCATGAAATTTTTTTTATTTAAAATGGTTTATGTTGACTATATGAAAATTATACTAATTTTATGAACTTTAGTCAATGTTTTTGCATTGAATGATGACAAAGGAGTATAGAGAATGAAACCACGCTACATGCATGTAGGCACTTAAGCTACCAATTTTTCCGAGGGCACACAGCGCAGTCCGTTGATAAATGCGCTATGTAGAGAGATTGATTTCGAAAGGTTCATAGATCGATCCCGGCCTCAGACAAAAAGTTCAAAAATTTTTCAATTGTTATTTCATTTAATTTAAAATAAATTAAATAAAACATAAATTGGTCTGATGATGGTTACGTGGCGGTAACCGAAACATATGTCACCATAGCCATGTTCAGTAGTTTTTTCTCTTCTCCTAATTGTCATAATATTCTAAGTTGGAAAACGCATGGAATTTTCGATTCTTGCAAAAACATTGACTAAAGTTCATAAAATTAGTATAATTTTTTTTATTTTTAATAAATTTTACTGAACTTAGCCGTAAAAATTACGGTTTATCTTTACGGGCGCACAGTTACTAAAAAAATCAGTAGAAATTAATAGGATCTTCAATTAATTTTTACGATTTAGTTTTTTCCGTGCATACAACGAAAGATCCTCAATTAATCGTTGACAGAATTTTTGACCAACACAGTGCTGTTATTAGTAAATTTATTATAAAATGCACAATACATTTTTCTCAACCTTAACATCTCTTTAACTTCTGTTTATCTAAATGTAGGAAGTAAGAACTTACTTTCTACTTAATGTTTGTACTTGTACAGGATTTTAAAAAATATTCCAAAAATTTTCATACACAAAGTGTCGTAATCTTTCATCATCTAAAAAAGAATAAGAAAAAAATTTGCATTGTTGTTAGGTAGGACAAAATTGGCTTGGCCATTTTATTAAATTATCTTCAAGGTATCCCAATGTGGGACAGCATTTTGACGGCTTCATTGTTTGTCAGAAATTTCTAAAGGTAAATATTGGCTGCGAACAAAAGCCTCAATGTACACAGAAAATAATGGTAGTAATACCAAGAAAAATGAAAAGAAAATCCCATTATACATTGAATGTTATCTTCGTAAAGACCATGCCCTCGAAAAATGTATTTGATGCTTATCGAAATGGTATTTTTTATTTTACATAAACTTAAATTATTCCAGTGATTATGTTCTTTCTCACATTTCAAAAAAAGCAGTCTACTGCTGGTTTTTTCGTGAGGTTTGTTAAGTTGAACAAAAATGTACAGCAACTTGGAAATGGGATTAACTTGATATTTTTTAGTGACTTTTACTTAAATTTTAAATGTTTTAAACTCAAAATAAGCTACACTTTAAGAGAAGAGCAGTCTGATGTCACAAAAATATATAATGGCACATAAAATTCATAAAAGAATGACATTTAAAAGAAGCTGAATTTAATATTAAGCAATTTGTGTTTCGAAATCGATTGAATCAGCATTTATGTCATTGTAAACTTCCCTTCGAAAATAATTTTAATGATAAAATTCATATTTAAATACGGAGTCATTTCAATTTGCGTGAAAAATGCAATTTCTGCAGCCTGCAGGAATTTTCAACATAAAAAAAATCTGAAAATGTGATATGAAATTACAGACATAATGTGTCTACACATTATATTTACACACTCGTATCATGCAAAAGCAAACATAACCAGCATTTTTAACATTTTCTGAACAATACTCGCATTACTTGCAGCACAAATTGCACAAAAGCTTTGTCGGAAGTAAATTGAGTTGTTTTGACTCCATAATCAAAACAGGCAAAGGCGGTTGTGCTTTTTTTAATTTAAAGCTACATGAGGTTTAAATTTCTGCAAAAAATTCTTTATAAAAATCAATTTTTTTTTGAACCATTTGAAAAATAGGATAAAATATTATGAAGCAAAAAGTTTAAGAGAGATATCCTTGGGTTCTTTGAAAGAAATTTTTTTTTTTATTAAATATCGAAACTCATTTTTACTTATTTTGATTGCTTGTGTCATGTTTACTTAGTGAAAGGTTTAAGTTAATTTACCATACATGCTAATGGCGTTTCGCCATGCTTCAGTTCATTGCAATATCATTAAATTCATATTATATTTTCACACTTAAGTTGCTCATTTAAAATAATGTTACAGACACAAAAGTTTTTTTGTTACACATTCTAGTATGGTTATGGTTATGGTTATGGTTATGGTTATGGTTATGGTTATGGTTATGGTTATGGTTATGGTTATGGTTATGGTTATGGTTATGGTTATGGTTATGGTTATGGTTATGGTTATGGTTATGGTTATGGTTATGGTTATGGTTATGGTTATGGTTATGGTTATGGTTATGGTTATGGTTATGGTTATGGTTATGGTTATGGTTATGGTTATGGTTATGGTTATGGTTATGGTTATGGTTATGGTTATGGTTATGGTTATGGTTATGGTTATGGTTATGGTTATGGTTATGGTTATGGTTATGGTTATGGTTATGGTTATGGTTATGGTTATGGTTATGGTTATGGTTATGGTTATGGTTATGGTTATGGTTATGGTTATGGTTATGGTTATGGTTATGGTTATGGTTATGGTTATGGTTATGGTTATGGTTATGGTTATGGTTATGGTTATGGTTATGGTTATGGTTATGGTTATGGTTATGGTTATGGTTATGGTTATGGTTATGGTTATGGTTATGGTTATGGTTATGGTTATGGTTATGGTTATGGTTATGGTTATGGTTATGGTTATGGTTATGGTTATGGTTATGGTTATGGTTATGGTTATGGTTATGGTTATGGTTATGGTTATGGTTATGGTTATGGTTATGGTTATGGTTATGGTTATGGTTATGGTTATGGTTATGGTTATGGTTATGGTTATGGTTATGGTTATGGTTATGGTTATGGTTATGGTTATGGTTATGGTTATGGTTATGGTTATGGTTATGGTTATGGTTATGGTTATGGTTATGGTTATGGTTATGGTTATGGTTATGGTTATGGTTATGGTTATGGTTATGGTTATGGTTATGGTTATGGTTATGGTTATGGTTATGGTTATGGTTATGGTTATGGTTATGGTTATGGTTATGGTTATGGTTATGGTTATGGTTATGGTTATGGTTATGGTTATGGTTATGGTTATGGTTATGGTTATGGTTATGGTTATGGTTATGGTTATGGTTATGGTTATGGTTATGGTTATGGTTATGGTTATGGTTATGGTTATGGTTATGGTTATGGTTATGGTTATGGTTATGGTTATGGTTATGGTTATGGTTATGGTTATGGTTATGGTTATGGTTATGGTTATGGTTATGGTTATGGTTATGGTTATGGTTATGGTTATGGTTATGGTTATGGTTATGGTTATGGTTATGGTTATGGTTATGGTTATGGTTATGGTTATGGTTATGGTTATGGTTATGGTTATGGTTATGGTTATGGTTATGGTTATGGTTATGGTTATGGTTATGGTTATGGTTATGGTTATGGTTATGGTTATGGTTATGGTTATGGTTATGGTTATGGTTATGGTTATGGTTATGGTTATGGTTATGGTTATGGTTATGGTTATGGTTATGGTTATGGTTATGGTTATGGTTATGGTTATGGTTATGGTTATGGTTATGGTTATGGTTATGGTTATGGTTATGGTTATGGTTATGGTTATGGTTATGGTTATGGTTATGGTTATGGTTATGGTTATGGTTATGGTTATGGTTATGGTTATGGTTATGGTTATGGTTATGGTTATGGTTATGGTTATGGTTATGGTTATGGTTATGGTTATGGTTATGGTTATGGTTATGGTTATGGTTATGGTTATGGTTATGGTTATGGTTATGGTTATGGTTATGGTTATGGTTATGGTTATGGTTATGGTTATGGTTATGGTTATGGTTATGGTTATGGTTATGGTTATGGTTATGGTTATGGTTATGGTTATGGTTATGGTTATGGTTATGGTTATGGTTATGGTTATGGTTATGGTTATGGTTATGGTTATGGTTATGGTTATGGTTATGGTTATGGTTATGGTTATGGTTATGGTTATGGTTATGGTTATGGTTATGGTTATGGTTATGGTTATGGTTATGGTTATGGTTATGGTTATGGTTATGGTTATGGTTATGGTTATGGTTATGGTTATGGTTATGGTTATGGTTATGGTTATGGTTATGGTTATGGTTATGGTTATGGTTATGGTTATGGTTATGGTTATGGTTATGGTTATGGTTATGGTTATGGTTATGGTTATGGTTATGGTTATGGTTATGGTTATGGTTATGGTTATGGTTATGGTTATGGTTATGGTTATGGTTATGGTTATGGTTATGGTTATGGTTATGGTTATGGTTATGGTTATGGTTATGGTTATGGTTATGGTTATGGTTATGGTTATGGTTATGGTTATGGTTATGGTTATGGTTATGGTTATGGTTATGGTTATGGTTATGGTTATGGTTATGGTTATGGTTATGGTTATGGTTATGGTTATGGTTATGGTTATGGTTATGGTTATGGTTATGGTTATGGTTATGGTTATGGTTATGGTTATGGTTATGGTTATGGTTATGGTTATGGTTATGGTTATGGTTATGGTTATGGTTATGGTTATGACTATCGCCACAATACGAATATGTACAGCTACTAAGCTAAAACACAAAAAAATACATGCCTTAGAAATACGGCCATAAATGTTAATTGTATAAATTTTTCAACTAAAATTTTTATGAATAGCCACAATTCCCACTTAAATTCGCATCCATACATGGTTATGTGATTTTGCTGAACGTTGCAATATATGCTCAATGACTGCAGCGAATCACGGCAAAACTGTTTGTAGACATCCTTCCAGTGCACCAGATTTGGTGCAACAATAGTCGAACAAGAGAAATGAACCAAAACTACGTCATGTCATTTACACCAAATTTCGCCATGGAAAACTGTTTAAACAAGTATGTGACACTTGTGGGAAATCCGTCAGACTACAAAAATTACACACTCATTGTTCAAAATGTTCGTTACATACATCCCATTTACCACTACACTTTAATCCCGCGAAGTGGCAGAAGTGGGTGGCTTTAAGGATTGTTATTTTTTAATTTTTGGAATTCAGTAACTTTAAGCAACTGGTTTTATTTAGTGGATCCATTCCTTTGGATTCAATTAAAATGGATTGATTTGGATGGAAGGCCATTGGACAGAATTTGACTGATTTGAATAGGATTGAATTAAATTCGATAGTAGTGGATTGGATTGCAATTTAATCTAATCAAATTTTGCTCAATTCAGTCAGATTCTAACTTATCCTAATAGGATAACATTTTCGTCTTTTCCTTGAACATTCCTATTTATTGAAAATAATATAAATTCGATATAAAAAGTATGAAATGAAGTAGAAAATGTGCTGCATTTTTTTTTTTTTTTTTTTTTTTCAAGCCGAGGCATCAAACATGCTTTTCTTAACTAAGTTATTCAATTATGAGTTAACAATTTCAAAGTGATTAATTTGAATTCAACATAAAAGAAAATACGTTTAAAGTAGACTAATTCTCTCAAGCATGTTATGAGTTCAAGTTTTTGTATATATAGGGCACAAAATAAACATAACTGAAACGAATCAATTTAATAAGAATTTTCTTTATTAAATAGGTCAATGAAAAAATAAAATTTAAATTGAACAAACCTTCGAAAGAACTCTTAAAAAGTTGAACCTTTATTTATTTAGTCTGGCAAAAGGATTTCCCAGCATAACTTAAAGCGAGAAATCATTTTCCAAAGAAAAAATAATTTTGTATACCATCATTAAAAAGTATTAGCTTGTCACAAAGGTTTAACAAGGAAACTTCTGAAAATATTTTTTTGAACTTATATTTTTTATCGTAAATTTTAATATACTTATGCTATGATTTTAGATTTTTTTCTTTCTTTTTTTCTGTACATTAAATATGGAAAAGTTTATTTCATTCTTTATTTGTAAAATTATCTCTGAGTTCTTAAACGAAAGGACTACCTTAATAAATATTATTCAGTTACACTTACATACATAAAAATACATACGTTAATATATTTTTTTTTATTTTTTTATTTTTTAAACACAAGTACTTTAAATGTTTATGGAGTCAATGAATTTATTACATACCATGCTTGAAGTGTTTCATTTTATGACACAAAAGTTTGGGAGGAATGTATGGGTCAAATTAGGCTAAGGGATTATTTACTTCCAGTAAGGACGAAAATAGTTTGAAGCACAAACATTTTCATAGTTCCTATTTTTTATGTCGCGCAAAAAACAAATCCTCATACCCTTAAAACAAATATTTATTAACCATAGTTGGCGAATCACAAAAGAAATAAAAAGGGATAATTTAATGCAGTTTTTATCAGACAAAACACAAACAAAACAAGTTTCTTCTGTACATAACATACAAACGCCTTGTTTATTTTCTACTCTAAAGGGTTCCTCACTTTAATGGTATACGCCGGAAGCAACAGTTGTGATGAATGCTCTTTAATGGTTCAAATATGTTGGGAATAACACTGTCACGTTTTGCAGACAGTTAGTGTTGTGGTAGATTCGTGGTAGACATTTCCACATGTTCTGATGTAATAAACTTTAACAAATAATCAGTAGTCACCCACAGCTACGACATGCGAGCATTACGGAAACAGATAAATGATAGCATATAAAGTCTTCAAGTAGCCTAACATTTTGCTGTCCATAAAATTCCTGAAAAACATTTTGCGCAAATTTATTTTTTTACTCTGCTTCGCTAGTTAGCAATATTTCATTTTAAGTTTGTTGTAATTCACTGATTCAGATGAGTTGCGCTTGAAAACTTCAAGCAAACCTTAACACTTTTGGTAGGGAGTTTCTCGTTTTACTAGAAAGCGCTGACAATTTCAGTCAAACAGTATAATCTGCTGGGTAGAACTAAAAGTTTCGATACAAGCAGCAGTTACTTTAAAATAGATATATAATATATCTTGGTCCTGGAAACACCTTATCTTAATTAAATCATACGAAATGCAAAGTTTTTTATGCAATCTTACACTTTTTTTGGAAGAGGAGGAGATTGTGTAGAGCGGAATGAAAGAGGAAACAAAACACCTTATGGCAAAAAAAAAATATGGTAGTTTTTTATAGAAATTTCGATACTCCGCAAAAATTATATTTATAGAAATAACTTGAGGCGTTGCGTGCATTAACGCTCTAAGTCGACTTAGGGCGTTTTTGCGCCCATCGCTTTTTTGAAAAGTTTGGGTCCTCAAATATATGTGTACTTAATTTCAACTTCCATTTACGATCACAGAATGTGGTAGAGCAATATATATAATATACTTATATATTATATATACTGTTTAAATAGTTGCGTGCAAGAAGGGCGTAGTGCGACTTGGGGCGTTTTTGCATAAATCAGTTCGCGGTAGGAAAAAAAGGTTTTTACTCAAAACCAAGGTGCCGAGCGAAAAAATTATAAAGGCAAAAAATGCTTAGAATTGCCCAAAGAGTACGTGTGATTTTATTTTGATTTTTTTTTTTTTTTTTTAGCCAAATTTTGAAAAATTATAAAATGTTCGAAAAAATTTTGCAAAAAATTCACACATATTTTTGGACGATTCCAAGCATTTTCTGCGTAATATACTTTTTTGTCGTAAGGTTCCTTGCTTTTGAATTAAATCCATTTTTCCGGCTGGGTAAAAAAATTGCTATGTTTGAGTGACCATATTTCGATAAATTTGTAGCCTAAGAAATTTTTCAATAAAGCATTTTAAAGGAAACTTTATCTCCTTATTTTTTATTAGATTTTGTCTTTTCCTATCTTTGATCTAAAATAAGTTATAGTCAAAAGAGTAAAAAAAGACAAGAATTCGAAAATTTTTTTTGATTTCAATATTCTATAAATTCATTAAAATCCATAGCGCCGCTTTTGTGTAATATTGAATCAAAATATTCAAGGCTTTAAAAGTGGGTGTGACACTCTTGCCATCCCATCCACATTTCGCTATTTATAATCAGCATTTGTCTACCAAACTGAGCCACCATTTGCGAAATATGGCCCAATAAATTCTAATTTTAAAGAATTTGCTACGCCTTTCTATGAGTATCTACAGGGTTAGAATTTATCCCAGTCTTAATATTATACTAATATAAAACATTGTAACAAATTTCGTTAAAATCTCTATAGCCGTTTACAAAAAAATATTTACCAGGTGCAAAACTTAGATGCAATGTATGCATGCATTTTATAAAATTGAAATTTTAAAGAAATAAACAAATATGCACATTTATAAATAATTGGGGTGAAAGTATATTTCATTCCCCTCATTTTAAAAAAAAAATCATTAAAATCAGAACAGTTTTGCCGATTTCCCAAGCAAAATGCTAACGTTATCAGGTGCAAAACTTAGATGCAAATGTATGCGTGCATTTTATAATACTAAAATTTTAAAGAAATAAACAAAAACGCACATTTATAAATAATTGAAGAGAAAGTATATTTCATTCCCCTCATTTAAAAAAAAAAAATCATCAAAATCGGAACAGTTTTGCTGGTTTCCCAAGCAAAATGCTAACGTTACTACAGTGATATTCAAATGGATTTATGCAAAAACGCCCTACAATTTAAGTTTTTCCTTCTTCGATAATTCTGTCAATATGCGTTAGTATTATGTGTTAGAGGTAATTATTTACTCATTTTATTAGGTTTAATTGAATAAATTTGTTTTTCAAGGTTTAAATTATGGTTTGTTCTTTTTATCAGCATTTAAAAACTTTAAATTGAATTATCTCGAAGTGCCATTTTTCGACTTGGGGCGTTATTGCACGCAACGCCTCAATTGCGTGGCGGAATGGATGATTTGATGAAAAATGCCCTATTTTTATTATTTATATCTGACAATGACTGCAAATGAAAAAACAAAAAACTTTTAAATATCCGTATTACATGGTTTGAATGTTTTATGCTGCCATCAGAGCGCACAACATGGTAACGTCTTCAATAATGATTGCTATGTGTCATGTGTCCCTGTTATTGCCTTATAACAGTAAGTGTATTTTAAAGGAGACATTTTTTTGCTTTGTAAATGTATGACATTATGTGCTCACATTTATTTCCAAAAAATAAAAAACAAAAACACAGAAGAAAAACTGTCATCTTTTGTATGACAAATTATGGTTTTCATTGTGTCAATTTACACATTTTTATATATGGAGAAATGTTAAGAGTTACAAAAGTTATTAAAGTTGTAATTAGCAGATATTTTTGTATACAGTTCTCTATAGGACCACAAACTATTCCAAAACTAGTTGGCAAACTACTCCATGGAAGAAACCAAACAGTCCAAATTCTGGTACCATCACATATAAAGTTCTATTAACGTTTTATATTATCCTTATCCACTACAGTTGGACCAGAAAAAGGTCAATTATCTCCTTATGCAATACATTCGGGCCAGAAAAAGCACAATTTTTTTTATTTTATCTATAAATTTCAAAAAATTTATTTTAAACTCAAATTTTACACAAAAATGTCATAAGGTTTCATAGTCGAATATGCTAAAGAGTTTGTTATATATTTCTGAGCAATTTGTTCCGTGTTCAAATTTCAGTGTGGATAAAAATTTTTTTATTAATTTTTCACTATATCCGAAGACTCTTCAGACAAATTGTGTACAAGTTTATAGAAATTAAAAAATTTAAAATCACCGAGTGAATGATTTGAACCCGGGCCTCTCCACGCAGCGCAAGTCCTTAGACTATCATATGCTCTTCCTCACAGTAGACTAACTGCCAAACAGTACAGAGCTATTGATCGGAAACTGAGGAGTCTCTGACAAAAACTTTAGAGGTCGATAAAAACTGTTATGAAGCTAATTTTGCAAAACCCATCTGGGATTTTACTCAGCTATGGTAGGGCTGTCGTTCGAGTATAGCCAAGTCTTGTGCCTATCACATTTTTTTTAAATTGTTGCATGGTGTAATTAGTAAGGGCACTATATTTGGCCTGTTCAATAATTAACAAGCCTGCATTATAAACACATAAAGAATTAGAATAAGAATTTTTGCCTTCCAATACGTGTTGGTTTGTCATCATAAAACGAAAAAAAAAGATCGAAATCTTGATGAAATTTTGAATACTAAAATTCAAGCGATAAAAAATTCCCAACAGACACACCATAAAATATGTCCCTAAGACAGCAAAAAAACTACTAGAAATAACATTATAATATTAGCAAGCTCTAGAAAGAAGCTGTATAGATTCAGTTAAAGCGGTGTGACATCTTAGATATGCAAACAATTACTTAAATCAAATTTCTGAAAGATTCTTCTTACGTTATGCAACTAAGTCAAGCGCATGCTGGTAATAAAATACAGAACGAAATACATTTCATGAAGCGAAACTAAACACTGTTGAATATGGTTTTTATCTGGCTAATTGCAATTAACCCTAGTTTCCGGTTACCTACCCTTCGGAATTTCTAAGCCAAAGCTTATCGCTAAATTTTTCCCTTAACTGATTTCGATTTCACGTTTAAGAAAACATTAATATCAGCTATAAATAAATAATTTCTAAAATTGGCAGTTAGTAATAGAACTATCGTAAGGTGATCAACATGTTTGTATTAATAGCAACCGCTTTTATAGTACTGCACATCACTTTAGCAAAGGATATAGTTAATTCTACAAACGCCAAGGTATGAAAATCAGTACCTAATGCTTCATAAAAATTCTTTCAATTAGAAAAAAATAAAGTTTTAAAAATTTCTCTTTTTCAGAAATCATTTCGATATGACAATGATATCTTAAAAGAATTACTGGAACGTCTAGATCAAATGGAAAAGAATGTTAATATGCGTTTAGATAGATTAGAAGCTAATTTTCATGATATTGAGACTAACAATAAGAAAACTATGGAAACAATGTAAGATAAAAAACCAAGAAAATTATGGAAAAATAAGTTTTTCCTAAAATATTCTGTAAAATATTTTTGTGGAACACATTAAACCATTTTAACCCAGTTTTTTTGGAAAAAGGTCAAAAAGACAGGATATAATAGGTTAAGATATTTTAGAAAATTGTTTGTTGCATGATTTTATGATGACCTTGCAAGAAAAAATTTTATGAACACACTGAAAAACCGTAAAATTACTAAGATTTTTAATTTTCTAAAAAAATTAACTTTCAAGCCTCTCTGGGCGTTTATAAGGGGATGCTAGGGGGTGACTTTGTGGCTGAAATAATTTTTTTATAACTCTCTTTGATTTCAGCGCACCCAAAAACCTAACAAATACACACATTTTTGAATGTTTATACCAAGGGGAATTGTGACCCACAAGGGGGAAAGTAGGGGGCATTAGCGCGAAAGAAAATGGGCTATCAGATCGATTTTATGTTGTCATATTCAGGCTCAACGCCCCAAAATACATGGAGGTAGGGGGTGTGCCTGTGTAATTGATAACCCAATGTTGGAAATATAGTTTTTAGCTTTATTTCTGCCATCTAAGAGTTCACATTAGCTGATAACACTCATCTAATTTAATCTAATCTTTCCAGTGTAGAGCAACAGATGGTGATAACCGCTGAAATTTTTACAGTTTCACATACACTTCCACTCTGCTGCTCTGGTTCTGATTCTGGAAAAAATTACAGCACAACAACTGATCCAACACAAATAGAAACCACAACAACAACAACAAAACCTACTCCATCTACGAAATTATCTTGCGCTGAGGCTATGGGAGGAAATGGTCAAAACGGTGTCTATAAAATACATGTTACAAATTCTGGTCTCGATCCGTTTGATGCATACTGCCTGAAGAGTGTTGACAATAAAGAAACGGATGGTACATGGTTGATAATCCAAAGAAGACAAGATAACCACACTGATTTTTATCAGGGATGGAATAAGTTCAAACTTGGTTTTGGAGATTTGAATAGAAGTTTCTGGATAGGATTAGATAAAATTTACACCCTTACAACCTCAACAGAACACGAACTTTGGGTGCAACTTGAACTTAACAATGGCGTAAAATTTTGGGCTCTATATAGTTATTTTGCCATTGGCAGTGAAACTGAAAAGTATGCCTTGAAAACTATAGGGAACTTTAAAAGTACTACCACTAAAGGTGACTGTTTAACGTATTACAAAGGTACAAAATGGTCTACATATGACAACGACAATGATGAAACAAATTATAATTGTGCTGCAGTTCATAAAGGGGCGTGGTGGCATAAAGTTGGCGTTGGTTTGGGGTAATTCTTTGTTTTTTGTTTCTTTGGTACTGATTTGTATGAACATTTTTTTTTTTTAGCCATTTAAATGGAATATACGGCAACGGTATGCATTATTTAAGCGAAATTAGATGGCACCCATATCCTCCAAATCTGAAACATAATTATATTACGTATGTGCATATGGCTATACGCCCGAGGCAGTAAAAAGTATTAAAATAAAGATTGTTCATTATTATTTGCGGAATTTGATGTTATTCATTAAAAATCAAAAGCAAAATGTTATAATTTCTACAAACATTATTATTAGATATTTTCTAGTCGCTTGTAGAGATATTGTTTTAATCTGCAGACTGAGATAAAGTAATAACCACATTTGACATATTTTATTCGTTTTTTATGAACAATTGGTAAGAGCGCTATATTTTGCCGGACCAAAAATTATATACCCTTTTGTATATAGAGTTCTGAAAAATGTACTTGCATGGCAGGTTCCAATTGCTTTTGTTTGATTTATCAGGGTCTTGTATTGAACTTCACCAGCTATGGCATTTGTATTTACATACACAGAACGAAGAAAAAAAGCATAACTTGCGTTGCTAAATGAGTTTCTACCACGTTCATGAGTGTTTTAACTACGTTTCGTTGCTAAATTGTATTTAACAACGCTATAAGATCATATTTGTATGGTCTGTTGCTAAATCACTCACGAACGTGGTTGAAACTTATTTAGCAATGCAGGCTGTCAAGCACTGTTAAATCCAAATCAGCATCGAAACGTGGTCAAAACACCACAAAACGTAATAAAATCCAAATCAGCTACGAAACGTGGTCAAAACACTCACGAACGTGGTAAAAGCTAATTTCAAAACAAGGGTCGCAACGTTGTTTAAATAACCACGTTTCTGGCATTTTTGACAATGTTGTTTTCTCTATGTAAGTAATGTTTTTAATATATCGTTTCAAAAAATTTTATATTTTTTGTATAGGTAGTAGGCGTGTCCTTTGTAATGATAAATTAATTGAGATGCAAAAAAAAAATGCAGAACCACAATGAATCGATCTCTATAAGAGATGGATAGGGGAAAATCTATCTAATGTTTCCATAAGATAGGTGGCAATAAGTTGATGCAGAGCAGGTGTGTGCACGCTAGTGATTCCAGGTCTATGCTCGTCGGGATATGGGGGGGGATTCGTGCCCTACACTAACAATGCCTTTTAATTATCATCCATAAAAAAAATCGTGCACAATTACATAATAGTGAAAATGCAAAGAAAAAAAAAATAAAAACCCCAAACAAGGATCAAAATTAATAAACTGCCTTAAGGCAAGTTAAACTAGAACATAAAATCTTTACAAATCAGGCGCAAGGTAAACTACTCTATCTTTCTGGTGGGACAGTAGGTGACAGTAGGTGTTATTCTGTCTCGAGTCTTGTCCCTAGCCCAACCATAGTCTGAGAGACCCTCAATCTCTCCCAAACCCAACCAAAAGCAAATTCAAACTAACAAAATTACGTTGTCATCACAAGACTTATTAAAGTGTTTACAATTTATTCATTATTTATGATAATATGTTAATTCAAAATATTAAATATACTAAATAGCATTTATACATTTTATATAGGTACTATTCAAAAATAGATAGAAAAAATGTAATGTAAATTTCAATATTGTGCAAAAAAAAGGTTAATTCAAAATTTTGGTTTTGTCAACATTGTTGATACAATTTTTAACAACATTGCAGATTAAGCCTTAGCAAATTAAAGAGCAAATAAAAAAAAAAGATTGAAACATAATGAAAACCGAAACACTATAGCTATAAATTTGAGAACATATCAATTCAAAGAAGAGCTTTGGAGTATTTCTTTGTTTTTGTTTTCTTATTTCAATCAATTTAAAATATAACTACGATAAAGAGAGTTAAAAATAGGAGTAAAACTCACTTACACATTTAGCGGCTGCATCGATGACGTTGAGCTCAGCGTAGCGATGTGATGCTGCAGTTATGGAATGTGTGTAAAATACTCTCACTAATTATAGTTAAACACTAGCTTAATCTCTCTAATAGAATAATTACCCAGTTGAAACTTTTTTTGTTGTATTTTATCTTTGCTTTTGCTTCTTTTTTGGAATTAAGAACTAAGATTGAAGATACTTTTTGTGCATTAACCCATTATTAACAATGAGGAAATTTTAAATAAAAATTTTAAATTATTTTAAAATATTTTTAATTATGAAAACAAAAAAAAAAAGTTTTAAAAGGGCATCATCATATAGGTTCTTATATCGAGAAACAAAATATTTCAATGAATTTATTTGAAATAAAAGAAAATTTTAATTAAATTTAAGTATTATTTAAATTCTAAATGATTTCGGAAAATCATAGGTCAATCAAACTTGCATTGAATTAAAGAAGTACTAAAGACTTCGGTATTACTTTTAAGACATTAAATTATTATTTATTTTATTGAATTGACAATTTATGAATTTAATTCAAACGTTTCATGAAAAAAAAAAAAAAAATTTTGAATAGAATGGAATGTTGTATTCAAGAATTAAGTATTATTAGTTTAAAATTAAACTAAAAGTTTTGGAAAAACTTCACCGCCATTTTGTGGCCATCGTACATGTATGTATATATCGAGGCGTCGAACACGAGTTTTATGTATATATAAATATATATGTTGAATTTGAGAAATTTGGAAAGAAAACTATGCGCATGTTTTAAATTCACAAAATTACTTAAATTTTCCCAGAGATTTTGAATTCCACAGTAGCGTAAAAATTAAAACTTAAGCTGAAGACTGCTAGCACAATTCATTTGTCGTTGAAACTGCAGAAATCAGTCAGTTTATTCTGCAATGATTTATGAATCTGCGAAGCACATAAATTTCAGCATAAAAAAAAGTTTCCAATTACGCCTTGTATTTAAAAATTCTTTCTGGAGCTTTCTGGATATTTGAAATCAGCATCGGTAAGATGCTCGTGTTGTAGTTTGGTTATGGTGACCCAATTTTCACGTGGTAAATTATTAGGGCTTCTTGAAAGTTTCTTGATGAAATGGTGCTTGTTTAAGAAGTGTAAACTTTAAAAGCTGCGCATCTCCAGGCCACCAGCTGAAGATGCGCCAAATCTTCTTACAGAAAAACTTTTGCCACAGTGGAGCTCCGCTGTATAATTATACGCCTTCGCACTATTTTTTCCTAAGTTACAAAATACAATGATCCACTTTTCTAATTTTTCTCTATTTTTAATTTATGTTACTTTACCTTAGAAATCCAAAAATCTCTGGAAATTATGAAAATCCGTTTGAAGTTTTTATGGCCTTTGATAATTTAATGGTTTCACTTTCTTATGAAATATATTGAAATTACGACTTTACGGAAAAAAAATATTAAATCACACTTAAGATGTTCTTTGTTCAGCATACCAATTTGAAAAGAATGCTTTTGATAATTGCATATTGCAACAAAGGTATTATGAAAAGCCCACTGCTTAAAAAAAACACTTGTTACATGTGCAATAATTGGCAAAATATATTGAAATATAGGTACCGAAAATTAAAACGTATGGCAAAGTCAGCCTGTGTTCACTCTATTTTGCTTGCATGTAATATTGCAAACGCAACGCTGAGCTAAGTTTGAACTTAAGTCTAAGCTACCCCTAAAGCAAAGGTAGTGCACATGCAGAAGTACTGAGTACATATACATGAACCTATGATATTCACAGTTTTGCGTGCAGGCGTGGGCGACTGATATACTGATTTAAAGAGTGCCTAATAGTATAACAGTTTGATTAAATTAGAACTCTATACAAATTCAGTTTATGATTTATTTAGCCCATTACACCTTCAAACGATTTCGCAAATTTTCAATCCATCGAACTTCTTGTCTTCTACGACGAAGGCTTACTTTTCGCATGGTATATATTTTGACAGAAAGACAATTTTAAATCGACTCAGAACGTGGCGCTGATCAAGAACATATGCTTATAATTTTAAATATCTGCCACGCCGCCTACTTTGCGCTGCAAATGGCTATAAACTTGGTAATTTTTTTCCGTATATACTAGATAGTACTTATCGATCCCACACAAAAAGAAAAAAAAAATCGCTTTAAGCCGCCCATTTAGAAAGCTTATCGGTTTTGATTTTGCAGGAAAAAAAAAATTTTTTTTCGACCCTAAATAAAACGTTATTTGATTTATAAAAACGAAAATCGCTCCCTGAAACTATGCAAAATTCTTTTTTTGAACATTTGACATTCCAAGCAGTATGCAAATAAATAAAAAAAAGAATTTTACATAGTTTTAGGGGCCGATTCATCCGAACATCCTCTTTTTCATATCTTGTACTGAAGTTCTAGATTTGCTATAACTTCTTCAATTTCAACAATTTGAGAAAACTATGTAGAGATGAACTTTATGATTTTTTATGGGCTTCAATTTCATGAAGTGTCCTTGGGTGGTCGAAACTGAGATAATGAGTACAACTAGTCGAAAAAAATCTTTGGAATATATTACTTCTATAAATGAAACATAGCCCACATGCAGACACGCTCGATGATCGGACGTCAAATGGCGGAGCAATGGGAAAAAATCATTAAGCAACTAATTTGGAGGAAACATTTTTTTTTCCTTAAATTTCAAAACCGTTAAGCTTTCAAAATGGGCGGTTTAAAGCAAACTTTTTTTTTTATTGTATTTTATTATTTGTTTCGGTCTACAGAATAAATCTTACAGACTATAATCTTAATTTAATTAAATAAAACAAATAAATTAAGCTTAGATAAGTTTAAACTTAAATTAAAATTTAACAATTGGGAATAATTATTACAAATACGAATACACTTAGCAATCGGTTCATTAAGAGCAGAATTTGTCCTATGGACTTGATCTTCAAACAAACGATTATGTCTTAAATTTCTATTAGGTACAAATGAATCGGAAATCTCCTTACAATTAATTTTACCAGACAAAATATTATAAACAAAAGTTAAAGAAGAGGACACACGACGATCTTTTAAAGACTGTAGCCCCAAGAGTTTTCGCCTTGAATCATAGCAAGGAACTCCATCTGGCCACTGCAGTTTATACAATGCAAGCCTAGTAAAATTTCTTTGAATTTTTTCAATTCTATCTGAGCTATCAGTATTGAAGGGATCCCAAATAATTGAGCAATACTCCAGAATGCTTCTTACCAAGAAAATATATAGAGCTTTCACTGTCATGGGGCCTTTAAAATTTAAAGAATTTATTTTGATAAAGCCTAACATAGCATAAGATTTAGAAACAACATAATCATAATGAGATTTAAATGTGAAGCTTGAATCAAAAATTACTCCAAGGTCCTTTTGTGATACTATCTAGAATACTCTTTTTTCGTAAGATGCCTTGATAACGAATATTTTAATGTTCCATTGGCCATATTTCGGAAAATTTTTAACGTAAGGAATTTTTGAATAAGTCATTTTAAAGAAAGTCTTATCAAATATTTTTATGTTGCGCAATATCTTTCTCTGCCCTTTTACAAATTATAGGCAAAAGAGTAAAAAAACACAAGAAACTGTTTTTTTTTTTTGCTTTTTTCTTGTTTGTTTAAAAATTTTTGAAATGAGAAATTTTTTTCTAAATTTTTTGAATAAACTATTTCGATGGAAAATTTACTTAAAAAAAATTCACAGATGACTACTCGATGGCTCATTCTGAAGACGAGGGATATTTCTAAGTAGTTCTTTTAGTACAAAAGAGCAGTAGAATTTCGTGTTTTTTCTATGTAGCCTCCAAAAAACATGTTTTTTTAATTTTTAAATTTTAAGTTGAGGATATAATTTAAAAGGGTTATATTTATTATAGGGCTAAGCCAGTTTTATGACAAAGTATTTTACTGTCTTGTTACGTACCTCCAGAAGTAACAAAAATATAACTGTTTAATGGTTTGAAAATAATATTTTGGTAGAATTGCTCATTCAACTAGTTTAATTTCAAATTAATGGTTATTTTTCTTAAAACTAAATTTTGCACAAATTTTTTACATGAAAAATTTGAAGAAAAAGGTAAATTTAAAAACAAAATATGTGGCTTGAAAAAATAGTGTTAATAGAAGTTGAGTAAAATTTTTGGCTTGCAATATAAATAGCTTATTATCTAAGCTTATAAGAGCACATGCACTGTGCGCATGCATTATCCTTGAAAATAATTTTAGTCACGTATTTCGCATAATGATGACATGCACTTTACGTATAAAATCAGAACAAAATTTCTTGTCACAAACAAAAACAGATTTCTTGCATCATGTGGTTTGCATAATCTTTCAGAAATGTTTACAGATACGAGTATGTGCAGGAAATGAACCAAACTTAAATTTTCATTTTGATAGTGAAATCATAAAAGCCACAGGAATATGAACTGAAATTGCAGAGTAACAAAATACGACGACTACGGCTACTTTAATTTCGAAAAATATCTTACGATGCTTAACACTGATGAAGTAGAAACGTTAGCAAAAAAAACATGCACCATACTCTCACCATTATCTTGAATGACCCAGTTCTTCCAGGTGACCAGAAAAGTTCCTTCGAATCAAATGGTTTCCACATTTTCAAATATTTTGGAAGACACCAGACATCTGTAATTTGTAAAATTGGAAGTGAGAGTTCATAGTCGTCCGCAGAAGGGCATTTTTGGCTTGAGTAATAATATGAATTTATAAATAAAGTAGAATCATTTTATTATACGTCTGAGAACTTTGCTAAAATCTACTACTTAAACTTCCAAATTTTCAGTTGGCTGGCCAAATTCTTTCTTACTTAACCTATTTTGGGTCCATACCCAATACCGTCCAACATTTTTTTTTTCCTAATTTGGGCCTATTCAAGAAAAATCCTTTGAAATTTTTTGCATTTCTGGAAGGATTTTCGTGTAACGGCTATGGTGGTTTTCTACCCTTTGAAACGTTGGCGTGGTGAAGCCAAGGTCATTACAATACATAAATGATAGCCAACATTTTAATAAGATTTAATATTATTTACGGTTTCTTTAAAAATCTCTATTAAAATACAGGGGCAGAAAACTACAAATCTGAGGTAATATAGGTTCAGTGATGTTAGAGTTTGTAATTATAACCTACACCCAGGGTATATTCACTTTGTCCTTCCGTTTGTAACGCAGAGAAGGAGGCGTGGCAGATACAGAAAAGTATATATATTCTTGATCAGCATCACCTCCTGAGTCGATATAGCCATGTCCGTCTGTCTGGCTGGCTGGCTGGCTGGCTGTGTGTTGAAATACACTTTGTGGCAAAACTAAGCAAGATAATTCGATGAAATTTGGTACACTGCCTCCGTCATCAAAGATAGCTCGGGGAATTGAAAATGAGCGAAATCAGTCAACGGACACGCCTACCGCCCATACAAAAAATATATTCAAAATGCAATTTTAAGAATATTTTTCACGACAATGCAACCAAAATACGCATAAATACTAAAAATTGTAAGCGCAAGCTCTGAAAAAAAAACTGAATGAATTCGAACAAGAGGGCGTGGCACCTCCCATATAAGCAAAAGCTTCAAAACGCTATACTGAAAGCGTTTTTTGAGATATTCGAACCAAATTTGACTCAGACACTAAGAATCATAAATAAAAGCTCTCAAAAAAAATTGGGTGAAATCGAATAAGGGGGCGTGGCACCTCCCATATAAGCGAAAGTTTCAAAATGCTATACTGAAAGAATTTTTTGAGATAATCCAACCAAACTTCACTTAAATACTAAAGACAAGAGGGCGTGGCACCTCCTATAAAGGTAAAAGCTTCAAAACGCTATACTGAAAACGTTTTTCACTTAGACACTAAAAACTATAAATCCAAACTCTGGACAAAAACTGGGTGAACTCGGACAAGAGAGCGTAGCACCTCCCATATGAGCAAAATTTTAAAAATACTGCAGTGTAGGGTATTTAATGTTTGGCCCGGCCAAATTTTACACCCTTACTTGTTTTTGTTTTAAATCTGAGCAATATAACCACTTTTGAGCATACTTATAGTCTTTCAAACGTTCGAGCATAATGTTGGTTTTTCTATTTCGTTTTCGGAACTTCTGTCTAGAACAAATAACAGGAGACAAAATTGAGAATACCTAAGTCCCAGCAGCTTAAAATTGAATAAGAAAGAAAGTTTGACCAAATCTTGTATTTTAATTTGTACGTATACAGAGGTTTAGGTACAAAGCAAACTTACCCTGACTTCTTTCAAAAGTGACAAAACAGTAACAAAAAGAAACTTCCACAAACGCTTTCGATGCAAAAATTTGTTTTGTTTTCAATTTCTTGCAGAGATTATTAACTTGGCACTATTGTACTTATCGCTTTTCAATGGGAGCTTTAAAAGTTTCTTAATGATATCATTGGGCTCTATATTTTTGTTACTGGCTTACTTTCGGCAATGCGGTTTAATTTTGTTTGTTTTTATCAACATTCCCTATGAAAACTGCGCTAGAGAAACTTTTTTAATAAAATTTGTGCCAACAGTTACCACACACAGCTGAAACCATTGTGGGTATCATCATTTGGTACATTTTCATAGCATTGAATAGGTTTTATCTCAATAAAACTTTTGGCGTAACTAAATGAAAAGATTGCTTTTTGATTAAAAAATGTAATAGCTTATATTGATAGAAACTATTCATAGGAAGAGGAGCCTTTTTTAAAAAATACTTATTGGCAACCATGCTTATATGGTTATTTAAAAATCAATTTAAAGAAATTTAACCTAACTTTTTACTTACCATTCATTCCTTGACGCACTTTGATATATTTTCTAAACTTAAATTTAGTTTCCAAAATTTCGTAGCCTTGTCTTTAAAATAACTAGTATTCATTTTCATGTGTTACTTTGCTAAAAGAATGTACTACGACATGAAGTGTTTTTACCAAGCATCAATTCCATTTATTTTCATATAATTTTCCTCGACCCAATCGTTTGGTAATGAAAGTGTTGACCATAACAGCTGTTTATCTACTGCAAAGTTTCACACGCAATAGGCTTTGTGGTTCTCAATTACATAAGGCATTACGTGGAGCATTTGTGAATATGCCAATGTGAGGCGATTGCTGTTCGCATTGAATGTTTATGTGTATACATATGCTAATTTGCTCAGTGTTCCTGTGTCGGCCTTTTGTTGTATTTTAATTAATTTATGTAAACGAACTATTGTGGTCTTTGATGTACTTTAGCGATTCAAACCAATTATCAAATTTGCTCATGTAAATATTCAATTCGATTCCCAATTTCATTGAGCAGATGCTCAAAGCCAAAGGTGCAATACTGCAAATTTAAAAACTTAATTTCTAAGAAAATTTCAGTAATCGCTGTTTATCCCGAAACTTCTATATGCTATTTCAATAAATTAAATTAAAATTTTTCCGTTCAAGAAGGATACACAGCTTGATATCAAAATATCATAAAAAACTTTAAAAAAACCCTAAAATCCAATATGATACCAAATGTGACCATTTAATGGAAATCATTACCCCAATTATGCACACTTGTACTTACGTATGTTTGTGCATTTAGATGTGTACTTGCGTGTACCAGCCGTGCCGGATTAAGCCAAATGGGGGCCCTAGGCCATTAAAATTTTGGGACACTCTATTTTTAATAATTGTAAAACAAATCTTTGTTTATGCATTTATAGAATTTAAACAGCATATTCATATCATTTAAAGGTTATAAACATAATAAAGCAATCAAAATGACAAATTATATTTTTTTTGATTTGGCATAATTTAAAGTAAAGTCATTTAAAAAATAATCTTTGGGCATCTCTTCTAAATATTAAAACGACGTTCATCTTTCACCTACATTTCAAATCACTAAAATCATTAATGACACCTTCAAAATCAATTTGACGAAGAACATCCGATTCAATGGACATCAGACTTAGCATGTTCAATCGTTCTTGACGCATAACACTTCTTTGCTCGTTTTTAATGCGTTTCAACTTCGCAAAAGAGCGCTCTATTGTACAATTTGTAATCATAAAAGTTAAAAAAAAATGCGAAGAGCAATGTCCACGTTTGGGAAAACAGTTTCAAGATTATCTCGAATCAAACTTTCGTAGAGTTCAGAGTGAGTTAATTAAGGTTTTGATGGAAATTTTTATTTGATAAAATCGTGAAACTGTTTGAGTTCAGTACAAAAATCTTCCAAATCGTCAGGGTAGAAGTTCTCAGATTTTTGTGGGGGCCCCTGCTCGGGTGGGGCCCTAGGCCATGGCCTAGTCCGGCTTAATGAGTAATCCAGCACTGAGCAAATGCTTCCACTGGTAGCATTCATGAATTTTGCAATAAAATACATGAATTTCCATCATTGCACCACGACTGCAATGATAAGCACTCTAAGTGGCATCAATTTTACATTGAATGCATTGCTGGGTTTACCCAATTTTTTTGGCTTAGTTCGTTCATTTTAGGTCAGTTGGTTGTATTTTGTGGTATTGTAGAATTCAATATTAATATGGGTAGCTTAAATATCTCTTGAATGATGCTAAGGGCTTTGATGTTTTATTTTTGCTTTGTTTGCTACACAGCAAGTTTTTGTTTCTGAAGTGCTCTTTTTGTGGCAATATATAAATAAATGCAAAAATTAAAATAAATCTTTCGGATCTGGGTTCAAACAAGTACTTTTGTCCTTTTCTAAAAAAAAAAAATAAGATGCAAAAATTTTATGGCCGTTTAAAAAAAAAAAATAATGAAAACCCAATTATTTTGAATATTAAAAAACAAGATTTCTTAAGTTTCTAGGACGCCGAGGTCAAGGACTTGAGATTTTTTTCACATTTCATTCAATAAACCATCAATACAATGATCAATCAAGAAATTACTGAGTTCAATAGTAAAATGTCAAGAATTCATAGCCTGTACTATGAAAGTAATTATAAATACCTTTAAAATATATTTTTCACGAAAATAATTACCAGGGACCCGAAGATCTGACTGGCCGTGACACAATTTAATACACAAAACTCGGAGTACCGACTAAAATATCTACGATCTAACACGAAGAATAAAATTAGTTGGTACCACTTTATTTCTTGTAAATTTTACTAGAATTTCAAGTCAATATAGTGGCAACTCCCCGCTAAAATAAATTTTACCGTACAGTTTTAGTAAATTCAGAATTTTCGAATAACTTTACAGAATTACAAAGCAGTTATTTTTTTGAAAAAATTAAGTGATATTTAACTTATGGTAAAGTTAAAAAAAAAAATAACTTACCGCACTAGTATTTGAACCGGGGTCCGTCCGTATGATGGATAGAAATATATTATTTTTGCTTACAATTACAAACTTGACCACTGACCTATATGATGAAGAGGTATAAAATTTGTATATTATGTAAAAACATTAATATTTTTACTTGAATGATAAAGTAAAAATAGTTATATATTTTTATGGCTGAACTCATAATAATTTACTCTACGTATAGGAAAATGTAGGCAATTTAGAGTAATTATCACTTTATGATTTCACTTTAATTAAAAAAAAAATACCTTCATCATTTAATCAATTCCAATGTCAAGTGCAACTGAAAATTTGCTGGAGTTTTTTGAGTTTTTGTTAATTACATATCACTATGGCAATTCTTCTTTGGTTTGGAAATAAGTGATTCAATTCTAATTGTGAGAGGTATTTGTGGAGAAATAAAAAAAACCAAAGTCATATCTGAAGTATGGGATTAATTCTTTGCATTGGTGCAATTGTTATGCAACTGTTGCTGTAGCTTTTTCTGACATTACTCAAAAGAAAATTTCTTTTCCAAAATGGAAAGTCAGCAGATATTTTTACCACATGTCCATTGGCTTCAGTGGCAAAGGTTTTCATAACCAAGGATGCATTTTTTAATACTTCATTCGATTTAGAAAGATGATGATGATGGTGCAAATGTTGATTACCCAACAGCATTTGGTGTAGTTTTTTGTACAAAAAATTGCAAGAAATTTTTGAATTAATTGAATGCATTTGATATGTTTTTAATTACACCAAAGAGCGTTGGGATGCCCGGGGTACACCAAGACAAATCAAAAGATCTTTAATATAGCTGACCGTTTCCATCTAAATTTTTTCGAAATTTGCAGTTGGGTTCTCAGATTTACAGATTTACATAGCTGTTCTAAGTGCTTAGTATAGAGACATCTCATTAGTAGTTTTGCGAAAAAAAAATTTTCTTTTTGTAAGTTATGTGAAAAATCGATGCAATTTTTTTTCTAAGTTCCACCATTTTGTCAAAAATAAATTTTTTTAATTTTTGCTTTCGGATTCTTTTAGCATTTTAGATGTTATATTGATTTCCATTTTAATATTTGGAAAATTTACAAAATAGCGGTCATTTTTAGAAAAATTTTAAAGTTGATTTTCTCAAAATAATATTTTTTGTTTTTGTAATTAATTTTTAAGATTTTTCATGATGTATGAATTAAATGGGAAATATTGGTTTTTTTTGTATAGAGTAACTTTGGGTAATGTGATATAGGCGGGTAATGTGATATACCAGCATATTTCCTTAAATAAAAAACTCTCGATTATGATTTTTTCGCCAACACCACAGAAACTGAAAAAGAAATGTGCTGCAAGTTTTTGAGCGCCCACCTTTGTTTATTCTGCTTTCAGTGTGGTAAAATCGATTTTAGCAGTGAATCAAAACTTTATTTGTGTGTGATTTATGCTAGGATCTAGCCTAAACTAAAATGGATATCATAACCGCAGTATTAAATTCTGCTAGTGGGTGAATATTCCTAACCATAAATCAATTGAATTTTTTATTTGCTGGAGTGTGTTTTTCAAAAATAACCTGATTGTTTTAAAACTGAAATTCGGGTAATGTGATATAGTGCACTTCTGGCACCGAAAATATTTGATGTTCCACTTGCAATGCAAAATGTTTGACACGATGGCCTTTTGGCCCAAATTTAAAACGTTTTTCCTTATTAACAATTTGTTGGTCCAACATTTTTATATAAAGGCAACAGTTTTTAAGAAAAATGAGCTAAAGCTTTGTAAAAGCGATTTTAGTAATGTTTATCACTCCTTACCTGAAGTAAAAGTTCCACAACAAAAGCAGCGTTGCCATCAACTCAAAAGGTAGAGTGTCACAGCGATTCAAAAAAGGTGTCATATAACACCCTCTAATTGTACAAATTAGTGTCATATAGCACCCTTCATTTTTATATATTATATTTAATCCTATAGGAGTTTTAACTATTGTTTGTAAGTAGTCTTAGTTTCTATCGTCGTATCGTCTCTAAATTAAGGTTCTGGAAATACAAGTATTAAAACGACAAGGATTGTTTAACAATTTAATTTATTTAATGAAAACATAAACAAACTTCAAAAACAAATACATAAATTAGTATGTAAAGAAAACATATATAAAAATGGTTTGTACTTATGGCTTTTTTCAGACCTAGAAACTTTTATTCAAAAAGATTTGCAAATAATTTGCTGAAAATTTGTTTTGCATAAAATTTTATAATAACTTGTATAAAAGATGCATGAAATTTTTTTGCAATTTCCTGTTATATGCATCATTAAGAATTGTTCTTCGTCTTAGAAATGAGCTATAATCTGGTTTTGCGTGATTTTTTTTTTTTTTTTTAAATATGACCATTTGAAAATGATACCATATAGAGAAAAATCATATGAGAACCTACATACGATTTTTAACTTTCATTTATCATTTTATAGTGGTTATAACTTTTTTTAAAGAAAAATCACACATAACTAGTTTCTAGCTCTTTTTGAAGACAAAAATTACTTAAGGATGCATTCAATAGAAAAGACCAAAACGATTTCGTAAGTCTTCCATACGAATTCGAAAATCATGTTTTTGAACGTTACAAACTTTTATCAGAAAGCTCCTAAAGAGCTTTTTTAAAAAGCTTTTTAAACAGTTTGTTTCAAGGACTGAAAATTTAACACTTCAAAATCACAGTTCAATTTAATTTAACGAGCCATTTTCAAAAAAATTGGTTTTCTTATCTTACTTAAATCACATTAATAGTGAAACCTCATTATAAATAATAAAAGCTTCATCAGGTTCGTCATATTCAATGTTCCTTTCATTGTAGCATTTCTTTCTGCCTACAATATGTAGTTTTTGATCATCAATATCGATCACAAAATCATGACAGCATTTGTTCAAAGACTTCAGCCATGATTTGATTTGAATTAAAGCATTTAATAACGGCAGGCCCATTCGGTTTCGGATATTTATCTTAATTAGGTTCATGATGCTAAAAACTCGTTCCACCTCAGAGTTAGAAAAGGGAAGAACCAAAAAGCTCATGGCAAAGGTTCCTATATCTTCAATTGGGTAATCACTTTCAGCGTCTTCATAGGCTAATATTTCACTCTAAAATTCTATGGAATTTTCATTATGATTCCATTTAACCAGGTACAAGTTATTAAGTTGATTTAAAATCTGCATCTTTTTTTCTAAGCAACTGCAAAAACTGCAATGGCAAAAACGGCAACGGTTGACAAAATTTAATCGTAATCTGATTTTGACATTTCATAAGTGCTCACGATGTTGCCACCCATATTTTTTTAGATATACTTAATTCAATGCGGGAAAGTACTTTTTGGAGATCGAAATTAATTTTTCAATCAGCCACACTTACTAAAAAAATAAAATAGCCCAATAGTCCGTGACACCTTGTGGAAAATCGTGGTGTCACAAAAATCTGATATTTTTTCGGTGTCACAGACAAAAACTAAGTGTCACATGTGACACCGAAAGTGTCACAATGGCAACGCTGAACAAAAGTATCTTTATAACACGATGATCTTTTTGCTGAAAATGCAATTTGTTGGTCCATGCGATATAGTATATCACATTACCCGCCAATTTTTTTTCTTAACTTTTTTCGCCTTTTTTCAATTTTATTAAAATAGCTTAAGATTGGCCCACGCTAAAGAACTACAAGATCATAATATACTGCACAATACATCAATAAAACATAATACATAAAGTGATAGCAGCTACGCTTTGGTAACTACGTGTAATTTAAAAAACAAAAATGCCCATATCACATTACCCGAACTTACTATACCTTGTATATTTTTAGCAATGGAAGTTTTATTTTTCTACTTCGATTTTTTTTTTTTTGCTACCTGATGGGTGTAAATCAAAGAACAAAATAAAGTTAAAAAAATTGTCACGTGAAATTTAGTTCAATATCGATTTTAAGAACTCAGTTTGAGTGTGCCACCCAAAGCAGCATTGGTCTTAAAATTATATCAGCATATTGGTCTTGGCCGCGGAAAATAACTACGATCAAGACTAATTTTGTTCACCACTTCTTCAAGATATGAGTTTTGTTGACGACGATTTCAGTAGACTCTGTGAGAAAGAACTGCATCATGAACGTGCCTTTCGGACGCCATAAGATGCGAAAGCAAGTTCCCACCCTTACTTAAAAACCCGGAAAAATTTTTTCAATAATATTAGTGTAAGGGTTTTTTGTTCAAACATTGGCGACTTTGTATTTGCAAAGCAAATTAAAAAATTCAAATATATGTTTGTATAAGTGTTCTAAGTAAAATTTCCATTAAATAAAAGCAGTGTCTGCATGAAATCGTACTGATAAATAAGCTGTTTTGGAAGAGAACTTATCAGATAAACTTCCGTTAACTTTCTTACACTTATATACTGTCAATATTGTAGTGGTCAGTACAGATTCGTTTTTCCTGTCCATTCAGAACAAGTGAGAAGGAAAATTTCCTGCTGTTATGCATTCATTTTCATATTTTCTCCATATCCGTAATTTCCCTTAAGTAGCTTGTAAACCATTTAATTAAAATCATCAAAAATTTACGAAATATCCATCAATTTATTTAGTATCTACCTGATTTAAATATTTTCATTTCCTTTAATCAAATATTTGTAGTTCACGTCACGTATGTATATTCAACAGATTGCAAATTCACCACCGAGTTAACTTTCTCTGTTCAACTTTTATACAAAATTCCAATTTAAAGGCAGAAACACGTAGATGAATTGATGAAAACTCGTTGAAATTTATGACTCTTGCGCTTTTCAGAGATATCAAGTGCCACTTGTGAAATACCGAAAAAATAAAATTTCAACAAGTTCCATTCACTTGTGAATGTACATTCATTCGGCTGAGGATTTTTTTTTTTTTTTTTATTTGAAATGTGGGAAAAATTCAATCCAATTTGAGCTAAGGAAAGAAAAAAATAAATAATTAAACCATATGAATGAAAATACAGAACTGAAATTGAAACATAATTCTGACTTTTTGCTGTTCTTACAGTTTTGTTTTCATACGTGAAACTTTTCTTTTCAAATATGACCCTAGATATTAGACGGTATAATATTCAATCGCCCGTAGTGAGACTTCACTGTAAAGAGAAATTGTCAACGTAAATTAGGTGATATAGCGTCCGTTATTTATGTAACGTTATCTATACTTTTGCATTTTTCAAATACTTTTCCACGGGATAATTATATTTCTGCTTCTTCAATACCCTGCAAACAGTGTACTAGGTACAAACGGCGTATGTATCGGGGACACAAACACGTATTTTTTTTCGTTTGTTTTTGAAAATCACATAGAAATTGCCGTACTCTTTCAATAACGTTTACATTGCTGTCGGGAAAAATACAGGCATTGGTTTTGTCGTACCAATACTTGTATTGTTTCGGTTACTCGTCCCTGCATAAATACTTAGATAAGCATACTGGGACTATATCTGTTATACGTATCTGAAATAGTACAAGTACGTTTCTAAATAAGCGTACAGGTACTATACTCGTTACACGTATCTACAATAATCCGGGTACGTTTCTAAGCAGGCGTACTGGCACTGTATCTTGTAGGTATGCTGATTAAAATCTTATTTAAAATCCCAAAAAAAAAAACGAAAACTTGAAGAATTCCATACGAAATTTTATTTCGCAATAATGGTGATCACATTTCATCGGCTTTAAAAGCCTAAAAATTACAAATTGGAATGAATTAAATTAAAGTTACAAAATAATAAAAGCTAGTCTTACTAAATAACCATAAAGATATTAGCCAATCCAATCATCTTCCGGAGAGCTTTTCTTGTATTAAAATACTCACTTCTACATGGCTTCCTTCTGTGGCTACCATTGTATCTGTAAATTATATTAGAAAGTAATTTCCAATAAAATTTTAAATTTGTAATAAATTTAATATTTAGTTAAAAAACTATGTCCATTAGACTACCTGAGACAAACAAATGAAATGTGCAAAGTTGTAATTTTTTTACTCCCCGTAAAATAGAGATCAAAGAAAGTTAAAAAAAAAACAATTGGAATTAGTGGGAAAACTCAGTTGGTTTTCGATTAGAGTTTCAAAAATGGACTGTCACCCCTTGCTTAGATTCGGCAATATTAAGTTGTTATTTTAATATTCAGAGAAAAATCCAGCTATCAAAATGGAACACTTCGAACACCTTTTTAAGCACACATAATCCTTCCTTAGTGAGACTCAACTATAACACAAAATTAGCCAGAGAAGAATGCATTTCTATAGCCAGAGTCAGACTTGGAAAAACATTGTTCACCACAAAACATTTATTTGATAAAACCACTCCAATGGAATGTGAATATTGTACCACTTCACTCACTGTTCAGCTCATTTTAGCTGACTGTCCTGTTTCAAGAAAAAACCAACCAATTCAAAAATTATTAGACTGCAGCATGAGAGATTCCTACAAAATTATTAAAGAATGTTTAGCGAAACACAGTTTATCTATGACTGATATTTAATATATGTAAATACTTCTATTACTGGTACTTATGACCCTGTTGCCCCGTACCTTTATACTTTATAAATTTATTTATAAAGTAAAATACTTAAATAAATAAATAAATAAATCAATTTTGAGTATTGTTAGGTAAGGTAAGCAGCGCAGGAGATGGCAATTGTCATCATAACTTAGGCGATATATAACTTTGTTGTCAACCTATATGATCCATTTAGACATTTTTTTCTAAGCTCCAAAATGGATTTGGGATTCTATTGAGCAATATCTTTTAAAGAGTCGATGAAGTGGCTAAATGTGCTGAAGGCATCTTTTGTAAAGAATAAGCAGAAAAAAAAATTTTAACTTTGCACATAAGGGATCTCTTATATCAATGAAGAAGAGCTAGAAGGATACATTTTGTATGCGAGACTCACCATTAGCTAACTTTTTAAGAAAACTTCTTGAGAGGTATCTTCGCAGAGCAGACACTTCAATGTGCAAGGGATTGCAAGCAACTCTTAAAGAAAATAAATAAAGAGTAATTGTATTTTTTTTTAAATTCAAAGATTTCCATCACCAACTACTACTCACCCTGGACTGAGATAATCGCTCACCAGTTCATTATGTTGTGATTTCATATTGTCTTGAAATTTAAATTTTGTTTTTTAAATTTGAATACTCAAAATTGACAGAAAACTATATGTCGAAAAAATAGCGGTACGAATACCTACAAAATACAGGAAATGTTCCAGATACTCGTACGTGAAACAAAAATGGAAATAAAAAAATAAAGAAATGTAAAAAATTCAAATACAACCGGTACTCATTTTTTGCAGGGTAGATATATCGACATTTTCTGACATTCCTAACATTTTTCAATTTCTTCAGAACTCTTCCACTATTTTTCAATAAATTTCCAGTCCTTATATATAATTAAAAAATAAACTTGTTCGATTTGTATGACGCAAACAAAAAAAAAAGTCCCCACATCGTCTCTGGAGCTAGAAGGAACCTTAGAAACGATATATGTTTAATTTTTTTGCGTTTCGAGGAAAATCTGAGTACACTTTTGATACTCCTAAATCACCAATTTTGGCTAAGAACAACACGTTTTTTATTCCTAACTAAATGTTTTTGCAAAAATTTTGGCCGCTTAAATATTGTAAATTTCTTTTTGTAGTACAGATAATATACGGATCCAAAAATCGATTTTTTTAGGTTTTTCAACAACGTAATCCCAAAAATGATTTTTTTATTGAAAAACGAGGCATCATATGAAAAAAATGCTTAGAATTGCCCTAAGGATACGTGTCAATTTTTTAAAAATTTTTGGAAATATTTTCATTCTCTTATGTTTGGACCAATTTTTGAAGATTTGTAAAATGCCTCAAAAATTTTTGAAAAACTTCTTTCGACGATTCTAAACATTTTTTGCGTTATACTCTTTTTTCTTGAGATGTCAATTGAGCGCTTTTGATTCTTCGAAAGTTTAATTTATTGTTCATAAAGTTTTTTCTTCACAGAATGATGACAATTGAATTGATTTTCTTAAGTTCTTCAACTTAGCGGTCAGTTTGTTCTGTTTGTTCTTTTCAATTTCATCGGCAATTCTCGATTTTTTCAAGATTTTCTTTTACTTTTGATTTTCGACCAAAATTCCTGAGTTGGTCAACATTTTTCGTCATATTCATATATATCATAACACCTAAAACTTTCCAACATTATTCAAAAAAGACTTATCTATTATTTGAGTTTTAATACAGTTGTTTGAAAGTTGAAGAACACCGCCACTTGCTCTTCCTGTGGATTTTTCCCTAACTGCGTTTTGATGATATATTAGTGAAATTGTCCCAAGGTGGTGAGCAACCGCTGAAATTCGATTCAAGCCAGGTTTCGGATAAGTCAATAATATGAGCTTCACTAATATGTCGTTCAAGAAACAAACTAGACATGCCGTGAACGTTGCAGAATATTAATTTGATGTTTAAAATTTGTTGTGATGCATTATTTTCGGTATTGTTTAGAGCAATACGTATATATTTTGATGACTTGGAATTTTTTTTTGGAATTTACTTTTTTGAAGTTTTTAAATTTGACTTTTCAAGTAATTTATTGTATTCACAGTAGCTATGGGCTAGTTTGTATGGACATTTTTAAAAATTAACATTTTATACCCTGCGGTGGTTTTTTATGTGAGGTTTGATGAAAAAGTGAGTGAGCCAAAATTTGGAGGGGGTGATGTGGGTCTAACCATTGCCAGATTTGAGTCAAAGTTCGAGTTTCGGGGGTAAAATTTTGAAAAAAGCTCCTAACTGCCAATCAGTTGCACTTACAGGCATAAAATGTATGACCAACCCCCATTAAATTTTCTACCCCAATATTATCACCGAACATACTTACCTCCTATTTTCACCCCTTAGGGTCGCTCCCATATAAGCCTTAATTTTGATGACATTTTTATAAAATCGACCTCCACCACCCCCAGGTTGCGCCTACATTGTTCAAAAGTATGACCTACCCCCATATTTATGTTAATTAATAAACATTTTTGCTCTCATCACCCCTACTGCTTCCATAGTGCTACTTAGGAAGGTAAAATGTATAACCGACCCACATTAATTTTTCCAGCCCGACAATTTTACTAAACAAACTTGCCCTCTATCTCCGTCCTTTACCTTTACCAGATGGTACGATCGGCACACCCACTAACTGCTCGTTTCCGTCATACGTGATACGCGTTTTTTTTTTTTTTTTTTTTGAATTCAAAACCACTGTAACTGTGTCAATTAAATTTTTGTAACAGAACCAATTAGTGTGTGTATTCTCCTTTAACTCCTAGGAGGAGCATAGGGCCAATATGAAATCTCTCCATTTGTCACGATCCCTTGCGATGACTTTGATCTCTTGCCACGATTTTCCCGATTCTTGGATTTCCTTTTCCAACGACCTTTTCCAGTTGGTTTTGGGTCTACCACGTCCTCTACTGCCTTGTGGATTCCACTCAAGGGCCTGGCGACAAACTTCGCTGTGTGGTTTCCGGAGAGTGTGACCAATCCATCCCCATTTGCGCAGCTTGATCTCGTTTGCTATAGCCTATAGAACCAATTAGTACACCAGTATAAAATCGCACCCCGGAGTGCTTTTGTATGAGAGCACCCCTAGAGGGCGGAGATAGAGGGGTCATACATTTTACCTTCCTAAGTAGCACAATGGGGGCAGGGGTGATGAGAGCAAAAATGTTTATTAATTAACATAAATATGAGTATTTTTGTATGGGAGCACCCCTAGGGGGTGGAGATAGGGTTTAAGTATGTTTCGTGAAAATGATGGGGTGGAAAAAATAATGGGGGTAGGTTATACATTTGAACAGTGTAGGGGCAGCCTGGGGGTGGTGGAGGTCGATTTTATAAAAATGTCAAGAAAATTAAGGCTTATATGGGAGCGACCCTAAGGAGTGAATATATGAGGTAAGTAAGTCCGGTGAAAATGTTGGGGTGGAAAATTTAATGGGGGTTGATCATGCATTTTATGCCTGTAAGTACAACTGGTTGGCAGTTAGGAGCTTTTTTCAACATTTTACCCCCGAAACTCGAAGTTTGACTCAAATCTGGCAAAGGTTAGACCCACCCCACCCCCTCCAAATTTTGGCTCACTTACTTTTTCATCGAATCTCACATAAAAAACCACCGCAGGGTATAAAAATCGAAAAATTGTTATTAAGCCCATAGCTCATTCACAGTTGATTTGATTTGAAACCTCGCCGTAGATTTCTTGCAGTATCTCACTTAAGTTTTGGTTGCTTCAGACCAGTTTAAGTGCCGGATCCCAACGCAGCCATTTATCTTTGATTTTGATTCGATCATCCCTTATTATTATCTCTTGTGGCTGACTGACCGTTTGGGCGATCCTTTTTGAGCTGAAGTAGAGCTTTTTTGTTTTGTTGTCGTTTGTAGCTTAGATAGTTTAGATAGCTTAGATAGAAAGAGATATCTTTCCATATAAATATTTGATCCAGAAAATTTGTTTGCGCTATTCAAAAGAGTCTCAACACTATCATCTGAGACAAGTTTTATGACGACAGCCATTTTATCATGCTTGTATTCAAACTTTTTCTTGGTAGATATAATAGCTGGAAAGAATGGAAGCTTAAGGATGTCATTGATTTTAGTTTATCTTCAAGTTGAGCAATTTTTACTCGATCCCGCTCCCTTTCGGTTTTTAGGTCTTGTATATCCTGCGAGAGCTCCTTATGATTGGTATTTATGCTTGAAACCTCAGCCGATAAGATTTTTAGTTGTTCCCAAACCTGTTTTGTAGCTAAATAATTTTACAAGCTTTTTATCGAAAAGTATTGTCATCGACATCCACATCATATTCATTAATTCTCCTATCGATGGCTGCTGTTCTACATCACTTGGGAGCTTTCTATCCGGCGACGTATCAGCCAATTTTTTTTTTGCTGATGTCGTTCCGTCTATCGTCACCATTGTTTTGACAGATTCTCCTTTTTACTTATAGCGCCGGTGTTTATATTAGGTGAAAGATCACCCTGTGTTTTGGATTTTTTTTTTACACATTCAGACGTTTTGAACGTTTTTAGAGACTTTCAACATATTTTGCTATTTTACTTTCTATAAATTTATCGGATTTTGAATAGTGGTTTACGACTTTTGCTGTAGATTTTAGCACTTTTAAAATTTGACGGATTTATCAAAAATTCATAATTTTTTGAAAATTGTTCATATGAATTAATGAATTATTTTACAATTAAATACGTTTAAAAGATTTTAAATTTAAAAAAAAAAAACGTTTTATGTTTTAATACATTTTATAAAATTTGGCAAAGTTATCTTATAGTATAATAGTATAAATGATGTTTGCTAAAAAAAAAAAAAAAAAAAAAATAAAAATAGAAAAATATTATATAAGTTTTTTGGCAAAAAAAAAGGAACATCCTTCGTCTGCTCTGGTTTCACCATGTTACTTTAGTGCTTAATAAATTTAACTACTTATGATAATTTGTGCTTGTCAAATATCAACAACTGGAAAAGTTTTGTTGAAAACTACTCTTCATTGCTAAAATAAATATAATTAAAATTTGAGTTATAAGAGAAACCTGAAAAGTTTTACTGGTGCAACATTTTTTAAATGAAAAACTTTTAAAAAAAAATGAAATTTTTTTTTTATTGAAATTGCATTTTATAAATAACAACGTGATTTATAATATTAAAAATTATTATTTTCTCTTAAGCATGTGCATGATGTATAATGCAAATTTTAAGGTAATAAAATGTTTTCATGGAATTTCTCTCACCTCACTATTCTTGCGACTATTCCACATTTAACAACATTAAAACCACCTGTTTGCTTCAAGTTACACCTGCTTTTATGAGCTAATGAGCCGTCAGTGAAAAGCGCACATAAATATAGACATAAATTCATATTCATATAGACATACCTTTGTAGACCATAGCTAAATATTAGTCCTTCTTATGTGGCTTGTACTTTTGTTTGTATTCTCTATCTTCGCTAGGTATACTTTTCCAACAGAAATGTTTCTGCGGCATTACTTTCAAAAAGAAAACTTACAGTGTGAAAACTTAGTTATATTTTTTTATTGATATTATTTTTTGAATCAATCTTTTAAGTGTCAAACCATTGAAAACAGAACTCGTTATTTTTACTTCTGCAAAAATATTTCGCAATTACTTTGCTTCATATTTTTCTCAGAACTTACTTTATTCAATTGAAAAATGTATCATTTGAAAACTGGTCTGATTTTATTGTGCTGCTTTTCATATTTTTCTCCATTAAAATAACATTATTTTTTTTTTTGTCAAAACCCTGGTCCACGTCATAATCACCCACTGCTTAGTACTAGCAAAAATGACAGGTGAGAAAATTTTTATTGCACATTTTCCGCTTACATTTGAAGCTTAACGCTTTCAGCACCGTAAGGAATTGGGAGCTAATGCAACCATGTTAGCTATTTATAATGGTCTATTGGGTGTCCAGAAAACATATTTTAAAATAAAAATTCAAAAAGTTTTAACGGTTTTTCTGGAATTTTCTGGGACATATGTGTCCCTTTGGTCGTTAAGGGAGACTTTTTCCCCATACATTTTTATATTGGGAAAATATGCCCTTATTTCAAAGGGTGATAACTCGGAAAGTAAGGGTCCAATTGAAAAAATTTAAAGGTATGGTTTGACAGGTAAGGTTAGGGCTATTTGATGCCATCAAAAGAATTAAAATAAACCATATCTTGGAACTACACCGCAAGATTGAAAACAGCGCTTCCTCAGCTTCAAGCACGGATATCTCGAAATCCTGAAGTATATGAGCAATTGTGGCCTCGGATTCGTATTCTGTGTCAAAAAGTACGTTACAGTACATATGTCTACTAACAGGTTCATTAAATTTTTTATTTTGATTGCCTGTGAAAATGGTAAAATTGTAGTACAAAAGTGAGTTGAAAATTTACCCTTTACGACCATAGGGACACCTGTGTCCCATTTTGAATTTTATGATTTATCAATATACTTAACTTAAATAATGGTTCAATTAATGTATAAAACAACAATATATTTACATGTCAACAATTATTCCACACTATAATATGATTAAAAACAATTAAACACCTATAAATTCTACTTTAAAGTATAGCAATAGTTCACCACACAAACTGTCACATTAGAATGATAACAAAAATAACGGTGCTTCTGATGGTGTTGCCAGATTTAATAGGAATAGAGGAAGCATTTAGGAACTGATAAATGTCAAAATTGCATATATCGGTTTCTTACTTATTTAAATATAACTGATTTTGTTTATTTTTGTTTATATGTGTCCTAATATGTCCCTATGGTCCTGAAAGGGTTAAATTGAAAATTTCAAAAAGAAAATGTAGGGTACTATTGGAAATATCAGAGAAAGATGTTTCTGAAAACTTAAACACAACAAATCAAATAAATTGTTCTAATGAATCAATGGTAGATTGCGCTGGTACTTTCCAGATACACACTTCAATATCTACACACTACATTGAACAAGATCTTAAAAAACTAAAATTCAGTTGTTCTTGTTATGTCATTTTTTGTTCACAATTTTGAGTATTAAAAATATCCTATCACTCAAATGTTGACCACTTCTTCAACATTTGCTATTGCCAAATGATGCAAATATTAATAAGTACCAATTTATCTACCAGCATCCGTTCCATAGCCTTGGAAACGAACAACCAACTCAGCATTTTAGCAGTGAAATACAATTTTGAGTAATTTGTACATGGAACTGAATATTGTCATTTGCCATTTGGCACAAAATAAGCCGATTATCTGCCGCTTTTCACATTTATTCATGCGAACTCTAGCGTTCTTTTGTGAGTTTTAATGAAGTACTCTCCTCGCACTTGAAGCCATTGAAATTTGCATTTCTGCCTAAAGTGGCATGGCCACTTGTTAAAATGCGAATACAAAATGAAATCCTTTAGGCAATTGCTAGCGGTGGTAAATTGTGAAATACATAGCACTTTCATGCACATGGCACAACATAAGTATTTACAACTTTTTATATTTATAAACTTTGAAATCGCCAAATGAAAAATGTGTTATAATGCTCGTATGTACCAATATAAAAAAAGATAATTCAAATAAATTTCATCGTCAGCTCTGATGCTTAATACAAGTTTTTCGCAAGCACTTTTGTTCCACGTTATTCGTCATTTTTATTATCATTATCATTATCATTATATTGTGTGACCTTCCATAGTTGAGGTTGGTATAGTCATCAAATTGAATCTAAAGTTTGGGCACGATGTGAAACTCTCTTAACATTATCTCTCTTATCTCATTATTTATCTCCAAAACTGAATCCTTATATTGTCTTAAGAAATAAGGTCTTGGTGAGATCGTCACGATAATTACTTATAGCAAAAAATAGGGTATGGTGTAGTTGATTTTTAGAAGTGATCTTGAAAAGGGAAGAATATGGCTGGCTATTCAACAAAATTAGGTCTAGCGACTACGATTTTGCACTTGTTCAAATTCGTCAGCCAAGTTCTATAGAAGAAGATCTACATTCGTATATGGGACATATTCGTATGTTTTGAATATCTCCAGGAAATCTGTTAAAATTCTAATATTTGCCAATAGTTCGTGATATCTATAACTCAGAAAATTTTCTATGTAAAAAGTGAAAATTCTTTTCGAGGTCTTCGACAGACTTAAACGTTTTAAGCATTACTCTCAATAACATTATTTTAGTTTTTGGGATTATCTGTTTTGGTGCGAAGGGAAATTGGTCATTCTTACCTGGTTAGGGTAAGAGGAATTCAATGGTGCATACCGCTTTGCTTGAGTGGTTCATTGCTACACACAAAATGTATCTATCCGTATCGATTGCGAAAAATTTTTTTACACCTAAAATAAAAATTTTTTTAGTAGGGGAAAGTGGGGTAAAGTGGGAAGTTCTTTGTCGAAGCTCCAAAAAATGAACAAAACTTCTTATTTTTTCATGTTTCCACTTCCTATAATAAAGAAAATTAAATAAGCTATATTTTTGCCGAAGAAACAAACGGAAAATATGGATTTTCTGTTGAGTACGACGCTTTGATCGAGGATGCCCAAAATGGCAAAAATTAAAAATCGTGGGGTAAAGTGGGAAACTTTCAAAACTCATAAAAACTAATACAAATGTTGGAAACAAGTTCTAATACCTTTATTGTAAGTCAAAAAAGGTTCAAGGAACACACCCATAGGAGTAAATATGAAAAGAAATAATGATTTTGCTGGAAAAAAAAATATATGAAAAAATGTGTTTAAAAAAATTTGTGAAATAGTAGCTTATTCGTCGTTCTGTGATGAAACATCAAAGTCCGAGTCACAGTGTTAGAAACAAAAAAAGCTTGTAGTGAGATCAACGCATTTCAAGTGAAATGGGCGTTGACAATCCTTTAGGATTTGATGGTATTGTGTCTGGTCATGATTTCGGGCATGAGTTCCATGCAAATGGAGCAAAAATCACGATCTTCATCTGAGCTAGAACTTCTTTGTTTCTTCTTTGACGCTTTCTTTGCTGGTGGTGCTTTTTTGCTCCTGGTACTCTATTTTTTGTGAATCGTTTCCCTCTTTCTTCCGATTATTTGCTAAATGTTTCTCAGCTGCTTTTTGCAACTCGCTTAGCTTTTCCGGAGTGTTTACTCACAATAGAAATGTACAACACTTATTTGGATCATGGAATAGCATAATACGTTGATAAGTGGGGACTAGCAATCGTGAAATAACATTTCGCACTTTACCCCATAAAAAATTTCCCACTTTACCCCGATACCACATTTTGCAAAAAATGTGAGCTTCAATCTTTCACTCTATGAATTACACGGAATCCTTTTGCGTTATCAAAATTAAGACTACAAAGAATATTTTTGTGTACTTACAATCGGCTTATCTCCAGAAATAGTAAAAATATCGATGCTTAAAAATTTCAAAATGAAATTTCAAAATGAAATTTCAAAATCACTTAAAAACTTTACATGATTCCAGAGATCACAAAAATACGTATGCACGCATCGCTATACCATAAAGATTTGCTTACGGTCATTGCAAGTACATGTCAGAAGCGCATGACAGCTATACTTTGCTAGTTTGCCCGAAAAGGGGCATTTCCTACTTCACCCCACTTCCCACTTTACCCCACTTTCCCCTATAATTTTTTTTTTTTTTTTTTTTCAAAAGCTCATACTTTTTTTCACTCTGAGTATTTAATCAAAATCAGAAAAAAAACCGAGCAGCTATTATTTTTCAAACATGTGAGTATCCAAAAGTTGCATCTAACTTCCTACGCCCCCATCTTGGATTTTTTTGTAATTTCGGAAAATCATTTTACTACAGTCTTTTGTATGTCAAATACTAACTTTTCACCAATTTTCAAAAAAATCGAAGATATCAACCCAAATCTTAATCGATTACACTAAGATTGGTCCATACTGGCACCCACTCTATAAGAAAATTCGGTAAAACTGATTAAAAAATTAGCTACTCAATTGTCGATTAATATACACAAGTTTAACAGAAAAATATACTTTCGATGAGAAACTATAGATATTTCATTAGTTAATAAGAAATTCTTTATGAAAAACACCCGTCAGATTTTGGGGTAGAACGGTGTAATTTTTAAAGCCAATAACAATTTTGGTTTTTCAAGAGAAAATTTGTAACATATGTATGTAGGATTAGATGTTTAAGAAGCGGACTGGAATATTAACATTAAAGACTTAAGACAAATCCCTACAATTTGAGTAATACAGGAAGACAGGACAACTTTACTCAAAATAAGAAAACAGACAGCACTGAATGGACGAAACACAATGAACGAAAGCGACGATTTAAAAATAACGAACGACTTAAGACAATAGTTGGCAGTGTTGCCAGTTTAGGGGATTTCCCCCTAGATTTAGGGGATTCTAAAAGGTCTAGGGGGCAATCTAGGGGATACATTACTTAGGGGATTTGTTCAGGGGATTTTAAAAAGGTCTAGGGGAAATCTAGGGAATACTTTTATGTAAATGTTAAGTAAACCTTATTTTAAAATATATAAAATTACATTATAGTACATGTTAACAAAAATATCTATATTTATAAAATATATTGTAACAACATTCACTTCATTTTGCGATTTGGAAAATTTTTTTTTTTTTTTTTTGGTCGCAAAATATAACATTTTCCATTTAGAGGAAATTTCGTCAGAAAACCAAAATTTAGGGGAAATCTCGTGCAATCTGGGGGTAAATAGGAAAACCTTCCTGGCAACGCTGGTAGTTGGCGACAAACACTCGAAACAGGAAGACGGAATAAAAGTAAATAAAATTAATTTATATCAAAGAATGTAAAAATCAACTATGAACTTATGAATGTAAACATTTTACTTTTAATTTCATTTAAATTAACTTTTTAATAAATATTGTTAAATATACATTAAAAACAAACTCGTCAAAGTGTGTTCTAATTTAATGAAAGAAACTGCATGTATATCCTTCAGCTCATTTCAACGTTTACATAATGGCAACAAAAAATACCTTACTAAAGCGCTGTAAATAACTCCTGGCAAAATTCAATAATTAATAATGAGAATTTCAATATTTTATTACAGTAACACCCATTTACAGATAAAGTATTATCCATTTCATAGGTCTTGTGTGTATTCAGTTCACTGCTACCTTAACATGGGTTTGCGCAATCAGGGTACTTTTTTAAACAAACGGCCCATTCCAATATAAACAATTTATGCGTTTATTCAATGGCTTTTTGATTTTATTGGCCATAAATACAAAATTATGAAAATCATTGTCATACATATATGTAAATACGTGAGTGCGTCTCTTCCATGTAGTTGTGGTGAAAATCAATTTAAATTTTAATACAATGTATGTCAACGTGTCATTGGCGTAAAAGGTTGCATTATTTTGATATTACAGATATGTTGTACTTTATAATGTTTATCCTACCAGCCATTCATGTGTAACATTTGTTTAATGTCCTTTTTTTATTGATGGTAAATAAATTCTCAAGGTAGGAAAGTAAAGAAAAACCTATATGTAAAAAAATTCACTTAGCATGCTATATAAATCTTTCCAGAGCAAATTTTGTAATTTATTTCTTTATCTTTCAATAACACTTTAGTTTTTTTCCGTTCAACTTTCACTGGTTCCTCACAGTTTCTTACATTAACGTTATTTAATAGGAAAAAAACTATAAACCATATAACTATTAACTATTAAACTATTTCGCACTTTTCTTTATGAAATACTCAGAGCTACAAAATTATGGACCAAAATGTTTTGCCGGAAATAATTCAAAATAATTAATTCAGGAGGTGTTTATTTCACCATTAATATTGTTTCAACATAATATCATCAATTTCGCACCTTCAAAAAAACTTTTCACGGAAACAAAGCTAAATATTTTCATTTCTAACAATTCACGATAAGCCATTTTTTTTACCTTAGTTTGTGTTATCCTTTTTTTAGTTCAAAACTTTGTAGATTATTATATTTTCCTTTCCAGAGACCTTTTGTAGGTGACATTTGGTTTACCACGAGCTCTTCTGCCACTTCTTCAACAAAGAGCTTGGCAGCGGACTACACTGTTTGATTTCCGGAGTCTATGTCCTTTACAATCCCATTTAAAAAGCTTGATTCGTTTGCTATAAGCCAAAGGTGTCAGCGTAGAAAAAAAGTGAGCCAATTTTGGCTCGACCCAACATCAATATTTCTGTACAACAATCCCAACAACATCAATATTTCTGTACAACATTCACAGAAATAATTTTTGTTGTTTTTTTTTTTTTCACGCTCGTCAAAATTTCGCGTTTTTGTTGCTTTTTTTGCGTACACACAAAATCGAACTCGAACCAACATAAAACAACAACAAAGACTACGTCGCATCAGAAACAAAAACAACAAACAATATGGGTATTAATGCGTTGATACGCAGTTGCGAAAATGCAAGTCTTTTACGCACTAACGCCTGAACGATCAATGTGAATATTTCCATCTTGAGAAATTGCAAAAGTAGTGCGAAATTTTCGGCAATATTTTTGTTATTTTACTAATATCAAACTTTAGCAAATTGCACTTTCGCAACGACGCAAGGGCATTGCGCATCAACGCGTGAGTTCCCCTAATTTTTGTGTGTGTCCTAGTTCTTAGAAATTTTGAAAATTGTTGAAGTATTATTGTTGTTGTAAACGAGGCATGAAAAAACAACAAAAAATTGTTTTTTTGTTTGTTGTTACTCGAATTTAAAGTTGTTGTAAAAGCAACGCTGACTGCGCTGCATGCGTTTGGCTCAGTGATTTGAAAACGCTGGCACCCTTGCTATAAGCATCTGGTTGCATCTTCGGTGTAATAAGGGGACATATAAGGCTAATTATATTCTGGATGTGTCGTTTATCTAAAATATACCCTAATAAGTGATTCTACAAACAAGCCGTAAATATGCTTTAAGTTAAAGACTTGTATAAAAATCAATACTGCTCATCGATAACACTTAGTACTAATATTCAGAAATACGAATCAGTAGGAAAACTTCGAGTATTGTGGCATAGTCGGGTAATGTGGTATAGTCGTATATCTCCGATTTGGATAAGAACTAGCGGACGTCATATGTTTTATCCGCTCAGAAAACAAGAAAAACCAAAGATGTGTTGCCGACATGCAACAAATATAATTTTTGTGCTGTCACTTGAACGAACATTAAATCGCGAGTTAAAAAAAAGTTTATTTCTGTGCAAGTTTTATTTACATTCAGTTAAGGTTAGTGCTAAATATTGTGAAATAAGTGTTTTACTGTGTAAGTTCACAAAGTTTTGTAAATGCTAAAAATCGCCATATTGACAGTCAAAGGCGGGTAATGTGGTATAAGAAGTTTTTTGTTATTCTTAACTTTATTTCATGTCTGTTTATTTTTTAATAAAAACTATAAGTTTGAGAACCAACTTAAATGTTTTAATAAACTTATTTCACACCTTCCAAATTTTATATTTGATTATATGCTGTATGTACTCGTAAGTATACCACATTACCCGCCCACTTTCCAAGTACAGGTTTTTGACATATGAGCCATTTATTTTAAAAGTGGCCTAGGTCCATTTCGAGGCAAAAGAAATGTAATGAATATGAATTAGATGGCATTTTCTTCAGAACGAATAAAATTGAATTCTGTCTTTACAGAAAGTTTACCACATTATGTGAAATTGATAACATTATGTTTAAAAAAACATTTCGGCCATAAAACCGATTATTACGGCCCATAATATGAACGACTTAGGTCACTTTCAAAATAAACGGCTCATATATCAGATTTTTTGGAGAAACATTCTTAAGCCAATATATCACTGATCAGCATATTTAATAGCATACCACATTGCCCGACTATAAAGCTATTTAATATTATTTTTGTATGAGGGCCACCCTAAGTATCCACCTAAAATAAAACTTAAAGAACTTTTGTAGCGCCTTTTAATTTAAAGATGATGTGTAAATTTCGTGTGAGTTAATTAATCGGTCATTGAGAAGATGCGATTCAAAAAATATTTTTATGTGAGGACCACCCTAAATATGTACAATAATTAAAATTTTTTTTTCTTAAGGCAAACAAAGCCAACATATAAATTTTTAAAAATTTTCGAGTTTAGGCTTGACCAAAGCACAGCATTCGCCATTGTTCGAATTTTTTAACAGTCATTTTTCCCGGTCTGTCCATGCTTTCTTTTAGAAGCATATCATAAGTTAATTACCTTTTTAGATAATTTCGACATTTATCTGCCCCTTTCAGACCCCCAGTATACGATCGTGTTATCTATTGTAACTTTAATGCGTCATAAAAACTTTAAAGTTTTAATTTACGCCTAAAAACCTAAAAGCAGTGATTTAAGCAAGCAACAGGACAAATATTGACAGTTTTGATCGTGAAATATGTTAGTTTTGTGTAGAGCTTCATAGTGCGCGTTACAATGTCGTTTGGTATGTATGAAAAAAAATTTTTCTTTATAGTTTTTTAAATGTTTTTTATTCCATTATTTGATATATTAACCGTTACAATGTGTGCTTTGCTTCTATTTAAATTTTTAAAATTAAATTAAGATAACACAATCGTGTTACTTAGGTTTAACGACACATTTTTATTTCAACACCCGTTTGTGTTATCTGTTTTAAAGGCCGAAAAAACTACAATTTGGAAGACCCTGCTGATCTCCAAGAAGTTCTAGATATTCTTGAAGATTCAGATATCGATTTTGGTGATGATGACGATGATATTGACGATACTTGGTTACCCAAAAGTTTTGCTTTGGTGGAATCAGATGATGGTACGTTTAGTCCTTTTATTTAATTTAATTTTAACTAAAAATTTATCGCGACAGAACTAAGTGATTCATCAAGTTTAATTGATCAAGTGCCGAATCCCGTTTCAACATCGAACCCAACAACATCATCAACAAGTTTAATTCTACCAACATCAGTTGTCCCTGAAGCAACACCTATTCAGTCTAAAAACAGAAAAGAAATTTGGAAGGATCAAAATTTTCAAAATATTGAACTGCCAATTGTTTATGGTTGCGACATTATTGCAAAGGTTGGTACTCTCATGGAATATTTTTCTAAATATTTTCCGGAAAATCATTTTAATGAAGCAGTTCATTATACTAAAATGTATTCTTTGTCAACATATGGGCAAGAAATTAATTTATTGCCCCATGATATAAAAAATTTCGATGGATGCTGTGTTATAATGGCTTGCTTGGGTAATCCAAGAGTACGGATGTATTGGGCTGAAGGATTCAAATATGAAACTATATCAAATTGCATGTCAAGGGACAAATTTATGAGACTTCGTACATTGATTCATTTTGTTGACACAAGCAAACCAAGCGCAACAAATAAATTGTGGAGAGTCCAACCCGTTTTAGACATGGCTCGAAGTCGCTGCAACCAACTTGCAACTTAGATTACTAGTTACTCCATTGATGAGCAAATGATCCCGTTTACTGGCAGGAGCCCTCCAGGGCAAGTCATTAGGACAAAACCTCGACCAGTTGGATTAAAATATCTTGTCTGCACCACATCAAATGGAATGGTAGTAGATTTTGAATTTTTTCAAGGAGCTGGAACATTCATAGATTGCGGGCTCGAACACGGGCCATCAAATATTATTCGATTGACCAAGTTTTTACCGCAACAAAGTCATCTGTACTTTGACAGATTCTTCACCACTGTTCCACTCTTGGAAAGGTTGTTAGAAATGGGTTTTATAGCCACTGGTACAATAATGGCCAACCGTTTAGGGAAAAGACTTCATTTCCCTAACGACAAAGAAATGTGCCGTTGTGATATGCACCAATTTGTAGACAACGGGGTCGTAGCTGTAAAATGGTGCGACTCAAAATGTGTCACTGTTGTTTCCTCTAAATGCGGCCAGGAACCAATTGGAACGGTGAATCGCTGGGTCAAAAGTTTGAAAAAACATGTGCCAGTGCCAATACCAGCTGTGTTTCAAGACTACAATGCTTATATGGGCGGTGTTGATGTCGCCGACCAAATGATGGAGTACTATCGCACCAAAATTAAAACAAAGAAATGGCCAGTGAAAGTATTTTTTCACTTCCTTGACCTAAGTATCTACAAATGCATGGATGGAATATAAAAGAGATGCCTCAAAAGCTGGCATAACTGAAAAGGAAATTAAAGATTTTTTGAAATTTAAACTTGAAATCGGTCAAGTTTTGTGCAGCTATAAAGGCTCAATTCCACAACAACCACCGCATGTTGAAGTGGAAGAGAGTAATTATGGATCCGAATACCGCCCACATGATGCTCCAGACGATATACGTTTTGACAGGTATACATATGTAAAATCGTACTTGTCATTTAGTATCCTTATTAACATTAAAATTTTTATTCTGCAGATACGATCATTGGCCTGAATTTGTGGATACTAACCCTAGAAAGTGCAGAAACAAAAATTGAACCAACAAGACAAGAGCTTGATGCGAAAAGTGCAAAGTAAACATTTGCATCATAAAAGATAAGGATTGTTTCAAGGCATATCACACACAATAAAAACTCAAAGTTTTTTCGTTATTTTTCATATTGAAAAGATGTAAATCTTAATTATTATTACTTTTTTATTAAAAGCAAAGAAGTGCTTGTATTTTTTTTTAAGTTTGTGTTATTTTGCATGAAAGACTAATTAATTTTAGAATAAAATATTAATTAATGAATAAAAGATTTAATTTCAAAACCAGTAAAAAAAATTTGTTTTCTTACACGCAAAGACCCATATTATACAAACGTGTTAGGTCCTTTTCTCAGGATTCTTTCAAGAAATATTTTTTTAAATATTTTTCCCGTAAATCTGAAACCAAAATAAGCAAGTGTTGAAAAATTCATGCAAATCGGCAAAAAAAAATTTTGCAGGTCCGAAGGTCTAAAAGTACCTTTGGATAAGAATTATTTATAATTATGTGTCATTTAACCCATTAAAAACTAGTCTGTCCATAAGGAATTCTTCAACTACCAGCTATAGCGCAAGGGGTTCGAAAATTCGAACAGCGGCAGAAAATGGGTTAGAGACGAAACATCCAAATTCTTGCATCGAATACTTTAATTCAAATGCAAAGGAATAATTCTTATTGATTTTATATTCTACTACTATTTTGATGAAGTTTGAGATAAACTTAAGTATATGAGTTTGAGTATATCATTTTCGGCTTAGAGGAACATAAATTCAACAACCAAACAAAACAAAAACATGAAATTTTAAATAACAAATGACAGCATTAGCTTGCTTTTTGACTACTTTGCTATAATTCGGTACGACAAAACTTAAAACTCTTTCTCTATTTGTGAAAAAGCAAAAGAAAAGCAAAAGAAGCGTGAACTTCTAAAAAAACCTCTTAAAATTCTCAGCTCACTTTTTTGATAGCATGTTTTAAATTTCAAATTGAAAGTTTGTAACTTAAGTCTCATCTGATACAGATCCCAAGAATGACAAATGTAAGGTTTTTTTTTTATAAAAAGAGAAAGTTTGATTTTTTTGCTGCTCCTGTTCACACATGCGAGGTTGGTTGTTAGTGGCGCGTCATGCTCCACTTCAAATCCATTGCTTGAAACATCAGCAGAAACTGTTTGATTTAAGTGATTACACTTAAACTGGTAGAAACTTTATGTATTCTGCCCGTTACAAACAAAAAGCCAAGGCAAATAGTTTTGGTCAAAGGTTATGTGGGTGTCTGGCTGGTTAGGAACTCTGATATTCTGTTTTGCTATTTGCACAGCAATTACCGAATATGTTATATGATTTTTTCGTCTGCTACTAAAGTTGCTACATTTCTTTTCATGTGAGAGTTTTTTTCTGTGCTTTTTACCAGCAAAAGTTAGGAATTTAACCTCATTTTACTTATTGCTGCAGAATGGTTGAAATTTATAGTAAGTAGTTTTCACTTTTATCTTTTGCTCCATCACCAAAATTGTCCTCTGATCACCACTTAGTAACTTGTTAAACATAAATTTTACGAAAATTTCTACAAATTAATGGGAATTTATAGTCACATGTTAGCAGTTCTTATTTTGAATTCTGCTCTCTTTGTTATTTCAAATTTATACAAATAGGCAGAGATGTAATTTTTTACATTTAAGAGACGTCATTCTGTGCATAAACATAAATGCTGTAATTGTATGTTTGGTATCTAATTAAAATAATGAAAAGTGTTACCAAATCATATATTTCTGCTCACTTGACATAGATGTAAATAATATTACACGCTCTTACTTAACATTGCAAAGTTTACATTGTAACAAATGTTGCGCATACGTCATGTAGCTTCATATATGTTCATAAAATGATGTTTTGTTATAGCAACCACATACTTATTAATGATTAAGGAAAAATAATGTAAGGGTGAAAACTTTTCACTGCTGTCAAGTTAGAGTTAATCCACCCCAAGGCAAAAGAATTTGATTAGTAATGTAAAATACAAAACAAAACAACATTATTTTATGTCATGTTTAATATGTCATGCTATATTACTCAAAACTTTTGCGATGATAAAACATTTACTTAGAGATTAACAACATAACTGTTTTTAATTCTGAAGAAACATAAAATGTCCCCCTTTTACAACGCAACATTAAAATCAACTGATGTTCTTAAGAAAGTATTGTGCGTTGTTAATAATACAAGAACAAGAAGCAACTCAGTGCCAAAGACCGCAATTTGAAACAAAAACCTGTAACTTTTCTGTCAACATTGAGTATACAACAGGGAAGGGAACGTACTTTAAGAGCAACAATAATAACTAAAATAACAAAATAAAAAGTCAACAATCCACGTCACGGTTATATGTACATTAAGGTGGGCATACCAGCATATAAAACAAAAGAATAAAATAAAAATACGATTGCAACTCAGTTCTCGTAAGCAAAGTGAAACTTATATTTGAAAAGTGGCCGTGGCGCTAAACTGATAACTCCTACTCTTCGACCAATATATGAAATTAATTTTCGGCACGTACCTACCAAATTTTATCAAAATATTTTATAAAGATTGCGAAACATATTATATTTAGTTGTTGTACAGCCCCGCAAGCGGGATGTAACGAAAACTGTCGCCATAAAAAGTTTCGAAAAAATGACTACCGGCCTCGAAATTTTTTGCCATACGCGGCCAAACTTCCTAAATGGTTTTCTGTTAAGTAGCCACTGAAATATTTTTCTGATGAAAAATTTGGCAACGGTAGAATTTGTTGGGACAAACATAAAATATATGTATAGAACAATTTTATAATTGGCTATATAACAAAAAAAAAAAAAAAAAAAAAAATCTGACAAATTGTATAAGATTATAAGGTTACAAATCTTCTGTGAGGTAATAGAGGAGTCCTAGCCTAATAAAAAATTGCACCTAAGGGGGTTGTAAGAAAACTTTTAGCTGATGGTATTAGCTTCCTAGGAGTGTTTTTCATTTATAAGGTTTTAACGGATTCTGCAAAGCCCTGGACTTTCAAAGTTGTTGTTTTATTTTTTTTTTTTATCAATTTTACTTTGGTGACTATTTCAGTATGAATAAGGTGCTATTAACATACCCTTTTATAATTTTTTTTTTTTTGAGTCCCCGTTAAATTTTTTCCACCCCGTTAGTACATTTGTCTTACCAACTTTTTAACTTGAGGTCGGAAAAAAATACTTTTCTATGTAAAGCACTAGTTACTCGCATGCATTGCGATCATATGACACGTATTGTTCATGGAAAGTATTTTTTTCTGACCTCAATTAAAAAAATAATGTGACAAAAACTACCGAATTTAAGGACATTTAACATGAATTTCAATAAAAAAATTGTAAAAGGGTATGTTATTGGGACCTTTTTTGTTGTCCGCCAAAGTAAAAAAAAAGTAAATATTATATAAAAGTTTTCTATATCAAAATTTTGTCTTAAACGCTAGGGTGATCCAAGAAAATTTTTCTTCTAAACAAGTCACAAAATCAGTTTCAACCCTATGACTCCTCAGCCTTTGCAGCCTTTTAAAATAATAGCAAATGAAAGTATGTTTTATGATCTACTAAATGTCTTGCGATACTTATGTTTCGTCGTAAAAATTTCTCAAAGGTATAGTAGTATACTTTCATATTCTATGTATTTTTAAATTTCAAAAAAACTTAGCATACTTCTAGGCTTTATTTTAAATGGGTGACAAGTTTGAAGCTTGCAATATTTTTTTTAAATCAATGTCTTGAAAAAGGGTGCCACTTTCCAAAACACTTTTGATGCAGATCTATGAAATATTTCATGTAATAGTTTTGTAGATTTTTGTTCCAGTTGTGTAGCCAAGCATCAAATGTTTATCAAACGAATATTATGTTTTGGACCAAAAAAATAACAAAAAAAAAGGTTGCGTTATTAAAGTTTTCAACAGAGTTAAAATATTTTTTCAAAAGTCTAATAGTAACACGTTTAACATATTTCATTATTATTGCAAATTTTTTTTTTTTTTTTTTGCTGACCCACTTTAATGTACAATGTGTATGATTAAGAAATAAGTAGTGAAAAATTATAAATAAATATAATGATTTATGTAATAAATATAACGAACTGAATTCAAAGAGAGAGTGTTTTACCAAACAAATAAGCAAAAATTTAAATCAAGTTTAAGTTAAATGATATACTGGAAGCATTTCTTGAGATAATCCAACTAAATCTCACATCAACACTAGCTATTAAACGACTGTGTTGGTTACATATCTCAAAAGAATCCTATCTAATGTGTTGCCTTCTTTATAGAAGCGTGATTGTCAAGCCTTGGTGCACAATGACATTATGTATAAAAAAAGAAGAAAGAAAAAAGGAAAGGCAGCAGAGCTATTGGCATCCAAAGAAGGCCTAATATCATTCCAATTTGACCCATTAGGAGGGGTGTCAGGGGTTTTTAGGAATCAAATACAATCAAGTAACAATCTAAATTTTTACACATACATAAATCAGTCAAATTCAACTACGCTTTTCAAAAAGACTTTTAATTGGAGTCTACGAATTTACAAAGTTCAAAACATTCTGCAGAATTGAGTGTTAAAAATATTGAATGCGTCAATCAAGTGTGCTTTATTTTATTCAATTTCACAAATTTTATTTAAAAAAAACCCTACATTGAAAACAAATAAATCACGCACATCTTTATTTACATTCACTGTACTTTTGATTCCGTAGCAGAGTTTCAGGCGCTGAAGAGCCATTTTCCACTTTTTATCGTCATATTGAAAGGAAAGTATTTACAATATGAATACATGCATATGCATGTAAGTATTTGTGAATAAACAAGCTTTTGCGTCTCACGTGCTTATCAGGGAATCATTTGTTGTTATGCGTGACGGTATTGAACGCACTGCGAGTACACAAGCTGGTCCTTTTGGTAACAACCAAGCGGAAGGTAAATATTTCCTGAAAAATAAACCAACAGGCGTCTTTAGTTGTATGTAAATGCATGTTGAGACAAGGCGATTAAGTGCAGTTGCTCGTGTGATGCATGAGAGAGGTTTTTCATGTATGCAATTAAAGTGTATGTTAATGTTTATATCAAAAAAAAAAAAAAATAAACAAATTTTCAACTTAAATGTGCCATACAAAATAATTATTGTATGTAGACAGGAATCATTGGATTTGCTTGTCAGATATACGAAAACGAAAGTAAAGTTTTTTTGTCATATATAAAGAAATTTTTATACTTTATGCATGCGTATGCTTAGAGGACGTATAGCAGATATGAGAAAATACACATATGCATCATCAATTCAATTCATGGTTCACGTCTTTATGTCAACGATTTTGCATCAACGCGTGACTACCCCTATCATTTCATTTACTGAAAATCATTTTGTAATAAAAAGCTCAAATTATTTAATCAATTTCCTTATTTCCTCTAAAAAGGTTGATTAGCACAATGTTTTAAAACTCTTGCTGCTATGAAAACCCAAAACAGTCCTGCCTTAGCGAAATCATGCAAGTTTTTGGAAAAATTTTTCATTTCTTTGGGTTTTAAATTGGCATAATAAATAAAACCCACCATATTCGTAACTAATTTGAAGTAATAATAAAATGCGACTAGACTATATAGAAATTTATCTTACAAAAACTGAAAATTTTGAAAAATTGTTATTTATGATGTAGTACAGTCATTTGGTAGTTTTACCTGGAAAGTTTTGCGGGATTTTTGCAAATGAGTTATTTTATAGATTTCGATATGCTCTTTCAGAATTTCAACTTTGCTACCTCGAATCGTGTTCGCCTGCGCCGCCATATTGGAAAAATGGCGCCCAAACTCAGTTCTTTACAAATATCCTTTTAACGGTTACATTTAGAGAAAAATATTGTGGCGCAATATTGTAGCTTATGAAATTTTCTATAAAAATTACTTTTCAATTGTTTTCGTACGACTTATAACTCAGGAGATATCCTTATTCAAAATTTGAAAAGAATTAGTAAATTGTGCATGCCGCTTATGAATAGGCACAGTAATGTCTTGAGCTTAAAATTATGATAACTCATGAACAGTGAGCCACAGGTTTAAAGTAAAAATATTTATTTATAGGGATTTACTTGCACTATAAATCTGCATATGATTTTTTTTTTTCAGATGACTTATAGTTTAGGAGATATTTTTATAACAAACCTGAAATTTTGAAAAAAACCGGTTCGTCCTAGAAAAAAAAAATGTTTCATGCATTTTGTAGAACGTTCAATTCCCTATAAGAGTCTCTCCGATTTGTGTTTTCGTCCGACTTACCGTTCATGATATATCGCGTCTTGAAAATCATTCAAAATTGAACATTGTACTATGCGCAGCACTATGTTCAGTTTTGAATGATTTTCAAGTCGCGATATCTCATGAAGTGTAAGTCTGACGAAAAAACACTACGATGAGATCTTTATAGGAAATTAAACTTTCTACAAAATGCATGAACAATTTGTTTTCTAGGACGAACCGTTTTGGAGACATTTTGAAAAAACGGTTTTTTTCTAAATTTTAGGGTTGTTTAAAAAATATCTCTCAAATTATGGGTGATCTGAAAAAAAAAATCAAATGTAAATTGTAGTGCAAGTAATTCCCTATATACAAATATTTTTACTTTAAACGTGTGGCTCACCGTTCATGAGTTATCATAATTTTAAGCTCAACACATCACTGTGCCTATTCATAAGCGGCATGCACAATTTACTAATTTTTTTCAAATTTTGAATTAGGATATCTCCTGAGTTATAAGTCGTGCGAAAACAATTAAAGGGTTTCTTTTGTAGAAAATTTTATAAGCTACAATATTGCGCCGCAATATTTTTCTCTAAATATAACCGTTAAAGAGATATTGGTAAAAAACTAATTTTGGACGCCATTTTTCCAATATGGCGGCGCTAGCGAACACGATTCGAGGTAGCAAAGTTGAAATTCAGAAAGAGCACATCGAAATCTATAAAATAACTCATTTGCAAAAATCCCGCAAAACTTTCCAGGTAACATCATTTTATTCTCCCAAATGATTGTACTAATGTTGAAAAAAATCAATTGAATTAGCTTAAATCTAAAGCAAGAAAGTTTTCGCTGCAACTAAAGAAGTTTTCAGTAATCAAAGTTAAGAAAATAGATAAATATAGTTTAACCTTTTTTCCCAAAAGCCTTTATCTGGCATATTAATAGCTTGTTAACCTCACGCTATTAAACATTTTAAGCCCAACAAAGCTCTAATGGGAGAATTTAGTCATTGTAACCTTGAAACGTGCTACGACGTAAATTTGTCATGTCACCCACATATGTCACAATTTCACTAATATACGAGTAATGGGTTTCTTAACTTCAGCCATCTGTCCATGCATCCATCCAACATATGTTACGCACAACGATGAATTGTTAAGATAAATTTTTGACGTCACTTGAGTTAAATTCATGCCTTCAGCTATGAATTTTAATACTTAACATAAGTTGGTGTTACACTAAAAATTGAGAAAATCACACCGATAAGCAGTGCGTTGAACCTGCCTTTTTATATTTATCTGTCATATTTATTATGATAAATAGGTACCCAACTGTATTTATCTATAATAGTTCTTGTTGAAACAAAATTGTTTCTTAATTTTTCTAGGTGCTTGAAATTTTACTGAGATTGCTATAATCTTTTTGGGTAATTTATGGTGGCAATTCCGAATCTGGCAACCATTTTTCGCTATCAGGTATATGATATTAGTTATTTTTGCTTTAAAGTGCAGAGAACACTCTTTTCAGGTGTATAGCGGTCATCCAGGGGATAATATAATTCAATTTTCCAAGGACACAAGATGGTCAAGATTTTTAAATTTTTACTGAACTAAGAGGCACTTGCCCAATGCATTTTTAATAGCTCAAGAAAATTAACAATGGTCACAATAATAAAAACGATTTACCATCATTAATCATTCAAATTCGAAAAAAATAAAAAATTAAGGGGATAACATTGTGGATCTAATTAACTGAGAACATGATTTTGAGGACTGTTTTGAAAAGTGGATACAAAATAGTATTGAAATGAATCGCTCTTGTGTAGAGTATTTGTTGTTATATTTCCATGCATTAGTCAGCCTAATGGAATGGAAAAATCTACAACAAATCTTTTGGCATACATTTTAATTAAACCATTGCAGATGCAAATAGCTGTTATTGACAAAGCATAAATATCATTTTAGCAACATGAGTTGAATGTCAAAAATTTGAACTCAGCTTTGTCATAAATCTTGGAAATATAAGTCTAGTTACATATTTTTATATCGAAATCAAGCTCACTAACATTTTTTTTTGGTTCACCATGACTCAGAATCAACACGGAAATATATTATTTCAACTTTATGTCTTAATTCAATGATACAGCAAAAATCCTTTACTCTTTCCGAGCAGATTTCAGTTGCGTTATTGTGCAGTGGGAAACTGTAATTCCAAACGCAACGCACAACAAATCACAGCTCATTTTCAACCGCATGCACACGCAGTCTTGTGTGGAACTGGACATGTGGTTGGTTGCTATTTAGCACAACATTTTTGGTCATTTAAGACCATAAATAACATTTATTTCCTGCTGATTCTCGCACTCCAAAGCATTCTTGGTTCAATACTTTTTGGTGCGACATCAGATTTTTCAAAATTTAATGAACAGAACAATGCGAATGGATATGGCGCTTGGATATGTGGACTAGAACTGAAGCAAATTGCAAATAAAAATTATTTTCAAAGTAAAGTGAGAATTTTGATACATAATTTTTATATAATTTTATACACCCTCGAGAAAATTCTGAAACCTCAGTTCAGAGAAACTGATACAGCACTTTTTTTGTTAACAAAATATAATGACCATAGTTGGCAGACTTCCAGTAAATATTTATTTGCTGCGAGCTATAGAAATCGCACAAAATAAAATATTTTTTGTTTTTAGTAAAAGAAAATTTTGTCTTATGTCTGAATATTGCGGCTAATTTAAAAAGTTCATGGTTTTCATATTGCAATTAAAAGTTTTTGCTAATCAGTAATCTTTCATTCTGCTTCAACAAAAGCATAAGTAAGGGACATCTTTAAGCTGGATACAACAAGAAATTAAACTTTTTAATTACCACAGTATACAAATAAACAAAAACAAAAAAAAAAAAAACACAGACAAGATTTTAAAATGGACTAATTAGGGTTAAATGAGTGTTAATTTTAATAAATATAGCCTTAGTTTGTGTTGTGCATTGAAATTTTCCATACAATTTGGCTAATTTATCATAATAATATATCATGTAAAACACTTACTTTTATCTTTTACATTTAATTATATCATAATCATTATTAAATTGTTCAAATTTGTAAAACATCATCAGAAAATTTCTTGAACTCAATCGTCATTTCTCTTAAATTTTGCACAAATGTTGAGATAAACTCTTTATTGTCTTAATCTGTAAGCCCTCAAGCCATTTAAATAATATAGTATCGCAGAGATACTCTTCATATAATGTATTTTGAGTAATTTTTAAGGAATTTTTGCATTAATTTTAATAAAGATTCAAAATTGAAATACTCTCTCAGACTCAGAAAATTTTGTAAAAATTTCAGCTCTGTCTAATTTTGTTAAATCTTTGTCTTTCTGATACAATATTGCTGATTTAGTCATCTAAAATCTAAATATCCTACATTTGAATTGGAAAGAGCTGAACACACTATAATAGGCTGAACATTTCCTTGGTGCCCCAATCCGGGACAGGAAAAAATGTATTTTAACGGGTGGGGGCAAAAATAATAGTCCATCATATGGTCTATAATCTATGAACTATGACCTGTACGTTATGGTCAATGGTATATAATTAAGATGTCCATATTTTTTTGACCGAAGAACAGGAAAAACTAAGCAAAAGCCACCATCTGGCAGGTTTTTATATTTAAAAAACAGTACTTTTGAAAGGAAAGTTATTTAAAAACTATAAATACACATAAAATCATGTGGATAAATGGTTTAGAGTGAAATACATGCAATGCAATTTTAAACGAATTGAAATGAATTAAGCAGTGTTTTTAATTAAATCGTCAAGGACGACTTCGGCATCGGTGCATATGGAATATTTTTCAGAGCATCGGATTGCGCCAAGCATTTCAGGCTGCAATTTAAACCAACGAAATACTTCTAGGCATGACATTTTCAAACCAACTTCAACTGTAAGAATGGCTTTCAAAGTGTCCTCTTTTAATTGCAATTTTTCCTCTGACCACGTGTTATTCACTCCAGAAAAACAAGGAATTTATTGAATAAATGCTGCCATTTCCTCATATTCGTAGTTTTTGCTCTCCAAAGGTGTAAATATTTCGACCCACTGCTCCAGAACTGATAACTTATTTGTACTCCATTACTTGATTTTGAGTTTAGTTCAGTTTTACTGAAGTATCTTTTGTGTTGTACAACTTTTGCATGGAAGCTTCCACATCTTTCCACATCGGAAATTTACGCAAATGTGAATTTTGAACTTAAACATTTTGATGATCAAATAAGACGTTTTCCAAACGAAAACACAGGTAGCAGGTTTTAACATAAAAAGTCCTCAAAAAGCAAGAGTATCCTGCCAAAAACAGAATAAATGGATACCTTATATATAATATATGATTTATAATTGATCTTTTATAGTCTATGAGCTATTATCTATTGTCTATGATTCGTCCAGTGAAGTCTATGGTCTACAATAAATGATATTTAATCTTTTTTTCATGGTCTATGGTCTATAATATTTGGTGTATGATCTGTCCTTTATGGTTAATATTCCATATTATACGTTCTATAATATTTGATCTATGATATGTTCTTTGCGGTCAATGGTCCATAACGTAGAGACTTTTATGTGTCCTTTATGGTCTATGGTCCGTAATCTTTGGTCTATGATCTGCCCTTTATGGTCTGTGGTCCATGAACTAAAATTGATGTAGAATAAAATTGAAGAAATGACACAATACACGTCCGCGCGAAATGCGTTTTCTATAGGATTTTGATGAGAGGTATCTCATTTTCTTCAGGAACTTACGCTGATGTCAAATTTGAAAGAATTTTTAAAATCCCAATGACAGTTTTTTTTTTAAGTCGGGTAAAGTGATTTTTCAGTACAAAATTTTTCACCATATTTTTTTAGAGACCAAAATTTTGAAAACAGAAGCCCAAGAAAAAAATGTAAACCGCAAACTTTATTCTACAGATTTTTCAATATCATTTGATATTAAGAACATAAAAATGTAACTGCCGTAGAAAAAGTTATAACCTTTTAAAAATGAGAGTGTTTTTGTTGGTAGTTTGTAGGTAGGAAAAAATTTAAATCGAACTGTTGTGAACTAAAAAAAGGTGTCAAATTACTCCTGAGCACTTACTAAATAAGACAAAAAAGTTTTGAAAAAAAGTTCATCGACTACTGTTTGAAAAAGGTCGAAAAACGGTACATTTGTTAAAAAGCACAACAAAACAAAAAAAAATAGTCATTTTGGATGATTTTATTAGTGGTGAATTTGAATCTGGTCCCAGAACTGCTTTATCACGTATAGTTACCGTACCGTTTTTCGACCTTTTTCAAACATCAGCGTAAGTTCCTGAAGAAAATGAGATACCTCCCATCAAAATCCTATAGAAAAAAGTTTTTTGCCTTAAATCGCGCGGATGTGCAATACACTATTGGGCCATTGTGGGATATACATGAAAATCCGGCATATTTCCGGTACATTTTTGAACCAGGAATGCTTGGTCACTCTATACGAGTACTAATAGTTACATAAAGAGTCAAAGCAAGACATAGTATGAAAAAATTATTTTTGTTTCGAGAACAATTTTTACCTTAACAATTTGAACCAAAGCAAAGTCTTGATATCGCAGTCCGAGTTATTTTCGTATGGTTAATTTTGATAAATTTTTACACATTTTGTTTATGGTAATTATTACAAAATAATTATGTATGCACAAAATATAACCTTTTTAACACATATTTACAAGTAGTAGGTGTATTAAATATTTTTGCACTGAAATAAAAAAAAAAATAAAAATACTTCGCAAAAAAAGTTCATGTGTAGGAGAGATGTGTGTACCTTGGTCCAAGTGTACCTCGGTCCAAGTGCCGTTTGTGTCTCAACAGCTGCACGTGTACGATATTGTTCTTCTATGGAATTTTCCACTCATATTAGTTGACTTTAGACCGTCAAGCTGTATGCGTGTATAAAAAGCGACGGAAAAAGTGTTTTTTGTGTGTAAAAATTTGTTTTTGGAGTAAACTACGAAACGTTTTTTGAGAAACTTACTTGAAATATTTCAGTTTTACAACATCAGGAAGGAAGTTTAGTTATTGTTTTAAGCTTTTAGTGTGTTTTAGATGTATTCTCATTTATATATATTATGGGTGTTGACAGTTTTTAGAACATGCTGTCTGTGTGAACCTTGGACCTATGCTTATTGACCAAGAAGCCTTTTTCGACGGACAATCATTAAGCCATGATCGCCTCTCAATATAATAGTATTATTATTATTTACGCGATTAATATATTTATCTGCAATCATTTTTGTTTAATTAATTGTTTTTTACTAAATGCACTTTTTTTGTGTTATAATTTTTGTTTATGAAATTTTTTTTTTATATTGAAAAAAATTTTACTTTAGATTACATAGTAAATGGTTCTTTCATAATTTATTACCTAAATAGAATGTATTCTCTTTTATTTTTAATAGTCCAAGGTACACTTGCATGGTGTACCTTGGACCGTTTGAGATTGCAAGGAAAAAAAGTAATATTTCTACTCAATGGTAAGACATAGAAATATCATTTTCACGTCATTTGATGCTGCAAGCATTGCAGAAATATAAATTAATTAAATAACTAAAGAAACTTTTTTGGAAAATCAGTCACATTGAAAAAACTGAAAAGCGGACCAAGGCACACACATCTCCCCTAATTTATGGTAAAAATTTTCAGAATAATGTTGGTGGCTTTATCTTTTCTGTTGCAAGCATTGCAACATGCGCGGGTTGTTGGAGGAGATTTCGTAATATTTTCATTCAAAGTTAATGTGCCATACCGAAGTCAAGTTATATTAGCCTTTTTAATTATAGAATTTTTTATGCGTCTGGTTTATCAAAGGAAGAGAAAAAGTTTGTTTTTATATGTAATGTATTTATGTTTCTTTTTTCTATGCTAGTTATTTAATGTTTTGTTTTTAGTACCGGGAAAAAAATTTTTACCACAAAAAAACAAAAAGAAAACAAAATGGTTTACTGTACAGAATGCACATTATGGTTATCAAATCTGAGAATATTTTGTCGTTTTCAATTCTACCAAATAACGCCATTTGAGTTCTGCATAATTACAGAAAAGACAAACACTTTCTACAAAATTTTTATAGGAAAGATATAAAATTAAATTTGAAAATAGTGGTAAAAACAGTTAATCTTATTAATCTAACAGTTCAATTTTAACAAAAAAGAATTGAAAAAAATACATCAACTAACAGCAGCAAAATTGAATCTTGAAATCCTACAGCGATTTCAGTGAAAAATTTTACGTTTGTGTATCAATGCACCGTTATATGTCAGAAATGAAATTATTCATGGAAACCTACAAATGCCCACTGTTTTTGAAGAGATCCGGAGAGTCACCACCAATTACAGTGAAAGACTTGCTATATAGCCAAACTCGCGTTAGAACTAGTTCAAGTACCCTTCCTACCACGCAGACTACAAGGCACAGTACCAACAGACCTAGCAGATAGATTTTTCTAAAATTTTCTAAAACAACAATGAATACCACTGGCTATTTTTGTTTATGATAATTTAATTTTGTATACATAAATAATGCTCATTATCTTAATTAGATAGATTGTATTTGACAAATAAGATTAAAAAAAAAACAATTAAGTAGTTGGAGTCCATAGCTTTATTTTAGATTTGATGTTCTACCCAAAAGCTAGTCAATATTTTTAAAACTTTATTTTATTATTACCTTTTTTGCCACGCAGAGTAAAAAAATAAAATAGAATTAATCAAAACCTTTTGCGCCACAATAAGTTGATGTTGGGTTCGGCTGAAAAAGTTCTAAGTTTGCCACAAACCAAAGCAGTATGTATATATGTAGTTTTCAAGTTTTGACCAAACCAAAGCTTACACCTCTACTTGCTTAACTTAAGACAGGAACTTTCTGTTTAGCTAAAGGTTGAAATTGCCAAGCCAAAGTCTACTTAACGTATAAGACTTGCCAAAGTTGATTTGTGAATGGGTTTTCTTGTTTACTGAAAAGTGAAAAGTTATTAAAGTCGTCGGCTTTATTGCTTTTTTTTTTGCTTTTCTGAATGAAAGCTAATTTTTTTTTTTAATTTTTATATTAAACACAAATGAAATTTAACATTGAAAAAGTTTTGCTTTTTGTAGGAGATCAGCTGAAAAGAGCGATGGTAATTTATTTTATATAAAAATAGCATATTCAAGATTTTGTTTGTGCAAAAGGTCCCACTCCCTCCTATTCAAATTTACCTCATATTTGCTGAGAATTTACATCTAAAATAACACTTTCAGAATTATATTTTGAAGTTTTTTCCTGCACGGAATTGCCACGCTCTCATATTCTAAAAACCTAAATTTTAAAAACAAGATACGAAGGATAAGTTATTGATATTATTAACCTAATGTGAAATGTTACAAATATAATCTGCAGCCCCAATCATATTCATATGAAGATACATTTATATGAAAGGGCTGAACAAATCTTGTAAATTATCGCTTTGCTCTGGTTTCCTGCCTCTTGTGGCATATTATTTTATTTGCATAAATGGGCATTAGGCATGCGCTTATTTTACGATTTTCTGTTTTTCGTTCATGCCGCCCCCTGAAATCCTTCTAATGGTCATAAAAACAAATACTATGAAGTTTCTCGGCGATCGGATAACGATAACCCGGCCCGCAAGAGAGGTCAAGGTCAAGTTGAGGTTTCAGGCAAAAAATAATGAAAATTTTTTTTAAACTTAATTAAATTAGTCAAAGCATAACTTTATCTTATAGCAAATTGAAATACCTTTCCAACAAGCTATAATTGTTTAAAATCGGGTAATAAATACGTATTCTATGAATTTTTCTTTTACGGCATTAGCAAAATTGCCGCAAAATACCATATGTAGTAGAATAGCATTTTGCGGAAATTATGCTAATGTCGATAAAAGAAAAATTCATAGAATTCGTAATTATTACCCGATTTTAAACAATTATAGCTTGTTGGAAAGGTATTTCAATTTGCTATAAGATAAAGTTATGCTTTGACTAATTTAATTAAGTTTAAAAAAAATTTTCATTATTTTTTGCCTGAAACCTCAACTTGACCTTGACCTCTCTTGCGGGCCGGGTTATCGTTATCCGATCGCCGTGAAACTTCATAGTATTTGTTTTTATGACCATTAGAAGGATTTCAGGGGGAGGCATGAACGAAAATCAGAAAATCGTAAAATAAGCGCATGCCGAATGGGCATAATATGTGAAGTCGCATTACCTTAAAAGGATTCCACAATTTGATACATGTTGGGAATATATTTTTGTTGTATTTTTTACAACGAAAGAGCGCCACCACATTAGCAGCGCTTTGCATGTGTACGTGCCCGCCTTGGCTGGCATCAAGATTTCTATGTATTGCTTATGGTTTCCCACGTGATAAATTAGTGGCTATAGCTGGATATTATCTGCTATATTCCATGAAGTATTGCGTTCTGTAACTTTTGTTAACCTTTTAAAACAATAGTAATTAATTGCGGATTTCATATAATCAAATGCACCATACTGCAAAAATTTTATCCTAATTCCCCTCAGTATATACGCAGAATTTGGAGTTTATGCTTCATTTGCTACAAAATATTTATATTTTTTTACTATTGTTTCTGCTTAAAGTAGGCAATGCGTATGAATAAAAGCGGCATAATTAAATATTAATATATTTTTTTAGTTTACTTAGTAAAAAATCAAATTTTCGATGCCTCCGGGTATTCAGCAATTCATTAATTAAAATCCAAATATTAAGTTAACGCTTGAATGTACATGAAAAACGCGATAATCAATGTTTCTGGGCAAGCACTGCTATGTGACATTGTTTACGTTTAAATTTAGTTGAACAAATAATCGAAAATTTAATCGAATTCCCAGGTATTGAGGCATAATAATGATCAAATGCATGCTATCAATTGTTATTGAATTATAGCGGTAACAGCAAATATTTGAAGCATGAAATTCTGTGCAATTGTTTAAAACAAATTTAAATGAAATTTAAGTTAAAAAATTTGTTTTTAAATTCACTTATATTATCAACTGTACCAAAAATGGACCAAATGTAATGCAAAGTCGGTCATTAGTACCAAAAATGGTCCAACTGTGTATCGAGTGTGTCAGTGAAACTATAACGTTACTGACTACGTATGTACTGTTTGGAAGTTCGTCATCTGTGAAGAAGAGCAAACGATAGTGTATCGGTCTAATGACTTGCGCAGCATGGAGAGACCCGGGTTCAAATTCTCAACTCGTTGATTTTCAATTCCAATTTTTAAATTTCCATTAATTTGTACACAATTTGTCTGAAGTCTTCTAAGGGGAAAATGAAGTATGTGTCCAATATAGCCGAAGTATAAAATAATAAGAAAATTATTAAAAAAAATTTCATCCGCACTGAGATTTGAACTCGGAACATAATACTCCGAAATATATAACAAGGTCTTTATCACAGTCATCTATGAGACCTTTCGACATTTTTGTTTAAAATTTGTATGTTAAATTAAATTCTTTGAAATTTTAAAAAAAAAAAAAAATAAAAAAATGGGATTTTTCTGGTACAAATGTAATTCATAAAGAGACAACTGAACTTTTTCTGGTCTCAAAGTAATGCATTATACTCTTATCCTACTATACTGCTATACTACTATACTACTGCTATAATACTATACTACTATACTTCTATACTACTATACTACTATACTAATATTTTACTATACTACTATACTACTAAACTACTATACTACTATACTACTATACTACTATACTACTATACTACTATACTACTATACTACTATACTACTATACTACTATACTACTATACTACTATACTACTATACTACTATACTACTATACTACTATACTACTATACTACTATACTACTATACTACTATACTACTATACTACTATACTACTATACTACTATACTACTATACTACTATACTACTATACTACTATAATACTATTCTACTATACTACTATACTAATAACTACTATACTACTATGCTACTATACTACTATACTACTATACTACTATACTACTATACTACTATACTACTATACTACTATACTACTATACTACTATACTACTATACTATGTACTATACTACTGTACTACTATACTACTTTGCTACTATACTACTATACTACTATACTACTATACTACTATACCACTATACTATTATACTACTAAATTAAGTTAAATAAAAAGATGTGATTTTGATTGCAACTAAGTGCAGAAGTCATGTCAGTAATAATTGAAAATTTTGAGGGTAAGCTCAATATTTTACTCCTTAATAACAACAGCGGAGTTGTAACACCCCTCCGCTACTTAAAAGATTTAAAGGAATGTTGTAAGTATATTAAACAGATTGCAAATTCACCGCCAAATTAACTTTCCCATTTCAACATTTATACAAAATTCGTATATCAAAAGGGAAAACACTAAGATGAATTGATGAAAACTCATTGAAATTTATAGCTCTTGTGCTTTTCACCGACATCAAGTGCCACTTGTAATGTACCGAAAAAATAAAAGCTCAACAAGTTCCAATTTATACGCACTCACACGTATTCGTATGAAGGTTTTTTAAATTGAGGAAAATCAAACGAAAATATAGCTAGGGAAGGAAATCAATATATGTGACCGTCCATTGGAAAAGGTATGTTATCTTTACTCACAAAATTTAGTAGTACAGCTAAAAAAAAGAGAAGGGGTCAATTTTACCGGTTTTCAGTTTATGGTGGAATTCAGTGCTTAGACATGTTCTGAATATTTTACACCTGATTTCAGGTCGATTATCAAATCACAAGTACCAATAAAGCGGTCTTGCCGAACCTCTACAAACTAAAACGTTTGAGGATAAAGTATAAACTTATTTTGATATTTGTTTTTATAAACGTACTCCAATTTTTTGATATAATTTATAAATTTTTTTTTTATAAAGTTATTCTGAACCAAAAATAATTTAGTTTTATAAATTTCATACCAAAATTTTATAATTTTTATACCAAATTCTGTTTGAACAACATTTTCTTAATATTCAAATCTTTTACCTCTTCACTATGTCGGTCAATGGCGTAAAGGTCTAACGACTTTGTAATTGTATCTCACAGACGGTCGTAGGTTTGTTTCCTACAGCGGTCGTTTTTTTTTATTATAATTATTTAATTTATTTTCTATTTTCCTTTCTCTAATTGACAAACTTTGAATTTCGACAACTACAAACTTGAGATTTTCACTTAACGATTTCAAAATGCCATTACTCAGTACATTTTTAAAATTTTCCAGTGATCGAGGTGTCGTTTTATTTAAAATTAATATATATTCAGAAAATGCAAAAAAATTTTGTTTTAATTTGTGAAGATAAAGTACCTTTTCCACTGTACGGTCACATATATTTAAATCTCTCGTGTGCAAATGCTAAAGGCACTGGAATAAATTAAATCTGAGCTGTGGTACGAATGAAGTATGTACTTTGTAACTCAAAAGCTCAATGAGCATCTAGTATACTTCAAAAATATAAAATTGAAACTAAAAACACAAAAGAAAATTAATTTCTTTAGTTCAACAATAAACCGACAAATTCTGGCAATCGTAAAAACTCTAAGGGGAAGTTGAACTCCTTACCATCCTCATATAATTCTTACCAACTTTTATACGTAAGTATATTCTTTATGAGCGTCACATTCCAAGTTGACTTAGCCAAGTCCATTAATCTACCTTTGGAAATAATTTTCAAGGAAAAATTAAGTAACATAACAACATTTTTTACCATTTTACCACTTTCAGACAGTTGCTTTCAACTCTCCGCTGTAATCTCTGTATGCAGTTGCTGTCAGAATCGTAGCCGTATTATTGACTTGAGTTATTTCGGTTAATTTCAATGATAAAATTTTATGCGGAAGGCTTTTATGTCTACATCACGCTTCTTCGATGCTTTTGCTATACGTTGTTCATCATTATTATAGTCGTATTTTATTACCATTCGGTCAAACTTTTACCTATGGATGAGCTCAAAAATGATTTTTTCCTTTTTGCTCCACTTTTCATAACGAATAAATTTCTTGTAGTAGATACATAATAAAATTTTGCAAGTGTTCTACAAAGTACTCTTGGTTTTTACAGCAAAAGTAGCTAAAGCACAATATGTTGTTATTAAATTTTTTATCAAAGTTGAGTATGCTATGAACCGAATTAAAGTACGTTGTTAAGTATTTTTAATTTAACATAATTAATTATATTACCACGTCAGTTTATTAATTGGGATGTTGGTTGATAATAAAGCACACAATTTATATAAAATTACATTTTTGCAATGTTCCTTCCTACCATGCTCCGTTGATAGTTAAGAAAAGTGAAATTTAAGTATGGAAATTGAGATAGAAAATAGTTAATAAAATGAAATTTCCATTTTACTCAGAACCACCACATCCAATGTCTTTGAAAAGTACACATTCTCATCAGAAATTCAGTATAATTTTAGGCTTAAAAACCAGACGGCAACTACCGACATATTGAGGTTGATATAATTTTGATGACAATTATGCAAATCCTTTATCTCTTTTTATGTAAATTTTTATCACGTAGTTCTATTCAGTTTTGCAAATCTGCGCATTTCTCATAATGAGACCATAACTTTGCAAATTATGAGTAAATTATTCCACCACTAGTGACATTTGTTCTCGAAATGAAGGCAAAAACAATTAAATCAAAGTTTTAGCTGACAGCAAAAATATTTCATTAAATGTAACCATTTATGCAGAAAAAGTGCGACACTAAAGTTAAATTTTCATTTAAGATCTAAGGAGTTTTTGGCATATATTTAAACTTTGGCATTTTTCTCACATTTTGGTTCTATTATAGTGGCAAGAATGAGAAAATACTTATTGTTTCTTTTGTTACTTTTAAAAAAGAATTGCATATACTATCCTTCACCGCAATAAATGAGCTTCGGTTAAACAACCACAATTGTTGCAATGTTTCAAAATTACAAAAAAGTAAAAATTCAGAACTATTTAATTATACAATATATATAATTTCTGCTTTTCTGCCACTACTTACATTGTTAATTGCATTTTTCCTACCCATTAAATTTTCATTGCAGCAGGAGTGTTAACTTCCGTTTTTCCTCTAAAGCACTGGAGAATGCTGGCTGAATTTTTTATGAGGCAACACTTACCAATCTTTCTTCTCCTGCAAACAGTTGCTGGAGTTTGCATTAAATCCATTTTTATTTTATACCACGAAAGTCATGATAAATGTACTTAGCAAGAAAGTTTTGCAACTCGCTAACATTTTTCTGACAGTGATGCGTTTTAAACTAAAAATTTATTGAAAAGCATAGCATATATATTTTTTATTTTTTTTTTGAAATAAACAAAACTGAAAAATTTAATTTCTCAATAGCAAAAACGGTGAGCAGTGGAAAATAGAAGCGAATTTGGAAAAATTAGCGATATTGATTTTTAGAAAGGGAGGGTGAATTTCAGAATAGGAAAAGTGGTTCTACAAGGGAGAGCGATTGAAGCTTTCATCAGAATTTAGTCCCCATGGTGTAGTACTAACAACTCTAATGAGTTTAACAAAACATGTCCTTGTACGTAACATAAAAACTATAATGATCAATCAGTTTCTAGATCTGGGGTTTTGATAATTTTGAAGAGATCGATAAGTTGCAAAGGCTTTTCTTTAAGAGGTCTTTCAATATTTCAGACTGTACTCCGAATTATGCTTTGGCATTTTAGTCGAATGCTGAGGAGAATAATTTTTCCTTCAATCTTTAAATATAATTCTAACAAACCAATGCACAAACTCTCATTGCTGATTCTGTCAAAAAATATTTTTTGGTCAGAAAACTTTAATGAAATTAGTAAGGAATTGGTATTGTGTTTGATACGGCAAATTTTAGTAAAGAAACGAAAATTTTAGAAAATCTAAAGCTAAAAAGCTAATATGAAAAAATAGCATAATCTAGTAATATGCGTTTTACTAGGCACATAGAGTTATACGAGGGTTAAGAATGGATCAAAGGTAAAAGTTTATAGCAATAATAATAATAGTTATTATTCTATTCTATTCTATTCTATTCTATTCTATTCTATTCTATTCTATTCTGTTCTATTCTATTCTATTCTATTCTATTCTATTCTATTCTATTCTATTCTATTCTATTCTATTCTATTCTATTCTATTCTATTCTATTCTATTCTATTCTATTCTATTCTATTCTATTCTATTCTATTCTATTCTATTCTATTCTATTCTATTCTATTCTATTCTATTCTATTCTATTCTATTCTATTCTATTCTATTCTATTCTATTCTATGCTATTCTATTCTATTCTATTTTATTCTATTCTATTCTATTCTATTTTATTTCTTCAAGTTAAAAACGCTAAATGAACACTACTTTTTTCTCACCGCTGTACTTGAGAAAAAAAATATTGCACATAATTGTGGTAGAAATGAGTAATGCATTTTTTGGTACGATAAATATTTATTCTGCAGTAGAGAATTATAGATAATACTCGTGTCTGCGTTTTTAATATTTTTACCGCTGGGAAATTAAGCGTTACCATTATTTTGGCATGAGGTATATTTTATCGTGGGAATGCATTTAAGTTCAAAATACTCGCTTTATTATGCATCACAACTGCTAGCTTGTTTCTGAGTATAAATGTGCCATTTAGATGCTTTTGCAGGAATTCATTTAGCTGAAGACCGATTTATGTGTCTAAATAATTTTATAGCAAATTTCATGTTAATTGTGCTACCTTACTGCCCAAAATCTGTTATATTACAAAAAAATGTTATGAAAAAAAAAAAATTTAAAATGGAAAGCTGCAGTTTTGGAACATAAATAAGTACAAAAGTTAATTTTGCTTCAACCAAAGTGAAAATCGCATCAGAGCTCTTTAAAAATAAATTTATTAGAAGAAAATTAAAATTGATAAGTGAAAAGATTAACAAAGAAATTGTTTGGCAATGATGCACCAGTACTACCAGGCTGTCAGTTATAGCAAGTAAAGGCAAAGGAAAGAAAACACCACCACTATGATTTACAGGCTGGCTGATGAAAGCTTTTTTTTAACCAATCAATCTTTTCCATTTTTTTTTTTTATTTTACAGATTAATCTTTAGATTTAACGAAAATGGAGAAATGGGACACTGAGACAAGGATTTGAATTGACCGCCGTTATCTCGCATTGGAGTCCGTAGTTTCAGTACAAAGAGAATATAGGCGCACGTTTGTGGGCACTCCCCCGAGCAGATGGACTATAATGAGGCTAGTAAACCATTTTGCCGAGCAAGGGACAATTGAAAGAAGGCCTTATTATTGAAACGCTTCAGTTCGGACGCAGGAAACTATCGCTCCTGTAGCTGCTGCCATACAAGCCAATCCCAGAATTTCGACAAGGATCTTATCGGCCCAAATGAGTATCAGCAGACAGTCACTGCAGGCAATTATGCACAAAAATTTGAACTTTTTTCCATACAAAATTCAAATGTCTAATAAACTGAATGCAGCAGACTTGCCGATTAGCTTGGAATTTTGCCAGACGATCCTTCAAATGGCGGAAGAGGACGAAACCGTCTTAAACTGTATTTTTATGTCGCACGAGGCTCATTTTGTCCTAAGTGGCAATGTTAACAAACAAAATTGTCGAATATGGAGTGATTATAATCCCCACATACTCCATGAGACGGAATTGAATCCACTACGTGTCACAGTGTGGTGTGCAGTTTCATCAAAATGCAATGTCGGGCCATACTTTTTTGAAGAGAACGGTGCTACTGTTACGGTCACTGCAGACCGTTACTTAAAAATGTTAAAAGAATTTTTTTACCCAGAATTACGCCGAAAGAAAATTTCTATAAAATCTGTGTAGTTTCAACAAGATAGTGCAACTCCTCACATTGCCCGGCCTGTTATGACAGAATTACAGCGAAAATTTTCGAATAAGCTGATTTCCAGAAACTCCCCATTCCGTTGGCCTCCCAGGTCTCCTGACCTTACTGCACCTGATTTGTTCGTCTGGGGTTATTGCAAACAGGAAGTTTATAAAACAAAACCAGCAAATTTTGAACGACTTAAAGCGATCCATTCGAACAATAATTGCAGCGATTCCTGCTGCAACTCATCGCACAGTTATGAACAAGTTTTACTAAGATGCCGCTCATGCATCACCGAGCGAGGAGGCCATTTAAAATCTATAATTTTTAAAACTTTTTAATTAAACTTAATAAAAATGTATTATCTTTCAAATAAAACAATAAAACATTAACTAAATGAATTTGAAAAAAGTTATTTAACTTTCTTTATGTAGCAGCTTTCATCAGCCATCCTGTAGATAATTTGAGGCCTATAGCAAGATATCAGTGGACAAAGAAAAGTCTGTTTATCTTGTCTTCGGTTTCTCGTTTTCATTTTATGTTCTAATTGTCTTCTGGTATGGAATTGTTACTAGAGCGTTATGAGGTCAGCAGAAAAATTCTATCAATCTCTTGCAACTTGAGAAGACATCCATGCGAACATTTGACCAACTGACCAAATAAAGTACTTGCAATTTATTTAAGAAAAACAATTTAGCAAAATAATGTCATGTTGTTACAACTGTCGTTATAGTGAAATTGATATGAGAAATGTTTTCTATTTCGTTTGAGAAGGCTAAAAAATAAAACAAAGTGGTCTGTTTAGTCGTTCAAATTTTCAGTCGGTTTCGATTACCATCCTACAAATTTTAATTGAAGATTTCATCAACGCTCAGGTTAGTAAATAGTATAAAAGTAAAATTTTTTATAAAAAGAACTTTAAACTTTGGCCAAAAAATAAGTATACTACACTGTATTATTTAAAAATCTTTGCTTATATAGGAAGTGTCACAACCTTTTGCCTAAATTCACTTGCCTTTGCGCTAACGTCTCTGTGAAATTTAGTTGCAGTACACACAATAACGGCTGTAATATAGCATTCTGAAAAATTTGCTTATATACGTATGGGATGAAACGCAACTACAAGTCCGAGTTCACTTAGATTTTATTCTGAGCTTGCAACGACAATTTCTATAGGCTACATGAAATTTGGTTATATCATGTATTTCAAATAGCGCTTTCACTGCAGCATTTTGGAAACAGTCTTTCTAAGAATATTACAAATGTCGCCAATTTTACAACAAATAATACAAGGACAAAATTGAGCATTATTTATGCCAGACATTGGTACTAAAACATTGCCAAATTTGAGTTAAATCGTTCACTTTAAACTTTTTAAACTGTTGCACTTGGTATTTTTTCCTGAATGTACCAAAAAACTTACAATTTTGTACAGGAAGAAAAATTCATTTCCGCTTTAAATTCATACGTTTGTATAAAGCAGAAACAAATAAGCGGATTACACCATATCGGAAAGGAACAAAACAGTTTGTGGGATATCTCTTTTTTAAGCACAATTCTATTGAAAAACTTAAAGTTCATGAATCGCAGTGCATTTCCGGCAATGTATACACTAGACCTAGGATCGATTTTGTAAGAAGCAAAATAAAACAATCCCCAAACCGACTCAAAAGTTAGAGGGACTTTTAAAAACTAGCGTAAGGTAACCGGCTGTGGGCCGTCACCGGTTGTGGGCCGTCACCGGTTGTGGACCATCCCTTGTAATTTTTTACGTTTACAAAATATGACAGATCTGAGTAGGAGGTTATGTGTTGACAATAGACAGTATTAATGCAAACACTGAAGTGAAAGGACGCATCTGACCCGCAGCTACAACAAAACAAAAAAAAAAATTGACGAAGAAATTTTCAATAAAGTAATTTCTGAAGATTTTGTGAGTGTGATAAAGCGAAGTGAAATATTGCAAAGAGGTGAGCGTTATGCATTTTTATGCAGTATTTGCGATAAATTTTCCGATTTTATATTGAGTTTGCTCAAAATTTTTCGCCACATGAATTTTGCCAGTCACTTAAGGGATGGTTGCCGTTACCGGTTGAGGGCCAGCATGTTTTTTGCATGAAAATTATTGCAAATCAATGTCCCTCGCACCAATTTGCAGCCAATTCGATCAAATGCAACGGTGGCTGCGATCGGCTAGTGCATTTGAAATGCGCTGCTATAAAAAAGAGCTAGTATACAATGTATACTATACATGCAAAAATTGCGAATCCGATGAGGATGATTAATAATTTAAAAAAGCCACATTTTCTTGATGTTTTTTAGCCACTAGAGGCTTGATAATAATAATACATATTTCTTTACTGGTTTTTTTTCATAATTTTGCATTTGAAGTGGATTTTTCAGGGTGGCCCACAACCGGTTATAAAATTTTTGTTGTCCAAAACCAAGCTCTTTACAAAAATTGTTAAAAATAAATTTTGTTGAAAAATTATAAAAAAATTGTTTTTTTTTTTTGGTTACCTACTGCCTCTAGATTTCCATTGGTATCCACAAGTCCAAAAAATATGTACTTGAATGCAAGTTACGGGCAAAAAACGAAACCCGGCCCACAACCGGTTACCTTCCCCTATATCTGTATCATTTTTTTTTTTTTTTTTCATTCCGAGAAACACCAATGGAGCACTTTTGTTTCTACTAAAGTTCCATTTTGGTTTAAAGAAAACATGTTTCTTGGTCATAACTTTTTTTTCATCGCAAAATAGCAAAATAGGTACCCAAAGGCGCTTTAAAAACAAAGACAATATTCTTAAAAAAAAATTTTGGCGTTTAAAAATTATACGTTTTTTTTGGGGATATAGATAATATTCGCATCCCAAAATCGATTTTTTAACGTTTTTCATTAACGCGGTCAAAAAAGCGATGTTTTACTCAAAAGCAAGGCATCTAACGAATGTCCAAAAAATACGTGTCAATTTTTTCAAATTTTTTAATTTTGTTTTTTTGTAAGAATATAGTCTTTATGAATCAAAATTTCGACCCGGTCTAGTGTATACATACATGTTGCATAACCACTTGGAAGCAGAATGAAAATATACTTGTATGCAACCACACAAGGCATTTCATGATATCTGTACAAAAACATAATAGCAATGCAATCGAATAGCCTTAACCAATAACATCGAATGCAGATTTCTTCTTCTGTCCTTTATCAAAATAAAAGCGAAATCCACCAAATGTCACTTTTTGAACTTCTTCAAATACATAGATAACACAGGGCAACGTAGATTTTGCGGCATACGGTTTCGGAGTCATTTTTGAATAATCATAAAAAAATAATTTCAGATTCACCAAATTGACTATAGTTCTCCAGATATCCTTGCTTGAAAGTGCAAAAATATAATTTTTTAAGCATATTTAAAGCTATATATAAAAAGCTATTTTTAGAATTTTAAGAAAGGATATCTGGAGGAAATCGGCTGCGAAACTTTTAGCCTATCTTTTTCGAAAAGATTTAAAAGTTTTTACTTATATTACTCCCTCTTGAGCGAATTCATCTAATTTTTGTTCAGAGCTTCGACTATCACTGGCATATGTGTTTAATTTGATTCAATTAACTCATATAATGCATTCAGTATAGCATTTTGAAGGGAATGCTTATAAGTGAGCTTCCACGCCATCTAACCCAAAATTTATCAAGGTTTTGTTCAGGACTTGCTTTCATTAGCTGAAAAATGCTTTCAGTATAACATTTTGAAGAAAATTAATGTAAGGGAGGTCGGTGTATCCGTTTACCTATTTAGCTCATGTTTAATCCTCGAAGCTTACTCCGAGTACTTAGAAAATATAAAAAATTTGTTTTCATATTTTTGTATAAAGCTTATTTAATAACAAAATTTTATTTTATAATGTCTTTTTGCCTGGATTGAAGCTGCCTTCCGTTTAATGATAGAATTAATCCCAATGTATTTCAAAATTTTTTATCTCATTTCATATTAATTTCTTACACAACTTTTGAAGCACTAAATTATTCTTCAATTCCTGTGACCTTCATTTTCTGCCCTAGTCACGTCTTTTAATGCGTGTTTCCCCTAAAATTTTAAAAAAAAAAAGATTTTACATTGCAACAAAAAGCATCCGGTGTTTTCGCAAAAGTAGCAAAAAAGGAACACACCGCAAAATCTGTGTCATATTTTCAACGAATTTGAAAATCGTATCCTGCAACAGGGTAAAATCTGAGCAAAATGAGGATGAGGATTACGTGACCTTAGCACTTTATGTATGTATGTATGTTAGGGCTGTTCAAAAAAAAAAAATTTTTCGAATTTCCAAGATATACTTTGGCATCACGATCTACATCATGACAGAATATCCCAAAAAAATTTTCAGATTTTTAAATTCATATTTAAAGGTGGCTCAAAGCAGAAATATATTTTTATTATTTTTTTTTTAGCATTAATTATAAAATGTTGTCAAACAATTTGAAAAATTTGTTTTAGAGTAACTTAAAAACATTCATTTTGTTTATTTTTTAATGAGCTTTAAAACCTACGTTGTAATTTTGATAAAAAAAATTTTGCACTTCTTAAAAAACGAAAAACTGCCCTAAGAAGGCGAAATTTTACTGTTTTTCGAAGAAAAAAGTCATCGTGCATAATGCAGCCCTGTGAAAGGCAAAACGCTTTTTACTCAAGAGGAAGGCATCTTACAAAAAAGTGCCCATGGCATAAAATGCTTAAAATCATCCAAGGAACAAGTGTTTTTTGTTTTTTTTTTTTTTTACTTAATTTTATAAAAAAATTTTTTTTAACGTCATTTTTAATAAACTTATCAAAAAAAAAAAAAAAAACAATTCACACTTGTTCCTTGGATGATTCTAAGCATTTTATGCCATGGGCACTTTTTTGTAAGATGCCTCTCTCTGCGGTAAAAAAGCGTTTTGCCTTTCACGAGGCTGCATTACTATGTTTCAAACGTTATGTCATCGAGCCTGCTGACCCAAAAAAGTCTAAACATGTCTTGTCTTGAAGGTTTTTAAGAGCTCTTTTGAATGAGATCTTGTAAATTAAAAAATGTTCATTTCGTTTAAAGCACGATGACTTTTTTCTTTGAAAAACCTTTAAATTTCGCCTTCTTAGGGCAGTTTTTCGTTTTTTAAGAAGTGCAAAATTTTTTTTGTCAAAATTACAACGTAGGTTTTAAAGCTCATTAAAAAACAAACAAAATGAATGTTTTTAAGTTACTCTAAAACAAATTTTTCAAATTGTTTGGCAACATTTTATGATTAATGCTAAAAAAAAATAATAAAAATATATTTCTGCTTTGAGCCACCTTTAAATATGAATTTAAAAATCTGAAAAATTTTTTGGGATATTCTGTCATGATGTAAATCGTGATGCTAAAGTATATCTTGGAAATTCGAAAAATTTTTTTTTTTTTTTCAACAGCCCTAATGTATGTACTTTCACAGTGATATGAATGTTAAGGCGTATTCCCCAACACGCTCTCATTTTTTGTCATAATCTTAAAGTAACCAAGCATTGCAGCAACAGTGTAAGCTCTAAGTCTTGGAAACTATAGTAGAGCTCGCAAACTAGTCGACTATAGTTTGGTCGCTAACTATCGATTGTTATCGATAGTATGCATTTCTGTGCAAAACTCACCAATTTCGACACAACATGAAAATAATATAAAAAAACCTATCTGATTAAACAGGAAAGAGCGCTATTAAAATTTGATTCGAAGTAACGCATAACTGTCGATTAGTCTACTTTTTAAAGGTCTCTAGCTTATTAACTAGACTTTATGATGTAAAAATATTTTGTATCTGGATCGGGGACATAAATAAGTAGAAATAACATAGTTAAATTTTACTAAAAATCGAAGACATCAAACATTTTTATCTGTGTGATTCTCGTGAAAAATATAAATTTGCATAATTTTCCGTAAAAATTGAGAGGACTTACTTTGATATATTGTTCAGTGAAATATTCTCTATCGGTTGGTGCCTGGGAAATATCGGAAATAAAGGGTGTTTTTTTTAGAGGTTTGTTTTTCGAATAGAGATAAAACTGGCATTTTGTGGTCAAATCTGGCAACTCTAATGTCATTTATATTCAGTTTGGTTTGCCATTTCATCATGAATAGGTTGACAAAAGAACAACGCTTGCAAATCGTGCAAATTTATTTCGAAAATATAGGTTCAGTTCGCGAAGTTTACCGCAAGCTCCGTCCATTTTATGGTCGACATAATCGTCCATCAGAGCAATTAATTCGGTTAACCATGGGTCGTTTTCGCACTACGTTTACTCTATGTGATAATACACATCCGCAGAGACGTCGAACAGTGCGCACCGAAGAAACAATTGCCGCTGTAGAGCAAAATGTTGAAGAGGACCCGAATGAATCGATTCGCCACCGTGCACAGCAATTGGAGCTTTGTCCATCAACTTTATGGAAAATTTTGCGCAAAGATCTTGGCTTGCGACCTTACAAGATCCAGCTTGTGCAAGAATTAAAGCCGCGAGACCATGCAATGCGTCGTGATTTTGGTGTATGGGCCGAAAATGAGATTGATCTCGAAGCTGATTTTCATCGCAAAATTTTGTTCAGTGATGAGGCTCATTTTTGGTTGAATGGCTACGTCAACAAGCAAAATTGCCGCATTTGGAGTGAAGAGAATCCACATGAGACCTTTGAGACGCCATTACATCCACAAAAACAGACTGTTTGGTGTGCTCTATGGGCTGGTGGAGTCATTGGGCCATACTTCTTCCAAAATAATGCGGGAGAGTCAGTTACCGTTAATGGAGACCGGTATAGAGCCATGATAACCGACTATTTTGTTCCCGAATTGGATGGCATGAATGTGGATGAGTTGTGGTTCCAAGAAGACGGCGCTACATGCCACACAGCGCACGTCACAATCGATTTATTGAAGGAAACATTCGATGAGCGCATAATTTCGCGGAATGGACCTGTCAATTGGCCACCAAGATCGTGTGATTTGACACCATTGGATTATTTTCTTTGGGGATATGTGAAGTCGCTCGTCTACGCCAACAAACCAGAAACGTTAGGGGACTTGGAAGCCAACATTCGTGGCGTTATTGCCGACATACGGCCCCATATGCTCGAAAAAGTGGTTGAAAATTGGACCTGTAGAATTGGCTTTATTCGAGCCAGCCGCGGCGGCCACATGCCCGAAATCATATTTAAACATTAATGGCATAAAATTATCCTTCCAATAAAGCCAAATTGATGGACATTAAAACGATTTTCTTGTATTTTATTTCAATTCAAAGTTCTATACCTCTAAAAAAAACACCCTTTATAACAAATGTATATAGCCAGTCTCTTATTTGACTGGTCTAGGAAGCAAATAAGTGACGGACATTTTTGTGTACATCTGCACTCATACCAACTTTATTTATTTTAATTTCAACAATCATTTTCGGATTTTAAACGAAATATCGAAAGGAAAATGTTTAAAATACACAGTTATATGCAAGCGTATGTGTATGAATGCATACATGGACGTACATACATATATGCGTAAATAAACTTTTGCGCTTCGTGAGCTCAAGAGGACATCTTTGTTTTTTGTATACTATGACAATGAATGCAGCAACACAACACAGCTGGTCGCTTTGTGTGAAAGCAGCAACAAGATACAAGTTTCCTGATAAATAAATATTTGAACGTCCTTATGAACATGCTCACATGAACAAAACAATTCAGTGGCACTTCCATAAGACTTTGTTGCATCAGTGAAGAGTGAAGAGAGTTTTTAAATAAAAGTGGATAAAAAAGTTATGAGAAAATTTCTACTTGATTGAATTGTGTCTTGATTTCTACAAATTTTTCACTTTATTTCCTGCAATGCTTACGTCAGAGATCATAACTTTCGGTAAAATTTTGTGTTTTCAAATGTAATTTTGTATTTCACAAATGTCTGTGGAATGTATGAAATCCCATGTCCGATTATGACCACTAACGTGCATACTGCGTATTATGAATTTACTTGAGAGAAGCATGACCACTTAAAATTTCATAACTGCCCTGGGTCAATAAATGAAATTCTGTATCAAGAACAGTTGTGGTAAGAGAGATGTCGACCAAATTAAAAAAAAAAAAAAAAAAAGCAAAAACGAAAAAATTTTTAATTGGCTGCAAATGTTTTGCAAGAACCCAAAGTGAAACGCTACAAATGTTGAACTAATAAAATTATCGGTAAATAGCCTTGGGCCAAAAAGTATTAATAAGTAACCCGTTAAATTCTTTTGGCTATAAAAACTTATCCCAAAAAATGTTTTTCTCTACTGGTTTTATCGTTATGTCGAAAAATCCATTGTTCGATTAATCGAATGTTGTCCATTAGCCCTAACCACAAGACCCCATTCAAATACGACCAATCGTGGTTGGTGAACTCCTGATAATCTGCCAGCCGGAAGTTAAAATTCTCAAAAATTTACCCATCTCCCCTCCTCCGCCGCATAGGACGGTTTTTTTTTTACTCTCCGCTACCGTCACATAGCAGGGAGGCTGAGGTTAATTTTTGTGAATTTTAGCTTCTTGAGGCTTATGGGGAGCCCCTTTAAACCGGCATCTAGGATATTTAACTTCCAACCACTTTCTTCAAACTACCGGAGGGTGGTGGGGAAAGTGTAAGTAACATTTTTGAACAGCTAACAGATCAAAGTACTTAATATAAGGCACTAACTATCTCTCTGATATCATTTACTTTAATGAAATAAACTAGTAAGGGTGTCACCTTTGGCCTAGCCAAACATTAAATACCCTACACTACAGTATTTTGAAAATTTTGTTTAAATGGGAGGTGCCACGCCCTCTTGTCCGAATTTTCCTAGTTTGTGCTCAGATCTTGCGCTTACAATTCGTAGTATTTATGTGTATTTTGGTTGCATTACAAAGTGCAACATTTTTCAAGTCATTGACGGTGAACAAAAATCCGTTATAAATGTCGAAAGTACTCGCCGAAACAAGTAATTCTGCCAGAGCGTTTTGCAAAGTTGACTCATATAAGGATTTTATGGACATTTTTGCGATTTTAAGGCACTAGATGAATTTTTTTCGGTTAAGTTTGTTCGGGATTTTTTTTTTTTTTATACAATAGCTACAACATTGCTGAAGTCATCAAAACAATATTTTCGGCTCGTTACCGAGATATAGCCATTTTTCGATTTTTTCTTATGGAGATATAGCCATATGAAAAAATCGAAAAATCGCTCAAAATCCAAATTGAGGCAAAATTGCAACTTTGAGCGATTTTGAGCGATTTTTCGATTTTTTCATATGGCTATATCTCAGTAACGAGCCGAAAATATTGTTTTGATGACTTCAGCAATGTTGTAGCTATTAAATAGAAGAAAAAAATGCCGAACAAACTTAACCGAAAAAAAATTCATCTAGAGCCTTAAAATCGCAAAAATTACCACAAAATCCTTATGTGAGTCTATTTTGCAAAACGCTCTAGCAGAATTACTTGTTTCGGCGAGTACTTTCGACTCCTTATAACGGATTTTAGTTCACTTTTCATGTGTCGCACTGTGTTATTGTGAAAAATACTCCTAGAGTTGCATTTGGAATAATTTTTTTGTATGGGCGGTAGGCGTGTCCGTTGATCGAATTTGGTCATTTTCAATTCCTCGAGCTCACTTTTATGGCGAAGCCACTGTACCAAGTTTCATCGAATTATTTGGTTAGTTTTTCTGTCAAAAATATTTCCACAGACAGACAGACGACCAGCCAGCCAGACAGACAGACGGACGGTATAAAAGTTATTGAAAATGAACAATTTTTGATTAATCGAACAGCTGCCAAAAATGTGTTAAAAGAACCCCGAATATCCTGTTTCAGCACAAACTGAAGAAATAAAAAAAAAAAAATTATGAAACTCTACAAATGTTATTGTTACTGCAAGAGCTAATCAGAATGTAAAAAATATTAAAAAGCCGTCAAACTTTGAATTAAAGTAAATGAGCGATGTCAACAAAGATTTGTGCAAAAATTCAGCAGTGTTACTTTAAATCGTAAGTTTTCCCTTCTTTTCATTTTATTTGACAATAATGTATTCATGGGTTAATTCAGATAATATGAATATATAAAAATATAAAAAATTTCCACTGTGCTAATGCGGAACAAATCCGGAACAGAAAATAAAATACAGGTCATTTGTATGTCCCATATTTCTCAAACAAATTCTGGAGACAAGTAGCCGTAATAAAGAACTTTCCCCGGAAATACATAACGGATGTTCACCATAGTTATAATGGGAGTCTATGCAAGAGGTTAAAATTTTGTGGAGAAAAGTGTGCTAAGTAGGGATTGGGCAAATAGAGTGAAAGCAAATCATCCAAAAATCGCACTCACAGACCTTTGGAACATAAACATTGAGCCTTGGTTCCTAAAAAGTTTTTAAACTAATTGAGTACTCAAAATAAGTTCCAATAAGTTGCCATTTGCATCGTATGTATCAAAAACTATATATTGACCAGCAGATATGATGTAAAATTAATTCTGATTCTGAATAACAGGAAAAATTCGAAATGTTGTGTTTTACAATTTTATAGACCAACGCGTATACGACGTCCTTCAATAACACCAAGATTGAACTCCAAGGCCACACAAATGATAAAATCGTTAGACCTGTTCTACATTATTATTCAATAATGTCAGCAACATTCTTTTGACTTTATGAACATATCGAGCCCTAACCGCAATAGTAGCGTATGCGACAAAAAGCAAATTTTACAGAAGAGAGTTTTTTTCATTTTTTGTCGAACATGCATGGCGGATTTTTTTGAAAAGTTAAATGTAGTCTTTATTAGACCTCATATAAATAATAGACGCGTTTTTAAATTCATTTTGTGCATATTTCACTCATTTATGGCGCATACGACATTTTCGCAGTCACTCTTGGCGAAAACTGAAATTAAAATGTGGCGCATACATTTTTTGAAATTGCATGGTTTTGCGTTTAAAGAATACATTTATTACATTTATTTAATACACAGAAAGAAATTTGCAACAATCTGAACGGTTGAAATTGTACCAACCCACAAAACGGTCAGATTAACTGTAATAACACACACACATCGTTTGAACTTGGTTTTACTCCGATGTAGTCCCATTCCAGGTCTTTTTTTTTGCGAAGTTATTCATAGAGGTCCAAATATACAGAAAAAGTTTTTTTTAAATCGGTCAACGAGCTGATCGATTTTCCGAGTCGAATTCAAGTTACCAAATGGTATTCACATTGTTTCTGCATTAAACAAAAAAGTTTGACCAAAACTCACTAAAAACTGGGTGTGCAGTTAGTTTTCTGTTTATTTGTAGATTCAAAAATATTGTTTTTGGAAATTTTAACTGATCGCGTTAACAAGATATTGTATTTTTAAAAACTTTTTTTTTGAAATTTTTTTTATTAAAAAAAATGAACTTTTGCGTTTTCTTAAAAAATTAGCCACGGACGATAACAAGAAAAATCATCTTCAATGTAAATTTTGATGTTGAATCCGAATCTGGTCTTAGAATTGCTATATCTAAAATGGTTTGAGAGAAATTCTAGCCTAAAGACTAATTTTCCATCCATTTTGTGAAAAGTTAAAATAAAATTTTTTTTCTTTTGAGGTTATATAATAGAACAAGGAAATCCCTAGCCATAAAACATTAAAAAACACCTTGAAGCCCTATTATTTTACTTTAAAACCCAGCTTAAATTATATCGATACATTTTTTCTTCTTCGAATTATTCTAACCTGAAAAGGTGAAAAAGGAAAAATCCACGTTTTTTTGATATTTCAGCTTACGATATTTCGAAGACAAAAAAAGATATCGATATAATTCAAACTGATTTTTAAAGTAAAAGGCTGGGGCTTTAAGCTTCATTTTCAATCCTTCCAGCTAACTTTTACAACGAACCCTCTTTACAAAATATCATCGAATTATCTAAGTTTTCCCGTGAATAATATTTCAACGGACACACAAACATCCATCCAAACAGACGGACATGACGATACCGACTTAAAAGGTGATTCTGACGAGGAATATATATACTTTTCCATACCTGCCACGCCTCCATCTCTGGTTTTTGAGGTGCTTACGTTCTTTTTGCGGTCAACAAAAAAACATATGTGGCTCTTACGACATAATTGAAAGTGCGATATCTTTGTTAATACACAAAATTCAGTTTTAATATTTGGCATATAAATGTGAATGACATTTTAGAACATATTTTCATCAAAAAAAAAAATTTCGAAAAAATGTCGCATACGCTACTGTTGCGGTTAGGGCTCGATATTCCAAATTTTTCAATATTATATGGTTTTTAAAATTTTTGCAATACATCACACATTTTATCGTGCTGATCTTAACTCCAGAAAAAATTTGCATTTTGTGTTTAAATGATTCAAAAAATCTGTTTTTGTTGGTGATACAAAACCTTCATGCAACCGATAATGCTGAGTGGTGCATGCATAAAACGTGACTTAAATTTCTTGACAAGGATAATGCATTTGGCTGAATATGCGCTCCCATACAAATGAAAGTTTTAAACGTTTTTCATGTCTCGTAACCTTAGCTGCTTATTATCTACGTGATTTGCCTCAAGATTTCGTTGTGCATCTTTTAAGCATTGAAAAATGCAAAAGGGTGTTCGGAAAAACCGAAAAATTTCAGAACTTTTAGAAAAAAATGTAGAAAAATAATGCGATTCATTGCACGGATGGATGTGTAGTTTTTACGCATTGAAATAGAACACAGGAAATTAATTCAATTGTTGAGTGATTCGCGTTCAGCTGCATTGAACACTGAATAATACGTATGATATGATTTTTTGTTGCATTTGCAGTTTTTTATATTGTTGTTATGGTCAAAAATGAAGATTCTTGAAGAGTATTTTCTAAACGACTGCATTTTTGGATGTGGGAGTATATATCCGTAGTATGTATGTACATAATTCAATAAAAAAAATCAATTTATTTTAATTGCTTTTATTGTTTTCAAGGCACAAAGTGATGTCAAAAAACAAAATTGCATAGTTCTTATTTTGTTAAGAGCCAAATAAACATTTATTTAATTAAAAAAAAATTTAATTTTTTTACATTTTCAATTAAGCAAATGGACAAATATTCGATTTTGTAAACAATACTTTTTTTGTTGTTGTTATTTTTAAAATTAAAAAAGAAAACATATTGATGGCCAACATAGATACATTTGAGTGTTATTGCTATTTTGTGTACATAAACACATCTACATGTGTAACAAAAAGTGTTAAAAAATTGTTTGCCTTTTTTTAAATTATTATTTTTAAAGTAAAATTTTAAATTGGTTTCAATTGGTTCTACAATAGAGAACTGTGGAAGCTTCCAATGTTTGTTGTAATAAACTCAAATGCTAAAATTTGATTTAAAAGAAAGTTGTGGAGTGCATGCAACATTTAAGTTGTTGCCGTGGCATTGCCTAGGCAGTCAGACTTTTGTGCTCTAAGCAATTATTCCGAATAAATCAACACATTGTGTGGTAGTAAAACAAGTTAGATCAAGGTGGTATAAAAATTGGGCCATAGATCCGTTTTTCTTCATATTTTTGTATACTTAACTCAAAACATCAATATATGCAGTTTTGAATTTGAAAAAAAAAGTTTTTAAACTTGATATAAAAGTTCCTTATAAAATGTGTTGCCATTGTTGGTTGTATTTTTTCACTTAATCTAAATACTTTAAACCATATTTGAATAACAAATTGGATAATCGTGTGTAGTCGTCGCTAAATGCCGTTGCTTTAGTTGCCTGCAATTGAATTTCAAGTGAAGCAAATGCAAATTTCTCTGTTAATACAGCGCTGCAAGGATGGCACTTTATGATTTATCCATAAGCTGCACAAATACTTGCAAAACAATTGAGTTAAGATGCCACTCTGAAAGATGCATTAAGATTCATAATATTCGTCGAATTCTGGAAGAAAAAATGTATTATATTAACCCCCAATATGTTTCATTTATATAAGTAGTTGTTGCAATATAATTTAATTTTAAACACAAATTTTAATAGGCATATGCATGTTACGAAAATAAATACTATACTTTATTTAACTTTTTTGTTTTTTCAATTACAATATAACTGAGGGGTTATTTTTCAAAAGGGCGTAAAACCATATTAAACAAATTTTCAGTATTGAGAAAAAACTTTTATGGGCTGTTTACAACAACACATTTTTTTTTAATGTCTCTTGTATTACAGTGAGTTGACCAAAGATTCTAATCCTCTTAACATTTTTGTTGTAACATATTTGCAGTAATTGCAAAAAGTAAAAAACATTTGGAAATAAGCCCTTTTGTTCTGAAACATTTGGAAATAAGCCCTTTTGTTTCAAAATCACTCTTATTTCACCATTTGGAAGTTTATTTTGATGTCTATAGGCATGGTATGTAAGCACCTATATAGCCTGGGGCATATAAAAAATATTAAAAGTTTTTTTGGCCACTATTCAAAATACGTCTTTTTGTATTAAACTCTAAAAATTTCTATGAAATTATATGGAAATAAGCCCTTTTGTTCTGAAATGCGACTTTTGATCACGGTTTTATCTTAGATAAATGCATTTTTTGTGATGAATTTTGGACTAGAGGATACATTTTAGCATGGTAATGGCGATGGCATCCTTAGACTTGTTCGAGGTTGGAAGTGGTTTTACGCCCTTTTGAAAAATCTCTCCTCAACTATTGTTCTACTTAATTAAATGGAAAAAAGTACATCTCCTGTTTAAAAATCGTTTCAATTTGACTTAGCTTTTACTACCTGATATTGTGTTATAAATAAGTCGATTGTTGCACTTTGTTAAAATGCAATTTTCTTCAATTAAGAGTTATCAGGTTTTCTTGAAGAACTTGAATAAAATAACAAGAACATTGTTGCATTTGACTCATTTTGCCTTTCGCTCTCCATCTTATTTATATTCAGTTTTTGTAGTAAGTTTTTTTTTTAAGTCTGAGCTTAGCAAGTCTTCCTCTGTTGGAAACTTGAGGAAAAGAAGAATGAGATGTAGTAATGTAGTCCCCTCTTGAAGTGTAGCACAGACAATGAAGAGGCATTTGATGTTAAATGATACCATTTGTTAATAAGATTTATTAGAGTGTTGTTGGGTTTTTTTTTTGATCTAAGCAGTCATTAGCTGCTCTTTCAGTAAAAAAAAAGAAAAACATAAATAAAGATATTTAAAATGAAAAATTCCTAGGACTCTTCTGAATTACTTTTTTTAGTGGCATTTTTCAAAATTCGAAAAACAAACGGAGTTATTAAATTTCAAAAATTTCTTAATTTTGAAATTTGAGAATTTCGAAAAATTACAAAGGAGAAATTGTTCAGAATAGTCCCAGAAATCTTACATGTTTTGGTTTTTCACCGATTCTTATTCACTCTGTACCTTGCAGTTAAAAATAAAAAAAAAAAAATAAATCAATAAATTCTCACCTCTAAACATCTGATAAGTTAAAATTCTTTGGAAACGAGAATTTTAGGAATTTTTTTTGCTGGACAACTACCTTATAATTGACAACATTTACACTATAGTTTTAATGGAAAAACTTTGTAGAAAGTTTCATCAATAAATTTGCTAACAAGACTTTACTTAAGAAAACTCATTTATCACAAAAATTTAAAACTTTTGTCTAAAAGTGCTTTTTGTGCTCAGTTTTATAGAAAAAATTACCTTTCTACTGAAGGTGTGTTCAAAATTAAAAGCTCATAAATCACAAGGACAACGACCCATTTTATTGTTCTCTAAGGAAATAATAGTTAATTTGGTTACGGCAGTAATGACATATAAAACATCAACTTGTAATATGTTGCCAGAAATTTAATAGATTTTGTTAAATTTCCTTTAGACAAAATTTTTTATTGAATTTTATCTAAATCCTATTTAACAGCTACATTTTCTCAAATTTTGAAATGGAATTGTATTTTAAATAATTGATATAAAACTTTAGAAATGTTGGTGCCTTACATAAGTAACTTTCAAATACATAGATGTGTGATATTAAATACTACACCTGAACAGTTGCAGAATTGAAAAGGAAGAAAAACAAACTGTAATGCATATTAGCGCACAAAATTCATTTAAACTTTTCAAAACTAACTTTCTTTCAGTAGTTTAAATGAGAATTCAAAATGAGTTTCATATTTTCTCAGCAGCAACTAACTTTCTAAAATATTAGGGTTTTTCACACGCAACGTTGTTACTTAGTTGTATTTCATTGTTCTTTAAATTTGTTACAGCTTGCCAACAGTGAAAACACTTTTTTGTAAATCAGTTGTCAATCGTTAAAATATTTTCAACACAGCTGATATTGCAAATAAGACTATAAATTTTATAGTTTAAAAATTATACACAAAAAGAATAAAATGCCTAAAAAAGAGCGAAATCTAAAATAACACAGTGCAACACATAAAAATATTACCAATGTCCACTATCTTCCCGTGATAGTACACCAAAAAATATAAGATACGTGTTCTCCCGTTTTGCACCTACACGTGCATTTTTTTTTTTTTTTTAGGTATCGACACATTTTTTGCCCAAAATGTGATTTTTTCGGAAAAATAATCATTTTTTCAGGCTCATATTTTGCAAACCGTTCGGAATTTTGTTTTTCTCTCTGCAGCAAAGTTGTAGCTCTAGTCATGGCCAACCAAAATTTTGTACACATAAAATCGAAAAAATTTCATCTTCAAGGTTGCCGTCACGATCAAATGTTATTTGCTAAGCCGACATTTTGTTAAATTTATCGAATAACGAATAACAAATAACACATTGCGTGTGAAAACCCATATCATGTTACTGTACGAGTAAAACTTTCTGTTTTACAATAATCTCTGTTTTATTTTTTTTTTTTAAGGGAAAATCTTAATATTAAATTAAGGTTGGAATTTAAAAGAACATATTGATATCAACTTTCTATAAATCTCTTACATTTTTAACATACATACAATGTCAGACCGATTAAATTTCAAATTTTTCGAAATATGCACTTGGATTCTTAGATTTTTTCAAAAATTTGCTGAGCTGTTCTAAGTGCTTAGTATAAAGACCTCTCTCTTATCTTTAGTTTTGCGGAAAAGTTTTTTTTTTTTTTTCAAGTTATGGAACTTCCGAGTGTCAAAATAGTATTTTTATCGAAAAATCGACGCAGTTTGTCAAAAATCAATTTTTTTTTATATATTGTTTTCTGATTTTTGTAGCATTTCAAATTTTATTTTGATTTCCATTTTTGAATTTTGTAAATTTACAAAAAAAACCGAAATTCTTTATAATAATCCTCGTCCTTTTAAGCTACATAACTCCTTTTCTTGACATAGAAAACAGTTTTCTGGACGATTATTACGAGTTGTTCCTACTCTTAAGCAGGCCTGTGCACACGGAGGTTTCGGAGGTTCATCCCCCAGGAAGAATTTTTACCCATATATAACGGCACAAATTCAGTGTTCACTATAGTTTTCCTTAATTTTTTTATATGAAAACCCCTCTCCAAGATAAAAATTTGTACTCGGCAGTGCTCCTCAGAAACGATCATTAAAAGTAAAACCATTACCGAAAAATACTTTAAAATATTATTTTTTGGAAATGTCAGAGGTCGAATGTAGGACAATGCCTGAATATATCCCTAGTCAAAAGGATTCACATGGTTCCTCTCCAATTTACAAAGAGAAGTCATATAAAATTCCTAAAGCAGCAACTCATGGTAAAATTTCCAAAGTTGATTTTACCAAAAATCTCGTTTTCTATTTTTTGTTCAATTTCATTTTCCATGTCTTTGTGAATATGCTCTCCAGAAAATTCACTTCAATATTTTCACCTCTGTCATGAGATTGTTGTGGGTTTTATTCAATATTATTCTGAAAATATACTATATTTTGCTTTCTTCTCGTCCACTCTCCACCAGAGAAGTTTTCCCAATCAAACTAACATATTTTTGGAAGCTAATGCTTCCTTATCGGACGTTTTGAGAGGCAGAGTCTGAACAGCGAAAACATGCAACGAAAAAGTGTAACGGATGTTTGCAACGAAAATGCGTCACACATATAAAAATAGAGACGTACTGTATACAAAGTACAGTATACAGTATATATGTATGTATACATATATATATGTTTATAAACATTGCGCGCACCAGCTCATGCTCTCTCTCTCTCTCTCTCTCACTTATTTTTCGAACGTAAGAGGGGCGCTCATATATATAGATATATACATTTCACATATGGATATCTCTTATGTCCGCGCGCCAGCTCGCGCGGGTTCTCTCTCTCTCTCTCTCTCTCTCTCTTTCTCACTTATTTATTTTCGAGCGCAATTTAAGTTTTAACTATAATAAGTTTTAGCTTATTATATTAGCTTATAATAAGCATTAGCTTCCAATATCATCGGCCACTCCCCGAGTGCCACCTGCCGTTTTTTATTATTTTTAGCCATTGAAACTATACCTAATGCAAAAGATAAAATTATTCGAAATATATCCATCAGTGCCCAAAGTTGCCCAAAGGCAACATTGACTTTGTAAAATTACTTAGGAACACCTAAGACCTTTTTTGTGCAATTATTTTGTTTTTCTGATTCTCTTACATGTTTTTAGTTATTTTATGTCCATTTTGATCCAAATTTATATGTATATTGATTTTTAATTATATGAAATATATATCCACTTTTTGCATAATTTTTTCGCACGTATGGACATAGCAAAGAAAATAATTCAAATGATAACTATTAATGCTTAAATCTATTAATAAGCGAGCAATATATATCAAACTATTGAACAAAATTCGTAATTGGCGAAAAAATTAGAACATAACGGAGTTTTTAGCGCAAATATACAATGTTTCCCATAGGCAACAATGGACATGAAAGGGTTAATCTTTTACGGAAAGATGAAAAAAGCAAATGTTTTCCAATAGATTTGGTTTGCTTTTTTATTCTAAAAAGTCACTTGAAAATTTTTTTAACTTTACCATTTATTTTTTATCGTTCCAATCCTATCGAGGTTATGGTAGCTAGAATTGCTCTGACGATAGCAATGGCAACATGGCATACAAACAATGAAAAATATTTCAATTTACTCTGTTGCATTCGAACGTGAATCGTTCAACAAATGATTTCATTTTCTGCGTCAGAGTTCAGTGCGTGAAAACTACATGTCCGCAGTAAAGCTTAGAATTTTTTTCTGTCATTTTTGCTGGCTTTATATAAAAGAAAACAGTCATACTGAATGGAATTAATAAGAAGAAAAATATTAAAATTATGGAAACTTTATCTAAAATTTAGATTCTAAATCAGAATGCTAATTTTAAATAGTAAGAACATGCAAGTTAAAAAGCGATTATGACAATAGACTCCTAATGTATATTACAAATTTTGTATGTTGTTTGCTACAATTTATTTTTTTGTGCAGTTTGTGATACATTAAAATTGTGAAAATATTTAAAAAAAAAAAAAATAATAAAATTGTCCTAGCTTTTAAAAGAAAATTTCCCAATATAAAATGTTTTGCACGCTAAAAAAAGTGTAAGGTTCAAAGTTGGTGCTTTTCAAAGTTGTTAACTTAATTTTAAGCTTTTTTCTTTTTAATTCAACAGCACTTTTTGCACAGTTCCCTAAGTACCATTTCAAAAGTTTGCTTTTCGCGTTGAAAAACGCTGCAGCAACATTTTGGCATTTTACCAAATAATAAAAAGAATGACCGATTCAATGATTGTTGGGAATAGAGAAGTCTTAGTAACTTAAAATCTTTACAAGAGCTCGAAGCCAAACTTCAATACTTTGCAGTTACGATAAAAGAAACAGCGCAATGATAAGCTTAACTTGCAGAAAAACTATCACAAAATGCATTTGAACTTAAAAGTTTAACTTTAATTTTGCAATTTCAGCGAAAGTAGAGAGCTCGTTGTTCCAAGCATTTGGGAGAAAAGAAAAATTACTTTAAGTTATTTCATTGTGTATTTATTGCGAAATTTGGTGGAAAATATAAAACAGTTCTCTTTTAAATCCCTCCTCACTTCATATGTGACATTGCAATATGAACATATTTAAATGAATAAGAGTGAGCATTAAATAGTATCACAAAATAAAAAAATCGTATGACCGCCCCCAGCTTGAAAGCTAACATTGGAAGAATTTTAAGGAACAAAACATTTTTTTTTTTCGGCCTCTAAATTCGATGAGGTTTTGTTTTTTGTTTTTAAGACTATGCAATATTTTTTTTTTTTTATTTGCACGCTGCCTAGTGGGGTATTAGATACCAAAACACGCTATTAATTCATTCAGACTATTGAGGGTTATAATAACTTATTTTTTTAGTTAATTATGCATAAAAAAGTAGAAAACTTATGCAGTTGCATATTATGTAGTGAAATTTTTTTTTAATAGCAATAAAAAACGGAAATTGAAAATTGTCATCAAACTTTTTACGCACTATTCTGAAGTTTTAAGAATTTCTGTCTTTGGTGAATCCTAGTGAAATTTTTTGAAGAATATTTTTGTAGAACATTTTAACCCATTTTAACCAAGTTTTTGGAAAAAAGGGTCAAGAAGACCCATAAAAACAGAATATAATGGGTTAAGCTGCAATAGAAAATTGTTTCTTGTATGATTTTATGATAAACTTATGAAAAACAGTTTTTCCAAGATGTAGTTTAAGAGTTTTACAGCAGGCCGAAATATCGAAAATATGTTTTCTTTCGGTTTTTTATCTAAATCAACAATATATGAATGATTTTAAATTCGAGATATAATATTTTTATATACCTTGACTCAAGACAAAAAATTTGATATATCGGATGACTCATTCCGAGCGTTTCTTAAATCGTAATAAAATAAAAACTGTACTAAGCCGAGATTTTGCATAAAACGGAGCTGAGTGATCTCTTAATGACCTTCAACAAATTTTAAAAACTCAGCGTACTTTATTGACATCTTCTGCAGATTTTTGGTGGTAATTATCTGTCTATATGTCTGTATTTAACTTTTTATTTATTTTTTGCTCCAATTTCATACATATTGGACATGTCAGTTTGCCTTAAAAAAATTAAAATTTCTCACAGCCGCAAAAAAACCCGCAACCTTTTTTTTCATAAAAAGTAACTTAAATGTCTACTCTTTATTAAAATCAAAACATTTTTGCTTGAGCTCACTTTTGGAACGACTTTATGTCTATGTATATAGCCAAAATGCACTTAATTTTAAACTAACGAACAAAAAAAAAAAAATTTAAATATAACAAAACACTTTTTCACAAAACAAAAACCACTTTTGTGTTTCAAAAATACCTGAACTAATAGGGTCCATCAAAATTTAAGAAGAAAAACAAAACAAAAGGAAAAAAAATCATTGCATTGTTGGTGACTGCACTTGCTTCTTATGATTATAGCAACTGGAGTTCTCTTACAAAGAGTTTAATAATTCCGAAGGAGCAAAACATGGCACAACCAAATTTTTAACACTTATTATGGACAGTCTATAGTTAAAGAAAATCATAACAAGATGAAACCTTGCACAACCTAAAATACTTTAACTCTACTTGAATAATAGAAAACCTTAATTTTTTAATACATATTTAATATATATAAAACAAAAAATGTGGTCATACTCCAATTCATATACAAATAAAAACGTATGTATTTTATAAAACTAAAATTTAAAATAAACCACCATATCCCCTGTTACTTCATCTTAACGTATTTTCTAAAAGTCATCCATCTGTGTCAACATTTTTTTTGAAGGAATATGACATTATTTTAAACGCGTGTCATTATTTGCTCTGGTACTTTTTTCATATGTATTTCAGCTATCAACGTCAATTAGTTTTGGAGATATGAGGAATTACTTTTCTGGGGGGCCTGTTACCGCTCACTTTTTTAGCCTTTGATGTAGCATTTTCTAATACTAAGTTACTGTGAAAGTTTCATTAAAATCGGTCTGCTAGTCTCTGAGTCCACAAGAAACAAATATACAAGCAAACTCTTTTTTATATAGTATATAAACAAGATCACACATTTTTAAATTATGGAGGTAAAGCTTTTTTTTATTTCTGCACATTTAAAAAAAAAAAATAATTTTAAATGGGCGCCGTTTTGCCAGACTTCGAGATACAATGCTAACATTACTCTACTACGTATATAATATGGACTTGCACCACTTTCAAAATTAACAAATTTATAAAAACGTTAATAGCAAAAACTTCCATGTCACATATACATATAGGGTATCTGAACTTTTCTGACCAAATTTTTTTTTACAGATAAAAAGATCATATTTAGTATTATCTAAAATATCATTATCTCAATTTTTTTTTTAAAATGGACTTGCCCCATTGTTATTTTGAACGGCTCATATATTTTTTATCATTTTCAACACCTACAACAAAAACTTTATGGTTGAGCAAAATAAATTGTCAGCCGCTGGAAAAACAAATGAAACAAAACGTTTTATAACTACATTTTATTTATAGCTGCTTCTTTCATTTTGTCAGCATATTTTTCTTTAGCAATGTCACCGTTTTGGGTTTTCTGTAATTTTTTTATGGAACCATTGTCAGCACCATGACTTTTGAAGGATTTTTTTTATTTTATTGTTTTTTGGCTTTTAAATTTGCAATGAAGTTTTTTGTGCCAGAAAAAAAAAATATTAGTTATCGTCGAGGCAGACGTTAAATGAAATTGTGGCGACTTTTATAAAATTAAAAATTTAAACTTTTGTTTAACAAACATTATGAAATTATGTAAAAAATGTATTGGATTAATATGCCATTTTATTGGCTGAAAACGTTAGATTTATTTGTTACTATTGCACTAAGTTTTATCACATTGTCTTAGAAAACCAATGGGACACGATCATTTGTTGTCAAAAATTTAAATGTAGTTCCCATGTTTTTATGTTCTAGATGCATATGGGAATGAAGTTTTCTTATATTTTCTTGGAAATATATTAATTGTCCTTTAACCCTTTCAGAAACGTGTCCACTGTATCATTTAAAACAGTAGACTAGGCAATCAAAGCCTACAGAGTCAACTTCTTTTTATATTGATACTACAAATAAAAACTTTCGCCCTGAAACACCTTGCATAAATTTATAAAAGAGGTTTTCAACATTTATAAAATAAACCCTGAAGAAGTGGGGAACTACCCACGAAACGTTGGTTAAATAAAATAAAATAAATGTTTTAATTTATTCAAACTAACTTGACCATTAAGCCCGAAATTTTCATTAATATTTAAATATATTGGTCGATATACACATATTCAAACATTTACTTCTGTAAATTCGACAGTCACACAAACAAGCCCTACAGTTTGATCAATCCAATGCAATACAATTCAATCTAGTGCAATGTAATCCAAAACAATCCAATCCAAGCCAATCAAAACTAATCTTATCCAATTCAATCCATTACAATTCAATCCTATTTTAATCAACACATTTCCAGTCCCATCAAATCTTATCCAATTCAATCCAATCCATTTCTACGGTGCTCTCATAGCTATTTCTATTCTTTCATGGTAGCCCTCAAATGATTTCGAAGTCTTATCATTCGAAAAATTTTTCTAAGGATACCTATATAAGGTATTTTTGAAAAACTGCCTCTTTATAAAATTCTGAATTTTGCATTTATTGTTAGTCTTAAGTCATATACAGTCATATAAATAAATATAGGTTGAAAATATGTTCCGTTTACTATACGCTACCTACTTAATAAAATATCTTCAAAATATGATTTGTGTAAAATGTTTTGTTTTCATAAAATAGTACGATTATATCCGCCTTTATGGCTGTTCGTAGATCTAAGCGTAGTGGTAAATGGAGTAATTGATTTCTACACAATGAGTGTGTAATTTTGGTTGACAGGCAGATTTCCCTCAACTTTCACAAACTTGTCCAAACAATTTTCCGTGGTGAGTACTATAGAACGACATTGTTCAGTTTCACTAAATGTTTTTCTCTTGTTGGACCAATGTTGTTACAAATTTGATGCGTTGAAAGTATGGCAACATACATTTTAGCTGTGATATACTGCAGTCAGTCAGCAACACTTCGCTATGTTTAGCAAATCGAGCGTGTATGGTTGCAATTTTTTTGGCAGGAATTGTGGCTATTCATGAGAATTATAGTTGAAAGTTCTATACGTCTTTTTTACATGGGTGGATTTAAGACTGATTCAATAAAAAACATTTTTAGAATTTTTAAGACTACGCCGAAAAATATGATAGAGGGTGTCAAAAAAGTGAGCTGATATTTTTTAAAATTTTTTTTAAGGACGCAACAAGTTTTATCCAAAACTAAGATTTAGAGTTTTACAGTAAGGTGAAATTTTGAAAAAATGATTTTTTAGGGTATTTTAGCTAAAAACAAAAACTATAGTTCGTTGAGTTTAAGTCCGAATTTTAATTTCTTTAAAAAAAAAAAATAAAAATTAAAATTTTGAACGTCTCAAAAAATAAAATCGCTTGAGCCCTCTTTCAGATTTTTGGGCGTAATCGTGGATATTCCAAGAAAGTTTTTTTGAATCAGTCTAGTGGGTTTTTAATGTTCTCTTTGTTGGCTTAGTTGGCGTGTTTATATTGGTTTCATGCTGTCATTTGTCATGCAGCTACTTTACATGACCTTAAAACATTAGCGTGCTTAGTGTTTTTTACTAAAAGTTTAGAAAAAACTCTCTAATTTTACTAGACTTAAAAACAATTTTGAAGTTTAGGTTTCAGATATTTCAAAAGAATTTTAAGTGCTTGTCCATATCCTCATCAAAATTTTTCTTGTACTTAGACACGCGTGAATTTATTTCTGGCTGATTGTCTCAGAAAAAACATATCTTCTACAACTATGTACATAAAATTTTAAAAATTAGTAGGTAACTAGCACCAAAGATATTATAACATACAGACATGCAATATTGTCAATTGACTAAGGTAGTACATTTTGGTTATATAGATTGAAGTTAAAGTACGAAAATATAACAATAAATCTTCTAAAAAAAGCTTACAAGTTTCCCCATAAATCTGTATCAAAAACTTAAGTTTAGTCTTTTCAAATCGATATCGAATACATTTTTAGACACTTGATATTGATTTTTTTTTTTTTTTGATGATTTCATGCCGTGGTAGCGTTTCATATCTTGACAAGCTGTCGAGAGAAAAGCAAAAAAAACTTCTTTGAATTTATGACACATAATAAGAATTATTTTGGTAAACATCTGATAAAAATTTTAAAAAAGTAGCTTTTACAAAGATACCTTCCAGTATGTGACAATATTTCTTGTCTGAAAACAATCTCCTTATTATCGTTATTTTTTATGTAGCTACATTAAAGTTTTTGTTCGCAGCCAACATTTACCTTAAGAAATTTCTAACAAAAAATGAAGCTGTCAAAATTTCTCTCCCTCAATTGGATACCTGAAGATAAATTAATAAAATGGACAACTTATTTTGTTCCTTCCAACAATGGACTTTTTTTTATTTTTATTTTTTTAGATGATAAAAGATTACGACACTTTATGTATGGAAATTTTTGGAATATTTTCAAATTTTGTGTACATAAGTACAAACAGTAAGTAGAAAGTGGTAAGCGGATGCGAGTAAGCAAGCATATACATACATAAATAGTAAGGGAGCTGATATCAGAATAAAATATGTGATAACATCTTCAAACAGACCACGTTTTCTGTGAAAATTGGTGTGAATCAATTAATATAAGACATTTTTCCCAAATATTTGTGGCTGATTTTTTTAATGCGGCTCTTCAAATAAGTATGTAGAATAAAGGCAAATTTTTTAAGGACGAACGTTTTTTGTATTTGTCCGGACTATTTTCTGCTATCAAAATGCAAGCTAGACTAAGTTTGAATTAGAATATTTTTCATGAAAAAAAGTCTTTTCTGTATGAAATTTTTAGTGCTCAAAAATTGTCATTAGAATTTTTTCTGTAAAATTACATGATAGGGTAAGGGAGGGAAATATGGACCACCCATCTTTCTTTTTTAAATAAAACCCAAAATACATAAAACAAAACAATTAATTTTATGTCATTCAGTAAAGGAAACAATTTACCTTTATTCTGCTTCACTTTTAGATAAATATCTCATCAGGATAAAGAAAAAAAATGAAAAAACTGAAAATACTCAAAATGAAGATAAAAAAAAGTGTAGTGTAATATGGACCATATAGTCCATTTGGTACAGAAGTTGCATAAAAAAGTCACTTCCACATTTGGCACATTTTTTATGACTCCAAGAACGTCAGATTACACATTCAACCCAAAATTCGCCACGTCGATCTTCTGACTAAAGGGTATTACATTATATGCATTTTTTATAATTTTTTTCCTTTGTAGTTAACGAATTTCATATAATGACCATCAGACTCGTCATGAAAATTGCAACTAGATTCCCCATCTGAAAAAGATGATAAATGCATTTATTTTTGAGGCTTTTTTCTCTGGTGGTCCATATTACCCACAGCACGTGTTGGTGAAATAAATGGTTTTTTATCAAAAACTCTTGTGGTCAATGAACATATTTGTGCTGATAAATTATAAATGGTATTCACTGATTTTATATAATTAACCATTTATTTAAAAACGCGATGTCTTTAAAGTGAAATAATGAAATATACTCACTAGAAAAAAATTATCACTGATCTGTTTTTTAGAAAAATCAACTTTACAGAAACATGCGACTTCACCGAACGCTAAAATTGCCCTATTATAAGCTTTAGGTATTAGCGCTAAGTTTGAACATGAATAACGGTAAATCCTATGTATGCAGTGGGAAATAACCGTGTGGTCCATATTACCCGCGTAGTCCATATTTCCCTCCCTTACCCTATAAGTATTTGCAAAAAAAAAAAAAAAAAAAAAACTTTTTGTGCCTTTGACCTTGAATATTTTGACATGGAAACACGCCATTATATGTTGTTTTCTACATTTTGAATGCAAAAATGAAGGTCTGTGCAAATTCATTTGAATAAACAGAAAATCAAAGTAGATAATATTCACAACTTCAATCTCTCCTGCAGGGGAGCACCTTGGATTTTCCGTATTTCGGGTATTCAATCTACATATATCAAGGAAACTTTCAGCATACAGTATAACATATCAAAAAAAAATCAACCTTCTGGGATTTTGATCATATATACGTATTTAGGCATAACTCTTAACTAAGATTTTGGGAAACTCACTTTCATCGTGAAAAGCTGTAGAAAAATACTGCATACTCAAAAAATCTTTACATTTTCGGTTGATAATAAGTTGCATACTGCATGGTGTAAAGACTTTAAAATTTCAGAAAAAATTTTCAACACGAGGAAAGTATTATAGTCACCTAAAGACTGCCTTAAGGATGAAAAGAAAACAATTCCTAAAAAATCATTGTTTTTATTTTAGGAAACAGAATGCAAACGGAGTGTTGCTCCAGGTTATTTGTAAAATGTGAACATCATATCATTCAATGAACTTTAAACTCGACACCAACGCACAAAGTGTAAGGTGCAAGAGACCAAAGCACCACTGCACAAAAACTGTTACGAGTACACTGATTCAATTCAATTCACTTGCTGTTTTTGTGCATGAACCATTGCTTTAATGAAAATTTGTGTGGCAAAAAAAAAGTGGAAAAGAAAATATTTGAATCCATCCATGCCTCACACAGTGATGACTGCCTGTGGATGCAGTGTTTTTCTTCTCTATTTTCGGCTTTGAATTCATGTCAGTAGTAGTTACGGAAATTTTTCATTTGTCAAATTTACACACATACAGATATAGCATGTATTCATTTTAATGAAATCTTTTCTAGTGGTTGTGATGGGCGTTAGAGGACGTCAGGTTGTTCCTATGCGTTGTCAAAAAATTATTGTCATATGGACATCACAGAGCAAGAGCGAATACTTTAACAAAGACAGAATGATGAAACCCTTTGTTGGGTCTGAGCACTTTTACAGTACTTGGACTTTTGAAATCAACAAAGAAGAGAATTTGACTAAGAAGTTCTCACAACAGTTTAATGATATCATTTCTTCATGGATGGCTTCCAAATACACTGCTGTATCGGTTTACATATAAAATTATTGCGAAGAAGAATTTCTATTGTACTACATTTACATTACAAATGTAGACAAAGTTCATTTGTTCGAAAGGGCAAAAATTAAGAGATACTTAACCGCATAAAATATCCAGAATAGTGGGGCAAAAGAGCGCAGGACGAGGCACTTCAAATGCGACTACACATATAAAGAACCCATTAAAGTCAAATAATTGTTATGTGATTGCTTAAGGTCAGTAGTTTTTGTAATCATTGTTGTTGGTAAGTTTTTTTTATTTTTTTCCTTCTTGGTTACTCCTCTGCTTACATTTGTCAGTGTTTTTGTGATTTTCTTTTTCGCAGAATTAAACAATTTTTTGGGTTATATATTCTTTGTTATGGTTTTATAGCATTCCCACAACTTTTTGTGGAATAAGATTTGTGTCAACTATATGAGTATGGGTCCAAAGCATCCTTTCGCATAGAATATATCCTCTAAGTGCCGCACATTCTAAGATATAAACGATGGGCAGATAGTTGTGAAATGAGATGACGAGATGATGATGAGATGAGATGAAATAAATACAAATAACTATAAAGTAAAAAACCCTGTTGACTGGAATTCGTGAGAAAAGCAAAAGTGCTACCTTAAACAATAAAATAAAACAAAACTAACCCAAAGCAAAGTTTAACTAGAAAGGCTGTAACGATTGGCCTTGCCAAATTAAGTATCCTACACTGCAGCATTTTGAAATGTTCCACGCCTTCTTGTCCGAACTCATTTAGTTTTGCTCAGAGCTTGTGCTAACTAAGTATTTCTAGCTTTTTTGCGTAATTTCATAGCATCACATCCACCCCACCTTTTGAAAGTATTGAGTGAAGCCCCGCCCTCTTTACCGAATCAAACGAGTTTTTTGCATTTTCTGTCTTTAGTGTCTGATTTAAATTTGGTTGGATTATCTCAAAAAGTTCAATCAGTAAAGCATTTAAGCTTGGCTTATATGGGAGATACATACCACGCCCTCTCTACGAATACAGCTGGCTAATGCGCAGAGATTGTACATACTATTTTTAGTACTCATTAGTGTTTTTGCTTCCTTTATCGTGAATGATGCTCTTAATATTGCGTATTGAATACTTTCCTTGTGTGGGCGGTAAGTGTGTTCATAGACCGATATCGCTTATATTCAATACCGCGAACTTTGACGATGAAGGTAGTGTACTTAATTTCATAAAAATATCTTGCTCCAAAATAATATTAAAATGATTTCCACGGACAGATAGACATACTGATATCGACTTAGGAGGTGATGCTGATCAAGAATACAAATACACTAGGCCGGGTCAATTTGTTCGGGAGGTAAAAAATTGGTAAAGAGTATAACAACAAAATAATTTATGGAAAATTCTAAAAAACTTTTCCCAAGAAACCATGGGTCTAAAATCAATATCGAGCCGCCGTAAATTGCGTTGAAGTTTTGATGTACTACTTTAAAATACAATAAGAAAAAGAAAAAATTCAAATTTTTTTTTACTTGGTTCATATAAAATTATTCAAAGTATTTGAATTTTTTGTTTTTTTTTTATTGAATACAAAAGTACTACATCAAAACTTCAACGCAATTTACGGCGGCTCGATATTGATTTTAGACCCATGGTTTCTTGGGCAAAGTTTTTAGAATTTTTCGTAGATTGTTTTGTTGCTATACACTTTGCGGCAAATAAATTTGACCCGGCCTAATAAAAACGTACTTAATCATACCTGCCACGCCTCTTTTTCTGCGTTACAAACGAACAAAGTAAATATCACCTAGTATGGTATTTTCTTTGGCTACCAATAGGCCCAAGTATGTATTATTCATTTTTACTATATTTATGTCAGATAATAATATACTGTAAAAGTGATAAGATTAAAAGGTAGTCTAATAAAACGACATTACAGTAGGAGATACGAATAAGGAGAGATTTTCACTCATCTGTTCAATGGATGAAACCTATTTTTTATGAAAGTAAATACGTTTAAAAACATATTGTGAGTGGGTTGCCTAAAAAAATCCTGGCAAGGCTTTGGTTCATTCCATATTGAAAACTGCATTTATTTCAAAAAATCCACTCATCTGTTTAATGAAAAAATCATATACCCTTCGAAAGTTTAGAGCCTCTACAGTATGTAAAAGTAGGGTTGCCTATTTTTTTCCTGGCAAGGCATAGGGTTGCCAGGCTTTAAAAGGTCAGTCAATACCACAAATTTGAACTCATCTGTTTAATAAATAAATTTTGTGTTAAAATAAAGATAATTTCATTGCGAACACGGTGATACAGGGTTGCTTGTGAAAAACCTGTTTTAAGCCAGGGTTGCCGAGCTTTAAGAAATGAAATATTGGTACAAATGAAAATGTGCGACAGAGAGATCCGAGCGAACTATTTGGTTAGGATGTATAATAGACCTATCGTTAAAATTGAAAATGAAAAAAATCTTGCTCCCAGGGGCTAAAAAGTTTCCTATTGATGTAAACATCAAGCATAACAATTTTGGTTCCGATCGGAAAATATTTTACCGTGCCGCAGGGCCGTTGAAGGTCGGAAAAACGCTATTTATATGGAAAAATGAGGCATTAATCGCAAGAATCAGTCCTATCTTTGAAACTATTTGAGATAAGTCAATGAGATTCAATATGTGTACGAGCAATGCTTAAGTTATTTGCATTCAATAAAAAAATGGACCATGCCACGCCCCCTCGACCCGAAATTCTTGTATCTCTGGATATATTGGACTCATGGGAATGAGACTCGGTACATATGTAATTGGCACTGGTAAAAAAATGTTTAGTAAAAAATGGACGGGGTCACGCCCCCTCCTTCTAAAAAAATTAAATTTGTCATATACCTGAAACTATTTGACACATACATATGAATAAGATTTGACTTCAGGTAATGGGAAGTGAACAGGATATGGCACTGTAAAAATGTTAAAGCAATTTAAGGTACTTAGTTGATATAGAAGCAGTAACTTTTTCTGTTCTTATTTTGGTCTCTTAAGTATAGACACCATGCAAAAAAAAATTTAGTCCCGAGCGGAACATATTTGACCGTGCCACCAGGCCGTTAAAGGTCGGAAAAACGCAATTTATATGAAAATAAGGAAACAATCAATCCCATCTTTTGAAATATTTAACATAGGAGGATAAGAGTTAGTATATATATGAACAATACTTAAGTAAATAGTATCCAATAAAAAAATGAGCAGTGCCAAGCCCCCTCCAACCAAAATTTGTCGTATCTCTGAAAATATTTGACTCAGGTAAATGAGGTTTGGTATTTATATAATTGGCGTTGGGAAAAAAGTTTTCAACAAAAACGGGCGGGGCCACGCCCCCTCATTGAAAAAAAAAACAAATTTGTTATATCTCATCCTCCTATGTCAAATAGTTTCAATGATAGGATTGATTGTTTCCTTATTTTCATATAAATAGCGTTTTTCCGACATTTGACGGCCTGGTGGCACGGTCAAATATGTTCCGATCGGGACCAAATTTTTTTTGCATGGTGTCAATATTTAGGAGACCATAATAGGAACAGAAAAACTTATTGCTTCTGTATCAACTAAGTACCTTAAATTGCTTTAATATTTTTACAGTGCCATATCCTGTTCACTTCCCATTACCTGAAATCAAATCTTATTCATATGTATGTGTCAAATAGTTTCAGGGATATGACAAATTTAATTTTTTGGAAGGAGGAGGCGTGACCCCGCCCATTTTTTACTAAACATTTTTTTACCAGTGCCAATTACATGAGTCCAATATTTCCAGAGATACAAGAATTTCGGGTCGAGGGGGCGTGGCATGGTCCATTTTTTTATTGAATGCAAATAACTTAAGCATTGCTCGTACACATATTTAATCTTATTGACTTATCTCAAATAGTTTCAAAGATAGGACTAATTCTTGCGATTAATGCCCAATTTTTCCATATAAATAGCGTTTTTCCGACATTTAACGGCCTTGCGGCACGGTAAAATATTTTCCGATCGGAACCAAAATTTTTGTGCTTGATATTTACACCAATAGGAATTTTTTCAGCCCCTGGGAGCAAGGTTTTTTCATTTTCAATTTTAACGATAGGTCTAGTATTCATCCTAACCAAATAGTTCGCTCGGATCTCTCTGTCGCACATTTTCATTTGTACCAATATTTCATTTCTTAAAGCTCGGCAACCCTGGCTTAAAACAGGTTTTTCACAAGCAACCCTGTATCACTGTGTTCGCAATGAAATTATCTGTATTTTAACACAAAATTTATTTATTAAACAGAAGAGTGCAAATTTATGGTATTGACTGACCTTTTAAAGCCTGGCAACCATATGCCTTGCCAGGAAAAAAATAAGCAACTCTACGTAAACACATTGTAGAGGCCTTAAACTTTCGATTGGTATATAATTTTTTCATTAAACACATTTTGTTTTTAAAAGCATAGTGCAAATTTGTGGTATTGACTGACCTTTTAAAGCCTGGCAACCCTATGCCTTGCCAGAAAAAAAATAGGCAACCCTACTTTAACATATTGTAGAAGCTCTAAGCTTTCGAATGGTATATAATTTTTTCATTAAACAGATGAGTGCAAATTTGTGGTTTTGGCCGACCTTTTAGAGACTGGCAACCCTATGCCTTGCCAGAAAAAATAAAAAACTCTACGTTAGCATATTGTAGAGGCTTTAAACTTTCGATTGGTATATAATTTTTCCATTAAACACATTTTTTTTTTAAGCGCATAGTGCAAATTTGTGGGTTTGGCCGACCTTTAAAAAGCCTGGCAACCCTATGCCTTGCCAGAAAAAATAGGAAACTCTACGTTAGCATATTGTAGAGGCTTTAAACTTTCGAAGGGTATATTATTGTTTCATTAAACAGATGAGTGGATTTTTTGAAATAAATGCACTTTTCAACATGGAATGAACCATAGCCTTGCCAGGATTTTTTTAGGCAATCCACTCACAATATGTTTCTAAACGTATTTACTTTCATAAAAAATAGGTTTCATCCATTAAACAGATGAGTGAAAATCTCTCCTTATTCGTATCTTAGACTATTATGGTTGCTTATGAAATAAAAGCAAAATTTTGTATACGTATACTTAAAACACTGTTCGACAATTTCGAACTTTTTGTAAAACACATGAGAAAATCCATAAAATTCTTAATGCAGACTTTAAAAAAAAATACCCGTGTCTCGTGGTTTTTCTCCAGCATATCACATTTTTTTTAATCGATTTTTGAAGTTTTTTTATTCACTGTACATGAAAAAAAAAAAAAAAATACCGCATTTTTGCTTTAAATCGATGAATTTAACTATATGATCCTTACATCTGAGGTGTATCATGTGTTCAACAAACATATGCAGCATATTGCGAGGAATATTTTTGTACAAAATTTTAACCCTGTTTAAACCCCACATGTGGGTCATTTTTGCCCTTTTTTTAAAAAAGTACAAAAATGACACCTAAAACAGGGAAATATTGAGTCAGTATGTACTACAGAAATATTTGCTATAAAATTACACTACTAGTTGCTAAACATTTAAGGTCAAAATTTTAGCCCGAAACCGAAAAAATTGTTAAAATCAATTAGGACTTTTCGCATTGCATATTAATTACATCCCTGACGCGCTAACCTTAAGTTTTAAGAAATTTTCGTCTTTGGTAACTCTTAGTGAAATTTTTTGTAGTATATTTTTGCAAATTTTTTCAACCCAGCTCAGTTTTAGAAATAGGGGTCAAAAAGACCCATAAAAACAGGATATAATAGGTTAATGTGTTCTAAGCAAATGATCGTTGTGTGATTTCGTTATGATCTTTTGAGAACGAGTTTTGCCCAAAATGTAGTTTTAGAGATTCATAATGAGTTTGTGCTAAATTTTGATTGTGGGGGGGATTTGATCCTGACTAAATGATCTAGGTTTCTTGGCTAGCGGAAATGGTAAGAATGGGTGTTATCCTAAAATGGAGTGGGTAGCACAGGATGGGTGGGAGCGTGGGGGAAAATTACATCTGTTTCCTCGTATGGGGGTGAATGAGCTAAAGGTCTTTTGGAATTATATTGGTTTTGATATTTCGGTTTTCAAATATTTTCAGTTTTTTTTTCTTATATCGGGTTTTGGTTTGATTTCTTTTTGAGTTTGTTTTGTTTATATTTTATTTCCGTTCGACAACGGAAGTAAAATTTATTCTGAAATCCTCGGCCTAATGCGGTAGGTTGAGAACCCTCCCTGGTGCGCAGGCTAGTCGTGGCGAACCGCATTAGGCAAGATTACTCTGGGACATGTAACAATAATGGCCATTATAAACAAAACAAACTCAAAAAGAAATCAAACCAAAACCCGATATAAGAAAAAAAACTGAAAATATTTGAAAACCGAAATATCAAAACCAATATAATTCCAAAAGACCTTTTAGCTCATTCACCTTCCATACGAGGAAACAGATGTAATTTTCCCCCACGGAGTGAAATTTGGAAAATATTGATTGTTAGAAGTGCTTACTGATTTTAACAATTTTTTTGCTTTTGGGATAAAATTTTGCTTTTTAGTGTTCAGCAATTGTATAGCAAATATTTCTGTAGTACATAAGGACTCAATATTCCCCTGTTTTAGGTGTCAGTTTTGTACTGTTTTAAGAAAAGGGCAAAAAAAAGGGTTAAAATTTTATACAAAAATATTCCTCGCAATATGCTGCATATGTTTTGTTGAACACATGATACACCTCAGATGTAAGGATCATATAGTTAAATTTATCGATTTAACGCAAGAATGCGGTATATTTGTTTTTTACATATACAATGGATAAAAAAACCTCAAAAATCTATTAAAAAAAAATGTGGCGTGCTGGAGAAAAACCACGAAACACGGATATTTTTTTTTAACGTCTTCTTTAAGAATTTTTTGGATTTTCTCATGTGTGTCTAACAGTGTTATCAATAAATCAATCTTTATCACATACTGAGAAATCTGGATTGCATTAATTTCTGAGGTCAAGGCTAACTACAAAACTTTAACACCTTATTTTACTGCATCACACATTAAAACTTTGTTCATGAAACTTCCGAAAAATTTTAGTTAATGAAAATGTTGTAAGCTTCCAAAAGCTGCAATGTGGTTTACCAAAAAGGTACACACACCTTTCCGCATTTCAAAGTTTGTTGACATCCGTTACACGTTTGCCCATCTTTATGTATTTACATATGTGCGTAGGTATATCTGACGTCTGGTTACTTGTGCAAATGTTGTAAGTACGTTAATGTTTCCGTCATTCACAAATGAACTGCAAACAATTTGATTACCTTGAGGGCAATTCTTGTCGTAATATGATTTGGAACATATGTTTTATGAAGGCATAAAATCCATAAAAACAAGGCTATTGAATTCATTGACTAGATATGTATATGTTATGACGTGAATATTGAATAAATAGAAATAGCTCTTATTTGCTGTATTGACTTTTATATCAGTTAACAACTTGATTTTGTGTCATTTTTCACTTTTAATTAATTCGAATTTTCCTACACAAAATATAATTTTCTACCATTAATTTTTTTTTTAAATATATCAACAATATTCCACTCGAAGTAATGCCTCAATAGAAACTTCATCGTTTTGCTGGCAGGAACTCTATCAATACCTTGTACAAGATCTGCACTGACAACAGTAAAATATTAAAGTTTATGAACAACATTAGAAGCGGAAGTAAGTAGCAGCACTGATAAAGGTAGCACTCATTAAGGTTAGTAGTGATAGAAATGTAAAATCTTACAGTACTTTTATTGCAACAGTCTAAGTTCTCATGGCTTTTTTTCTATTTCAAAAATTTTCAAAATAAAACTTGGTGTAGCACCCAACATTTTCATGAGCAACTTCCTAAGTTATAGTAAATATTTTTTGAAGAATATTTTTTGTAAAATCTAAGAAAGCTAATTTATTATACGTGTATATATTTCAACTTATTCAACGTTGCTAGAACATCAAATAAATAATAAAAAATACATATAATAAAAAATACTTCTTCAATTAAAATGTAACCATCTAATCTCAGTCCCAAAAACCGCTATTTTGACTAGAAAAAACCTAAAAAAAAAAATAAAGACATTAATAATATCAAAAAATATCCACAGTAAAGGCATGTTATATGCAAATAATTCTTGCACCTAAATTAATGTTAAAGTTTCAAAACAAAAGATTAAATTTTTCTGCTCAAAATTTGCTTGTTCTTATGTATGTGCGAAGGACACATTTCTGAAATAAAATAAATTTGTATAGCTCACAAAGAGAAGAGGGATTTTGTGCCACGATAAAGGCATACTTTTTGTATAATCCTGTATCGTTCCATAATACTTCTGTGATATTTAGAAAGCTTTAGACAGGAATAAACTATGCATCAAAAAGTCAAATTCGACATTTTTTTCACGTTCAAAGAGTTTTATTGTATTTTGATTTTTATAGGCAATTGCTTGTATCAAAACTTATCGCCGCAAGTAATATGAAAATAAGGTGCATAAAGTGAGCCATACAGGCGCACAATGGGAGATTGTGGCCATAAATAGGTAAAATTTGAAAGTGCTATGGATTTAAAAAATTTTTACGCCAATCGTCAGATAATACTTAGGCACGGAAAAAAAAACTATAAAAGTTTAAAATTTTGTTTTGGTTTAGCAACACAGTGAGCCCAAAGTTGGTCTTTAAACAGAAAAAATGCTCTACAGAACTTTTAAAATTAGGAACTGCTGGATAAACGCTCTAGCTAAATTGTTTTAAGCCCGATCCACTAATGTAGCATAAGTAATATAGAAAGTATATTGTTTCTACTTTGTTAAAATTATATTTTTGTTTTCTTTTGCCGATTTTATGTGAATTATAGTGATTTTTCAAATTTTAAAAAAAAATGGTAAAAATGGAAAAATTGCAAACTTTGACATTAAAAAAAAAAAAATACATATTCTGATTTTCATTATTTTTCAATATAATATGTGGCCAAGTATGCTTAATCGAAATGCAAAGTCCCTACTGCTTTTTTTGAGAACTTTTTTTTTTATAAACATTTTCATATTGTGGTTTTTGACTGGACAAAATAAGTTGACTTTTTTGGAACGCTATTTTTAATTCGATTGCATCGAAATATATCAAGATAGCATTTTGTCATAAAGTACAAGCATTAAGCTTTTAAAAAAACATTTGTTTGAGTTTTTATGTATGATAGGTGAATTATGGTGATTTTTCGAAAATTTAAGCTCAAAATGCCAAAATCGATAAATTTTACAAACTTTGACTTAAAAAAAAAAAAAAAAATACATATTCTAATTTTCATTATTTTTCAATATAATATGTGACCAAGTATGCTTAATCAATATGCAAAGTCCCTACTGCGTTTTTTGAGAACTGTTTTTTCTATGAATTTTTTCCTGTAGCAGTTTTTGAGAAAAAAAAATATTTTTATTTCTTTACATTCTGCAACGTTTTACAATATATTTATCAATTTTAAGCTTACAGTCTTCTTAAATTCCAAAAAAAAAAATTTTTAAGAGAAGGGTGACAGGTAAGGGGTATGTTTCCTCCTTTTAATCCCCCTTGGGACTCACCCTTTCTTAAAATAAGCAAAGAGCATATTGAAAGGTATACAAAAAACATTATAATTGGTATAATATGCCCCCTTCTGTGCATAAAGTTTTAATTCATGGAAGCGAAATCATACAAGCTCTTCAAATACCAATTAGTAGTCTTTCCGAAGAAGCTCAGGAAGCATCAAACAAAATTTTTAAAAGCTCTAGGTTACACAACAGCAGATTGTGCTCTAGAGTAGCAAACAACGAAGACGTTTTGCATTACATGCTGATCTCTTCTGATCCGATTATTAGCCAAATCCGAGTAAAACGTGATAAAAAATATAAAGAGTTATCACTAGAAGCTCAAGAGCTGTTGCAATTAAATGAAAAAACTGATTAAAATAAATTTAAAACAATGAAATAACTTAATATTTTCCATTTTCTATTATTGTATACATTAGTTTCGACTTGATTGTGTCCTCTTTTTTTTTATTTGATCGCCAATTAGCCAAAAGAATTGCAATGAAAGAGTTTCTAGTGCGGACTATTTTTTCTGATAGTTTTTATGAAAATAATAAATAAAATGTTTAAAGGGCGTGAAAACGCCTACTTTTTTAGTGGACATTATTTGTCATAATATCATTAACATATTTGCTAAACATCATCAATCTGCATGAAAGATTTTCGGAGATATTGATAAGTTAATTTTTTGGTAGGCGTGGCATTGCCCATTTTTCTAGTGCGGATTATTTGTTCTGATGGTCTTTTCATATGTACCAAATAATATCTGTTGAAGTGAACATTTTTCGATAACCTGGACGGTCCCGATGGAAACTTGATGTGAACACGGCCTATCAAATCCATTGTGAATGCGCCTAACAAGTCATTTGTGAATGCTCCCGATTAAATCCATTCTCGAATATCGAAACCGATATTTGTTTGTCATGCAGAAGTTGGCACTTCTGGAGGATTTTTACTGACCAGCTGATCTGGTATAAAAGGAATTTTTTCACGCGCCAATGGTTCATTCTCGTTTTTGCACCTTTTAAATTGTTTAACTTTCGGGCTCAATAAATGTATTGAAAATTACAAGTAATAGTTTTATTTCATTTCGGAAAAAATATAAGTTCGTTGTGCGGTATATTGTTGGCGTTAATTGTTGCCGTCAAAAAAGGAGTTGCAGGTGTGGAAGCTGCCACCAAAACATTTTGATCCTTCTGAGCCGGAGCCTGAAGCAGTGTCATCATCATCATCATCATCATCATCATCATCATCATCATCATCATCATCATCATCATCATCAACGTCATCATCATCATCGTAGCAACAGCATCACCTCTATTGGAACCATCTCCTTTGAAGGAAAAAAAAAAACCCACATCGCGGGAGCACCCATTTTTAAAAAAAAACATTGGAGCAACAATTTTCCTCAAAAAGGTTAGTTTCTTTTCTCTTATTACATTTATCTTGTGCATATATTGTCCATTTTGCACATCCATTTTAAATTTCTATATGCAATTTTCTATATTAAATTCTTTTGGCATTTGCTTTGCTTGTTACATACATACAAACATACATAAGTTAACTAGTGATGTGGAAATTTTTTCCCTGCAGTTAGTGTGGTGCAAATTGTGTTGAAGTACTTTTTTAGGTACAATTATTTAAAATTGTTCAAATTTAAATTAAATTTTATTAAAAATCGTAAATTGAATAAAATTTTAACGAATTGAGAAAAAAAAATCTAAAGATCATAAATTTAAAATTTTTGAAAGTTTGCTGAATTTTTAAAGCATAGTGGTACAATTTGCACCACAGATTTGCATTTAATCCTGGAGGTTCCTTGATTCACCCTTTTTTTGACCGCGTCGTGATCTGTACTTTTGAAAAAAGTGAAATCTTCGCTTCAAGATTGAAACATAAATTTTCGTTATCGTTTTCGATTTTTGATCCTGATTGAATTCCAAGCTTTATGCACCTTTTTTATTTAACAATTCTCATTTATATAAAGCTTTATATACCCATACATGCAACTATAACTACAAATTGTGAGCCCAAGGGACAAATTGAATAATTTATAAAAATTTATATTTGTATAATTTAAAAACTATATTCCTAAAAATACTGTGAAAAAAGTGCGCGATCAGTGGAAAAAAAAAATAAAAATTTCGAAAAAAGAATCAAAAGATAAAACAGCAAATTAAAAAAAAAAAAAAGAACTGTTAATTAAAGTGAAAAAAGTGGTGTGCTGCCGAATCATTAAAAGGAGGTGCTGTTACGGTTGATTTTTTTAACGGAGATTTCCCGCAAATTTTCTTGTGCTACTCCATTTTCTGAATATCTGATGGTAGCTGGGCAGTTGCAGCCATATTGAAACTCATTTCATCTCGATTTTTCTGGAAGTGCGGAATATTGCTGATGATACATCAATCCTGAAGAAGCCGTTGCGGTTGATCGTGAAATTACTCATAACTTTCAAGTGCTCAATTTATTGAAAAAGTTTTTATATGATATGTATGTGAATCTATAGAAGATTTTTGCTTCAAAATCTACCCAAGATTTTGTTTTTTCTTCAACTTAAAGCCAACCATCTTAAAATTTGGTTTTTGAATCTCACCTGAATTTCAACTGATTTTTAGAGTTATCCTTTGAGATTTTTAAACGGGTTTCTTGAAAAGTTTTTATCGTTAGCTATTTTTACCCAAATTAAAATTACTTAAATAATTTATCGTTTTTGAACTTTTTCGGGTTTTCCTTTCGCTGTATAATTTTTTAATTTTTTTTTCATCGATCGAATCCGTTTTTTCGTAAATAGATTTTTTATCTCGTAACCTAAAATGGCTTCTCTTGACACGTTTGTCCGCGCATCTGATGAGCTTGTTGAATATGAGGAATATTTTAAAACGGTTTCCGTCGAAGAATATAAAATAATTTCTTTAGAACTTGAGAACCACGAGCTCCAAGAAATCTGGACAAGGATAAAAAGTTCTTACGATAAGTGCCTCAAATCTCTCGCGCAACCCCATAAGAAAGAAAAGAGCAAAACTAAAGATGACGACTCGGACGATGGCGTTGACGTGGTCGCTATTAAATCGAAATATAGAGAGTCACATAAAGCCTTCGTACGCGTTTCCACAATTATCTCGGAAAACATCGATCGGTTAAAAAACGAAAAGAAAAATGAAGGTTCGTCCTCAGGTAGCTCTACAGAAACTTTTCGTGGTCCACATATTCATGTTCCTCCGTGCGACATTGATTTTTTTTCGGGCGATTATCTTTCGTGGCCGACATTTCGCGATCTATTTACCGCCATTTTCATAAATAATTCCCGTTTGAGTAAAGTCGAAATTTTATACCATTTGCTTCAAAAAACTCGCGGGGAAGCAAAAGAAATCGTGCAAAAAGTTCCCTTAACACAGGATGGGTTTGATTTAGCCTGGGAAAATTTAAAAACCCAATATGAGAATCCTAGAATTCTCATTAACAATCAATTAAAAATTTTATTCAATTTAAATAGAATCTCGGTTGAATCTGGTAGCGCTATTAAGAACTTACAAAGAGAAATTAATAATTGTATTGCTGCTCTTGAGTTACATAAAATAGACATTTCCAACTGGGATGCTATTATCGTTTATTTGTGCTCGACTCGATTACCTGAAAACACTCTTTCATTGTGGGAGCAATCCATCAGTAGGAAACCAAACATTCCGAAGTGGACCGATATGGATCAATTCCTAACCGATCGGTACCACACTTTAGAAACGGTAATGGACATTCGGGCTCCATTAAATTTACCTAAATCCCAATCCAATGTGAAACCTAACCAATACCAGTCTTCACAATTTTCGAAACCCAAGCCAGTGAAATCTTTTCATGCAAATCTAAATACCAGTTCACCGTGTAAACTTTGCAAAGGATTACATCCTCTGCGGTTATGCACGCGTTTTCTACAAATGAGTATATCTGATCGACTTCAGACAATAAAAAGACTAAATTGTTGCATAAATTGTTTAGCTTTTGTCCATCAAGTCCGAGATTGTCAAAGTAACCACAATTGTTTCGTCTGTAAAAAACGCCATAATACTCTGCTTCATAAGGATACAAGTGTTAACACTAATTTTCAAAATCGATCAAATAATCAAGTTCGACCATTTGCATCTAACAATAGTTATCAATCAAAGAATCAAACCTCAAATACTAATCGAGCATCTAACGACAATCGGTCTAATGCTAATAATGTATCAAATCAAAATACTTCTAATCAAATACAGTCCACTCAAGCTTCTACCTCGGCTAATTCATCTGTTTTACCAGCTGCAACTAATTTGCAGAATTTCTTTGTAACTACCCCTAAAAATGTGTTATTAGGTACTGCAATTGTGCAGTTATCAAACTTAGGCGTGGTTTATACTATTCGTGCTCTTATAGATCCTGGGTCTGAGGGTACCTTTATTTCTGAACGTCTTTGTAATATTTTAAAGCTATCTCATAAGCCAGTTAATGCTCAAGTTTCGGGTCTAAATGGAACTGTGAGTGCTCGATCACACAAAATGTGTAGTTTTACTATAAGTTCAAGTAGGGATCCTTCTGTCCAAATGTCCGTTACTGCACTTATTCTAACAAATCTTACTGGCGATTTACCCTCTTTTGCCTTAGACTCCCAATGTCTAAGGGATTTACCTGAAATACCACTAGCTGACCCTAATTTCTATAAGAGTTCCCAAATTGATTTGTTAATAGGTGGCGATCTCTATCCAAATATTTTATTAAATGGAATTCGTAAGAATGTTTTAGGTTCACTCGTGGCACAAGAGACCGTCTTCGGATGGATTCTCACTGGTCCTATCCCATCCACAAATCGTCAAACCACGCGTTTAGTCTCATTTTTTACTGAAATATCTTTAGATCAGCAAATTGCAAAATTTTGGGAAATAGAAGAAGTACCTAAAAGTAAAATCCTCTCTGAATCAGACAAATATTGCGAACAATTGTTTCAAAAGACAACTTATCGTAACCAGGAAGGTCGATACGTGGTCGATCTTCCATTTAAATTCGAATTTTCAAATAGAATTCAACTTGGCCCTTCTAGACACATTGCCCTTAGTCAGTTTCGACGTACTGAGGGAAATCTTTTGAAAAATCCAGAATTTAAGATAGAATATGATAACGTCATTAAAGATTACTTAACTCTTGGACATATGTCGAAAGTAGGAAAATCCCAGGTCAGTTTAGGTCAAACCTATTATCTACCCCATCATGCGATTGTGAAACCTGAAAGGAAAACTACGAAAATAAGAGTTGTTTTCAATGCTTCTAGTCCGTCCGCAAATGGCCTGAGCCTCAATGACATCTTGCATACTGGTCCTGTCTTGCAAGCAGATTTAACCACATTAATTCTCAAATGGAGATTTTTTCAATATGTTTTCAATGCGGACATCACAAAAATGTACCGTCAAATCTTGGTTAATCCTGCCCACATACCATTTCAAAGGATTCTTTTCCGTGAGTCTTCTGAAAGTGAAATTAGCGATTTTGAATTAAAAACGGTTACTTTCGGTGTAAACTGTGCACCTTATTTAGCTATTCGAACCCTTCATCAGTTAGGCAATGATGTTAAGGAAACTCATCCATATGCTGCGTCTATACTACATGATTATATGTATGTAGATGACGTTTTAGCAGGAGCTCACAATCTGGCTACAGCTCAATTGGCCAAAAATCAACTTATTGAGTCTTTGGAATCTGCAGGTTTTTCACTAAGAAAATGGACCTCAAATTTTAAGGAAATTTTGAAAGATTTTCCACCTGATCATCTTCTTGATGTTGATTTTTTGGAGCTGGACGAGAAAAGCTCCACAAAAACTCTAGGGGTTTCTTGGAATGCAAAAAGTGATTGCTTTTTTTTCCAAGCCCATCCGATAGATTTAAAAAATTCGTATACAAAAAGAGAAGTATTATCTATAATAGCAAAGCTTTTTGATCCAGCAGGATGGCTAGCACCTATTGTAATTGTAGCAAAAATCATTATGCAACAAATCTGGTTAGACAAAGTTGATTGGGATGAATCTCTAAAACCCTTAACTTTGCGTCATTGGCAAAATTTTGTTTCCAGTTATCATGCAATTAATCAACTTCAAATTCCTAGATGGGTTAATTATTTTGAAGGGTCCTATGTAGAATTTCACGCATTTTGTGACGCGTCAGAAAAGGCTTACGCGGCTACAATTTACATCCGTGTCCTAAATAGTGGTACAATTTCATCTCATCTGTTAGCTGCAAAATCTAAAGTGTCCCCTGTGAAAACCATCTCTTTACCTCGACTAGAATTGTGTGGCGCCGAGCTTATGGCAAATTTAGTTACTTCCTTGGTCCCACAGTTTAATGTAAAGTCTGAAAAAACGCACTTTTGGACTGATTCCACCATAGTTTTAGCGTGGTTGAATAAAGATCCGTGTACTTGGACTACTTTTGTAGCCAATAGGGTGTCAAAAATTAAATCCAAGGTTGGTACCGAAAACTGGGCACATATAGACACTCATGAAAATCCTGCCGATCTAGCAACCCGGGGGCTATCCCCAGTGGAGCTCATGTCAAACAGTTTATGGTGGCATGGGCCATCTTGGCTTTTATTAGAGCAGAAAAACTGGCCTTCAAGTTCAATAAATAAAGATTTAGAAACATTAATGGAAATGAAACCAGTCAAATCCAATTTTGCTAGCTCGGTTGAAAAAGAAGAGGTTCTTGATCGTTTTTCATCGTTATCTAGGGCTTTTAGGGTCATTTCATACATTTTTAGGTTTTTCAATCGCACTCGAAAAAACTTCAATTCTAGCACAAATGTGGGATCCTCTGTAATTTCATCTGACGAAATTCAATTCGTAAAAAACCGTTTAATAACATTGGCTCAGATGCAATATTTTCAGAAAGAATACCACAACCTTAGTTTAAAGAAATTAATAGATACAAAAAGTTCAATTCTGACACTTAGCCCATTTTTAGATAAAGACGGAATTATGAGAATTAACGGCCGTTTAGCAGCGTCTAAAGCTCTATCTTACAATGAACGCCACCCAATAATATTACCATATCATTGTAGGTTGTCAAGATTATTAGTCGATTATGCCCATAAAATAACCTTGCATGGGGGAACTCAATTAGTATTACGCCATATTAGACAGGAATTTTGGATTCTTAAACTTAAAATCCTCATTAAAACAAGTATTTTCAACTGCAAACCGTGCGTAATTGCTCGTAAAAAACAACAGTCTCAAATAATGGGTGTCTTACCACCTGAAAGAACTGCACTATCCCGACCTTTTGCAAATACAGGGATAGATTTCGCTGGCCCTTATGATATTAAAAATTATACCGGCCGAGCTTGCCTCATTACCAAAGGATACGTTTGTGTCTTTGTTTGTTTTGCTACGAAAGCTATACATTTGGAACCCACCAGTGATCTCTCTAGTTCTGCTTTTTTGGCAGCTTTCGATCGTTTCGTCTCCAGGCGAGGATGCCCATCAAAAGTTTACTCGGACAATGGAACGAATTTTGTAGGTGCTGAGAAAATCCTTCAGAAGGATTTCAAGGAATTTCTTAGTCAATCTCATGATGATCTCATCAATAAATATGGTTTTCAGCAATTAGCTTGGCATTTTATGCCTCCGGGTGCTCCTCATATGGGAGGCCTATGGGAGGCGGCCGTAAAGAGTTTCAAATCTCACCTCAAAAAGGTAGCAGGCGACATAAAATTTACATTTGAAGAGTTTGCAACTCTTTTATCCCGTATTGAGGCCTGCTTAAATTCTAGACCTTTGACTGTCTCATCAGAAAATTCGTCAACCTTAGTACCTCTTACCCCTGGCCATTTTTTGATTGGTGGTGCACTTCTTTCTCCACCAGAACCTGAACTGCCTGATCTCAAAATATCATATTTGAATCGTTGGAAAAAATTAAAAAGTTTATACCAGATTTTTTGCTCTAGATGGAAGGACGAATATCTTCAAGAGCTTCACAAGCGATTCAAATGGAAGCATCCACAAGAGAATGTAAAAGTAAATGACTTAGTCGTAGTCAGACATGAGAATCTTTGCCCAAATGAATGGCGTTTAGGTCGGGTTATAAAAGTATACGAAGGTTCCGACGGTCGCGTGCGCGTTGCGGATTTAAAAACCCAGAAAGGTATTATAACGCGACCCATAACTAAACTCGTGGTGCTTCCCAATGCACAGTAGGCGCGATTTCGTTTCATAAATCTAAATAACTTAAGCAAAAATTTCAGTATCAATTTATGTTTTTAGTTTTAGGCTCACCTATTGATAGCCTCGTGGTTATCAATCTCATTTATCGTGTTTGCCTGACTACAGGAAAAATTACTTATGATAGGCTCAGTTTGTATTTCCATACTTTCAGTGAATAAGAGGTCGCTGAAAAATCTTTTCTCGTTAAAAGCTAGCCCGGAGCTTCGCGTATTTTTCTTCGTACCGCCTATATTGTGTAATTGAGCAAAGTTCCCATACCTTCATCAGAGCCCAACCATCGTGGTGGGTAAAAAGTTCTAATAACATTTAGAATGTGCGAAATGTGGTCTATCCACAAATCTGAACAAATGGGAAACTCCTCAACACAAGCGGTTAGTACCTTGAAAGGTACCCATCTGAGCCTCACCAACCGGGCTGGTAGGTAAAAAGTTCTCAGTTGCCTGCTGGAACGTGCAAAGCCTTGGCTTTTAACTCGCTTACCTATACATAGCTCAAAATGTGTCTTTAGCATTATTTGTCCGTGATGTCCAATAATTTCAGATACACAAATCAATCTCACTCTCATTTTTTTTTATATAAAATTAATCTTTAAATAGTTAGCAAAATGATCTCAATCAGACGCTCTGAGCACCTTTATATCTGTTTCTTATGCCACCGTTGGCATGGGCTACGCAGTTGCAGGCATTTTCTCGACAGGAATGTGGAGGAAAGATGGGAGCTAGTCAACACCACGGGAGTTTGCGCAAACTGTTTAGCTCTGTCACACCGAACGCGCCACTGTCGAAGCGATGCGTACTGCAGATATTGTGGTCAAAATCATCATACCCTTCTCCACACGAGCAGGTTACTTTCTTTTCTATCAGTAAACGAAAGTAGACAAAGAAGCGTTCCTTTACCGCTCAACGCTACAGATGTTATCCTAAAGCCTACGGCAATGGTGGTCGTGAAGTGTTTGGATTCAAAGGCAACCATCAGAGCAATGCTGAGTCCCACCGAAGATACGTGGATCCATATTGACATTGTACGTCGTTATAGACTGGAACAGTCTATAATCAACGGGAATCATGTGGCCATTTTCTATCTGCTCTCCGAAGCTGACTATAAAATGAGCATTTATGTGACAGCAAAAATCAGCTATGACGAACTTGAAAATTCTCCAACTGTTAGTGTGCCCGAGACCAGCAGAATCCCCTTTGAACACTTGCGCCTCGCGGATCCGCGGTTTTATCTTAGTGCCCCAGTGGGCTTCGTGTTGGGGGCAGAATTTCATACTTGGTTGACGCACCCTCGCTTCATCCAGTTGCCAGGACAACCGTTGGCTCAGAGCTCAGTTTTTGGTTACGTCCTTTCGGGACCTTGCCGTTTAAAGTAACACCGTAACAAATTTTTTATCGTTTATGACATATCCTAAAAATAATCTACCCCTTAGGTAATCTGCTCCAAAAACAGATCGACAACCTTCACCTGAATCATCATAGTTTTAAGATCATTTGAATTATTAGTTATAGAATTTAGAATTTTTTCCATAATCTCATATGGTTATTTTCCTTTCAATTTTGTTTTTGCCTTAACTAATATTTTTGAATTATTGTATGTTAAGCTAATTCAAGTTTACGTATTTACTTAATCATCTACATTTACAATTTCATTGCAATTACTTACACACCCACCATGAAAATATTTAATGTAGTTTACTCTGAATTCTTGTAATAAAGAAACCGAATTCCAAGGAATTTTTTTTCGTTTATTATATCAATTCAATTCAAAATATACCAAACTAATTCCTTTTCTTCTTTTTTTTCCATGAACTCACTGGAGCTACTTTTGCAACGTGGCCGTGCAAGGCGGGCGGTAATGTTGAAGTGAACATTTTTCGATAACCTGGACGGTCCCGATGGAAACTTGATGTGAACACGGCCTATCAAATCCATTGTGAATGCGCCTAACAAGTCATTTGTGAATGCTCCCGATTAAATCCATTCTCGAATATCGAAACCGATATTTGTTTGTCATGCAGAAGTTGGCACTTCTGGAGGATTTTTACTGACCAGCTGATCTGGTATAAAAGGAATTTTTTCACGCGCCAATGGTTCATTCTCGTTTTTGCACCTTTTAAATTGTTTAACTTTCGGGCTCAATAAATGTATTGAAAATTACAAGTAATAGTTTTATTTCATTTCGGAAAAAATATAAGTTCGTTGTGCGGTATATTGTTGGCGTTAATTGTTGCCGTCAAAAAAGGAGTTGCAGGTGTGGAAGCTGCCACCAAAACAATATCTATCTGCGACAAATATTTTCAGAAATATGATGAATTTTTTTCTTTGAAGGCGTGGTACCGCCCACTTGTCCGGTGAACATTATTTGTCCTGATGACTTTTACACATTTACCAAATCTCATTTATCTGCGTCAAAGAGTTTCGGTGATATAATTAGTCAATTTTTTGAGGGGCGTGGCACCGCCCATTTTTTTAGTATATAGCTTAGCCTTTTTTTGTACTAGCATAATATAAAAACCTCTTTAAAATCGGTTACTTAGTTTCCGAGTTAATAAGGGACAAATACACAAACAAACCAAATCTAGTTTTTATTCCTCATAACTTGAAAACTATAAAAGTTAGCGCAAAATTTTTAACATTTTTGAAATTAGCGGGGCTAAGTTATTGAAAATTGATACCCATTTTGAAAAAAAAATCTGACCACGCCCCAACTTTGTATGGAAGGTAGGCGTGTCCGTCGGCGGATTTTGTTCATATTCACAGATTTTTATTATTTAAATGTAAAAAACATTTGTACCAAATTTCAATAGCCTAGCTCTATTATTACTATATATGACCGCCGTTTCATACAAACCCTCCCATTGTGAGGCGTGACGAATTTCGATGTGTTTTGGTTGTAAGTTTCGAGCTATTTTCGAGCTTTTCAACAGTAATTTCGAGCTGTCTGGGAAATTTTCCAATTTCCGGAAAAGCGGAAAAATTCTGCTGTATGGCTTACTTTATTTTTTCAGCCAGACGAATCCGCGGAAAGACTTAGAAATGAAAACTCCCAATTTTCCTGGAAAGTCCCAAAAAACTTTTTTTATGGCTAACTTTATTTTTTTTCAGCCAGACGAATCAGCGGGTAGAGTAAGTAATGAAATATTTTAACGCAAAAATTTCAAGCTAGTTTTGAGCTGACTTTGAATGAAGTGTTTTCCGGAAAATCTTAAATTTCTCCGGAAAATCACAAAAAAAATTTTTAAGGCTTGTTTTATTTTTTCAGTCAGACGAACACATGAGAATATTCAGCGACCTTCCCGGAAAATCCCAAAAAACCTTTATGGTGGTCGCATGACATAATCTCCACGGATATAATCCCCATTTTGTAAATTGGTGTTATGTCCGCGAATTATTCGTACTAAAACCCATTTACGAAATGGGGATTATGTCCGAAAGTTTTTCAGTAGGGGTAAGTGGGCGGCATGTGGCCGCAGCTCAGAGTTTAAAACTTCCAAAAATATAACAACGACTTCGAGGCGGCCATTGGCCGCGGATCAGTCTGTAATATATCCAATAATTTGCGGATATAACACCCATTTACGAAATAGGGATTATATGCGTGGGGATTAAGTCATGGAACCGAAATAAAAAAAGGTTTTTTTTGATTTTCCGGAAAAGTTTGGGGTTTTCCCGAAAACACTTTTAGTTTTTGATGAGCTCAAAACTAGCTAAAAATTTGTGTGTCAAATGATATGATCACCAAATATTCTCATGTGTTCGCCTGCCTTAAAAAAAAAGCAAGCCCTTAAAAATGGTTTTATGATTTTCCGGCGAAATTTAAGGTTTTCCGGAAAACACATCATTCAAGGTCATCTCGAAACTAGCTCGAAATTTCTGCGTTAAAAGATTTCATCGCTAACTCTTCCCACGGATTCGTCTGGCTGAAAAAATAAAGTAAGCCATACAGGGCAATTTTTCCGCTTTTCCGGAAAATGGACAATTTTCCAGACAGCTCGAAATTACTGTTGAAAAGCACGAAAATAGCTTGAAATTCCCAACCAAAACACATCGAAATTCGTCACACCTTTATGGCTCACTTTATGGACCTATGAAAATTTACATATTCATATAAAGTAGCATCCCTCAAGTGAAAGTGAAATTATGTAACATACTTGAGCTCAATGCATCTTACCTTAATGCTCTCTTTATATGCAATCACTTAAGGTAAGCACAAATACACTAAGTACTATTTGACCTGAGTGGGTCATTAAATATCCGATTTGTTGCAGAGTGCTCACTGCAATTTGGTTTGGATTCTAATGCAATGAAATCCCATGAACTGAATCAACAAAATGTAAGCGATGTCAGTCACAAACGGTTGCAAGCAACCAAAATTGTTGGTCCACGAAATCGCTGCAACAGGAATTCTATTACAAAATTAATTCATTAAGCAGAAAGGTAGAATATTGATAATTTAATTATGATAAAGATAGACAATAGAAGGCAATACGATAATGTGTGTTCAAACAAAATTATTCAATGGATGATTTATAATGTTAAATAGGGCTGTTGCTCAACATGAATTGAAATACCTTTCAAGAAAGAAAATGGTAGCATTATATACATATATGACTTGCTTCCAGAGTATAAAGTATTAGGTGTATTTTTTCGAGTTCGGTCACATAACCTTATTGTATAGTTTCTCATAAAACATCAGGTTCTTACGTCAATCCAGTGGATTGGGCAATCTAGATCTTTGTCTGAAACACGATTTGCATGGAAAAAGTTACGTTTTTACTGAAACGTATATAACTAGGGAAAATATTTCTTAATTCAAACCTTCTCAGCAACATTTTGTGGGTCGCAGACGTCCAGCCATTAAAGATGTGATTAATTATAATTAATTATAATTATTATAAGTTAGAGGTAGTAAGTGTTACCGTTGGCCTGATCACAAATTAAAAACCATTTTGTTCGAACCAACCATGCTGAACAATGTGATCAATAATCACGAAATTACGCTTTATTTTTTTTTTTATATGGGCGGTAGGTGTTTCTATTGGCTGATTTCGCTCATTTTGTTTCCCACGAGCCATATTTTTCGGCGAAAGCAGTGTACGAATCGCAGTGCCATTGAGTTATCAAGCGTACTTTTTTCGTGAAAAGAAGTTCCTTAGAGAGATTGACAGACAGACGGACATGGCTATATCGACCTGAAGAGGTAACGTTGATCACTCCTTCTCATCTTCTTTACAAACGGAATGACAAAGTGATTATTCCCTGAATGTAGAATATAAAAAGGTAAGCGATATCCCAGATACAGACGTTTAAAGTTTAGGACCTGTTAGTAGATTCATTTTAAATAAAGTTTGTTTTTCTTTGGGTTTTTTTTTTTTGGATTCGTTATTCAAATTTATTTTCTAATTTGGTATTCTATAAATGATAGATATGCACATAAACATACATAAATATGTTTATTTATAAAATGTAATTGTAAAACACCATTAACAAATATCATGAATGACTGCCAGCCAAATGACGAATTATAAATGAAAATTTTAATATTTTATCAGAATGACACTCGTACTTATTATCCTTTTGGTAGCCACTGAGTGTGAAGTTAAATGTTACATTAACAGTTTTTAAGCTCTTACACTCAGTATTACAGCCATAATTGCGACAAATAAAAAATTTATGAATATTTCAATGATTTTTTAATGCTATTGGCCATAAATTTAAAATCGTGAAAATCATTCTTGCGTACTTATATGAAAATTAATTTTTTTTATATAAAATATGCATTAAATTAAATTTCATTTTTTAAATCAATTGAGATAAGAGAATATGACAGCAATCAATTGTTAGTAAATCGAGTATTTTAATTTCCAAAATTGTATAATAAATAAATACATACATATGGTTAGTATCATTATATTTTCCAACATTTTCGTATTTTTGTAAGATTTGGGCTTAATGGTAAAGTACATAGTTAGAGACAAGTTTAGAATTTTTGATGCCAAACTCTTATGACACCTGCGATATCCCCTCCCAGGCTATTTTCAAAGCTTCAAAGAAATCATTCTTGGTTTTGCAATTTGCCTGGTTGATTTTCATGTTAACGATCTCCCAGGGGTTCTCAATGGGATTCAAATCTGAGGACTGGTCAGGACAACTAAGAGCTTCTATCCGATTGTTCTGAAAGCAGGCTTTATAAACTTAAGAGGTGTGTGTTTGGATCGTTATCCTGTCAGAACCTCCATTTAAGTAGTATTTCTTCATCGGCATAAAGCAACATCACATCAATTGGTATGTAAAAGTACATAAAACGATCCATAATTCCTTCAGTTTTGTTAATTGGCCGACTCACTTGACCAAAGAAGAAACCCCAGACCATTACACTTCATCCTCCGTGCTGTACAGAGGTTTTGCAAAACTTTGGGTTCTATCTTTTTCCTTTTGGTCTGCGTACTCTCCATAGTTCATCTGAATCTTTCGCATGATGCTTATGCGTAGTTCTCGGTTGGTAGTATGATATCAAGTTCTATCAAGCTCTAGCTTACAACAAACTTGATAGACATTTTAAGTTTCTTAGAAATATTCCAATTTTCCGTTATTTTTTTTTTTTAGGAAAGTTAGTGATACACTAGAATATACCAAAAAGAAGAGAGTTAAAGGTTTTTAGCCGAAAAAATGTTTTTAATTGAGAACAAAAACTTATCCAAAGATTTGCATTTGCTACAACTTAAATCACAATTTTCGACATCAATTATCATACTTCTATATAAAATACAACGTCTGTCTGTCTGTGTCTCCATAACTCGGGAACCTTTCGTCCGATTGCATTATTTTTTCTTTTCTCTATAGATATTTTGCATGAAAAGATGATACATTTTATTTCGAAATACCCTCCGCTTCGTCCGGGTTATTGGAAGATCCCATAATTTAAAAATCATTTATACGATTTGTATGATTTTTTCTTTCGTAGACATGCTATCAGGTGAGATTCTAGGAAAACCTCGTAATTTGAAATATCCTCGACTTCACCCGGAATATTAAAAAACTCTGGCACCGGGATAAAGGGTTTCGGAAACGAGCGAACGAAGTCGCACCTGGCCAACTAGTTTTTCTATATTCGAAACCTTCTTATTTACTTGCCTAATGATGTCCTAGAGAACAGTTTTTCAAAATATTTTGCCACAGTTTGTCGAAAAAAGTTTTTTTTTTTGGTCTATTGGATAAAAATTTTGAATTTTACCACTCTATGCGCTATATGGAATACTCTAATTAAATTAGTTTATTTTAACATCCATATCTCCGACACTGTTTAACTTCAAACATTACAGCTTAATATCCATAGAAAGTTGAAGATTTAACAAATTACCAATAGCTGTGGATAAAAAACAAGACTTTCAAACGAATCTTGGTAGTAAAATGTTATTCCGGTCGTCAAACGTTTTGTCTCTTATTTGAAATTGTTTCCGGTTCTTCTTTCAATTCTTTGCCAATACCAATTTCCTGCTAGTGAGTTTTATTTGCCATTTAATAAAAGTGTCAAATACAGAGGCACTTGTACCAATATGCACACAGGTAAGCAAGTGAATATATGTATTAGGGTTGTTTAAAAATATTGACAATCTACTGGCTCTTGTATTGAGTGCAACTTAAGGAAACCTGATTCGGACGTAGTTACTCAAACTCTATTGAAACATAAACTTGTAGAAAAATATTTTTTAAAATAACTAAATAACTAAGGATTCGGCAAAAGTTAAAAAAAACTCACAACGGCAGGGCAATGCATATAAAGGGAAAAAACAAAGAAATTTGAATTTTTGCATATGCTGTGTTTTTCTTGTAGCTGTGATTCTCTTCTAATCTATGCTAAAAGTTAAATAAAGTATGCCTGCAGAATTCTATAAGATGTCGGCAAAGCGTCTGATGAGGAATTGAGTTATTATAGTCAATTTTGACCTGTGGTGGGTTCCGAAACTAGTAACGCAAACCAGCCTTCCGATACATTTTTTGCTTTTTTTATTTATGTGTATTTTTGCCTTGTTTTTTGTGTTTTTATTGTTGTTTTACTCAAAAACACTGAACAATAAGCTCCGACCATCAGTGTATTTTCATTGTTGGTAGCTAATAATTAAAAAAAAGATAACTCTTACAAAATATGTATTAGCGATGTGTTTGAGGAAATGTGCTACTTTTTTCTGGATTTCTTTCTGAAATGCTATAAACTATTTTTTAATTATTTTCTTTGACTAAATTTTTGTCAAAGCACTTCAGGTTTTTGTAAAATATCGATACCTCCAGCGATACAGCGATTTTCGAAATCTACACATTTGGTTCCATCTTGTGTCAAATTTCGGTACATGTAGCTTGACATTTGAAGGCCTGGGAGCTATTTTTGAAGTCACAACCTAAATTTATTTTATATAGGTTTTCATACAAAAAAAAAAAAAAAAAAGTTAAAATACAAAAATGCTCATTACTCAAAACTACGATTTTCGAGTTAATAAGAAATTCCCAGCACATATTATTTTGGCTTCAAAGACCGAACAAATTTAATTTGATTTTTGAAGTGCCACTTCTTTCTGTTGAACTGCAATAACAACGCAGTTTATTAAATTGCAACAGCTGAGTGCTTTTGTGTTGACCACAACTCAGTATTCCTGCAAAAAGCAATGTCAAAGTCTATGTCAATGTCTATGTTATGATATGTATTGTCAAAGAGAAAAGTCTGTTATTTTATATTTATTTCATTTCAAGTAAGTATTTTTTTAAAAAGATTTTTAGAAATTTCAAGAGCATTGCATTTTTAATTCAAATTAAAAAAAAAAAAAGTTCATTTGGTACATTGTTTTCAGTAGAAAAAATGATAATTTTACAGCAATTTTTGGCAATTTCTTGCTTGTTTTTGGTATCGAAACTAAGTTGCCACCTTATTCAATGACAAGAAGAAGCCAAATATTTTCTTGAAAAACACGTTTGACATGTACTGTTACTGCATTTGTCATTTTGATTGGACTAGCGGCAACCCATTCAAAACAATTCTATTGCAGAACTAATCTAACGTAGCTAAATACATACATTCCTTCATATTAAGATATATGCACCCAGCAAACATTTTCAATCGCGGACAATCTTCCATCTTCTTGGGGATGCATTTAAAGCTCTTCTACGCGAGCTTTCCGCGATAAAAATTTTCTGCGAGTAAAAGAAGATTCCTCATTACACTCTTCCGGAAGATCATTGCAAATCAAACATCTTCGCGATGAATATACAACTCTTCCAGGCGAGTTTTGCGCGATAAAACTTCAGCGCAAGTAACAGAAGATTCCTCCTTACACTCTTCTGGAATATCATTGCAAATCAAACATCTTCGCGATGAATATACGATTCGACCAGGCGAATTTTGCGGAACAAAACTTCAGCGCGAGCAACAGAAGATTACTCCTTACAGCCTTCTGGACTCTTAGGACCCAAAGCGATTACTTAAAGTGGTCGAAGACATATCTGGTCATGTCTGAAATCTATTTTAACCTTTTCCCATCTATTGGACCAAAAATTTTATTTACCAAAATGGGCCCAAAATGGTCACTTAGAGGGGTCGGGGCCGCCTCTGGTCTTGTCCAACATCTATTCTCGACCTTTCCCCATCGATTTGTGCAACAAAATTTTTTCACCAAACTGGGCCTAAATCGGTCACTTAGAGGGGTGGGGGACACCCCTGTTCATGTCCAAAATCTATTTTCGATCTTTCCTCATCGATTGGTAAAATAAAATTTTTTCACCATAATGGGCCTAAGAGGGGTCGGAGACACCCCTGGATATGTCCAAAATCTATTTTCGACCTTTCCCCATCGATTGGTGCAATAAAATTTTTTCACCAAAATGGGCCCAAATCGGTCACTTAGAGGGGTCGGAGACATCCCTGGACATGTCCAAATCTATTTTCGATCTTTCCCCATCGATTAGTGCAATAAAAACTTTTCACCAAAATGGGCCCAAATCGGTCATTTAGAGGGGTCGGAGACACCCCTGGACATGTCCAAAATCTATTTTCGACCTTTCCAAATCGATTGGTGCAATAAATTTTTTTTTTCAAAAATTGGCCCAAATCGGTCACTTAGAGGTCCTGGAGCCAACTCTGGTTATAACCAAAATATATTTTTGACCTTTCCCCATTGGAGTAAAAAAACAAAAATCCCCAACAAGAGCCCAAAACGAATAAGAAAAGATTTGCCTAAGGCTCTTCTGTAAGATGGTTTGAAATCGAACTTCTTTGCGATTAACCAACAACTCTTCCAGACGAGTTTTACTCGATACAAGATGGCCGACTACTACATGACGTCAGCACCTGAGAAATTTCGAAAAAATTAATAATTTTTTTTCTAAAGGACAATATTTCTGAGGCCCGGTATTTTTCACGAAGCAAAATGTCAAATTACACGGTATATTTTTAACGGCACATAAATTTTGACAGATAATTGTTCAAGAATTTGCAATTTCTTATGAAATTATTTTTATATCGCCATTTTATATTTTACATTTTATATTTTATATATTTTTTTTCAAGTTTTTTTTCGCTTTCAAAAACATTTTGCTGAGTCGTCTGTGAACCCTTCCTGGGGATCATTTGCAGATTTATCTTGGGGAGTCGCCAGATGACTCTTCCTGGGGATCATTTGCGGATTCATTTCGGGGAGTTGTAAGAGGATTCTTCTAAAACAATCGTAATCGACCGGACAATTACTCACGCCTGAAACATCGCGGAAGAGTCGAATGCAACCGTCGCGGACGATTGATTTAATCGCCTTGGCGAATCGAATACGATTCTTCCGCGATTGAAAATGTTTGCTGGGCATGGTTACGTAAAAGTGATTGAGAAATATTTTTCTTATTTCCGGTAAGCAAACATTGTGGGTGTATAGTATACACTGTATACTGTTTTTATACCCTACACCCAGGGTATATTCACTTTGTCATCCCTTTTATAACGCAGAGAAGGAGACGTGGCAGGTATGGAAATGTATATATATTCTTGATCAGCGTCACCTTTTAAGTCGATATTGCCATGTCCGTCTGTCTGGCTGGCTGGGAGCAAGGCTGGGTGTCTGTCTGAGGAAATATTTTTTACGAGAAAACTAACTAAGATAATTCGGTGAAATTTGGCACAGTGACTTTGCCGTAAATGCAACCCGAATAAATACACACAAACACTACGAATTGTAAGTGCAAGCTCTGAGCAAAAACTGGGCGAATTTGGACAAGAGAGCGTGGCACTTCTCATATAAGCAAAAGCTTCAAAACTCTTTAATGTAAGGATTTTTGGAGGTAATCAAACTAAATATTACTCAGACACTGAAAACTATAAATGCAAGCTTTGAGTGAAAACTAGGTGAAATCAGATAAGAGGGCGTGGCACCTCCCATATAAGCAAAAGTTTCAAATAGCCATACTGAAAGAGTTTTTTTGAGATAATCTAACTTAATTTCACTCAAGGACAATAAATGCACGGTCTGAGCTTAAACTAGACTAACTCGGACAAGAGGGCGTGGCACCTCCCATATACGCAAAAGTTTCAAAAAACTGTACTGGAAACGTTTTTCGAGATAATCCAACCAAATTTCACTCAGACACTAAGAACTATAAATTCAAGCTCGGTGCAAAACTTGGTAAGCTTGGAAAAGAGGGCATGGCAAAAGTTTCAAATACTGCAGTGTAAGGTATTTAATAATTGGCCAGGCCAAAGGTTTCGCCCTTACTAGTAAAAATAATTTAAAATTGAATTCTACTTCGTAAAACTGAATTTCTGTAATAAAAAAAAAAGATTATATACAAATTTAATGCATAGTTTAACGAAATCTTCTTTTTGTGGCAAATTAATTCACAAGAGGAAATAAATTATTTAACAATCATTTTTCTTAATAATTTGCTCAAAACAAAATCATTAGCTCAATTTCTATTATCATAGCTAAGTATGTCTCTACGGAATTTATTACATACAGGCAAATGCTACTGCTGATAACAAAAATACTCATAACTAATCTTTCAAGAAGAAATTATTTCAGCTTCGATGATAATCCTTCGAAATAATTTGAAATGATGACGGGTAATTAATACTCAGTTAATGATGTTTATGTCATGCCAATTTTTGTGCTTAATGTAGCACAAATAATATCAGTATGTAGTACAAGCAAATGCCTTAAGAAATAATTAGATTGATTTTATTTGTCATGTTGTCATTATTGTTTTGTTTTATTTATTAATTACGGAAAAAAATATAATAGTTTTTCGGAGAATATAATTTAGTTAGTCACTCAGATGAAGCCACTTAATATTCTCATTTAATAATGATTCTATTATTGGTGAGTCCTTCTACCTTAATACATTTTGCCTTCCTTAACTTTTCCGCCAACAGCATGCCTCTCTTAAATCCCTACAAGTTGATTTGGCTGATATGCCATTAAAAATTTAAAATTCGCTGGGCTGTCCGAGAAAATGATTATGTCGTTCCCCTTCTCACACATTCGCTGAAACATACGAGTACATCTAATGTAGATTCAGCCTCGCTGGAAAAGATAAGACTCTTCCTATATTTCTACCCATAACAATATACACGATGGTTGGGATTCGGTAGAACACCGGAAAATGAACAACTTTTCATAGTTCCATTTTTCGAAATTCGCAAAACTGACGGAGTTATACCTACCCATCGTATGATCGGGATAAAGCTTTATGAAGGCCGGTATAAGTTCGGAACCCCTTGGTAGATTTTAATAATATTGGTGTCATGTGAAAGGTATTTTAATGGGCTACAAAATAATTGGCTACAAAAAGTTTTGAATCCGAGGCATGATTTTCGAGATATGGCAAATATTCGAAAATTTTGACTAGTTTTTTTTTTTAAATCTCAATTTTTCCAAAAACTGTACTATCAACATATAATTTTAGTATCAAATTATGAAAGCCCAATTTATTTGCTTTTATTTAATATGTTACTAGTATCCGATTTTTTTTCATAAACATATACGAGTATTTTTATACGAAAACAAAGAAGTAAACCAAAGAAATTTTCATGCAATTGTAATGTTTTCGGTGCAATTGTAATGGTTTGGTAAAGTTTTCATTATTATTTCACAATTTTCTTAAACAGTCGCTTAAGTTTTGTTAAGAGTTATAATTGTTTTCGTTCTTTGTTGTACCCATTCCATCTGCATATATCTTGCCAAATTCACAAATACTTTTGACGGATTTAAAGAGAAGACAACTTTTTGTCAACTTTTGTTTACGTCAGCTGTGACATTCGATGAATCGCTTGTTTTACACATTCCATTCTGACGTCTCTCACAAATTTTATATTTTTTAGATTGGGTTTTCATATTTTTTTCCAACTTTTTGGCAACATTTACATTTTACTGTCATGTAGTGTTATGTTATATATTTTTTTTTTTTTGGCATCTCCATTTCCCTGTTATTTATTTTACTTATCCGAAAAACTTTTTTATGGAAGTGCTTTGTATTGCGTCCCTGTTATTTAGAGAACAGTGCCAACTTTGCATATTTTTGCTACCTTGTTAGTATTGCATGTTTTTTCATGACATTTTGTTTTTGTTGTGACAGTGTGGAAGTTTAAGTATTAAAGGTGTTCGCGTTACGCGGTCTGGTTTTGTTGATTTAGTGCTTGATGTTTTAAGGCGATTATAATGATGTTCCACATTCCATACTGCTATGTACCACCTTTCAAGAATTATTTGATTAAAAATATGTCAACAAGGTGGAAAAATTAAACAAAAAATTTTGTAACATTCACAAAAGTTAAACAAAACAAATAAACCGTTTCACACTAAATTATGTTTAAATTATAAAGGAACCCCGTCAAAGCTAATTAATTCTTTCTACCAAAAGGGGTTCTCATTAACACTTTTAATGAGTAGCTGCTTTTATTTTGTTTACTTTTTTATTTGCTTTTGGTGATTTAACTTGCACTGAGGTAACCTTCCATGATTCGCATCAAATAAAGGTCTATGTCAAGAAACACTTTTTCATCTTCAGATTATGCTGGATGGATTAAGATTATAAAATAATATTTTTAGTTTTTTCAATGGTTTAAGTTCGTTTTATTTTAATGTTTAAGAAAACAAATGCACAATTCAACGAAGAAAGTTGTTGAAAAGATAATACTTCGAATGCCCTTTTAAGTTTCGACACAGTCTAGTTTATATACTTACCAATGTTACTTATGTATGTTTAATTTTTTCCAGATTAGTGATAGAAAGAATACCATCTGTCTGCCTATTTATCTGCCTACTTATATGCCGAACTGTCTAGCTATCTATGTATTATTTCTTTTAAATTTTACTAGAATTTCAATATAATATAGTCGCAACTTCCCAATAAAATGCCTTACTGTTTTAATATGTATATTCAGAATTTTCGAATAACCTTGGAGCTTAATAATTTTATTTTTTTAAATAATTGAAGTGATATTTACCTTACTGTAAATTTCAAACAAACAAAAAACAAAACAAAAAAAAAAAATCTAGTATGGGTGTAATCTTTGGCCTGGTCAAACATAAAATACCCCACAATGCAGTGTTTTGAGAATTTTGCTTATATGTGAGGTGCCACGCCTTCTTGTCCGAGTTCACCCAATTTTTACTCAGAGATTTCATATGTTGTTCTTAGTGTTTGAGTAAAATTTGGTTAGATTATCTCGAAAAACGTTTTCAATATTGCGTTTTGAAACTTTTTCTTCTATAGAAGGCGCCACGCCCTCTTGTCTGTGCTCGTCTAGTTTTGAGTCAGTGCTTGCATTTATAGTCTTTAGTAAATATTTGTGTGAAATTTAGTTGGATTGTCGCAAAAAACTTTTTCAGTGTAGCATTTTGAAACTTTTGCTTATATGGGAGGTGCCACGCCCTCTTGTCCGATTTCTCCCAGTTTTTGCTCAGAGTTAGCATTTATAATTTTTTATGTCTGGGTAAAATTTAGTTCGATTAATTCCAAAAACGCTTTCAGTATAGCGTTTTTAACTTTTGCTTATAAGGGAGGTGCCACGCCTTCTTGTCCGAATTCGCCCAATTTTATTCGGATTTGCTCTTATAATTCATAGTATTTGTGTGGATTTCAGTTGGATTGTCGTATAAAATGCTAATAAAGTTTCATTTAGAATATATTTTTTGTATGGGGGGTAGGCGAGTCCGTTAACCAATTTTGCTCATTGTCAATCCCACGAGCTAACTTTGACGATCAAGGCAACGTACTAAATTTCATTGAATTATCTTACTCAGTTTTCCTAAAAAAAAAAATATTTCCACGCACAACCAGCCACCCAGCCAGACAGACGGACATGACTATATGACGCTGAAAAAGAATAAGTATACCTATATACTTTTCTATATCTGCCACGCCTCCTTTTCTGCGTTACAAACGGAAGGACAAAGTGAATATACCCTGGGTGTAGGGAATAAAATAACGAAATAACCGCACTAGGATTCGAACCGTGATTCATCTTTGTGATGGATAGAAACATATTGTTTTTGCTTACAATTACAAACTTATAAGACCTCTACACCACCGACCCATATGATGAAGATGTATAAAATTTTTAGGTATTGTATACTAAGCAAATGTCTGTCCAAATATTAATATTTTTACTTAAATTATAAAGAAAAAATGGTAACATATTTTACTCGCGGATAACGCAATTTAGAGAAAATATTACATTATTATTTCACGTTATTTCATTTGCAAATATTACTTTAGGGTTCCATGAAATATTCATAAGTATGTTCATTTATATTTGAAATTTCTTTAATTTTAACTGAATTGTAGTCCATAAATCGCTAACTTTTGTGAATGAAAGTTCTTTACTAAAGGTCAGACAATAGTTTTGTTTGCCATGAAAAACGATGGATTCATTCTTTCAAGTCTGTTGGGCTAATTTTCAGCCAACACGCGTTTTTTTGCTGCTTCAAGCATAATTTGCCAGTGGCACTAGTCTCAGTCAATCATACCAAATTTGGTTCTAACTATTTATTTCCGTCGGCATCATTGTTCTTGGCATCTTTCCAGACTTATCTTTGTATGTTTTTTTTTTCAGACTTAATTAAATCGTCTTCTCTCTTTGTTTTTAATTTTCTTCTGAATTCAATTTATTTACTAAGAAAAATAAAATGTCTCTCTCTTTATTCCTTCCATAAGGTTGTGTCCGCCAATTTAGTTTGTATGATAACACCTTGGGAATTCACAGATGAAAAACTATCATTGGTACAAAAACTACAATCAAACAGAGAGAGAATGGAATTGGTAATTACGGGTTGGCAGGGGTCCATTCAAACGTGTAATTGATTTGACTTCATTGCTGGTTTATTTGTTTAGTTCGTGCTGTTTGATTCCTTTGTTTTCCTTTTGAACTGTTGTTTGCTATCCCAATTGAATTAAGTACAATTTGGCTTTGAACTTTTGTACCAGCAGGTACTTTTTTACGTAACAGCTGTGTTTATTTTTACCTTTTTGCATATCTTATGGTATGCTTTTATGAGAAGAGTCAATGTACATAATATACTGAACTGTATAATTTAATTTAGAAATCTTTTTATACGAGAACAATTTCGAGTCAAAACTTTGCCTTGACATATCCGTAGAAAGTGAAACTTTAATCAAATTAATTGGGGGATTCCTTTAAACGTGTAAAAACCTCGAGAACCTCGTAAAAGTTGTCAAAATCAATACGAATTTTGAGAACTTTGCGAGTTTACGTAGTTTTTGAGGCTTTTACACGTTTTAAGCAATACCCTTAATATTTTTTTTTTTTTGGACTGTTTGAAGAAATGTTTTCTAAGGAGAAAACTATAAGCATCAACTTTAACTACGGCTTGATTTTCTATTAATTTCCTTTTGTACCATACGTTACTTTTTTACATGCCAACATAATAGTAGTAGTTATAACTTTTCCTCGAATTCTGCCATATTGCTGACACGCAAAGAATTTTCAGCTTAGGTAAAAAGTGCAATTCTATAAGTTTGATTTGCTTGATATACTTAGTTCCGATTGAAAGACATCCCTTATTTTCGTTCTCCTATTGTATAACCGGAAGGAATTCGTCTTTTACCATATACATTCAAAAGGTCGAAGGTTTCAAAAAATCAAGGGAAATCAAGAAATTATATAACTGACGAAGCCTCCCCAAATGTGGGAGGTTTTTTCATTTAATTTAACTACGGTTTTTCGGTCACTGTTTCGAAAATAGCAAATAATCGAATTTTCGGTAGTATATAAACTCAAGGGAAAAAGAAGTGCTTCAGTCATGCTAAATCGGATGCCTAAGCATGCGCTCGACGTGAAAAGGTTTCGAAAATCAGTTTTGTGCAAATATCTTGCTAAGGGTTATTTCTATTGAAAAATGTTGGGCCACAATTTTGTACAGGGCGGCTGATTCGAACTGTTACCAATTTCAGATAGACTTATCTGATAGATGGAACATGACAGCTGTCTAAAAATTGGCATGATGTTAGTCCATTCTATTTTCAACAAGTAACCAAAAGCATTTGCGCGTCAATTTATTGAAAATAAAAAATTTTCGAAATGGAATTCAAACGTAATAGTGTGATTGCTCTTTATTTGGCTGGAAAATCGCAACCAGCAATTGTTCGTGAGCTGAAACATTTAAAAGTGAATAAAATGTTTGTGTATCGGACCATAACACGTTACAATGGTACCGGCAGCGTTGCCAAACGACATGGTGGTGGTCGGAAAATAACTGCAACATCACCAGAAATGGTTCGAAAGGTGAAGGCCAGAATTGAGCGAAATCCGAGACGCAGTGGCAGACAAATGGCTGTATGTATGTATGACAAATGGCTGCCGAGCTGAAAATATCGCGTGAACGAATGCAACACATATTGTCAAACAAGCTCGGACTAAAGGCCCTCAAGTTCCAAAAGGCGCATGATCTCACTCCTGCTCAAAAAAAAGTTAGGCTCGATAGAGCCAAGGAGTTGTTGCGCTTGCACGCCGCCGGAAATCTGTCACAAATTGTCTTCTCTGATGAGAAAAATTACTGTATCCAGCAATATGTAAACAAACAAAATGATCGGGTTTACTTGACAGAGAGGTCCTACGAAAATTTAAATGTTCGTTTGGCCACCAGGACGCAGGCACCACCGCATGTGATGGTTTGGGCTGCAGTGACTGCTTATGGGCGCTCACCACTCGTTTTTTTGGCCGCTGGCGTCAAAGTAAACGCCCAGGTGTATCGTTAATCAGTGTTGGAGGGTGCTTTACTACCGTGGGCACGCAAACATTTCGGTCGCAAGCCATGGACATTCCAACAAGACTCGGCACCGTCACACAAAGCTCGTGTGAATCAAGAATGGTTAGAAAAAAACGTTCCTAGCTTCATTTCTGCTCAACAATGGCTCTCAAATTCGCCTGATGCGAATCCGCTGGATTTCTCAATCTGGGGTATGTTGGACAGGAAGGTCTTGACTAAAAAATACCAGAGCGTTGATGCGCTAAAAGTGGCCCTTCAACGAGAATAGCGCAAACTTCCACAAAATCAAATTCGTGCAGCATGCGACTCGTTCTTCGACCGTCTACGGGCCATAGTTAAGGCCAAAGATGGCCATATCGAAAATCTCAAGTAGATTCTTAAAATTTGAACATTTCCCAACAATTATAGCGTTTGATCAATAAAATCTGTGCATGGAAACTAAAAATATAGTCTTTTGAATTGGCAACACTTCGAATCAGCTACCCGAATGCCAATTTTTTCTTTGCTTAATTGATTCACTCAATCAATTATCCGGGATTCTTTTAATTGATAAGTCGGATCAATTAAACGGGCCTCGTTTAAATGATTCCCCGCTTAATTGAACCGAAAAGTTTGCATTCCTTAGTGTGTCAAATAAGGGGGGTCTACTGTATTTGTATTATAACGGGAGGAATTTTGAACATTTTATCCCTTTCTAAGAGCATATCTAGGTAAATATTTTGCAAATTTTCAGAGCAGATTTAAGCGTTTAAAATTTGTTTTTTTTTTTGCGCATGTTTTTGAGAGCCCTTATGATGAAATATTTCGTTCCAATTTTAATTTATTTGCTTTTGTAAATGAAAATTAGCATTAAATATGATTTGATAAAACTATAATTCATTTTCATCCAATATAATTCATTTTGATGCAGTTGTAATTAATTTTGCATATGTTAATTTAAATTATTTGTAAGAAAATATATAAAAAAAACGTCGATAACACTGTTCAACACGAAAAAAAAAATGACAAGGTTCTGATGATGGTTTTTGGTAAAGGGGACCAAAAAAAAAACACGTGTTTCGGCGTTTTGAAAGTTAACATCCAAATTTTTTTGAGATTTCGTACGATTCATTCCGTGTATTTTTGTGATCGTAATAAAATAAAAAACGTATCAAGCCGAGATTTGGCATAAAATGGCTTGGCTTTTATTTTATTACGATCTCAAAAAAACACGGAATGACTAGCACATCTGAAATTTTTCACCTTGAATTAAGTTGTAGAACAAAACTATAACATAAAATTACTCCATACAAAGAACTAAGCAATATTTGTATGTGGCTGTGATAGCCGTAGCTCAATGGATGATAGTTTGGAAAATAAGATTTCAATTGGAAAAGTAAACTAGATAAAGTTTTTTGAAGAAGTTAATGGTAACTCGATGTTTTTGGATAAAAAATTAACTCTATTCTGGAAATGCACCATCTTAATGTGGTAGAAAAAACCAAGTTCAGATTCAGTGAACCATAACTGTTAGCCCAGTTTTACAAATATATATTATTCCTCCTCCAATCAGCGCACTCATTAGTGGTATTGGTTAAAGTATTTTAAAAAATATTCTACTAAATAAAAATAAAAAAAAGGCAAGAAATGCTAAAATCTTAAGAATAAAACGTGCTACGCCTCCTTTCTAATCCCCTCCACATTTTGGCAGGTGTTTGGTAGACCCAGTATCAATCTGCTTATATATCAAGTTTTAGAACGATAGCTGCATGGTTGATGAAAAAAGCTTGAAAAGAGCAAAACAATTCCGTGCGTCTTCCGTACAGCCTTAAAAAATTGTGTTTTTGAATATTTGAGGTAAGGTATCTCAAAAGCCATACAAGATATAATAATTCTGATACCAGATTCGGATTAAGCGTGCAAAAGTACATCAAAAATTTCGTTTTGAATTTTTTCCAAGTTTTTGTTTCAAAACCGTTTTTTAACCTTTTTTTTTTTTCTCTAAGTTTAATAACCAACAAAATGAGCAATGTCGGGTCAAAATCGGTGCTTGCTCAACTAAATTAGATATTAAAGGCTTTTTTTACTAAATTTTCCTGCAATAAATTAATTGTTTGTAAACCAGTGAATTGCCGTACTGGAAATGTCATGCTTTGACCTTAGCTAATTTGAACTGTACTATAAATAAAGGAGAAATTTCTCTTGAAGATTAATACCAAAGTCATACCTGTACCTAAATAAAGTGAAGAATCTATTTTGAAGAAATCAATATCTCTCATCAAATAAAATGAAGACAGCAGTTCTACTTTCCATTGTCATTTTGCTTTGCTGCTTTAGCATTCACATTACATCCCCGGTTCAAAAAAGGAAGGATCCGAAACGTTTTTATGGTGCATACTGGGTTTGCCCAAACGATACCGATTTGCCATGTACCTATTACTGTATCGGAAATGGATATCGATGGGGCTATTGCGAAGGAGATAGTTGTATTTGTAGTAATCAGAGAGCTGTTTTTCTTAATAAATAATCCTTGTTTATCATGTAATTTTTATATAAATCGCAACTGATATTTAGTATACCATATTGCAGCCAGACTAAATGGTTGATGAATTATTATTCTTATAATTTTTTTTTTTTTTTTTTTTTCTTTTACTAAAATAAATAATATCTGCAGTTTGAATAAATATTCGTACTCTACAAACAGTCCACTTTTACATTTACGCATATATAAACTCTTGATCGACGTTACTTTCTAAGTCTCTCATGATTATGACACATCAAAGCTAGACAATTTGATAAAATATATGCGACCTGGTCTATGAAAAAGGGGCTTACGTGCGAAAAAAAAAATTTTTTAAAAACAGCTGGAAAACAACCTTTAAAGGTCAATTTATGCGAATCGGCAAAAGTTGGAAATTTTTTTTTTTCTGACACGCAAGCCCCTTTTCATAGACCAAGTCACATATATATATTAGACTCATCGCAAAAAATAAAAATGAGAAAAACCTGCTAAAAAGTTTCCTTTTGGTGCTAATGTCAAGCATAAAAATGTTGGTCTTGATCGGAAAATATTTGACCGTGCCCCCAGGCCGTTGAAGTTCGGAATAACGCTATTTATATGAAAAAATGGGGCTTTAATCGAAAGAATCAACCATATCTTTGAAACTATGTGACATAAGTAATGAGATTTGGTATGTACAGTGTGTCACAGAAGTATTTTGCATACGAAAAATATTCGAAAATTCGAATTAATATTCAATTTTTAGCCGTTCCATTCTTAGAAAAGTAATATTTTTTTATAAATTTCGAGTCAATGGAACGTTAACTATGATACCACATCATACAAAAATTAAAATGATGCGTTCTAATCACTTAAAAAGCAAAGAATTGATTTATTCATCTTTTTTATAAGGTCACAAAAGTATTTTGCTTTTTAGTAAACCTTTGCTTTGAGATTATTTATCAAGTAAAAGAGGCTTTTTTAATAATATCCATGGTAGCTATTATTTGAGGAGACATCATCTAAACCTCTTTGCGAGGATTCTATCCCTTTACGACATTTTCGGTCGGTGTTTTTTCCCATTTTTCTTGCAGTACTTGTTTGAGCACATTTTTTTGATAAAATATGGTATTTTTTGACCTTTCACTTCATAAGACCAAAAAAATTCTATTGGATTCGGAAAAGAATATCGCGGTGGTGTTTTAATTTCTTTGGTGTTGTACAGAAGTGTCCCAGGATGTGTATTTAGGGTCATTGTCTTTTGAAAATAAGAAGTCATCTTCTGGTAAGCCTATTTTTTAAGTACAGGGTGCAAATTTTTTTTTGTGGAATTGCACTGATGTTCATGTCTATTCATATTGCCACCGTTAAGTTTAAGTTTCCCCATTCCATGAGCCAAGAACAGCCCACGACACACCATCATGTAAAATTGTTGCTTTTAAGTTATAAAAGTTTAGCGTTTTATTGCTTTATCCCAGATAATGTGGCGTCCATCGAATCCGAAAATATTATTTTTGCTTTCTATTGGATCCAATAATATAATATTTGCTTTCCATCGGATCGATAGACGCCGTATGGTCTGGCACAAGGCAAATAAAACCCTAAACTTTTATAACTTAAAAGCAACAATTTTACATGATGGAGTGTCGTGGGCTGTTCTTGGCTCATGGAATGGGAAAACTTAAACTTAACGGTGGCAATATGGATAGACATAAACATCAGTCCAATTCCACAAAAAAAATTTGCACCTAGTAATTAAAAAATGGGTTAACCACAAGATGACTTCTTATTTTCAAAAGACAATGACCCTAAATACACATCCTGGGACACTTCTGTACAACACCAAAGAGATTAAAACACCACCGCGATATCCTTTTTTTTTTGGTCTTATCAAGTGGAAAGGTCAAAAAATACCATATTTTATCAAAAAAATGTGCTCAAACAAGTACTGCAAGAAAAATGGGAAAAAACACCGACCGAAAATGTCGTAAAGGGATAGAATCCTCGCAAAGAGGTTTAGATGATGTCTCTTCAAGTAATAGCTACCATGGATATTATTAAAAAAGCCTCTTTTACTTGATAAATAATCTCAAAGCAAAAGTTTACTAAAAAGCAAAATACTTTTGTGACCTTATAAAAAAGATGAATAAATCAATTCTTTGCTTTTTAAGTGATTAGAACGCATCATTTTAATATTTTTATGATGTGGTATCATAGTTAACGATCCATAGACTCGAAGTTTATAAAAAAAATATTACTTTTTTAAGAATGAAACGGCTAAAAATTGAATATTAATTCGAATTTTCGAATATTTTTCGTATGCAAAATACATCTGTGACTCACTGTATGTATACTAGGGCTGTTCAAAAAAAAAAATTTTTCGAATTTCCAAGATATACTTTGGCATCACGATCTACATCATGTCAGAATATCCCAAAAAAATTTCCAGATTTTTAAATTCATATTTAAAGGTGGCTCAAAGCAGAAATATATTTTTATTATTTTTTTTTTAGCATTAATTATAAAATGTTGTCAAACAATTTGAAAAATTTGTTTTAGAGTAACTTAAAAACATTCATTTTGTTTGTTTTTTAATGAACTTTAAAACCTACGTTGTAATTTTGACAAAAAAAATTTTACACTTCTTAAAAAACGAAAAACTGCCCTAAGAAGGCGAAATTTTACGGTTTTTCAAAGAAAAAAGTCATCGTGCTTTAAACGAAATGAACATTTTTTAATTTACAAGATCTCATTCAAAAGAACTCTTAAAAACCTTCAAGACAAGACATGTTAAGACATTTTTGGGCCAGCAGGCTCGATGACATAACGTTTGAAACATAGTAATGCAGCCCTGTGAAAGGCAAAACGCTTTTCACTCAAGAGGGAGGCATCTTACAAAAAAGTGCCCATGGCATAAAATGCTTAAAATCATCCAAGGAACAAGTGTACATTGTTTTTTTTTTTTTTACTTAATTTTAAAAAAAAAATTTTTTTAACATCATTTTTAATAAACTTTTAAAAAAAAAAAAAAAAAACAATTCACACTTGTTCCTTGGATGATTCTAAGCATTTTATGCCACGGGCACTTTTTTGTAAGATGCCTCTCTCTGGAGTAAAAAAGCGTTTTGCCTTTCACGGGGCTGCGTTACTATATTTCAAACGTTATGTCATCGAGCCTGTTGGCCCAAAAAAGCTTTAACATGTCTTGTCTTGAAGGTTTTTAAGAGCTCTTTTGAATGAGATCTTGTAAATTAAAAAATGTTCATTTCGTTTAAAGCACGATGACTTTTTTCTTTGAAAAACCGTTAAATTTCGCCTTCTTAGGGCTGTTTTTCGTTTTTTAAGAAGTGTAAAATTTTTTTTTTCAAAATTACAACGTAAGTTTTAAAGTTCATTAAAAAACAAACAAAATTAATGTTTTTAAGTTTCTCTAAAAAAAATTTTTCAAATTGTTTGACAACATTTTATAATTAATGCTAAAAAAAAAATAATAAAAATATATTTCTGCTTTGAGCCACCTTTAAATATGAATTTAAAAATCTGAAAATTTTTTTGGGATATTCTGACATGATGCAGATCGTGATGCCAAAGTAAATCTTGGAAATTCGAAAATTTTTTTTTTTGAACAGCCCTAATGTATACTAATAAATCTTGAGTTGATTGCATTCAATTAAAAATGGGAGTAGGAACTTATCTTTTATAGACACAACCATGAACGCTTAAGAATATCTAACCATTTCACATTAAAAAACTTGACAATTTGGGTTTATCAGGGACTGTAAATCCTATTTAAAATTCTATCAGCGTAATGATCGAAAACATAAGCGACTAAAGTGCGAAAGTGGCTACAGTATAACTGTGGCAAAGTAATAAATGCATTAGTCCAAAGTCCTGACTATACTCCCATCGAAAATTTGCGGGTCCATTTAAAGAAAAAGATCTCTAAAAAATAACCAAATACCGAACTACATTTGAAAATACAAATTGAAAAGACCGAGTAATTACAACCTGAAAAAGTTGGTTCCTTCTATATAAAAACGTCTACAATATGTGGTCGATGCTTATGGCGATCATTCAAAGATGGCTGTAAGCAAGGAATTAAAACTGATTATACAATGATTCTATGTCAGGCTGTAGGAGCATTCGAATGTCAAATTCTAAGTATTTGGACAATATTTGCTTAATATACAAATTTAATTCCTCTTCATATCATCGGGCATTGGTTTAGCGGTTTAAATGTACATAAGTAAAAATAATCTGTTTTTATCTATCACACGGACGGTCATGGATTTAAGTCTTGGTGCGGACAGTTTTTTTTTTTTAATTTTATTGGAAAAACGCTTACCGCAGCATTACAAATAAGCGCTTCAAAAACCCTTTTTTGGTAAGACTGCGGTAAGCTTTTTCTCGCTTACATCCTATGACATGCAATGTTAAAAAGAAAGTATAGTTCTTACATAACGGAAGCGCTATTGGTGAAAAAGAAACACTTCAGAAGGCTTTTTGAAGCACTTCTTTTCCCCTTGGGTATATTTTCGAGTTTGTACAATTGTGCGTATGTATGCATAATGACCAAACCCAATGGAGAATGGAGCGCATCAATAGCGCTTCTAAAGCGCTCTAAAGTGGCAGTGAAGCGCATCTCTCTTGTTTCCAAAAGCGCTGAAATTAACATTGGCATGTCTTTGGAAGGAAGCGCTTCGTTCTGGATACCAGAAATGCTCTTTGGATGCGCATCGCTCTCGCATCCAGAAATGCCGTTTGGATGCGCATCGCTCTCGCATTCGGAAATGCTCTTTGGATGCTTTTTGGATGACAATAAAAATATTTAAAAAATTAATTTTTAATTGAAATTTTACGTCTTTCGCCACAAAGACTCATCAGACTATTTTTTTTTTTTTTTTTTTTGATGTAATTATAATTATTTTTATTTTACTAAATTAATTATAATTGAAAAATTGCATGTTGAAAAACTTTTGCGTTAGGTCTGGGCCAGAGTTGAAACGAGGACCTCACGGTTGCTACGACTCTCAATCGCAGTGCCAGTCGCTAGACCACTGCTCCATCCTCGCGCTCTTACGAAGCTGACTTATTTTGTTTTGTGCGTAAACACGTGACCGAAAGCGCTTCGTTCTCGCTACCAGAAATACTCATTGGATGCGCATCGCTCTCGCATTCAGAAATGCTCTATGGATGCGCTTCGCTCTCGCTACCTATAGCGCAGAAAATATGCGCATACAAATCAGCTCTTTAGATGCGAGAAGGACGCGCATCGCTATTGCATCTTGGGGATGCGCATCGAAATTTTCTGTTGGGAATGTCAATTAAAGGCCTAACCTCATCAATGAATGAGACAGATATATACACTTAAATTTATGTTGCCACCCTGCGATATTCATAATGTCGATATGACAATGTTGCCAGAACATAATTAATGTTACAAATATTGCGTATCTAACATTACACTAATATAGAATAAATGATACTTATAATGGGTGCTAATATAAGTAAAGGGTGATTATACACATAAGTATATACATAATATACTAAGGGAAAGTGGGGAATCGTGGTCCATGGGGAATCGTGAGACACCACCACCTTTTGACAGTATGTCGAGATAAATAGTTAAATGCAACTGTAATCGCTTTCTCTTAGCCTCAACTTATTTTTACATTGGGTGTTGACAAACGTACGCGTTTTATTTGCTTTGTACAATACTCGCCCAAAAAAAAGTATCTGCAAAACTTTTTTTGCGTGTTTGATTTCCATCATTCTTGGACGAATTGCTACGACAAAACACAGGTAAATATGTTTTTTATTATCGTTAGACCTTTGCCTTTCAACATACAAAAGTAATTTTGCATGACACTTCAACAAGTCAATTACACGCTGTTGTTTTGCAAAAAGTAGCTTGTGGGGAATCGTGAGCCACTTCGTGGGCCACCCGTGTTTTGACAGTTTTCGCATCAATACACATTTGTATGTTGTGTTTATGATGTTTTGTGCAAAATGGAGGCTGTGAATCCATAAATTAAACAATATATACATATTTTGTATCAAATTTTCATATTTCTTTGTTAATTTTCAGCTATCATGCCACGCTATTATTCTTCTTCATTTTGTCGATTAAAATAACTTTACTTGTCATTTCAACTATTTCAATAAAGTTTTGCATCATAATTGTTTGATTTTTACTTAATTACGGCGGTGGCCCACGATTCCCTACCATTTTTGAAAATCGCAAAAACACTAATTTTTTTCAAACCACGAAAAGTCGGAAAAAACAAAAGAATTGTTAGAAAGTGTAATAGTCAAAAGTTACCTAACTTCATGTAGAATAACATACCATATTACAATTTGCAAAATTTTTTTTTTTTTTAAGATATTTAACAAAATAAAAACGTGGCCCACGATTCCCCACCTTCCCCTACTACAAAAGGTAACTGAGGAGTACATTAAAACATTGTCTGCTTATAAATTAGCTTATTTTATTTTTCCCCCCATAACTTCAGTTGACGTAGATCATTTTCGATGTATTCCTCATTTCTATACGAAAATCACAGATCGTTTCTGTTTCAAAACATTGTTTTTTACAATAAATCGGTTGCTAAGGAATAAGAAAGCACTTTGCAAAATGCTATTAATTTATTTAAACTTAATTATTTTATTATAGCTTATTCGTCGCCTGAGTTCTCTTTTGCCTCATCGTGGGCGTGGCACCGCCAACTTTTATACATGCAAGCCTTTCCCGAATTGAAACTAACACATTGTAAAACTTTCACCGAAATCGGTTGACCCCCAGACCTTCTATTCATGTTTAAAGATTGTTCTATAAGTTAAAATTTCGATGGTACTTTTAAGGAACAATTGCTTTTTTCGATTTTCTCTAAATATACCAACGTTTCGTTTGAGGCAAAATAGAATTGGGGCAAAGAATTTGTAAAAAAAAATTCATTTTTAAATAATTTTCATAAATACTGCGCTACAAACTGTGAACTGTCAGAAAATAAATAAAATTTTAGCCTTACAACTTAGAAATCTTCATTATTTTATGTGACTACGCTTATATGTCTGCAAATTCAAATATTTGTATTATAGCGGGAGGAATTTTGAACATTTTATCCCTTTTTTAAAAGCATATTTATGTGCATATTTTGACAATTTTTAAGAGCTTAGTTAGGCGTTTAAAAGTAATTCTTCTGTGCATATTTTTGAGAGCCCTAATGATGAAATATTTCGGTCCAATTATAATTTATTTACTTATGTAAACGAAAATAATCATTAAATATGATTTGATAAAACTAAAATTCATTTTGATGCAGTTGTTATTTATTAATTTTGCATATGTCATTTTAAATTATTTGTAATCAAATATATAAAAAAGGCGTTAATAACACTATACAACATGAAAAAAAAAAAAGTTGACAAGGTTCTGATGATAATTTTTGGTAGAGGGGACCAAAAAAATTTCACTTGTTTCGGCATTATGGAAGATTACATCCAAATTTTTTGGAGATTTCACACCATTTATTCCGTGTATTTTTCAGACCGTAATAAAATAAAAAAGTATCAAGCCGAGATTTTGCATAAAATGGCTTGGTTTTTATTTTGTTACGATCTCAAGAATTCTCGGAATGACGACCACTGAAATATTTCACCTTGAGTCAAGGTATAACAAAAAAAAAAATAAAAAATATATAATATAAAATAACTCCATACAAAGAACTAAACAATACTTTTATGTGGCTGAGATATCTGTAGCTCAATGGATGATAACTCGGAAAGTAAAAATTTAATTGGAAAAGTAAACAAGATAAAGTTTTTTGTAGAAGTTAATGGATATTCGATGTTTTTGGATAGAAAATTGCACTTTATTCTTTAAATGGACTATCCTAATCTGGTAGCAAAAACCAAGTTCAGACGCAGTGAACCCTAACCGTTACTCCAGTTTTACAATTATATCATTTCTACATTGACCCAGTGTCAATCTGCTTATGTATCAAGTTTCAGAATGATAGCTGCTGGATCGGTGAAAAAAGCTTGAAGAGAGCAAAACAATTCCGTGCGTCTTCCATACAGCCTCAAAAATTGTGTTTTTGAATATTTGAGGTAAATAAGATATTATAGGCTTTTTTACCAAATTTGCCTCCACTAAATTAACTGTTTGTAAACCAGTGAACTGCTGTACTGGAAATGTCATGCTTTGACCTTAGCTAATTTGAACTGTACTATAAATAAAGAAGAAAACTCCCTTGAGAATTCATACCAAAGTTATACCTATACCTATATAAAGTGAAGAACTATTTCAAGAAATCAACATCTATCATCAAATAACATGAAGGCAGCAGTTCTTCTCTCCATTGGCATTTTGCTTTGCTGCTGTAGCATTCACATTGCATCCCCGGTTCAACAAAGGCAGGGTCCGTTACGTGTTTATCCTGCAAAGTGGTTCTGCAAAGATTTGCCATGTAACGCATATTGTATCAATCTTGGATTTAATTTGGGCTATTGCCAAGGGGGTGATTGTACTTGTTCCTTTTAATTCTGATATAAATCGCAACTGAAATTTAGCATTCCATGTTGCAGCCTGGCCAAATGGTTGATGAATTATTATTACTATAATTTATATAAAATAAATAATATCTGCATAGTATTTGCATTTTAAATAAATGTTCGTACTTTACACATAGACCATGTTTAAGCTAACACATGTAAAAATTTTTGATCAGCGTTGCTTCCTAAGTCGTTTCGTCTGTCATGATTATGACATACCAAAACTAGACAATTTGATAAAGTTCTATTTAGCATGGATATAACACCTATCGTTAAAATTAAAAGTGGGAAAAACCTTGCTCCCAGATGTAAAAACTTTCCTATTACTGTAAGTATCAAGCATAAAAATTTTGGTTCCGATCGGAAAATATTTGACCGTGCCGCAAGGCCGTTGAAGGTCGGAAAAACTGTATTTATATGGAAAAATGGGGCTTTAGTTACAAGAATTAGACCTATCTATGATATTATTTGACGTAAGTGAATGAAATTTGCCATGTATATGAACTATACTTGAATTAATTGCATCCGAAAAAAAATGGGCGATGCCATGTCCCCTCGACCCGAAATTATTGTATCTCTGGAAATATTGGACTCAGGGGGATGAGAAAAAAATGTTTAATAGAAAATGGGCGGGACCACGCCCCCTCCTCTAAAAAAATCGGGTTTGTCATATGTCTAAAACTGTTTGACACATATGAATAAGATTTGATTTGAGGTAAAGTGGAGCGAACAGGACAAGGAAGTTAGTTGATATAGAAGCAGTATTTTTTCCTGTTCTTATTTTAGTCTCCTTGGTATAGGCATCGGAACATATTTGACCGTACCCGCAGGCGGTTTTCAAACTTGATCTTCCTAATGCTGTTGTCAGAATGCATCTACATATCTCTTACGATTTCTGAGATACACATATTGATTTTTTTTCGAGAGGCGTGGCACCAATTTTTACATGCAGATCTTTTTTTTTAAAACATCTAAAAAATTTCACCGAAAGCGGTTGACCTACATACCTTCTATACATGTTTAAAATTTGCTCTATAAGTGTAAATTTCGATGGTATCATTTGGGAACAATTTTGTTTTATTAGTGTTCAAACTTTCTCTTTCGATCTTTCTCGAAATACACCAAGACGCGTATGGTTAAAAATAGAATTGGGGCGACGAATTGGAAAAAAATTTCCTTTTTAAATAATTTTCATCAGTACGACGCAACAAACTATGAATTGTCAGAAAATAAATAAAATATTAGACTAAGAACTTAAAAATTATTTTAAAATATTTGTTTTATAACGGGAGGAATTTTGAACATCTTATCCGTTTTTAAGAACATATTTGGGTGCATATTTTGATAATTTTCAGAGCTTATTTAAGCGCTTAAAATTAATTTTTTCACGCATATTTTTGAAAACCCTAATGATGAAATATTTCCTTCTAATTATATTGAATTTGAATTGAATTTGATAATTATTGATATTTCATTTGTACAAGTAGGACTCGAGGTCTCTTAAAGTATATTAATTGTATAATATATCTAGCAGAGTTGTTTAGTGCCAGCTGTAACTTTTGCCTTGATGCACTATCAGGGTTACCAAAACCCAGTTCACTATATGAAATAAATGGTATTATTAAGGTTCGCACTAACTTAATTTTGGTATGTTGTGGAATAAATGCAGCAGTGCACCAGAGCTGTCCTAAAATATTATATGTTTTACTGATAGTAAGGTTGGTATGGTATACACAAGTTAAGTTTAAAACCCAAGCTGACGACTGTCGTGCTAAATTTTATAGAAGTTCCTGCAATGCTCAGGCTTGAGACATTACTCATATCGTTTATGCTATGCGAGATAGCTTAACCATTTGTCTTGGGGGTATTTAGACGCAGACAATTTTGTTGGGCCCAAACAGATATGGAATCCAGGTCTTTCTGCATTCTGTAAATAGAATCTTCAGAGAGGCCTATGGGTCGTGACAAATAACTTGCGCATCGTCCGCATACAGATGAATCTTAACATTTTTACAACAGTAAAAAATATCATTAATGAAAATGCTGAAGAGAAATGGCCCTAAAATTGAACCTTGCGGAACTCCTGATAAAGTTGTGCCAAAACTTGAAACTTCATTCTTATGAACAACTTCTTGCACCCGAAGAGATAAGAAAATCTTGATGAGACTTACAGCACTTTGACTGAAAGCAAAATATTTATTGAGCTTATGGAGGAGGATATCATGGTTTACCATGTCGAATGCTTTAGAGAAATCCAATAAAGTCAAGACTGTCAGATCCCCTTGGTCATATGCAGGCCGTATATCTTCAATAATTTTCAACATAGCAGTTGAACAGGAATGACCAGCTCGAAAACCAGACTGATTAACTGATAGTAATTTATTATTATTTAAATGTTCTACTATTTGTGCAGAAATAAATTTTTCAAATACTTTGGAGAGCGAAGACAAAATGCTTATCGGGCGGAAATCATGAGCTGTAATACTGGTATTTTTCTTAGCAACAGGTATATGAATCTTAGACTTATACCATCCTCCCCAACAGCATTTGATTTAATAGAAAATATGTTTTTTAAAATATCTTCCTCCGTAGCATTTATAAAGTTAAGTTCTTCATTAAGTTGGTGATAGGCAGTAGGGTTCAAAACAACTGGAGAATCACGTTCTGAAGGATGAGATTGCAAAAAGTGGTTGTTTAAAGAATTGACATCTAAATTGCAATCGGTGTTATTTTTACCTCTAATGCCAAGATTCTTTAAGTTACCCCACAAAACTTTTGAGGGCAGGTTAGTGTCGAGCTTTGACTGAAAAAAATGCTTTTTTGAGTCATTACCTGTGGCGCAATTTCTGGCAACACGGAAAACATCCCAATTATTGCTTGTTGGATTACGTTTCCACAGGGCATACTTTTTGTTTCGGCTTTTAATTGCTAGCACTACTTCATTTGTGAACCAAGGTTCTTCTCTATTTTTTATTTTAAAGTTACTAATAGGAACGTTTTTATCAAAGAGATAGTTTACAAGAGACAAGGTAGCTGACTAGCTTCACTATGCAGTGCACCAATATCTACCCGCTTAAAATCACGAAAGCTTACATGGGTAGGAACAACTTGTTTATGAAATTCTTTGTCATAACAAAAAAGTAACATGTCATGATCTGAGATTCCGGACAAGGAAAATTGGTCGATATGTAAATTAGGTCCAAAACGAGTTGGCAAATTATTAACAATAGAAACACCCAACGAATTTAGACTATCCCGTAGACTAGTGGCACGCATATCATTATAAAGCAAATCAACATTGGAATCACCACATAGTAAAATGTGCTCGTATTTAGGGGCAAGGTCAGAAAATTTACTAAAGAAAGTGGAGAGCTCAGAAGATCTGCTCGGGTTAAAACGCATACAATTAAGCATTTTTGCATATTGTCAGCAACTTCAATCATTAAAAACTCTACCCGATCTACACTGCTTGATTTACAGACAAACATCTGTCGCAAACATTTCTTAACATAAATAGCTATACCGCCACACAGTGGCTACATCTGGCATTTCCCGTTGCAAAAATCATAACTTCTGAACCATTTAAGATTTTATACGGTTATGGATAGAAAATTTTTGTAGCTATTGCTATTCTAAATTTCATTTAGATAACATTTCAGGGTGAAAAGCAATGTTTTGTTGAAGTCCGATTTTCTGTAAATTACATGCATATCGTTAGGAAAATCCCGGAACGGTCAAATATTTCAGAAATTGGATGTTAAATCTAAAAACAAAAAACAAGTGTCCAATAATTTTTAGAGATCTATTCATCGATATGAATCTTGACCCCAACGGGGGTCGGGTGGGGGGAAAATCAAAATTTTAAATGGAAACGCCCAATTTTTATTGCGAATTCGGATTTTGCGTAAAAAAATAAGAAAATTTTGTCTGAAAAATTTTTCCTTACCCGTCCTAGATGGCGCTGTAATCGACAAAAACAAAATTAAAAATATAAAGTTTTGTACTTAAAACTTCGTGAAATTAGCTTTTTCATCCATAGGTTTTGCCATAAAAGTAGCTCTTACACAAAGGGTTGTAAGTAAAACCATACAGTTTTTGGAGCACAAGCTTAAAGATAAACACCAATTAGTTGTGTAGTAAGTCAGGCTTTACAAAAAGCGAAGTTTTTTTTTAAACTCAACCCAAAACTTAAAAACTACGCTAAAATCAATGTCTTCAAAAAAATTTATAAAAAATAAAAGCTATTAAAAACCCTTAGATTTTTGGTAATCAGTTTTATGAAACAAGACTACTAATGCTTTAAGTGAAAGAAAAACTCGCTTTCCTTTAACCATTTGCCAAAGTATTCAACCTAAATATGAAGCATTTTTCTCAAAAATTAAATATTTTCGCTAACTTGAAAATTTACTCAATTTTGAGAGGCTGTAAAAACCAAACCACTTGCCTAAATTGGTTCAAATTTCAAGTTCTTCAGCTCCCAATATTTCGTTATCTGATAGCATAATCATAAAAGGAACCCACTCGAAATTGAATTTTGCAACGCCTTTTCGAAAAATGACGTCATTAGCCACAGGTTTCCTGATGAAAATCATTATAACTCATAGAGCTGCAAGTAGACGCAGCTGAATTTTTTATATTGTATTCAGAATTGTTCAGTCTATTTAGTTTTAGTAGTCCGTAAGATATCTTTTGTGAATATTTTTTTGAAACCCCATTCGAAGTTGAAAAAAAGGGTAAAAATAGTGTTTCAGAAAAGTACAGAAACCTCAGACATTTAAAAAAAAAAATCATTTATTTTTAGTGCTACTTGATAGTAAAAAAATCGCTTATATCATAAATATAAAAAAATTAAATTTTCTTTCATAAGTTGCAGAAAAATTAGAACCACATCTTGAAAAAAAAAAAAAAAAAAAAATTTCAAACTCGAAAAAACCATCGACTTTGACCAGCTCTACAAAGCGAACCATTTTTGCAAATTAATTTAAAATTTTACATCCTTAAGCACTGATCATTTGTTTATAGAACTGCATCATTAGATTTGCAAATTTCCACCACACCAAAATTGATTTTGGCAACCACTTTTGAGAAATGTCGCCAGTGTGCACCACCTCTAGCAACAGTCGTTCTGTCATTTCGAGTAACCGAATATTCATCAAGGACATAAACATCGTCAGCCATATCTGCTTTAAACCAAGTCTCTGTTACACATATAATGTCAATGCTTCAAAGTAAATGGTTCAGATAATCTATCTTTGGAGTATTAAGACTGCTTACATTTAGGTGACATAGTTTAAGCCCACAATAATAATTACATACAATGTCTAACACTGTCTTGAGGTAAACATTGCTAGTGTCGAAAATCAAAGTGTTATCAGTCATAAACTAACATTTTGATGCAAATAAACTGATAGTTTACAAAATTACTATGATAGATATAAATACATAAGATAGAATTAATAAAAATCAGAAAGGTATAAAAAAGGATAAATGTAATGAAATAGGTTAATCGATTGTAGTATATTATTTTGCATTTACTATTTACTTCCGTAAACGAAAAAAATAGTTAAATATGATTTGATAAAACATAAATTCATTTTGATCTAATATAACTCATTTTGATGCAGTTTTAATCAATTTTGCATGTATCAATTTAAATTGTTTGTAAAAAAAAAAAATTAAAAAAAGGCGTTGATAACACTGTACAAGAAGAAAAAAAAATAACAAGGTTCTTATGATGGTTTTTGGTAAGGACTTTGCATAAAAGATCTTTTTTACAGCCTCTTTCCCTATCAAAATAATTCCAGACTATCTAAAAATCTTGCCGCTGCCGTGGGATTAATAATACCTAGGTCATTAGGATCTAAAATATCGGCACCTAGGTACTTCAATCTGCATCTCACCGCAGCTTGAAGAGTACATAACACATGCTCCGCTTTTTCTAGAGTCGTCGTAGGTACAATGACTGTTATTTTTCACTGTATATTTTAATATCTGTTTTGCTGAGATTTAAAGCAAATTCTTTTTTAACACGTTTTGGATTGATTAAGCTTTGCGCTTGCCGCGCATGTTCTCTAGTGCTTTCCAATGCTCGGTAACGCTGTTTTCTTCCCACTCCCGAATAAAGTTATTTTTAAAGTTGTTGTTCACTCCTCAGAAGGGTTCTGGGCCTATATAAATATTGAGTGCGCCACACTTGGCAATCTACCGTACTATGCCTTGATGTTCTTCGTGCCCTGGTATTCAGATTAGAGTAACATAATTCCTCCTTGATAAGACTTAAAGAGTTCAAAACACTCTCAGAGCAATTTTGCGTGTATTGGAAAAGCCAGTAATTATTTTAGAGTCACTTGACTGTCCAAATAAATGTATATGTCGGTGCTCCTCCGTAGACATTCTCTGGCGCACCACTCTAAAGCGTGGACCTCCACCTGAAAAATTAATGCTGTTTTTCCCATTGCATCTACTTGTTGGAATCTCGATACCACGACTCCAGCTCCTGCGCTGCCATCTTCTGTTTTGGACCAATCAGTGAATTATAACTATGAGCCCAGTTTTACAATTATGTCATTCCTCCTCTATTCGCCACTCTCATTAATGGTAATTGATAAATTATTTTAAAAAAATATTCTACAAAAAATTTCACTAGAGGTCAAAAAAGGGCAAGAAATGTAGGACATATTTATCACGAGTTTTATAAAAGGGTGCTACGCTTCCTTTCTCATCCCCTCCACATTTCAGCAGTTGTTTGGTAGACCCAGTATTAATCTGCTTATGTATTAAATTTCAGAACGATAGCTGAACGATGACAAAAGTTTGAAGAGAACAAAACAATTCCGTGCTTCTTATATACAGCCTCACACATTAGGTTTTTGAACATTTGAGGTAAGATATCTCAAAAGTCGTACAAGATATGGTAATTCTGATACCAGATTTGGATCAAGAGTGCTAAGTTTTTCGAAAATGACTGTTTTGTTTTGAATTGTTTCTAATTTCTCGACGTTTTTTAAAACTGTATAAATTTTAATGTGTTGGTTTTTCTCTAAGTTCAATTACTTACCAAATGAGCAATGTCGGGTCAAAATCGGTGCTTGCTCAACTGAATTAGATTTTAAAGGCTTTTAAACAAATTTGCTTCCAATAAATTAACTGTTTGTAAACCAGTAAACTGCTGTACTGGAAATGTCATGCTTTGACCTTAACTAATTTGAACTGTACTATAAATAAAGAAGAAAACTCCGTTGAGAATTCATACCGAAGTTATACTTATACCTATATAAAGTGAAAAATCTATTTTGAAGAATTCAATATCTCCCATCAAATAACATGAAAACAGCTGTTCTACTCTCCATTGGCATTTTGCTTTGCCTCTTTAGCATTCACATGGCATCTCCGGTTCAACAAAGGAAGGATCCGTTACGTGTTTATCTTGCAAAGTGGCTCTGCGAACATTTGCTATGTGATATATATTGTATCGGGATTGGACATATTGTGGGCTATTGTGATTCTGGTGTTTGTACTTGTTCCTAGTAATTCTGGTATAAACTGCAACTGAAATTTAGCATTCCATGTCACAGCCAGGCCAAATGGTTGATGAATTATTATTATAATTTTTATTTTTTTTTTTTTTCTTTTACTTAAATAAATAATATCTGCATAGTATCCGCATTTTGAATAAATATTCGTACACTACACATAGACCATGTTTAAACTAACACATGTATAAATTCTTGATCAGCGTTGCTTCCTAAGTCGTTCCGTCTGTCATGATTATGACACTTGAAAGCTGGACAATTTGATAAAATTCTATTTAGCATGGATATTAGACCTATCGTTAAAATCAAAAATGGAAAAAACATTGCTCCCAGAGGTTAAAAAGTTTCCTATTACTGTAAGTATCAAGCATAAAAATTTTGGTCCCGATCGGAAAATATTAGACCATGCCGCAAGGCCGTTGAAGGTCGGGAAACGCTATTTATATGGAAAAATGGGGCTTTAATCGCAAGAATTAGTCCTATCTTTGAAACTTTTTGCTATTAGTGAATGAGAATTGGCATGTATATGTAAAATGCTTAAACTAATTGCATCCAATAAAAAAAAGGGGTGATGACATGCCCCTCGATTCGAAATTTTTGTATCTCTGGAAATATTGGACTCAGGGGAATGAGATTCGGTACATATGTAATTGGCACTGAGAAAAATATTTTTCATAAAAAATGTGTGGGATCACGCCCCCCTTCTAAGAAAATCGAATTTGCCATATCTCTAAATTAATTTGACACATATGAATAAGATTTGGTTTCAGGTAAAGTGAAGCGAACAGAATGTGGCACTGTAAAAATGTTAAACCCATTTAAGGTACTTAGTTGATATAGAAGCAGTATTTTTTTCTGTTCTTATTTTGGTCTCCTTGGTATAGACAACAAGCAAACAAAATTTGGTCCGGATCAGAACATATTTCACCGTGCCCGCAGGCCGTTTTCAAACTTGAGCTTTCTAATGCTGTTGTCAGAATACATCTATCTTTTATATTTTCTGAGATATATGATACATATTGAATTTTTTCGAGAGGTGTGGCACCGCCAACAATTTTTACATGTAAACCTTTTTTTAATTGATACTAATACATTGAAAACATATCACCGAAATCGTTCGACCTTCTATACATGTTTAAAGTTTGCTCCATAAAATTAAATTTCGATGGTACTTTTTAGGAACAATTTTGTTTTATTAATGTTCAAATTTTCTGTTTCGATCTTTTTCGAAATACGCCAACATGCGTGTGGGGAAAATAGAATTGGGGCTACGAATTCATAAAAAAATTTTCTTTTTAAATAATTTTGATAAACGAATTGTCAGAAAATAAATAAAATTTTAGCCTAAGAACTTAAAAATTATTTTAAAATATTTGTTTTATAACGGAAGGAATTCTGAACATTTTATCCCTTTTTAAGAACATATTTAGGTGCATATTTTGCCACTTTTCAGAGCTTATTTAAGCGCTTAAAATTAGTTTTTTTCGCGCATATTTTTGAGAGCCCTAATGATGAAATATTTCGTTCCAATTTAATTAACTATGATTTGATAAAACTATAATTCATTTCGATCTAATGTAATTCAATTTGATGCAGTTGTAATCAATTTCGCATGTATCAATTTTAATTATTTGTAACAAAATATATAAAAAAGGCGTTGATAACACTGTGCAATACGAAAAAAAATGCCAAGGCTCTGATGGTTTTTGGTAAGAATTTTGCATAAAAGATCTTTTGTGCAACCCTATTGAGACAATTCCAGGCTATCTTAAAATCTTGCCGCTTAAGTGGGATTAATAATACATAGGTCATTAGGATCTAAAATATCGGCACCTAGGTACTTCATTCTGTATCTCACCGCAGCTGGACGAGTACATAATCGTAACACGCGATCCGCTGTTTCAAGAGTCTACAGGGCTTGTCATCGTAGGTGATGTAATTTTTACACCGTAAGTTTTAATATTTGTTTTTCTGTTGTTTAAAGCAAGTTCTTTTTAACACGTTTTGAATTGATAAACATACAGCCTCCAAAATTGTCTTTTTGGACATGTGAGGTAAAATATCTCAAAAGCCATACAAGATATGGTAATTCTGATACCAGATTCGGACTAGGCGTGCTAAAATACGTCGAAAATTACTATTTTGTTTGAAGTGTATATAAATTTTTTGTTTCAAAACCGTTTTTTGTCCTTTTTTCAAAAACTTGCATAAATTTAAAGTGTTGGTTTTTTTCTAAGTTCAATCACTAACGAAATGAGCAATATCAGGTCAAAATCGATGCTTGCTCAACTAAATTAGATATTAAAGGCTTTTTTACCAAACTTACCTCCACAAAATTAATTGTTTGTAAACCAGTGGCTTGCTGTACTGAAAATGCCATGCTTTGACCTTAGCTAATTCAAACTGGACTATAAATATAGAAGAAAATTCCCTTGAGGATTCATACCAAAGTTTTACCTATACCTAAATAAAGTGAAAAATCAATCAATATCTCATCAAATAACATGAAAACAGCAGTTCTACTCTCCATTGTCATTTTGCTTTGCTGCTTTAGCATTCACATTTCATCTCCGGTTCAACAAAGGAAGGATCCATTACGTTTTTATCCTGCAGACTGGGTCTGCCCAAACGAGACCGATTTTCCATGTCTCATATATTGTATCGATAATGGACATGAATCGGGCTATTGCGAAGGAGATAGTTGTGTTTGTAATGATTAGAAAGCTTAGAAAAACAAAAAATCATAATTTATCATGCTATTTTTACATAATGATGAATTATTAATATTATTATTTTTTTTTCTTTTTCTTTTACTAAAATAAATAATATCTGCATACTATCCGCATTGACTTTGATCTCTTGCCATTTCCCGATTCTTGTATTTCCTTTTCCACCGACCTTTTCCAGTTGGTTTTTGATCTCCCAGTAACAAGCCAGGATCCCATATATTGTAGCAAAACCGGTTTCACATTCACATTTTTGATGTCATTACTGCCAGCTTTAAACGTGATGTCATTTCTGTTTTCGTTCAGCTTTATGCTTTTAGTCTTGGATGCGTTGATTTTTACCCCGGCTTTCTGCGATTCGAAGACAAGGTCTTCAATTTTGCTTTGCATATCGGAGTGTTTGGACGATAGAAGGCACTTCCACTACAATCGAATAGAACTGTTTTAAGTTCTTCTATGAAAGATCTGCATATCTCGTCGTTCTTAAGCTTAAGAACGTCGAAATATTTTGCTACAGATTGTTTGCTGGGACGTTTATTAGCGGCAAGTTTTAGTCGAATAACCGCGACGAGAAGATGGTGGTCGGAGCCTATGTCGGCGGCCCTCTTTACTCGTGCGTCCAGAAGACTCCCTCTACATTTTCTGCTAATGCAGAAGTGGTCGATTTGGTTTGCAGTGATGTTGTCTGGAGACACGCAAATAGCTTTATGCCATCTTTTTTTATGTGGGAATAGCGTACGTCGAACGACATGACTGGCTGCATTGGAGGCGTTAGTGAGAAGCTCTCCATTGTAGTTTCTCGCACCCAAACCATGTCTTCCAATCACGTGCTCAAGCTTAAGCTTTTCTGAGCCTACTTTGGCATTGAAATCTCCCATAACCATTACGGTGTCGTTCTTGTGAGCACTGTTTATTGCTGCAGCGAACTGGCTGTAGAATTCATCTTTGATTTTTCTTAATGGTAATGGTTAAAGCATTTTAAAAAAATATTCTACAAAAATTTCACTAGGGGTCAAAAAAGCAAGAAATGGTTTTTATCAATAAGAATAATATGTAAAAATTGTAATAAAAATATTTATAGCATTGTTATTAGTATGTAGGACATATTTATCACGAGTTTTATGAAAGGGTGCTACGCTTCCTTTCTTATCCCGAGCGTCTTATATACAGCCTCAAAAATTATGTTTTTGAACATTTGAGGTGAGATATCTCAAAGTCATAAGAAATATGGTAATTCTGATACCAGATTCTGATTTAGCGTACCAAAGTTCGTCGAAACTGACTATTTTGTTTGAATTGTTTCAAAATTTTTTGTTTCAAAACCATTTTTTGAGGTTTTTTCAAAATCTGCATAAATTTAAATTGTTGGTTTTTTTCTAAGTTCAATTGCTGACAAAATGACCAATGTCGGGTCAAAATTGGTGCTTGCTCAAACTAAATTCGATATTAAAGGCTTTTTTTACCAAATTTGCCTGCACTAAATTAATTGTTTGTAAACCAGTGAATTGCTTTACTGGAAATGTCATGCTTTGACCTTAGCTAATTCGGACTGGACTATAAATAAAGAAGAAAATTCTATTGAGGATTCATACCAAAGTTACACATATACCTAAATAAAGTGAAGAATCCATTTTGAAGAAATCAATAAATCAATCAAATAACATGAAGACAGCAGTTCTACTCTCCATTGGCATTTTGCTTTGCTGCTTGAGCATTCACATTGCATCCCCGGCTCAACTAAGGAGAGATTCGTTACGTGCTTATCAGCAAAATTGGAAATGCAACGATAAGGAATGTGACAAACATTGTTACGAAAATGGATTTGTTTATGGCTATTGCAAAGTGAATGTTTGTGTTTGTAAATCTAAAACCAAACGTATAAATCGCAACTGATATTTAGCATTCCATGTTGCATCTAAACCAAATGGTTGATGAATTATAATTATTATAATTTTTTTTTTCTTTTACTAAAATAAATAATATCTGCATAGTATCTGCATTTTGAATAAATATTCGTGCACTAAACATAGACCATGTTTAATTTTACACATGCATAAATTCTTGATCAGCGTTGCTTCCTAAGTCGTTCCGTCTGTCATGATTATGACACATCAAAGCTAGACAATTTGATAAAACTCTATTAAGCATGGATATTAGAACTATCGTTAAAATTAAAAATGGAAAAAACCTTGCTCCCAGGGTCCTATAAGTGTAGGTATCAAGCATAAACATTTTGGTCCCGATTGGGAAATATTTGACCATGCCGCAAGGCCGTTTAAAGTCAGAAAAACGGTATTTATATGGAAAAATGGGGTCTTAATCGAAAGAATCAGTCCTATCTTTGAAACTGTTTTAAGCAAGTGAATAAGATTTGGTGTGTAAGATGAATAATGCTTGAGTAAATTGTATGCAATAAAAAAATGGGCGATGCCACGCCCCTCGACCCGAAATTATTGTATCTCTGGAAATATTGCACTCAGGGGAATAAGAATTGGTACATATGTAATTGGCACTGGGTAAAAAATTTTTCATTAAAAATGGGCGGGATCACGCCTGCTCCTTTTAAAAAAATCGAATTTGTCATATCTCTAAAACTATTTGACACATACAAATCAGATTTGATTTCATGTAAAGTGAAGCGAACAGGATATGGCACTGTAAAAATGTTAAACCCATTTAAGGTACTTAGTTGATATAGAAGCAGAATTTTTTTCTGTTCTTATTTTGGTCTCCTTAGTATAGACATCAAGCAAACAAAATTTGGTCCGGATCAGAACATATTTCATCAAGTTCGCAGGCCGTTTTCAAACTTGATCTTTCTAATGCTGTTGTCAGAATGCATCTATTGAAGTTTTTTTGAGAGGTTTGGCACCGCCAACAATTTTAATATGCAAACCTTTTTCTAATTGAAACTAACACATTCAACAAATTTCACCGAAGTTGGTTGATCCCCATACCTTCAATTCATGTTTAAAGTTTGCTCCATAAGTTTAAAATTCGATGGTACTATTTAGGAAAAATTTTGTTTTGTTAATGTTTAAATTTTCTTTTTCGATCTTTTTCGAAATACACCAACATGCGTATGTGGAAAATAGAATTGGGGCGACGAGTTCGTAAAAAAATTTTCTTTTTAAATAATTTTGATAAATACTGCACTACAAACTATGAATTGTCAGAAAATAAATAAAATTTTGCCTAAAATAGTACAGTCATTTGGTAGTTTTACCTGGAAAGTTTTGCGGGATTTTTGCAAATGGGTTATTTTATAGATTTCGATGTGCTCTTTCAGAATGTCAACTTTGCTACCTCGAATCGTGTTCGCTCGCGCCGCCATGTTGGAAAAATGGCGTCCAAAATCAGTATTTCACAAATATCTCTTTAACGGTAAAATTAAGAGAAAAATATTGCGGCGCAATATTGTAGCTTATAAAATTTTCCACAAAAATGACCTTTGAATGGTTTTCGTAGGACTTATAACTCAGGAGATATCCTTATTCAAAATTTGAAAAAAAATTGTAAATTATGCATGCCGCTTATGAATAGGCACAGTTATGTGTTGAGCTTAAAATTACGATAACTCGTGAATGGTGAGTTACACGTTAAAAGTAAAAATATTTTTTAGTAGGAAATTACTTGTACTTTAAAGTACGTATTGTTTTTATTTCGTATAGCCTATAGTTAAGGAGATATTTTTTTAACAAACCAGAAATTTAGAAAAAAACCGTTTTTTCACAATATCTCCAAAACGGTTCGATCTAGAAAAAAAACTTTTCTTGCATTTTGTAGATCGTTCAATTCCCTATAAGGGTTTTTCCGAACTATTTATTCATCCGACTTACCGTTCATGAGATATCGTGTCTTGAAAATCATTCAAAATAGAACATTGTACTATGCGCAGTACTATTTTAAATGTTGAATGTTTTTCAAGTCGCGATATCTCATGAAGGGTAAGTCTGACGTAAAAACAGTTCGAAGAGAATCTTATAGGAAATTGAACGTTTAACAAAATGCATGAACAATTTTTTTTCTCGGACGAACCGTTTTGGGCCTATTTTGAAAAAACAGTTTTTTTGGTCTTCATCTCGCTCATTAACTCTTAGTCTCGGTCTTGGTCTTGGTTTTGAAAAAATTTTCAGAGATATTGAGTATTCAAAATTTCGAAACTATATTTTTCCAAAGCCGCTGGGTTTTTAAGATGCCAAAATATAAATTGACAGATGCTTTTATCTTCAAAACGGGCGTGAAACAACTTTTAACTATAAATTACTAAGACTGAAAAGCAGTCTTGGTCTTGACGAATATCGTGAGCAAGACCAAGACCAAGATCATAGCAATCTTGTACTATCGGATTAAATTGAATTTAACGAAAATTTTTAAAAAAATTATAAAAGGATATTTTGATAGGACCTTTTTCATACGTCAAAAAATGGGGGAAAAAAATTAAAATATAAATTTTAAAGGTCGAGAACTTTGCGAAATCTTTTTCAACCATATACAATATCTGAAAGCTCTTACAATTAGCTAAAACTTTGCCGTAGAAATGTTTTCCCTTAAACGTTAGGGTGATCTAAGAACATCCTTTTTTTCTGAAAAGAGGCAGAAAATCAGTTTTAACCCTATACCTCCTTATGGGTACATTTTAGACCCCCTCCGAGTGCAATTTTTTGTAAGCCTAGGCCTCCTCTATCACCTCCCAGAAGCTTCGTAACCTTATGCAATTGTAACAACATATTTTTAATTGAAGAATTCTTAAAATACTTATTAAAAGGTATTTTTAGTAGGGTAAGGGAGGGAAATATGGACCACCCATCTTTCTTTTTTAAATAAAACCCAAAATACATAAAACAAAACATTTAATTTTATGTCATCCAGTAAAGAAAACAATTTACCTTTATTCTGATTCACTTTTAGATAAATATCTCATCAGGATATATGGACCATATAGTCCATTTGGTACAGAGGTTGCATATAAAAATGTCACTTCCACATTCGGCACATTTTTCATGACTCCAAGAACGTCAGATTACACATTCAACCCAAAATTCGCCACGTCGATCTTCTGAGTAAAGAGGGTTACATTATATGCATTTTTTATAAGTTTTTTCCTTTGTAGTTAACGAATTACATATAATGACCATCAGACTCGTCATGAAAACTGGAACTAGATTCCCCATCTGAAAAAGATGATAAAAACATTTGTTTTTGAGGCTTTTTTCTTTGGTGGTCCATATTACCCACAGCACGTGTTGGTGAAATAAATGGTTTTTTTATCAAACTCTTTTTGTGAATGAACTTATTAGTGTTAATAAATTATAAATGGTATTCACTGACTTTATATAATTAACCATTTATTTAAAAACGCGATGTCTTTAAAGTGAAATAATGAAATATACACACTGGAAAAAAATTATCACTGATCTGTTTTTTAGAAAAATCAACTTTACAGAAACATGCGACTTCACCGAACGCTAAAATCGCCCTATTATAAGCTTTAGGTATTAGCGTTAAGTTTGAACATGAATAACGGAAAATCCTATGTATGCAGTGGAAAATAACCGTGTGGTCCATATTACCCAAGTAGTCCATATTTCCCTCCCTTACCCTATAACTTTTAAACGGGATTTGATAGGATTTCGCTAAAAACAGATTCTGAATCAGCAAAAAAAAAACAAATTTTTTCATTGAAACCGATTTTAGCGACACTTTTAAACGTAAATAATTTTCTTCCGGATCACCGTGTGAAACAGCGGAGCATGTGTTATGTACTCGTCCAGCTGCGGTGAGACACAGAATGAAGTAGGCGAACTGATGCTATTGTGGTAAAGGTAATCTTTTTATGGAATTAACAAGAGAACTTTTAGATCAAATTCAGGGAAATTTTTTTATGCTGATCAATGAAGTATTGGCTACAGAATATTTTTCAATAAAATGTGTGCAATTTCATTAAAAAAAGTTATTGAGCAAAATCTGAAAAAAGTCAAAAAGGCTGTTTTTAAAACGTTGGCGGGTAATGTGGTATGTGTGGTCGGGCAATGTGGTATACACACTGATCAGTACTTGTAATTTGGGTGGGTAATGTGGTGGATAAAATAAGGGTAATGCGGTATACTTATAACATAGAACCAAATATAAAATTCGAAAGGTATGAAATATGTTCATAATAACATTTACGTTGGTTCTCACAATCATAGTTTTTATAAAAAAAAATAAACAGCAATCAAATAATGTTAAAAATAACAAGAAATATTCATATACCACATTAGCAAATCCCAACAATACCACACTGGCCAATTTTTAGAAATTACAAAATTCTAAAAATAAAATGGGAAACTTTGTGAATTTACACAGATAAACACTTATTTCGCAATTCTTAGCACTTTCCTTTATTAAATATAATATATTAATACGTGAACAGTTTTTTTTGCACCCCTTTTGCGAGCTAACCATTTAATCGATTTTCGATATTTTTGTTTTATATGATAGGTACTGTGGTGTAAAATCCACGAATCCAAAAATAATCCTCATAAGTTGCCATTACGGCATTTAAAAACAGGATCAAAGTTTCCTATATAATTACAACAACAACAGCATGCACAATGTTGTGTTGTTAAGAAAGTGAATGACACAGTGGAGTGAGAGAAATTTTGTTGTTGTTGTTTTTCCCTTGCTTGTATAAGTAAAACTTCACCAAAAAGCAACTTTTTCTTAACAAAATTTTTTTGCAAAAAATCTGGAAAAAAAATCAATCGTACGCAACTTACGTTTCGTTTAACTGACATCGGAAAAATTTTGTTTGGTGTATGACAGCAACATTCCCCTAGTTTTTCATGTTTTGTGACAGATTCTTACCCAGATTGGAGATATGCAACTACACCACATTAAAAAAATATACCACAATAGCATCAGTTCCCCTACCTAGGTGCCGATATTTTAGATCCTAATGACCTAGGTATTATTAATCCCACGGCAGTGGCAAGATTCTTAGATAGCCTGGAACTGTCTCAATAGGGAAAGAGGCTGCACAAAAGATGTTTTATGCAAGATCTTTACCGAAAACCATCATCAGAACCTTGTTATTTTTTTTTTTCGTGTTGTACAGTGTTATTAACGCATTTCTGATGTATTTTCTTATAAATTATTTAAATTGATACATGTAAAATCGATTGCAACTGCATCAAAATGAATTATAGTTTTATCAAATCATAGTTAATAATTATTTTCGTTTATTTAAGTAAATAAATTATTTTTGGAACGAAATATTTCAGCAGTAGGGCTCTCAAAAATATGCACGAAAAAAAATAATTTTAAGAGCATAAATAAGTTCTGAAAATTGGCAAAATATGCACCTAACTACGCTCTTAAAAAGGGATAAAATGTTCAAAATTCCTCCCATTATAAAACAAATATTTAAAATAATTTTTAAGTTTTTAGTATAATCATTTGGGAGAATAAAATGATGTTGCCTGGAAAGTTTTGTGGGATTTTTGCAAATGGGTTATTTTATAGATATCGATGTGATCTTTCAGAATGTCAACTTTGCTACCTCGAATCGTGTTCGCTCGCGCCGCCATATTGGAAAAATGGCGTCCAAATTCAGTATTTTACAAATATCTCTTTAACGGTAAAATTTAGAGAAAAATATTGTGGCGCAATATTGTAGCTTATAAAATTTTCCACAAAAATGAGCTTTGAATGGTTTTCGTAGGACTTATAACTCAGGAGATATTCTTATTCAAAATTTGTAAAAAATTTGTAAATTATGCATGCCGCTTATGAATAGGCACAGTTATGTGTAGAGCTTAAAATTACGATAACTCATGAATGGTGAGTCACACATTAAAAGTAAAAAAACTTATTTATAGGAAATTACTTGCACTATAAGCTATAAATTATTGTTTTTTTCGTATGACTTATAGTTAAGGAGATATATTTTCAACAAACCTAAAATTTTGAAAAAAACTGTTTGATAGGATTTCGCTAAAACAGATTCTGAATCAGCAACAAAAAAACAAATTTTTTCATCGAAACCGATTTTAGCGACACTTTACGTAAATAATTTTCTTCCGCATCACCGTCTTCAAGAGTCTGCAGGAATCGTCATCGTAGGTGATAATTAAGTTTACAGTGACCTGTAATTTTTTTACTGTATGTTCTAATATTTATTTTGCTTTTATTTAAAGCAAGTTCTTTTTAACACGTTTTGGACTGATTAACATGCAGCCTCAAAAATTGTGTTTTTGGACATGTGAGGTAAAAAATCTCAAAAGCCATACAAGGTATGGTAATTCTGATACCAGATTCGGATTTAGCGTGCTAAAGTACGTCGAAAATGACTAGTTTGTTTGAATTGTTTATAAATTTTTTGTTTCAAAACAGTTTTTTGACCTAAATTGATATAAATTGTGGGTTTTTTTATACCCTACACCCAGGGTATATTCACTTTGTCCTTCCGTTTGTAACGCAGAGAAGGAGGCGTGGCAGGTATAGAAAAGTATATATATTCTTGATCAGCGTCACCTCCTGAGTCGATATAGCCATGTCCGTCTGTCTGGCTGGCTGGCTGGGTGGCTGGCTGGCTGGCTGGCTGGCTGGCTGGCTGGCTGGGTGGCTGGCTGTGTGTTGAAATACACTTTTTGGGAAAACTGAGCAAGATATTTCAATGAAAATTGGTACACTGCCTCCGTCGTCAAAGTTAGCTCGGGGGATTGAAAATGAGCAAAATCAGTCAACGGACACGCCTACCGCCCATACAAAAATTATATTCAAAATGCAATTTTAGGAGTATTTTTCACGACAATGCAACCACAATACACATTAGTACTACGAATTGTAAGCGCAAGCTCTGATAAAAATTTGAGCGAATTCGGACGAGAGGGCATGGCACCTCCCATATAAGCAAAAGCTTCAAAACGCTATACTGAAAGCGGTTTTTGAGATATTCGAACCAAATTTGACTCAGACACTAAGAATTATAAATGAAAGCTCTCAGCAAAAATTGGGTGAAATCATACAAGGGGGCGTGGCACCTCCCATATAAGCAAAAGATTCAAAATGCTATACTGAAAGAGTTTTTTGAGATAATCCAACTAAATTTCACTCTGACACTAAAAACTATAAATGCAAGCTCTGAACAAAAACTGGGTGTACTCGGACAAGAGGGCGTGGCACCTCCCATATAAGCAAACTTTTCAAAATACTGCAGTGTAGGGTATTTATTTTTTGGCCAGGTCAAAATTTACACCCTTACTAGTTCTAAGTTCAATTACTAACAAAATGAGCAATATCGAGTCAAAATCGGTGCTTGCTCAACCAAATTAGATATTGAAGGCTTTTTTTACCAAATTTGTCTGCACTAAATTAACTGTTTGTAAACCAGTGAACTGCTGTACTGGAAATATCATGCTCTGACCTTAGCTAATTCGAACTGAACTATAAATAAAGAAGAAAATTCTCTTGGGGATTTATACCAAAAATACACATATAAAGTGAAAAATCTATTTTGAAGAATTCAATAACTCATCAAATAACATGAAGACAGCAGTTCTACTCTCCATTAGCATTTTGCTTTGCTGCTTTAGCATTTACATTGCATCTCCGGTTCAACAATAGAAGGATCCGTTACGTTTTTATCCTCCAGACTGGGTCTGCCCAAATGAGTCCGATTTTCTATGTGTCTTATATTGTATCGATAATGGATATCAATGGGGCTATTGCGAAGGCGATAGTTGTATTTATAGTGATCAGAAACCTTAGAAAAACAAATAATCCTGGTTTATCATGTAATTTTTATATAATGATGAATTATTAGTATTATAATTTTTTTTTCTTTTTCTTTTACTAAAATAAATAATATCTGCATAGTATCCGCATTGACTTTGATCTCTTGCCACGACTTTCCCGATTCGCTTGCTTCCTTTTCCACCGATATTTTCCAGTTGGTTTTGGGTCTACCACGTCCTCTACTGCCTTGTGGATTGCACTCAAGAGCCTGGCTACAAACTTCACCGTATGGTTTCCGGAGAGTGTGACCAATCCATCTCCATTTGCGCAGCTTGACCTCGTTTGCTATAGCCCTCTGATTGCATTTTTGATGAAGCTCGGAATTTGATAAAATGCAAGGCCAGCAAGCCTTTAGTATACGCTTGAAGCATTTGTTGACGAATACTTGCAGCTTGTTTGTTAGTTGTTCAGTAACAAGCCATGTTTCGCACCCATATAACAAAACCTATTTCACATTCGAATCGAAAATGCGCACTTTCGTTTTGGTGGATATAACGGAAGAAGACCATATTTTGTTCAGTTGAGCAAACGTGCCTTTTGCTTTTGCTATTCTAAAGTTGATGTCCTCTTTTGCTTCACCATCCATGGAGATTATGCTTTCTAAATACGTGAAGCACTGCCAGCACTAAACGTGATGTCATTTCTGTTTGCGTTCAGCTTCATGTAAGTCTTGTATGCGCTGATTTTTAGGCCGGCTTTCTTCAATTCGAAGACAAGGTCTTCAGTTTGCTTTGCATATCTGAGTTTTTGGATGATAGAAGGCAAATGTCGTCTGCGTATTCGGGATCTTCCAAGTATTATGTAAAGTTCCATTGGATACCCCTTTTGCCCTTAATAAGAGTTTTATCTAGGATATCGTCAAGAACGATATGAAAGAGAGTTGGTAATAGTAAACATCCCTGTCGTACGCCTGCATTTAAAGCCTTCATATTGAGCTCGTACTAAGTTTATGGCCTTTGCGGCAAAACCTCTTCGTTGCAGTAAAACCCAGATGTTTCCTCGGAAGGCACTGTCGAAGGCAGTGCTATAGTCTACGAAGGCAAGTTGAAGCGCAGCACGCCACTTGCATGATTTTTTGACAATTATTCTAAGGGTGTTGATTTGATCCACGCATGATCGGTTTGGCTGGAATCCTGCTTGTTGCCTTCGGATGACCGAATCAAGTTTTTCGCTTACCCTGTTTAGAAGCACTTTTGTCAGTACTTTTGATGGAACAGAGAGCAAAGTTATTCCTCTTTAATTTTGGCACTCGCTTAGGTCACCTTTTTTCGACAATTTGACTAGTATGCCATGTAGGCAATCTTCTGGTAAACGCTTTTCGCTCCGGATTCTGGAAATCAGAGGACGAAGAATCTTTGATGATACAATGGGGCATGCTTTTAGCAGTTCATCTGTTATTTGATCTATACCAGCGGCCTTGTTTTTTTTTCATCCTTTAGATAGCTTTCACTACTGCTGCGAGGCACTGCGGCAGTTGTTGTTGGTGATTCTGGTTGCGGGAATGTGTTAGATGTGGGATTCAGTATGTCACAAAAATACTCTTTCCATTTCCTTAGTTGGTCGTCCGCTGATGTTAAGAGATTTCCATTTTTGTCTTTGGTAGGGCGGCTCTGTTGGTGTTTTCTGTCAGATAATCTGCGAGTGATATCGTAAAGCTCCCTGAAATTTTGAGCATCGGCAGCGCTTTCGGCTTCGCTCGCGAAGAAGTTAGAAACTCTTCTTTTTTTTTGTCTTGTATGTATGCACGATCGCCCAACTTTTTTTATAGCAAGAGTTGACCTTTTCGGCGTTGTTCTTCTGCGGTCTATTTTTAGCGTCGTCTCTCAGTTTTTTCGCGCTTCTTCTTTTTTCAACAAGACCCCACGTTTCCTCGCTCATCCAGTGCTTCTTGTTTGAGGGTCGAAATCCAAGTATTTTTTCACTGGAGTTTAAGAACGCCTCTTTAGCGGCCCTCCATGATGTTTCAATACTTCCACCACAATCGAACGGAACTGTTAAGTTCTTCTACGAAAGATCTGCGTATCTCGTCGTTCTTAAGCTTAAGCACGTCGAATTTTTTTGCTACAGATTGTTCGCTGGGACGTTTATTTGCGGCAAGTTTTAGTCGAATGACTGCGACGAGAAGATGGTGGTCGGAGCCTATGTCAGCGGCCCTCTTTACTCGTACGTCCAGAAGACTCCCTCTCAATTTTCTGCTAATGCAGATGTGGTCGATTTGGTTTTCAGTGATGTTGTCTGGAGACACCCAAGTAGCTTTATGTCATTTTTTATGTGGGAATACCGTACCTCCAACGACAAGACTGTCTGCATTGGAGGCGTCAATGAGAAGCTCGCCATTGTCGTTTCCCGCACCCAAACCATGTAATCCAATCTTGTGAGTACTGTTTATCGCTGCGGCGAGCTGGCTGTAGAATTCATCTTTGGTTTGTCTTAATGGTAATGGTTAAAGTATTGTTATTAGCGTGCAGAACATATTCACCACGTGTTTTAAAAAACGGTGCTACGCCCATTTCTAGTCCCGTCCCCAGTATTAATCTGCTAATGTATCAAGTTTCAGAACGATAGATGCTGGATCTATGAAAAAAGCATGAAAAGAGCAAAACAACTTCGTGCGTCTTCCATACAGCCTCAAAAATTGTGTTTTTGAACATTTGAGATAAGATATCTCAAAAGTCATAAAAGATACATATGGTAATTCCGATACCAGATTTGGATTAAGAGTGCTAAAGTACTTCGAAAATTACTATTTTGTTTTGAATTGTTTCAAATTTTTTTGTTTTGTTTTTATACCCTACACCCAGGGTATATTCACTTTGTCCTTCCGTTTGTAACGCAGAGAAGGAGGCGTGGCAGGTATAGAAAAGTATATATATTCTTGATCAGCGTCACCTCCTGAGTCGATATAGCCATGTCCGTCTGTCTGGCTGGCTGGCTGGGTGGCTGGCTGGCTGGCTGGCTGGCTGGCTGGCTGGCTGGGTGGCTGGCTGTGTGTTGAAATACACTTTTTGGGAAAACTAAGCAAGATAATTCAATGAAATTTAGAACACTGCCTCCGTCGTCAAAGTTAGCTCGGGGGATTGAAAATGAGCAAAATCGGTCAACGGACACGCCTACCGCCCATACAAAAATTATATTCAAAATGCAATTGTAGGAGTATTTTTCACGACAATGCAACCACAATACATATAAGTACTACGAATTGTAAGCGCAAGCTCCTACAAAAAACTGAGCGAATTCGTACAAGAGGGCGTGGCACCTCCCATAGAAGCAAAAGCTTCAAAACGCTATACTGAAAGCGTTTTTTGAGATATTCGACCCAAATTTGACTCAGACACCAAAAATTATAAATGAAAGCTCTCAGCAAAAATTGGGTGAAATCAGACTAGGGGCGTGGCACCTCCCGTTTAAGCAAAGGATTCAAAATGCTATACTGAAAGAGTTTTTTGAGATAATCCAACTAAATTTCACTCTGACACTAAAAACTATAAATGCAAGCTCAGAACAAAAACTGGGTGTACTCGGACAAGAGGGAGTGGCACCTCCGATATAAGCAAACTTTCCAAAATACTGCAGTGTAGGGTATTTATTTTTTGGCCAGGCCAAAATTTACACCCTTACTAGTTTTTTTTTCAAAAACAGCATAAATGTAAAATGTTGGTTTTTTTCTAAGTTCAATTGATGACAAAATGACCAATGCCGGGTCAAAATCGATGCTTGCTCAACTAAATTAGATATTGAACATATCCGTAACGGATAACAAAGCGGAGATATGAACCGTCTGGCACACTGGGTAACATTAATTAAAGCAAATCCGTTTTGAGTTCATACTTAAAGTGGATTTTTATCCTTATTTTTCTTCCTATTTTTCTTTTTATTATTTTTTTTTTTTTTTGTAAATACACATTATTAATATTATTACAAGCAAATCCGTTTGGAACTCGTTTTTGATGTACGTTACGGGCTTGAAACGGATCCGCATCTGTTTCTGTGCACATTGGAATAAGAAGAGAAGATATTAAATTGCTAGTATTTTTTAGCTTTTAAACTCTTCGAACTGCATTTTGTAAATGTTGGGAGCACATTATGCTCCAACATTTTTCAAAAAACCGCTATCATATTTCATTTGAAAATACTAGAAAAGAAATGACTGCAAGTGGCATTACTGAAACAAAAGAAAAATATCACAAAATAAGTGCATGTAATTTTTCATAAAAATTGTGCTCAGGAAAATGTGTTGCAAGGAAAAGTTTTTGCTTTTTTTTTAGTTTTTGTCAAGCAACAAAGTAAATGGGACATAAATCATAAGCATTCGCCCACTAAGTGCAAGCTTTTTGTGTTTTATTTTACTCAAGCCAACATAAGTAGGGGAACTGATGCTTTTGTGGTATAGTTTTTCAATGTGGTATAGTCGCATATCTCCGATTTGGGTAAGAACCTGCGAACGTCACTGCTTTTATCCTGTTAGAAAACATGAATGGATGTATTGCTAGCATGCAAACAATATTTTTCCGATGTAAGTTGAACAAAACGTAAGTTATAGTTGATTTTTTTCCGGATTTTTTGGCAACAAATTTTGTTAAGAAAAAGTTGCTTTTTGGTAAAGTTTTATTTATATTCAATAAAGGTAAGTGCTAAGTATTGCAAAATAAGTGTTTAACTGTGTAAGTTCACAAAGCTTCCCATTTAGAAATTTGTAATTTCTAAAAATTGGCCAGTGTCGTATAGTCGGGACTAGCTTATGTGGTATATGAATATTTCTTATTATTCTTAACATTATTTGATTGCTGTTAATTTTTTTATAAAAACTATGAGTTTGAGAACCAATGTAAATGTTATTATGAACTTATTTCATACCTTTCAAATATTATTTTTGGTTATATGGTATAAGGCCCTCATATCGGATGTAACGGTGTTCCCCATATTTTCCCAATAAGGAATGCCTAATGCCGGCCTAATTAGGTAGGCGCTCGTATTTGGGAAAATTTGAGGCTTACCAAACTAGGCCATCGTTGGGATTTCGCACTTGACCCTAAAGTTCTGCTTAGGCAAAACCAATTGGGCCCTAATTCACGCCTAACTAATAATAATCTTCAAATCAATAAAACGAAAAATAGCTCTGTATTTTTTTAGTAATTTATTAAAAATATTATTTCTTATTTCTATCTTAATTTTTTAAGAATTGTTAATATGCTAAATTATAATAACTTACATTAAAGGTAATTCAGGTTTATTCCGAAATCCGTGTGATTTCAAATACTTATTATTTAGGAGGCTTTTTGATTAAAACCGTGCGTCGAACGATAAAAAGAATTGGAATATCTATTGTGGAGAATTGTAGGTTGTACAAATAATATAATTTCGGATTAACAAAAAAGTCATCGTTAGGTAATTTTCTTAAAAAATCGCAAAAAGTCGAAAAATTCGATTTTATCGAATATTTCCTAAACTTACTTTCTCGTAAATGCAAATCAATATTATTTGTAGAGCTTGTAATTCTCCACAAAACAGATTCTGATACTTTTTATCGCGTGATTTACCATTTTCATCAAAAGCTTCCAAAATGGAAAATAATTGAAACCACACGGATTACGGAACAGTCCTTATTGAAAATAAATACAATTGCAGACATATCTGACAATCCTTATTTAGTTTTTGAACCGTTAAATTTAATAAAATAGGGTTTTAATGAAACAATTGTTTAGAAGAATGAATGAATCATGTATGGAAAGGAAATCTTGAAGAAGTTGCCTTTAATTATAACATTAGCATGGAAGACGAAACGAATCGGGTGACTAAAAATCAATCGTTAATATCAGCCTATTGAAATTTTCATTAAAAACTTGGTTTGACTTAAGCTTCCATTTTAACTTAAAGAATTAAGTTTATAAACAAAAATTTCAATTCTTGGCTTAACTTTGAAGTTGTAAGCAATTGAAAATCAGTCATTCGATTTGTTTCGTCTTCCATGCTAAGTCGATTAAATAGATATGTATCAACATATCGGCACGAAAATGCAAAAGGACGGAACAACATGGTTCGATATATCGCTAAAAATAGGAAAAATTATAGAAGTGCACTCTGAAATGAATTTGAGTTATTTTGTTGTAACGTCTTTTTGCATTAAAGTGACAATTTACAACCAAAAAGTCAATAGTAAAACTTAAAAAAAAATTTACAAATAAAATCTGCTGCGAATTTCAATCAAAAACCTTTTTTTATCACGTGCAGCACGACCACCATTCCATGCCAATGATTTTATGATGGTGTACTCGATAAGATCTTCTTTCGATTTTGAAAAAGTTTGAACGAAAGCATCTGCAAAGAAAAAAAATTAATTTCATTGGACCCTGTTAAAAAATAACGTGACAACCCTAGAAAAATGTTTTTGACTAAAGGATGCAGTTCGATTTCAAATAGTAACATATACATATCTGAATATCATTGCATTTGTTCTTCAACCAGGAAAGAAAAACGTAATTATCTCAAAACATTTTTCAAGAAAGCTGCGCATTATTTCGTAAAAAATTTTTTAAATATACGTACCCCTTCGGCTGCTTTGGTGCAGTTAAATTTAAGCGCCAGTTCGCAACTTAAAGCATAACGCAAATGCGCCGACTGACGACCAACCCAATCAGCGACAGTGAATTTACTTAACTTACTAGCAAGATGTATCAGAGCAACTGCAATCATCTCTGGTTCCCACTGTAGACAGACGACAGTGCTCAAGGAATCATTTAAGAAATTCCATGCCACTTGCACCATTTGTTGAAGTTTCTGCTGATCGCCTTTGAAGCATTTCGCATATTTGAGCAAGCATGTGTATGGATGTTGCACCTGGAGATCGAATTTTATGGTTTGCAACAGAATACGCTCCAAAGTCATAACTTCCTACAAGAGAATTAAAGAAAAATTTACCCAAATAATAATAAATTTAGTTTTCTACTAACGCACCTCCTTTGGATCTTCTCCGAATGAATAGAATTGCATGTCCGTTAAACGTCCACGTGCAATCTTTATTATATCCCTGCATTTCTTGGGCGTTTCCTCCACTTTGCCCGCCAAGAAGAGGCCACAGCATGCAATGACATAACGCGGAAAGCTTTTAAACGAATGAAACATATAAAAGCGATGAAAGTACACCACTCCGATAGCAATGATATTGCGTCCAAGGCCTATTTCGGGGCCACAACTCATGATGAAGCGAGCGCCTTCTTTGCGACAGCCACGTTCAGCGTCCAATGTTATGTCATCCAATACATATGGTGTGTCTTTCAACTCTTTTTTGTCATAATACCAGCAAGGCATTGTCCCAATGTTGGCAGTGATACTTTGACTAGGATTTGGGGAGTTTAGTTGTTGCGGCGTCTGCTTCAGAATCTGGCTCAGTTGTTGTAGGTACAGGCATTCCTTCATGAGAAAATGATTACGCTATCGCTTAAATTGATTTATTTATTAAAAAGAAAAAAAGCACTTACGATTATGTTTAATTCAAGATGCAAAATACTTTTTTCGAACATTTTATTAGAATTTTATTCACAAACCGAGCCGAACAACAAATTAAATGTCAGGGTTGCCGATGGATGATTTGATTCCTAACTCTATTTAGACAAGCGGTGGAGGGTGGAGTCGATGCAATTCCCAGGATTGATTAAAACTATTTTTATCAAAAATATGAAATTAAGATAAAAAAATTAGGTAAACATTATTTAATATTGTTGAAGCACCGATTTTGATCCGACATTACTCATTTTGTTTGTAATTGAATTTAGAAAAAAAGAAACACTTTATATTTATGCAGTTTAAAAAAAAAAAAATAGGAACAATTCTCAACAAAAATATTAGTTTTCGACGTATCTGTCGATTCTCAATCTGAATCTGGCATCAAAATTGGTCTATCACGTATGGTTTTTGAGATATCCTCAACTCAAAGTTGAAATATCACGATTTGTGAGGTTATGTAAAGGACACTCGAAACTATTTTCTATTGAATGCGTCATATAGTACTATTTTGTGCCTTCAAAATGAGTTATAAATTCATGATACCATTTGAAATGATCGTAACTTTTTATAAGAAAATCCTTTGATACTATATCATAGCTCATTTTGAAGACAAAAGCCGTGTTCCTTTTGACGCGTATATACAATTGTGTATATTTTTAAATTGCAATGACTCATGAACAGTGAGTCGCACAATAAAAACTCTTAGGAACTTATTTATGGAGAATCACATTCTCTACAAAAACTTTTCATTTTATACTTAAAAAATTTATCTTTTAGGAGTTATTCTATAAAAACTGGTTTAGCACCGATAAACGGGAAAAAATTACTTTCTTTTAAATAACTTCTAAATAATTATTATTTATCTAAATATTATTTTTATTAAAGATCAACATTATTTGTAGAGCATGTGGTTCTCCCTGAAAAAGACCCTTGGACTTTTTATCGTACGACTCACCATTCATAAGTTATCGCAATTTGGAAATTACCACAATTTTATATACGCGTCAAAAAAACACGGCTAAGAATAGAACGAGATGTTGCATTTAATAGAAAATAATTTCGTGCATACTCCATATAACCTCAAAAATCATATTTTTTAAACTTTTAGTTAAGGACATCTCAAAAACGGTACGCGATAGACTGATTCGGATTCAGAACTGGCAAATGTAGTGAAAATTACTATTTTTGGTTAGAATTGTTCTATTTTTTAAAAAAAAACCGCATGAATTTAAAGTGTTGGTTTTTTTCAGTTTCGGGATTGCAATTTATAATCCCGAAAATCTCGGGCTCGCCAAAAGGCTCAAAAATTGGCATCCCTAATACATATATATCGAACAAATTAAAATGGCATAGACTTGAAAAAAAGGCTTCAAAAAAAAACTAGTCAAAGTGTACGGAAATTTGCATATTTAAAAAATCATGACTCGGATTTAAATTTTTTGTAAACCAAATTTGTAGTGAATTAAAATACCATTCATTTGACACCAATATTTTTAAATTCTATCAAGAGGTTCCGGTTTTCATAAAGCCATATCCCGATCTTCCGATTTCTATATCTCCGTAAGTTTTTGGAAAACGGAACTAAGAGAAGTTATTCGTCCCATGAATCTTACATTTTTTGGTGTTCTACCGATTACCAACCACCACCACAAATAAAAATGGCAAAGGCCTAAGAATATTTTGAACCAAATGAATTTTTTGGCACGAAAGGAAAGTAAACAATATGTAGCTGTGCTCGTATAAGCACGTAGAAAAAAGAAAATTCACAATGGAGTCCTTGGTAAAAAAAACTATGACAGCTGTCATGATCTTAAGTTCGTGTGGTAATAATCGTGGTACTAATAAAATGAAAATGCTTCTTTTTGAGAGCAATACAAGCACTTAAAAAATTAAAGTTTTTAATAATATTTTATCTTATAGAATAGAACAAACATTTTATTTGTACATTTACATTATTTAATTTTGGAGCAGCTTCAAATGTTCTCATTAATATCGCATTACTTTTTCCCCAGATTTACCGAAATTCGGCAACTTCTCGTTTTTCATTATGCAACCGCATTAGGCGTTCATTACGTAAATCTTAAGCCTGCCCAACTAGGCAAATGTTAGGCTTTCCGAAACTAGGCAACTGTTCGTTTATCACTATGACCACCGCATTAGGTGTTCATTAGGCAAACCTAATTTAGGGATATCCTGAGCCTGCCTAACTAGGCAATTGTTAGGCATTCCGAAACTAGGCAACTGTTCGTTTATCACTATGACCCCCACGTTAGGTTTTCGTTAGGCAAACGAAATTTGGCAACTGTTCGTTTAGCACTATGACCACTGCATTAGGCGTTTATTAGGCAAACTTAATTTGGGCAAACCCAAAGCTTACTTAACTAGGCAAGTAATAGGCATTCCTTATTTAGGCTAACCATCAAAAGCTTCGCTAACTAAGCACCTCAGTACACTTGAAAATGAGAAAGGATGAAATAAAAAGTAGCTCAAAGCAACACTAATTTCAAAAAATTTCAAAGAAAATTCTGAAGTGTGGAAAAACCAACTTAAAGTGATAAAAACTTCAATCTTTAACAAAATAAAATAAGAAAGCAGAAATTTGTGCAAAAAAAAATCAAAGATATAAATTATGAAGAGACTTTTTGTATTAAAAGTTTAATTTGTATGATTTAAAGAAAATAGGAACTTTTGTCTAAGGGATTTAAAAAAAATTAAAATCTGAAGGTAACGTAGAACTTTTGTAACTCTTGCGTTCATACTTTAATAAACTTAATTAAAAAAAAATTTAACATTATAAAAAACAAGTAAACCTAAAAAAATCAGCCTTTTTTCACATAAACCCAAATTGAAAAAGACAAACAAATAGAGGCAGCTGTGGATTGCTTTTTTTGTCGGTTGTTGAAAATTTGCTTATTAAAACAGAAACAACAAGAACATCGAGCTTAATTTAAACATTGCCACCTACAGAAACATACATATGGGGACTTAAGTACATAAGTACAGTTCCAGAGGACAATCATACGAAAATCTTAATTAAGGTTGTACCACCTTATGCCATGTTATTCGTGTAATTATTTGAAACAAACAAAAATAATTTTTAAAAGTTTAATTTATTTGCATAACATACAAGAATGAAAGAACTGATTGCAGTCTGAAGAGAAACGGTTGAATATGATTGAAAACCCAAAATAACTAATATATAGTAGTCGTGAAAAGTTCAAGTAGTAGGTTTTCCAATAACAGTGATATGATTTCTTTAAAAAAATAACACACTAATTGTGAAGGAAATTCAAATGTTTTTTATTTAATGTGAAGTACAATCGATACAATTTAGTTCTGAATAAAACGTCAGTCAAATGGCCTCCACGACTTCTTCTGCAGGAACGAATTCGATGAACCCAATTTTTGATCACTTTTTCCACTAAATCAAGTCAATGTCATGAATAGCACGTTGAATATTGACTTGTAAAGAGTTTGGTTTATTGCTTAAGACTAATGACTTTAAATAACCCCATAAGAAATAGTCTAATGGTGTTAAATCACAACTTCTTGGAGGCCATTCAATGTCACAATTTCTTGAAATAATTGAATCTCCAAACTTTTCTCATAATAATTCAATTGATGCAGTTGCTGTGTGGCACGTAGCCCCGTCTTGGCTTCAGTTCTTGAGTGAGAACAATTTTATACGGATGCAAGCCCAAATCCTTTCTCAAAATCCGCCAGGTTGTGGTTTGTGATGAAGAAATATGTAAATAAGGAAACCGGATATTTATCTGATGTTCCAATTCCTGGTGATATCCAGACAACTCTAGATAGCCCTAGCACAAGCTATGATCGGGATTCAGTTTGATCACTTGATGCTCAGAGACTCATATGGAAGAAACAATCTCTTATATTTTCCGAAGATAACAAAAAATTTCAAGGCAGCAATGATTTACCTTCAGAAGTAATGAGACTTGAAACTTCTGGTCAGTTTTTTGCATATATCTTTGGCCCTGATTGGGTAAAGAAAATTGTAGAGGAAACAACCACTTACTCTATCCAGGAGCAACCAAAACGCCCAGACTCGATTAATGAAGATGAGCTGCGAAAGTATATGGGAATATTCATGTCGGTTTACAAGTATCCCAACATAAGATCATACTGGATTAATAAACATGGTTTTCAAGCAACAAAGGAGGCGATGACTGTTAATAGATCTTAAAAGATAAGAAGCGTCCTTCATTTTAATCGCACTGACCAACATAAGCCAGTAGAACTTCCTCAACATGACAAGCTACGTTAATTGTGTCCAATAATTGACCATCTAAATGAAAGATTTTCCAGTATTCCTATGAAAGAGCGTCTCTCAATTGACGAACAAATGTGTGCTACAAAATGGACCACTTTTTGAAGCAATACTTGTCAAGCAAACCTCACAAATGGAGATTCAAGCTCTATGTGATGTGCTCATTATCAGGCTATGCATATAAATTTAGCATTTGTTCTGGAAAGGATACTTTGTTAGAAAGTGAGACTGACTTGGGAGCTGTGGGCAATGTTGTAACTAAACTTTTCAGAGGAGTCCCGAGAAATATGAACCATATTTACTTTGACAATTTGTACACGTCATTGCCTCTGATGTATTACATGACCAAAGAAGGAATTTTATGCTTAGGCACTGTAACTTTGGACTCAGTTGAGAGGTATAAATAGAAACAACCAAAAGAATACCATAAAAGAAAATAAATTTTATTAAATTTAATTTATTTCTTAGCTTGCTTCTGAAACAACCAGGCAATCTAAAAAATATTTTATTAGCTTCTGCCACCTGCTGACAAATCTAGAGAATAAACAACAAAAACAAATAAAAAAATTTGATTAAATAAAAACCTTTCAAGTCTTTTACCATCAGCAAAGAGTGAAGCAAAAGTCAAGGCAACGTTCGTTGGAAGAAACACTTAAAGAAGCAGCCGCAAGCTAAATGTAATGAGAAATGATTAAATTTTTTAACGAAATCTAATTCTAAAGCTCTTCACTTTTAAGCGTCTAAAGGACTAAAGGAAATTCCAATAAACGCGGTAATGTTATAAAAGAAATTGCCTTTAACGTTTAACATTTTCAAGGGACCACGTCAATCAGCACAACGATCTGTGAGTCTAGCGCTTCGTTAAGTTTTTCGCTGTAATATAATTTTGGCTTTATCCACCTGATGTATTGTGCTTTTAAATTATTTTTAACCAAAACTTGTGATTAATCACTTGGAACTTTTTAAAAATTTTGTTTGTTTCAAATAACGAGGAAAATTTTGTAATTATATCATTCTTTCATTTTTAAGAAAAAATTTTAAATCCCAAATTAGTGTATTTTTCAGCCATCTTAACCAAATGGTTTAATTTTAAGGAAAAATTATATGGACGAAAGTGTTCATAAATACTTAGTTTGTGAAATCTTCAAATCATTCTGAGCTGATTGGAAAATAATTTTTGAAGACTTAATGTCAAATCTTCGGAACACAGAAATAATTAGTTAAAGAAGAGATTCTGAAAGAAGTTATTTGTAAATTATGCTTCGCGCGATGTGTGCAGTCGGACATAATAAATCTCGTAAGCAAACGAAGTACGTTGCAGTGGAAAATTAGGAATTCCACGTCCATTGTTTTCCGGTATCAAAAGTATCTTTAAATTTTTGATGCTACGCTTTCTTTTTTTTTTAATCTGAATTTTGGTAGAAATTTGATTGTACTTTTTATTCTGTTGGCCTTTTAGCTCAAAACCTTTTATATGAAACAAAAATGAGTTTGATTGAGATAAGACCGGCTTCTACTCCTCCTAAAAAAAATACTCCGAAGCTTTAAGTCTCCTTTTAGTTAAAATAAAAACAAAAAGAAAAACACCCGTGCTGGTATTAGAACTCGGTCTACTTGACTTAGAGAAAGTTTACAAACTTTTAAACATGTGAGGCTACGGAGCTTTCAGATATTATCGTGCTTAATTTGTACTTTAAACAGTGCTTTTTTTATTCTTGTTCTCTTCTTCACTTTTGATAAAAAAAAAAAAAATAAATAATCATTTCAAACCGAATTTTATATTCCACCGCTTAATGCAGAAGTGCTCTTTAAGTTCTTCCTTAAGAAGAACTTGCTTTCTTTCCTTTTGTGTCAACATCTATGTGGCGGATGCTCATTAGCTTATTTACACAGATGTAACCTGAAGCAAGTAAACAAGCGGTTTTATGGAGTTGGGTGGTTACGAAGGCGGATTATGGTATGACATGAAAGGAAATGTGTGCGGATATTTGTAATTATTGCTTCATTAAGTGTATTGCTGCTCAACAACGAAATTACGCTAATGAAATTCATAGCTCATATGTATCTTAACATAAATTGTCTATTATTGTCAGTTTTTGGAATGCAGAAGTAATTGCCATAAAAAAGATTTCATAGCATAGTCCGATTTAATCAATTAAGCAACCTTTTTTAAGAATATGCAAAGTTTGAAAAAATTTAGTTTTTCACTTTTATTTGAGAAAAAAATTTAAATTTTTTTGAAATGTAAGATGAGGAGTGATTTTTCAAAAAGGCTTATAACCAAAACGAGGCAAAAGTAATGTCATAATATTAATATCCTGATAAATTGTTATAAATAAATCAAATTGGGTTCTGTTTTCACAAGAAGTTTACCTAATAGCGTAAAATTAATCGCATTTAGTTAAAAGAATTATATTTATCCAATAACTGATTATTATGCATATAATATATATGAAATTACTTTTGACTCGTTTTGGTTATAAGCCCTTTTGAAAAATTACTCCTCAGATGTAGTCCCAATGATATTGTCCATTGCCCTGTATGCTCTTTCTTTTACTGCAGACTAATGCATAGAGCTCCTTGGTTTTTTCTTATTTGCAACACACACAGCAATTTGTTTCTTATGTGTCCTGTTATATTATCTTTTGTTAAAAATATTTGTCATAAATTCTATTTTGCACAAAAAAGTTTGTTTATATTTCTTAAAGTTTTACCAATATACATAAAAAAGATACCATAATAACCAAGAAAGTTTTTATATTGGGTGTACAACTTAAAAACCGGAATTTAACGGTGGATGTCCGTACTAACAAATATCGTGAAAGCTCGAACTTTATATATATGTCATTTTGAAGGTACATTTGACAGCTGTCAAAATCAGTTAAGAAAACAATTTTATCTTGTGCGCATCATTATTATTTTTCACGATGAATAACTTTGAAAATTGGAGAAAAAGACAGCATTTGCAGGAGGTTCTGTTGGGTCATGTTTTTGCAAAGAAAACTGCTGCGGAAAGTCATAGTTTGCTTGTAGAAGTTTATGGGGACTATGTTCCAGCTGAATCAAGCTGTTGTGAGTGGTTTCGACGATTTAAAAGTGTTGATTTTGATGTCGACGACAAAGAACGTCCTGGTAAGCCGAAAAAGTTTGAGGATGAAGAATTGGAGGCATTACTCGATCAAGATTCATGTCAAACGCAAGAAGAACTTGCAGAATCATTGGGAATTGATCGAGCAACAATTTTCAGATGTTTGATAGCCTTGGATTTTTTCAAAAGATGGAAAATTGGGTGCCATACGTGTTGAAGCCAAGTGACGTCGAACGCCGATTTTTGATGTCCGAAATGCTGCTTGAGCGCCACAAAAGGAAGGGTTTTTTGCATCGTATTGTCACTGGCGATGAGAAGTGGATCCATTACGATAATCCCAAGCGCAAAACAGCGTATGTCAAGAAAGGTGAGGCCGGCCCATCACAGCCGAAGCCAAATACTCATGCTTCAAAGGTAATGCTCTGTATTTGGTGGGACCAGCTAGGTGTGATCCATTATGAGCTGTTGCCAGGTGGCCAAACCATTGATGCTCAACTCTACCGTCAACAATTGATCCGATTGAAGCAGAAAATCCACCACGATAACGCTCGGCCACATATTGCTGCCCCAGTCAATAATTACCTGGAAAACAACGGATGGGAAATCTATACAAATTTTGCCTCACCCACCTTATAGCCAAGACCTTGCACCATCAGACTACCATTTTTTCCGATCAATGCAGATTGTCCTATCAGGAATACGGTTCACTTAAGTTCAAGATATCGAAAATTGGCTCGATTCATTTTTGGCCGCCAAGCCGGCGCAATTTTTTCAGGATGGAATTCATAAATTGCCTGAAAGATGGGGAAATGTTGTAGCTTCCAATGGACAATACTGTGAATAAAGTATATTGTAACATTTTTCCACAATAAAGCATCAAATTTCGCTAAAAAATTCCGGTTTTTAAGTTGTACACCCAATATAATATTTCATTGCGGAAGTAGGTGAGTTTAATATACCATATTGATGATTGCAATAAAATTGTTTACGGAATCAATATCAAATTTTTGTTAAGAAATGCAATATATATTTGAACAAAAACCCTGAAGAAAAGTAACTGCACACTTTCATTTGTTTGTAACATAACTGTCTCTATTAATTTTTTCATTTAACTTTATTTATACATACCATGAAAAAAATATTCTAATTCAATTTTCATTAAAACTTATATAAAAAGCTTAAGTCAAACTATATGTTTGATTCCCTTAATTTAATTCTGCACACCTTTTTTTTGAACGACCCACTTTCTCTACAAAATTTCTGTATAGTAATTTTGGACAATTCTTGCGCACGTCATATTCGATACGCTACAGCGTGACAACTACTATAAGAATACTAAGGCGTTAGGAAATAACGCCCAATGAAATAACGTCCAAAAACAAAAACGAAATAACGCCCAAATTATTTTCATACAAATTTGGAAATAACGCCCAAAATTTATTTGTATGAAAATTATTTGGGCGTTATTTCATTTCTTGTTTTTGGGCACTATTTCGTTTTTTTATTTTAAACAAAATAACGCCCAAAAAAAAAACCAAATAAAGCTCAAGTTTTGGACGTTATTTCCAAAATGATTATCGTCCAAATTTATACGAAAATATTTTGTGCGTTATATTATTTTTGTTTTTAAGCGTTATTTCATATTTTTTGAGCGTTATTTGGTTTTTGTTTAGGGCGTTATTACGTTATTTTTTGGGCGTTATTTCCTTTTTTTTTTTGGGCGACACTTTATTGGGCATTATTTCCAAACGCCGAATAAAAAACACAATTGATCACGGTCTCTAACGGTGCATTTCTTGTTTTAAATAAATGCCTAATCAGCGAGAAAAATGTATTTCAATGTGCGCAGATTCTTTTCGGTACAGCACTCAAACGCTTAAAAGATCTAAGTACTTACAAACTCTAAGTATTAATAGAAATTTTCCCGATGCGTCTTGCTTTACCCATACAAACTACAGTACTAAACATAAGTTCTGTAATTTTGGAGATATTAGTTTTCCATTTCGTAGCTATGTGTTCCACTTTGAATGAACAATACACGGAGAAAAATATGTATAATAATTTTTACTATATTGGCTAGTCGAAAAATTAAAGTAATCAACACTAAATTTCAAGTATAAATTACCTTACGTATGAACTATTTGATGGGTCCGTAAAGTCACATTTACAAATAAAATGTAGTTAAATAATAAAGGAATATTTACTACAAATTTCCTACATTTGACTATATGTAAGGTAATTTGCACTTTCAGAAAAAAAATGTGTGGTCATTTTGAATTTATGATTCTAGTCAAAATAACTTTATTTTTTTCACGCACAAAAATGAGTATCATAATTTTCACCTTACGCGAGTAAGGTAAGTACCACAAAAATATAGAGTCATTTTGACTTTTATAATTTTAGTAACAATTTATATTTTTGGACAGATATTTTCTTGATATACAAATTTTTTTACTTCTACATCATATGCGGAAGCAGCCCAGTGGATATGTATCTGACTACCATTCGGAAGGGCCAAGGTTCGTATCCCGGCGCTGATCAGTTCATTTTTTTTTTTTTTTTTTGTTTTTTTTTTTTTTTGTTGTTTGAACTATACAGTAAGATAAATATCACGCCAATTTTTTCATTAAAATTACTAGACTGTGAGGTCATTCGAACAATCTGAATTGACTAAAACAGTAAGGTAAATTTTACTTCGGTGTAAAGTTGTCACTATTCTGACTTGAAAATCTGGTAAAATTTATGAGAAATAAAGTAGCTGGTACTATTTTTTTTCTCCGTGTATCTTCAAAATTACAGAACTTACAGAGAAAAAAATTGTGGATTTGAACTGTGCGCCGTTTTGTCAATTTTCAAAATTTTCCAAACTTAAAACTAGAAATTGAAATAACATTTAAAATGCTACAAGAACCCGGAAACAAAAGTTAAAAAAAAATTTATTTTTGACAAAATGGCGGAACTTAGAAAAAAAATTGCATCGATTTTTCGCAAAAACACTACTTTGACACTCTTAAGTTCCTTGCCCATAACTTGCAAAAAAAAAAATTTTACGCAAAACTAATAATAAGAGGTCTCCATACTGAGCACTTAGAATAGCTCTGTGAATTTTTGTAAAAATCAGAGAACCTCGAAAAAAATGAGCTGGAAAGCGTCTACTACGATTTTTTGGCGTTCTGGATTTATTACTGCAAAATTTAAAGTCTTTACTATAGGAATAGGTAACAACTGCATCTTGTTTCAATCCCTGGTTTGTACGTTTATTTTAAAAAAAAAGCAGGAGGTACGATTTTCTGGATTGCAAATCTGAAATCTGGGGATAGTTTTGAAACACTCTACATCAAATTTGGGTGGACTCGTTTTAATAATGCCTGGCACCGCTGGAAAGCAACCGTATATGCGAAACATCTACCAAACATGATGACGTGCTTACCACAGAGATAATTTATTGAGAAAATTGACATATTGTAGAGTTTTTTGCAGTGAACAGAGAAATAGCTGTTTCGAGAACCATCGAGAAAGTACAAACTAACGCTAACGTAAGAAAGATGTAGAAAAACGAAATGTAAACTCAGTTTCAATATATAATTTAAATTATTTTATGGCATTTATTACATCATAATACAGCTATTGAACTCTCTAAATTAGCCAACTTTAACTTTAATTGACGAAATTTCCTAACAATATTAGACATACGGCATAAAGCACCATTTTTAGTTTTACAGCTCTGATAGTAGAATTATTTTTTTGTAAAAAAATTTGAAATTCTAAGCAGCTACAATGCAGCTACTGTAAACATATTTTTTGTGTTCACTGTCATTGTGTGGATTTTCCTTTGTAAAAACTGTCACTGTCAACAACAACGTGAACGACTTTATGCAGATTGAGTATCATGACTTCTTCTCCTGCACTTTTGTAGAAGTAAAATGGTACAAAAAAGTAATAAAAAAACATTTCTTCCAGGAGTAAAGGATGTTGTTTGCTTTTAAACTTTTAGGTGAATATTTAAAAGGAACTACAATTGTGCATTTGCATATTTGAAGAAAGGTAGAAAAGTTCCGGAATATTTAGTATAGAAAAGTACAGTAAAATCACATATTCTTTTTTTAACATATGATACGTATCATAGTTTTATTCATAAGAGATTATTATTATCGAATGTATTGTCGCTAAAATGAATTTTAAAGTTCCAAAGAACTTTAAATGTTTTTTATATATTGCATTATTAATTTCATTTCGGTAAACATAAGCCTCTCGACTGATTTCATTAAAGCCGCATAATTATTAAGAGATTTTCACGGATTTTGGTTAATCTCTTCATCATTTCATGTGTTCAATGTTCAATGCCATAATATCTACGTTGATTATAATTACAAAATTTGAAAAAAATGCTTCATCAATAAAATTTTAGCGCCATTTTGAATGTGTTATAATCACGAAAATGAAACAGTCCGTTTAATCTCAAGGGAATATACATACATTTTTTCAAATTGTCCAAAATATTTAAATTGAATGTAACTCATACGACGCGTCGTATACCTAAAAAATTACGCGTGCGGAAAACTGAAGCTTTTAAATTATGGCCTAAATTGATTTTTCATTGTAGAAAAGTTTTTCGTTTGGTCTATGTGTGTGTGTGTGTGTGTGTGATTAACTTTTTTTATTATTTGCAAGTTTTGAGATATTTCACATTCTTTTGCTGACGCATTTCATCCTTTTTCTTGGTTGACGAAAATACGCATAAAATTGTTGGTTCAATTTTTTTTGAACTTTTACTTAAGGAGATTTATTAAACATTTTTAAGAAAATATTTGGATAGAAAAGTAAAATTGTATGATATTTAATACAATGGCACAGCATTACCAAATTTATAAATTTTTTATATTGCCAATCGAATTTAAGTTTTTTTCTTCTTTTTTAACAAAATAGATTTTTGTTATAAATAGTTTAATATTCTTCAAATTTTATTGTGCATTAACAATGTAATTCAACACGTTTGTTTTGGAGTTTTTGGGAATTTAAAATTTTTCAATAAAGCTACTCTGGATTGCCTTCTTTTTAACGTACTAAGTGTTCTCATTTTCAAAATCAACTTAACGAAAACAGAGATGTGTGTTGCTTACACTAAAACCGCTTTAAGTCGAAACAAATTGTGCTTGCCTTGAAGGCATCTCTACTTGGCATCTCTACTTTGTTTTCAAAGTTTCAATTTGATGAAACAATATATGACAGCTTGCAGCGCAAAGTACATGATACCATGTATTCTTCTAATGAGTTCAGTAAAGTTTTTGTTTAATTTCGGGAGGAGTTGTTGCAAAATCAATTCGATTTCATTTTAAACTTTAAGTTTTTTTGTTTCGCAAAAATTCATTAAATGCGGAAATAATTTGGAATATATTATACGTATATATTTTGGGGACATATTCTTTGTATATATTTTATAAACTAATGTCTGTTCTAAAACTTAATTAACTGCATACGCTACAAAAAATTGAGTAATTGGCTTATTGCCAGCGAATTCCCAAGCTGTTTGCAATATAAATGACAAAACACAATGACATTTGATGCTATTTGCAAAAGTTTTGCCAGATTGACACTACTTGTGTCGCACCTTCCACAATGAAAAACTCCATTCCTACCGAACAAGATTTGGGTTCACCTTTTTAGATTCCACTGAAATTTTACGCTAAAATTAATAAAAATTGCAAAACAAACAAGATTTTCCCCAATTTTTTGATTTTCATGTTCAGACCTACTTTGGGAAGATATTGAATTAGGCTATAAACGTAAAATAAGTTTTCTGCTACTTGGCAAAAAGTTCTATTTTTAGTACTCTTTTAGCAGCAGATTACCAAAAATGTTTAGTGGCATAGTTTTTGGATCTTCTAAAAATTTTTTTTTTTAAAAGTAAACCAAATTACCTTTCAAACGAATTCAAAATCAAGACGGTATCAACGGTTTTGGAACTATGATTTTTCCAGCATTACAGAATATTAAATCGACCGATGTTGCTTCACAAAAATGTCAATAACTTCGACATTTCTTAACTGATTTTTATGTTTGGACCTATTTTAGAAAGGTATTGTTCAATGGTCATGCTATTAGTTTTCTGGTATTTGGCAAAAAGTACTATTTTGATTACATTTTTAGTACTATGATTAATAAAAACGATCTATGTTTCGATAACTTGACCACCCTATAAAAGGTGGCGGAACTGGCTCATCATTTTAAATATTTCAAAATCAGAAAATTTAAATCAGCCCAAACACGGTCGAACAGAATAAGTTGCACTCCACAAAAAACTATTATAGGCCACTAGACATTAATTCAGACAATTTATAATTTGTGTTATAATTTCTTAATAATAAAAATACAAGTACATACCATCGACTTGTATTTTATTTAAAACAAACCTTTAGCTTTAGTTTGGGTTAGTAAAGATAAGTATAACAAAACAAATTAAAAACGATTTCGTAGCCAAAGCAAAGTACTGTTCAAAAAAGGGGAAAAATTTTATTTAAATTTGGAATATACATATAAGTGAAGTTTGAAGGCTTATAACTTTTCATAGAAAACTCGTAGACCAAAACAAAAAGCACATTGGGGTATTGGAAATCGGCACGTAAACACAATTTTCTGCAATTCTTAATTATAAAAATTGAATTAAATGCCGCTAGGTTTGCCTATCCTTCCACTGTGCTATGATAGGAGTCAAACCTGGTTAAATCCTTTTCGAACTTGCATAGAACGTCATTTACGAATTTAAAACGGATTTGCTTTAAATATTCCTGTATCCGTAACGGATAAAACATACGAGAAAGGGAACCCATTACGGATCGAAATGGGTCCATTTTGCACACTGGAGTTGTTTATAACGATTTGTCTCTATATTAGTAAAAATGTAGAGATATTTTTCTACTAGTATATAAGCAAAGTTTCAATTATAATTTCATCCTCAGAAATGCTTTTACAGATGTCTTTTGACCTTCATCTCCAGAGGGTATTTTAGTAATTATTGGGTGTACAACTTAAAAACCGGAATTTTTTAGCGAAATTTGATGCTTTATTGTGGAAAAATGTTACAATATATTTTATTCAAAGTATTGTCCATTGGAAGCTACAACATTTCCCCAATTTTCAGGCAATTTATGAATTCCATCCTAAAAAAATTGCGCCGGCTTGGCGGCCAAAAATGAATCGAGCCAATTTTCGATATCTTGAACTTAAGTGAACCGTATTCCTGATAGGGCATTCTGCATCGATCGAAACAAATGGTAGTCAGATGGTGCAAGGTCTGGGCTATAAAGCGGGTGAGGCAAAATTTCCCATCCGTTGTTTTCCAGATAATTTTTGACTGGGGCAGCAATATGTGGCCGAGCGTTATCGTGGTGGAAAATGATTGACTCGTGTCTGGTCGCATACGTTGGCCGCTCTGCCTGGATTTTCTGCTTCAATCGGATCAATTGTTGACGTAAGAGTTGAGCATTAATGGTTTGGCCACCTGGCAACAGCTCATAATGGATCACACCTAGCTGGTCCCACCAAATACAGAGCATTACCTTCGAAGCGTGAATATTTGGCTTCGGCTGTGATGGGCCGGCCTCACCTTTCTTGACATACGCTGTTTTGCGCTTGGGATTATCGTAATGGATCCACTTCTCATCGCCAGTGACAAAACGATGCAAAAATTCCTTCCTTTTGTGGCGTTCAAACAGCATTGTGGACATCAAAAATCGGCGTTCGACGTCCCTTGGCTTCAACTCGTATGACACCCAATTTCCCATCTTTTGAAAAATTTCCAAGGCTTTCAAACGTCTGGAAATTGTTGCTTGATCAACTTCCTATGGTTCTGCAAGTTCTTCTTGCGTTTGACATGAATCTTGATCGAGTAATGCCTCCAATTCTTCATCCTCAAACTTTTTCGGCTAACCAGGACGTTCTTTGCCTTCGACATCAAAATCACCACTTTTAAACCGTCGAAACCACTCACGACAGCTTGATTCAGCTGGAGCATAGTCCCCATAAACTTCTACAAGCAAACTATGACTTTCCGCAGCAGTTTTCTTTGCAAAAAAATGACCCAACAGAACCTCCCGCAAATGCTGTCTTTTTCTCGAATTTTCGAAGTTATTCATCGTGAAAAATAATAATGATGCACACAAGATAAAATTGTTTTGTTGACTGATTTTGACAGCTGCCAAATGTAACTTTAAAAATGACATATATATAAAGTTCGAGCTTTCACGATATTTGTTAGTACGGACATCCACCGTAAAATTCCGGTGTCCTTTTGTCCTTTTTTCTTTTTGTGATAAAAATGTTTTGCATTGTTAATAATTTAAATTTTTGTATTTTTTTGTGTTTTTAAAAAATAAAGACCCCTGAAGAAGTCGCCAAAAAAGTGACGAAACGTCGGGACAAAATTGACTAATAAATGATTTTTTAGTGCAATTAGAAAGAACTGGTCAAAAACCTCCAAAATCGCAAATATTAAATTTAAAATTGACGCAAGCCATTCGAAGAATATTAGTAATTAAGTTTACGTCATCAATTTGTTCCGATTGCTACCATTGTTTTTACTGTACAATGCACACGTATTATAAATAGCTGTCAAAATACATACAAAATAAAATACTCCAAAACTTCCATTAGTAAAATGCTGAATAAACATTTCATTTAATTAAAAAAATTTATGTTTCCAATTTTGCAAATGAAAAATTTTCTGGAAAAACATTTTTTTATGCCTTTTTTTTTTTTGTTCAATGGATAGTACTCGCAAAAAAAAAGTATTGATGGTGAACATTTTATTGTATTTACTACATTTGTGTTCATAAGCATGCATGCATACATATGTAACAGAATATTGTTAACAACTTTTATTGTTTTTTTTTTTTAAAAAAAAGGACTTTTTTTCAAATACAATTTCAAATTGGTTTCGATTGCTTTCGCAATAGAGAACTGCGGAAACGCTTGTAATGAACTCAAATGTTGGAATTTGATTTATTAGCTCATTTTTGGAAAACAACATTCATGGTGTTGGCCTAACAGTCTGACTTTTGAGCTCGAAGCAATTAATCCATTTAAATCAATTTGGGTTTGGTTGTAGAAAAATAATAAAGATTTTCGCTCAGCCTGATGAGAATGGAAGTAGATGCAGGATTAAGATATTAGTTGGCCATGATTAGTACTATTACTAATGCAAGAAATATATAGGATCAGGATATTAGTTGGCCACGAATAGGACGACCACTAATGCAAAGTAGGTAGAGGATGAGAAAATTAGCAGGCCACTAATAGAACGACAACTAATGGAAGAAAGGCAATGATAAGGAAATTCGCTGGCCCAACCAATAGCTTAATTTCTTTATGGTCATTGGAATTTTTTGGAGTTTCTTTTTTTGACTTTATTTGGCAATTTTGTTGAAGTTTTTTCCAGATGGTAAGGTTAGGTTAGGTTAGAGTGGCGGTATAGCGATGCAAACTAAAACCTACGTAGCACTAAATGTGCCATTTCTATACCACAAAAGTGACCTGATAGACTAGTATAAGTGAATGTGAAAATTTTAATTACCTAACTAAAGATACCTATTAGCCAATTTCAATGTCGGCGATTTCGCTGAGTGTATTGAAAAAAGGCTCTCCTAGTGATTTAAGTCTAGCTCCAGTCAAAGCTGGACAGTCACAGAGAAAGTGTTCATTTAAGAGATTCTTGCTCGTTTGCATCAAACCAACTCCGATAAAATGAGTTGAAAGGGATTCCTAGTTTATTAGCATGCTTGCCCTTGACCCAGTGTCCAGTGCAAGCAGCAGTAATTTTTGCTATATTAATACGTTTATTAGACAGTAAATAAGTAGTTTTTGAACTGTTATACATATGAAGGCCAGATTGACCTATATATTCTACTTATATGTTTTCAATGCTTTCCAATTAATGCTCGTCTCGGTTAAGTAATATGAGAATAGTCTGAAGAATATGCTGTAAAATCATCCCTGCAGTAAAAATATGAGACAGTCTACAAAAAATACTAGTTCACGGTTAGTACTAGCCCGAAACTAGTGCAAAAGAAATGTAGTGGGGGACAGTTTGATATCAGTTTGTAGTTTGTCGTGGCAAATAAATTTGAATAGTAACGAAAACAAAATACAATTTTCGTTTTTGCTTTTAAAATAATTTGTGTTTTGTGTCACTTGAATTGTGTGTCAAATTGGAATTGTGGAAAAAAACGTTATTAATGAATTCATTTTCGTTAATGTTGTTATGAATGTAATTTAACTTTATTTAATTTATTTTTAAAAAATATAAACTCAAATCAAAAAAAAAGAAAAATATATATATACTTATATCATCATAGGTTGACTACACACGAAACCACTGGCTGAAGACTAGTTGTTAAAAGACTACTTCACACCACAACTAGCCCCGAACTAGTGTTAATGTAATGCAAAAGGGGACAATTGAGATTTCGTAGGACATCAACACATAAAAAAGAACAGTTGCTTGTACGCAAAAAGGATTGAAGTCAGACAAGTACTGGTTGGTAGTAAGCTAGTTAATGAACTACACTTGAACTGGTACGTTTGCCTTCAGGCATCTTAGGTCTTGAATTTTTCTGATTTATTTTGGAAATAAATTTTAAATTATCCAAAAATTTATCTTTCAGTTTTAAAGATGAGTTACTTGCTTGAGTGACTGACTGAAAAAGGACATTCAATTCAAATTCTTTGATTTGAACATAATAAATTCAATACATCGAATGCTGTTCATATACGGCAGTGCAAAAATATATTTCAGAAACATAAAATATAAAACGTTCATATCGTTGGGTTAAAACTACAACTAGACATCTACATGTACTGACATTTTGAGTTAAGTACACAAAAACATGAAGGAAAAACAGATCTTTGCCCCAGTTTAGTCGGTTTTTTGATATGTAGTCCTCATCCAATTTTACATAAAGAATAAAAAGTAGAAAACTGCAAAATCCCATACAAAAAACGAAATTTAAAAAACTTAAAACGCTTTTTTCTCAAAACATGAAAAATGTAGATGTCTAGTTGTAGTTTTAACCCGACGATATAATATCTACTTTTTTATATAAAGAAAAGTTTTTACTTTTTAACTGATTAATTGTAAAATAAAATTATGACAAGGCACATTTTTTAAAAATAGCAAAAACATTGAATTGTTGAAAAAAAAAAAACGAAGTCTTGTCGAAAATGAAGCGAATTTAGAGGAAAAGATTTTGACTTCCTATAACACAACAATTTTAAAAGGTTATGTAGTAAGTACTTAAAACCAGTACATATCCGGAAAGCACCAACGAAATTTTTGAAAACTCCACTTTTTATAAATAGTACAATCATTTGGGAGAATAAAATTATGTTACCTGGAAAGTTTTGCGGAATTTTTGCAAATGAGTTATTTTATAGATTTCGATGTGCTCTTTCAGAATTTCAACTTTGCTACCTCGAGTCGTGTTCGCTCGCTGCGCCATATTAAAAAAATGGCGCCCAAAATCAGTTTTTTACATATATCTCTTTAACGGTTACATTTAGAGAAAAATATTGTGGAGCAATATTTTAGCTTATAAGTTTTTCTATAAAAATGACCTTCGAATTGTTTTCGTACGACTTATAACTCAGTAGATATCCTTATTCAAAATTTGAAAAAAATTAGTAAATTGTGCATGCCGCTTATGAATAGGCACAATGATGTGTTGAGCTTAAAATTACGATAACTCATGAACGGTGAGTCACACGTTAAAAGTAAAAATATTTGTTTATAGGGAATTACTGGCACTACAATTTACGTGTAATTTTTTTTTCAGATGACCTATAATTTGTGAGATATTTTTTAAACAAACCTAAAATTTATAAAAAAAACCGTTTTTTCAAAATAGCTCCAAAACGGTTCGTCCTAGAAGAAAAATTGTTCATACATTTTGTAGAACGTTCATTTTCCTATAAGCGTTTTTTCGAAGTGTTTTTTCATCAGACTTACCCTTCATGAGATATCGCGACTTGAAAATCATTCAAAACTGAACATAGTACTGGGCATAGTACAATGTTCAATTTTGAATGATTTTCAAGACGCGATATCTCATGAACGGTAAGTCGGACAAAAAAACAGTTCGGATAGACCCTTATAGGGAGTTAAACGTTCTACAAAATGCGAGAAAATGTTTTTTTCTAGAACTTACCGTTTTGGAGATTTTTTGAAAAAACATTTTTTTTCGAAATACCAAGTTTGTTATAAAAATATCTCCTAAGCTATATGTGATCTGAAAAAAAAAATCATATGTAGAATGTAGTGCAAGTAATTCCCTATAAACAAATATTTTTGCTTTAAACGTTTGACTAACCGTTCATGAGTTATCGTAATTTTAAACTCAACACTCATTGTGCCTATTCATAAGCGGCATGCACAATTTATTAATTTTTTTTCAAATTTTGAATTAGGATATCTCCTGAGTTATAAGTCGTACGAAAACGTCCATTTTTATAGAAAAACTTATAAGCTAAAATATTACCCCACAATATTTTTTTCTAAATGTAACCGTTAAAGAGATATATGTAAAAAACGGATTTTGGGCGCCATTTCTCCAATATGGCGGCGCGAGCGAACACGATTCGAGGTAGCAAAGTTAAAATTCTGAAAGAGCATATCGAAATCTATAAAATAACTCATTTGCAAAAATCCCGCAAAACTTTCCAGGTAAATCTACCTAATGACTGTACTAAAAATTATACGCAAAATTTTAAATAAAATTTACTTATGATACAAAAAAAAAACTTCTACCACAAAATAATTTTTTCCAATTAAAATATTTTTGTAATTTATGTGTTTACTTTCCCCTAAAATCCCCAAGCAAACTAAAAACTTAAATTAAAAGTAAACCAATTATGTTTGCAATTCAAAATAGGTTTCCCATAACGAACAATAAATGAATCGCGCAATGAATGCCTTGAAATCTAATGCTGCGGAAGAAGTGCCTTGTTTTCAATAGATAACGTACCAGTAACATTTTGCTCAAGGAAAAGTTCCATTCAACGAAATCCTACACTGCCACTTAACATTTTCAACTTTTTGTACAGAGCATACGCGCAATTAAAGCCAATGTTTATTATGAAGATGAAAATGGGTGGGGGGTATGGGTGTATGGAACGCTCTACGAATGCAAAATGCTAATTGTAGCATCTGTAATGAACGGTGTAATTGAAGCGACCCTACTGACTAGTAGTCTCATTAAGATTCTTCTTTAATTATATGATTTTTGTATCAATTGCTGGGGTAATAGTGTGTTTTCTGTTGTTTTCAATTTCTAAAGTTTGTAACATGGCCACATTGGCTTTCAGTAGAATACTACCAGAGTATATGTATTTTTTATAATAGCCTATAGTAGTTTAAGGTTAAATAATTTGCTATGAGAATGTGCAAATATCTATGTGTCTACTATACTTGAAATCGCAAACAGGAAAGCTTTCTTAAGCTGGTAATGTATAAAGCTTACGCTTTCAAATCTTTAATGGGAAATAAAACGGAAAGAAGCTTTTTTGAAATTTAATCTGTAATCCACATAATGGAAAACAAAATTGAAATCATATATACAGGCAAGCTTAATTGAAAATGCATTATATACATCAATATAAAATTAATATAAAACTATAAGGGGTACTCACAAATCTGCGCTTTTGAATTAAGAATCTAAAATTTAAGCCACATACTCACTCAAATTGTTTGCAATAAATTTTCATTTTATTCAATAAAAATGAGTTTTCCTCTTAATAGCAATATATTCTTACTATATAAATTAATAGAATTTATATGTTTTCATAAGAATTTCGTTACACATAATTAATTGGTCAACTTATGGCATCAAAGCGCCAGACATTTTGCGAACGTACACACATTTAAGTGTTGCCATTTTCTGTCAACAAAATAACTCAATGTCTAAAGTGCAATACTTGAAAACATATCACTATAGATTGTTATCAGCAAGGGAAGAGCGAAAGGATACAAAATATTCGAAAGGGCAATAACTTTTTTTTTGTTTGTGATGACAACCATGTGTCACATACCAGCAACATTCATTTCAAAAATAACACTTGTGATAAAAGCTTTGTTTATTTATATCTTACTAGAGTTCGCCTTGTGGCCGAAATTCGACCACTTCGATTTAATTTTTTTCCATTTAGGGGCGTGGCACCGCCCACTGAAAACATAATGGTCATGTTATCGTTTCTTAGTGCCTATCGCATCTCCATACCAAATTTCATAAAAATCGCTGCAGTAACTTAGCCGTGAAAGCGTTTTTTCTATTTGGGGGCGTGACACCGCCCACTTTGAAAAAAATATAGTTCAATGCACTGCTCCTATTCACAACCTTTCCAATTTAAAAAGAATCAAGTAAATCGGTTGAGATTTACGTATAGAAACAGAGACCGAATCGATTTCGTTTGCATAATATGCATTGCATATACCTACTATACATCGGTTTTTTTGGGTGTCAATCATTCATATTCAAAATTAATTTAATTTAAATTTGATCTTTGCCAAAAATAATATGTCCGATGTATTTTCTTCAAAAGAAAATAAGTGGACTTACGCAAATTTTTGACTTTCTTAATATTTGTTGGCATTTTTGAAAGTTTTTAGTATTTTTTATTGGTTTTTCTAGAACGAAATAAAAAGCAACGTGGTTTACAAATGTTCATTTTTATCTCTATAATGCTTAAAATTTCAAAAAAAAAAAATCAAGTTTCATTTAATTGCTCAAGGACTTTTTAATTTGCTTAGCCTTGTTCTTCACTAATGAATTAATTTGCACTTTGCGCACCAACACTTAATATGACATTCAGCCAAATCGATTGCCAATTGCGACAAGACAAGAAAAAAATCTTCTTGGCAACTTCATTCAGAATTTTCTTTTATAAGAAGGAGTAAAATAAATTCATAGATAATCGAATTTAAATGAGTTTGACATACATTATTATTGTTATGAAACGGGAACAATAAGAACGTTGCTTCCTTAGCCAGCTAAATCAGTCTTATAATCTAAGAAGAAACCAGTTAATTTTTTGCGATCATCTTATTTGAAGTCTATAAGATCACAAAAAGAAGTTTGATATTGAATTCACAGAAATCAAACCAAAACTATGATACATTTTGTAGAGGCTAAGGGAGCACTTCAAGTTCTACCCCATATTTATATTGCTTCAAATGCCTGTCGGCGATGAACAAAAGTGAGTAAATTTTTGCTCGCCTACAACTAACAAAATGTATACAAACGTCGTTATAATTATTTTGACGAACTCGCTTAAAACTGTCAAATACAGGTGCGAAAACGATGCTCAAAAGAAAGACCATATTTACAACTGCATGCAAATCAAATATTTTGTCGTTTACCTTTTGTGTTCTTTTACTGCTGATAAGAATGCAAGCAAACAACGAATTTTCTCGATGGCATAAGTATTTTGACATAACCACGTAAAACCACTGTTTCACAGCAAAATATAGTGATTCGAATGATTCAAATTTATTTCGATTACTTGGAGTGTGATGAATTAAAAAATCTAAAAATTAATTTTTTTGCTCGAGTAGTGTTGCCGTATTCATAAAAAAACGGTTTTTCCAAACATGACTTTACTTCAACTAATTTAAAGAGAGGACAGCTTCTCTGATTTCAATTGAAAATATCTATTTAATTATATATCTGACATATCAAAATTTCCAAAATTTTAATATTAAATCACTGCAGCTCAACTATTTCTTTATCGATTTCAACAAGTAATGCACCGTCAGAAATATAATTTAATTGCCTTTCACAGAAAATATTTTTAGGCCGGCGCCTAACTCTACGTCGACTTCTACGCCCATTTTAAAAGTTGGCAAGGATTAAGTTTTTACTTTTCACTATTTTTTAAAAGAAAAAAAAAATTAAAAACATAAAACTAAACAACTCTAACTAAAATCCAAAAATATTATAATTATGTAGAAAATCCTTCAGATCGTGCAATCATCCACACAAAAAAAAATACTTTCTAACTGGGACAGCAATGGAAACAGCAAGTACAACAACAATAACAACAGTTTCTGTTGGCTAAACTTTCAATGAGCGTCTGGGGAAAGTGTTATGAAAGGAACGGTTTATTTTAAATATGCGCCTCAGTGCAGTGATCAACAAAATGTGCATCATCAAATTGCAGAGTGATGTGAGTTGTGTGTGTGTGAAAATTAAATTTGCTTGTATGCAAATTATATATTTACGAGTAATCACTTTAAGGCCTTTCGTGCGATAAAATAACTAAAATGTCATTACATAGAAAAAATATGGATTAGTCGTGAATTTCTATTGTGGGTTGTACACAGAAAAAACAACATTGTCAAAAGTGGCAGAAACGTAGTTATTTTAACCACGTGGTGACCCAAATTTTGAACATGGCTCGTTTGTGGTAGTTTTAACAACGCGCGTTGCTAAATAAAATACAAAAGGAAAAAAAATTTTTCCGAATTCATTTTTTCCTGTCAACGGCAATGAAAACTGACATTATTTTCAATTTTATGCTTTAAATAAAATTTTTTCTGTTTTGATATTAAAATTTGAACCTGGGATCTGTCGTGTGAACGATGCGGACGTTAGCAACTCAGCTACGGGCATCATTATTGTGAAGTTGACTGAGAGTCTATTTGTTTTGAAATGAGCTAATTTGGATTTTAACTACGTTTCGTGGTGTTTTAACTACGTTTCGTTGCTGATTTGAGTTTAACAACGCTTCGTGAGTATTTTGACTACGTTTCGTTACTGATTCGGATTTAACAACGCTTGGCAACCATCGTTGTTGATTAAGTTTCAACTACGTTTGTGAGTGATTTCGCAATGCACCATACAAATATGAGCTTGGAGCGTTGTTAAATTCAAATCAGCAACAAAACGTAGTTAAAACACTCACGAACGTGGTTTTTTCTTCGCTCTGTGTAAGGTTGTATTAAATTTTTACATTACACATGTGTAAGGTTGTATTGACTTTTTGCATTAAGCATGTAAGACTTGGTAATTTAAAAAATTGATTTTGTACTCAAAATCCAACATAGCCTACCGAACTACTGAAATATTACCTTTTATTTCAAAAATCTGAATTTAATCTTTATAACTTTTTTTGACCAATTCAAGGTAGCTAATATCAAATATTACAAACTTTTTTTCCTATCACATCGGGGATCCGAGTTATCTTTGATTGAAGGTGCAGAAAACGCTTTTTTCAGACATATGGCAGGAAGTGGTGTAAGTACTCAGTTCAATTTTGGCAGAAGCATTGAATAGCTCTGATATTTTGCATTAAACTACTTATAACTTTAAGTTTTCCAATTTGAACATTACTTTCAGAGATATGATCTATTAAAGTTATGGTACTCGTATATAAATTTCATATATGTAGCCCTTTTTAGGGATATGCGAGACCTTTGTTTCAGTGAATAATACCTCGGAAATATGATCCAATTCAAATAGTTACGATTGCGCTCTAAAAGGAAATATCAAGACTGTTCTCTTATCTCAGACGCTAAAGTCAAAAACTGTTGCCAGATTCGAAAGCAGCAATCCCAAATTAATCAAAAAAAGTTTTCGAGATCAAATTTAGATTTTTGTATTGCACAATGATCTCAAACGTGATAGGAAAAACTGTTGCCAGATTCTTCGTACAAGAGCTTTCAATATTATTTCTACAGTTTTCTTCGATTTAAGAAAAGCAAGAGCCTATATTTTGAATTTTCAGTATTAAGTTAACAAATTTCTTTTTAAAAAATATATGCAAAAATAAAGGAAAGACGACATAGAATTTTGTTTCTTCTTGATTGTTTCATATTCCAGAAATTTATTTACGCTTCACGGAAGAACTTTCTACTATGACTATCTATTTAGTTTTTAAAATTTTTTATTGAAATTCTTGAATTCAATTGCAATTGAATTTTCAAAGTATACAATATGTTAATTTTCTTGTTTATATTCAATACTTTTGTATTCATGAGATTATATGTAGCGCTGCAAAGCTTTTAGCTGTAGATGCCACTTCATGCTTTATCCATTAAATGCACAAATACTCGTACTTGGTAACAATTGTACGGAGAAGATACTTCAAGATGATTTTATATGCATAGCAACTCGAATTCATTTGAGAGTGTTGGAAAACATTTAGTATCGACATCTTTCATTTAGATGTTTTAATGGAATATAAAATTTCATATGGTTTTGTGCATTAATTTAAATAAGCATGCGTCAATGCACCATAGGTCAAAAGGTACACTTTTTTGGCCAAAATTCATAACGTCCATATTATCATGGATGCGGACTATATATGTAGTCCTTATGTTGACTCTAGACTAAAAGAACAATTCTGAAAAAAATCTTAACCCTTGGACTACCGGTTCAAAAATGGCATGTAATAAATTCTCTAAGTAAATAACACTTACCAACAAGGGTTTGTTTTTAAGCATTTCCGAAGTAACTCCATGCGTTGAATCCGAATCCGAGGTCAGAATGAACCCACCACTTCAGGATTTTGGAGGTATTTGAGGTCAAACTCATGAAAAATGGCTATTTTGACTATTTTTGAGGTTCGATGCAAAATGCACAAAATTTTCTTTATTTTTTTTAACAAATGTATCACGTAGTTCTATTATGTTTCTTCAAAATAAGCTTTTAAAAATGCCATATGATACTTTCTTTAACAGTTATGGCCGATTTAAGATGACATGTCATGACATCTTGAAATCCCATAAAACGGGTAAAACGACACAACTTTGGATTTCATGATATCATCTTAAATCTGCAATAACTTTTGAAGTAAGTATTGTTTAGCACTTTTTAAGAGCTCGTTTTGAAGGTAAAAAGTGGTACTCAGTAATGAATTATGCAAAAAAAAAAAAAAAAAATTTTGTGCAGTCTACAACTAACATCAAAAGTAACAAAAGTACTTATTTTTCGTATATTAACCCCAAATATCTCTATTTTTCGAAAAACCTAATGCAAAAATTATGCGCACTTTTACCCAAGTTACTTGAATTAGTAGTATCTTTAATATTTTCTAATAAGAAATTGAATAACAGCTTCTTCGTTTTCTTTTTTGTCTGTCTTTTGCAACCAGATTTCGAATAAATCGAAATTACGGAAGAAAAGTTACCAGACAAAAAAATTCACTAAAAAAAACGACCAAAGTCGGGCGTCTATATTTCTAAATATCATTAACAATAGCAACGTCTAACTAGTTTCTGGTTTCTTAGGACTAACAAATTCCAACAAAATTTTAAAAGCTTAGACGAAGTTCAAAATTTAAAAAAGATATTAAAAGTCAGGGGTCTAATTTGAATATTAGATTTTTCCACAGAAAACCAAAATATATTTTAATGTTTAGACCTAAATTGCATAATACATAACATCATCAATTTTATTCATTTTTATTTAAAAAAAAAAAAACTAATTATTTTTATTACTTTTTATTGATTGAAGAAAAGAGCTAAAATCACGACTTTTTTGAGTTATCTCAGTAAAATGCAAATGCATCAACTTTGACACACCGCTGAGGAACGGAAAATTATTTTACCCAAAAACAAAAAAAAAACATTTTTGTTTGTATTGAAGTATTCTTCGTTACACTGCATCAACAAAATTTCAATAGCTATATTTGTAAAAATTTAATTTTGGCCAAAAAAGTTTGCCTTTTGACCTATAGTGCAATGCAGCAAACTGATGAACAAATTATTTTGTTTGGATATCTTTTGCCCCAGACAAACGACAGCTGAAATCTAGATTATAGACGTAATAATGCGAATCTTTTTATTTCGTGATTTAAGGCACTTTTTATAAACATATTTCATACACATTGACTCAAAGAAAATTTTCCAATTCAGGGACCGAAAAATTCGAAAATATCAAAAACTGGATTAATAGTGACTTAAGCATCGGAAAAGCTACTTAGAATTTTTTGGACCCTACATTGGGAAATTTTCTTTTAGTCAATGTCTATGAAATATGTATTTAAAAAATGCATAAATTCATGCATTAAAAAGGTTCAAATTATTACGTCTATGGGGCATTATCCTCTAAATTTTGCTAAACGCTTTTCAGTCATGGTCACTGAAGCGCAAAATACATTCCTTTGTAAATTATTTTCGAAAAATTGTTAAAAAATTTACTCTCCTTATGTCATTATACCCCTCATTTCATTAAACAAATTTTATCATACATTTGAAGCATAATCAATAATTTCTAATATGTAGGTATCAAAATGATGCTGAACGCAGCTTCAAAGCAATTTGTTTATGGCCTATAACCTGCACAGTTAAATTGGAAACAAAATCATTGAATTGGAAATACCCTTAATAAGGCGCATATATTATATTCTTAGGAAGGGACAAACGATGATTTGCAGCCAATACAGGTAGTGCACTTCAGTGGAGGTTTATTTTCATTAGGTTGCTTCGGCAGTTTAATTGACTTTAGACTTCCGATTTTTCCAACTCATTGATTGCAGATATTAATAGCAGATAAATTTTGGAACTACAAAGAATCATCTGTCATACAAACATATGTGAAGAGTTAAGCAAATCTGGTCTATTTTTGAACTAAAATATTATAGTCTTTGGTTTGATAAGACCCATTTAGCCATTTTTTTTTTTTTTTGTTAAGAAGCATAATAGTATAAACAAAACACCGACTTCCATACAAAACAAAAAAAAATTAAATTTTTTAACTCAGAACTTGAAAAACTGACTTATTGTTTAGCATGTAGGGGAGAGTCACCGGGTATATGACAGGTTTTGTTTTTGAGCCATAACTTGTCACTGGCTAAACCGTTTCGTTTTAAGTATTATAATACTTAGACTACATGATTTTTTCAACATTTTGAGAAATTGGTCATTCTTTTAACACAGCGAATATTCATGAAAAATTTATACTTTTTAACATATCACCAGTGATAATTTTTTGTTTTTTTTTTTTTTCAATGCGAAATTATCTTACAGTAAAATCCTTTCATTCATGCCAATTTCGAAAGTTTTCAAGTAAAGTGACAACATTGACACTGTAGTTTTAATTGAAAAACTTAGCAAAAAGTTTCATCAATAAATTTGCTAACAAGATAAATAAATAACCAAATTGACAAAATGCTGATGTTGAACGAAATACTAAAGAAAACTCATTTATCACGAGAATTTAAAATTTTCTTGCAGAAGAGCTGTCTATCCACCTAAAATCAGTGAAAAGTTTCGTGTAAGTTGCCTTTCTGCTTGCGTTATGCTCAGAATGGAATACTAATAAATCACAAGGACAATGACCCATTTTAAAGTGTTACAAGAAAATTCGAATTAATTTGGTGATTTTAATTGTGATACATGAAACACTTGAATTTATTGATATGATAAATGGTGATACATGTGTCTTAAAAATAATGATCAAGTTCGTATCCTTTGAGAAAAAATAGAATTACCGATATATTTCCTCTAAATAAAATAAGGGCTCTTTATTCCTCATTTTCAGTTTTTTTTTTTAATAAAAAACAAGCTTCAAAAAAGAACTTTATTCACGCTCTTTAATTTTCGCTATTCAAATTTACTACTGGTCTTCTTTTGGACGTTATGAATAGTTTTTAGATAAAACACACTTTCTGTGTAGAATACTTTTATATTTTATTAAAAACCTTCCCAATGCCCATAGTCTACTAGAACGAAATGCAATTTTACAGTAGTACGTGACTGAAACTCCTTAAGTTTTTATTCGTGACAGTTGATTGGCAAATTAATTGTACAAAATAATGTTATCACCTAGTGGTGACAAATAACATGAGTTTTCAAAACATGCCATTATTTAATTACAACACTGTTCGGAAAAGAAAAAGTTAGACCATCAATGCTAATTAATAGTATGAGAACATGTAGGAATTGTAGGCTTCTTTCTTCTTTTTAATAAAACCCACAACACAACACTTTCAGTTTCTCTATTTACAGTTTTATTTACCCTTTAGTTATTATTATATTATTTTATTTTACAGTATTATTAACATATTTGTTTTTCTTTCTATCTCAGTTTTTCTTTAACATCTTTTAAGCTATTAATTCTGTTCTTTTCTTTGTCTTTTTCTATTTCACTTCTTACATGTCCGTAGACAACCGTCTTCTTCAACTCCTAAGTTCAACTAAGTATTAACTTCAACTGTCGTTTGTTCGTTTATTCAAAACCATTTCGTCAAGTTTGTTTCGTTCAAGTCACGTTCGTTTTGTCAGTGCTGCCAGGTCGTCCATTTTGCTCCGTTCCCACATACATTTATCTATTTAACTCAAAAACAATAAGAAGACTTTGATATTTCCCATAAAAAAATTAAATAATTCTTTCTAGATGACAAAAATTGCTACTTTTTCCAAGCATACATATCGACTTCTTATATTCAATACAGTCTATCTACAAAAACACAATTTTTCAGGAGAGCAAAAAAACTGTTTTATTCGCTATTTTTTATAGTGTTCAACGTGTCAAACGAAGTACATACTACGATATTAATTAAAAAGAGCCACTAGATCCTTCAAATAAAAACATTAAAAAAAAATCTTAGTTATTCGCCTTATTATAGCAGATAGAGGATATTGCAATTCAAATATAACATAAAATGCGTGTTCAAACAAACAGATAGAGCCTATTGCACAATAATAGAAACCAATTTTTTTATGAATTATTTATTAATAGATGGTTTTTTAGCAAAAGAAAACTCAAAATAGGTTAGGCGCCTGGCGGACTTGAGAATGCAAATTATGAGAACCGAAACCTGAGTCAGATTATTATAGGTCCTTATTTTTTATAGCCGTTTATTTTGAACTTTGATCTGCTTATTATGAATCTAAACTTGGTTTTTTTTCTATTATGTAAGGATCCTGAGTTATCTTTGCTTATAGCTTGCTATATAGCTCTAAGTAGGCCTCAAAACAGTGATTTTTGGACTTCTAAGAAAATATAATTCAGAATTCTTACATGATAGAAAAAATCCTATTTTAGATGCGTAATAAGGAAATCCCAGTTAGGGATGAGCAAAATTAGTCTTGGTCTCGATTCTTGGTCTTGGTCTCGGTATTAGACCAAGACGCTGGTATCATTGCTAGACCAAGACTTCTGTGGTCTTGGTCTTGCTCCAGATTATTATCAAGACCAAGACTGCTTTTTAGTCTTTCGAATTTATAGTTAAAAGGTGTGTCACGACCGTTTAAGCATAAAATCATATCTCAATTCGAAATTTGGCATCTTTGAGACCAAGACTTAATCACCAAGACACAATATGCAAGACCAAGACCAAGACTGCTATGATCTTGGTCTTGGTCATGGTTTGCTCACCACTAATCCCAGTCCACCATAAACTGCTATAAAAAACTAGGGCGGAAGACTATGGTAGGCCTGGGCGGGGAGTAGGGAATAAAGACCCTTGCTCCTGGGTACATCTACTTTCTAGTAACCGGGTCTACTTTATATAAAAATCTGAGCTCAGATTTCAATTCTCATGTTTTGCATTCACAAGACCGTCTGGATACCGCTCTAATACCCAGTTTCTTTCGACTCATATATACAATTGAGGAGTGGCCGTACCAAAGGGCCTAAGTACCATTTCGAGGCAAAAGTAATGTCATACATATTATGTGCCATAATAATCAGTTATTTGACAGGCATAATTTTTTTAACATAATGCCATCAATTCCACGCCATCGAGTAAATTTTTCGTGAAAACAAAAAACAATTATTATCATTTCTAATAAAATGTCACCCGATTCAAATTATGACACAACTTTTGCCTCGAAATGGTACCCAGGTCCTTTGGTGCGTACACTCCTCAATTGTATTAATTTTCAAATTAAGTTTAACCGATCGCGCTCATTTTTGATCACAGATAGCCTACTAATATTGTTTTCATGTGTACCAAATTTCATGTGTCTAGCCTTATCTGTTTGTTTACAGAAGGGCCAATCACGACTCAGCAGGGCTATCAAGGCTCGACATACGAAACTGAAAAAATCAAGAAAATTTATTTTCGCCATTTGGAGCCGATTGACGACCGTTTGTCATGACTTTGTATATAACGGCCACCCAATAAATATAATAAAATTAAAAATCTTTCGTCTTTCGATTGCTGTAGATAGTGAATTTCTTTAAATGGAAAAAAGTAGCTCTGGAAGCAAATTTTTCGTTTGGAATTAATATCATAGATGTCATTTGTCTCAATGAAGGTTTTACCATCAAAAACTAATTTTCGTGAAAATTGTAGATAGAGGGTATTGAATATAAACCATCGATATTCAAAGAGCCGTCCTACAAGCGTAAGCTTCAGCATAATTAGGAAAAATGGATTAGTCTGGTACCAAACTTTTGAGTGGAATTTTCAAAGCAGTTGAAAACATCCCAAAATCAAGAGCCATCCGGAGAAAGTCATTGGTGAAGGAATACTAAAAATCGAGAAAGCGATAGAGAAATATTAAATTAACCGCAATCTGTGCAGCTGATTCATTTTCGAACTATGCTTAATCAAAAAAAAGATGTATGTTGTTCCTTGTGGGTGGCATGATTTATTATTAGAAACTATTTGGTACGAATCGTATATAACATATTTTGCTAGTTTGATATGCATTTACTTAGTAGAAAAAATTCGAGCAAAGCAGTGTTGAGTTATACTTAACTGGGAAAAAAATCGGAAGATAAGGAAAATGGTGAAAATTTTAGCAAGGACGTTTTTCCTTTTTGTTTGCATATTAATTGCATTAATAGAGAAATGTTCGGAAAACTTTGGGAACTGTAAGTAAAAAATATAAAATAGCACAATTCACTCATTAGTTTTTTAATATAATAGTTTGCAAAAAATTTAAGTCTTCAAATTCACCGGGCATTAAAATCCTTTGGGAACAAATTTCATTTTATTAATTTTTCGTTCAAATTACAGTCACAACACCATCAGGCACGATTTTATACAAAATTAGTTATATGTGTCTTCTGATTTTTCGGATCAGGTTGAAATTTTTTTTAATCGGTCTTTGAAGTTTTCTATACATGTGTTGAGTCGACACACTAAATTTAACGATTCTTACATCAGAGGTATGTACTTATATTATGTCTTCTGAAGACTTATGGAGGATATTAAGGGAAATAGTTTTGTTGAAATCTTTATTCCTTATATCCCCCACAAATGGGTCATTTTTGACCATTTCTCGAAAAGGTACAACAATTACACCTTAAACGGGTATAAAAGGAAATAATCGGTCCTATCACTGAATCCATCGTAGATACGAATTTCGTGAAATCAACGAAATCACATAATCACATAAAGAACAGTCTTAAAACACATTAACCCATTATGTCCTTTTTTGTGGGTCTGTTTGATCTTATTTCCCAAAAAAATTTTAATAGTAGGTTAAAATATTACGCAAAATATGCTACGGATTATTTCATTAGGGGTGATCGCAGTCAAGAAATGCTTAAAACTTAAGAATAACACGTAAACAAATTTAATAAACATGAAATGTGTGAGGCCTTTATTGATATTGGGGATTTTTTTTTTTTTTTTTTTTTTGCAGTTTCGCAATAAAGTTTCGACTTTTTAATGTTCGGCAACTATTAGTGAAATTTTAATTATAACCCCGTTTAAGGGATAATTTTTGTACCTATTTGTGAAATGGTCAAAAATTACGCATTTGTAGAGGATGTGGAGAGTTAATGTTTTCTACAAAAATATTCCTTTTAATATCCTCCATAATTCTTCAGACTGTATAAATGCAGGTATTGATATATAAAATTCAAGAAGATCCTAAAATCACGAAAATGACTTTAAATAGAACTCAAAAAAAAAAAAAAAATGAAGAAGATCTCAAAAAGTGGGAAACTCAACACGGTGAAAATAAATTAATTGGCATGCTTAAGTAAATACGAGGGAAAGTTCTTACGTCTGCGTAAGGTGGGATAAGGAATAGAAATAAAAATAAATTTTTCACTTTATACTAAAACTAAAAAAAAAAATGTAGAATCTTTACTTTGTAGAATCTTTACTTTGATGGATGATAACTTAGAGTGTAAGGATTTAATTGGTAAAGTAAAAAGGCAAGGTTTTATAAGGAAGGTAATGGCTATCCGTTAATAAAAATTTATTACGCAGTTTTTTGTAAGCTATTTTTGCAACTTTAAGGTAGAATATCTGGAGAACTAGAGTGAATTCGGAAAATTAGATACACATTATTTTTGTTTTAAGTACGATATAATTATTCGAAATCAACTCCGAAACTTTCCGTGTCTAGTAATTTTGTCGGAAAATTGAAATATGTACTTATATACTGATTTTGAGCATTCCATTTTTTGACTAACGGCAGCACTGTTAGACAAAGAAGATTTCTATTTTAATTCTTGGTCTAGTGTAAATTTTAGTGCGAATTCAACTTGTTTGAGCAAAGTTATGTTAAGTAAAATCTTGTATATCTATAAAAAATTATTTAATGAATCAAAATATTTTTAAAAAAATTTTTTTTTCACGAAGTACTATTTTTTTTATAAAAAGAACACTTAAAAATGAATGCTACCATTTACTTAGATATATCAATTAACAAACTTCGGATCTACCATAATGTCAAATTTGAGCAAAATCGGAGACAAAAAAATTTTCAGCTTGGCGTGTTTTGCTTCATATTTACAATTAAAAAACTTCTTAAGCATTTTATTTTCATGTTTCTTTTTCTAGATTGTTATGAAGGGACTGGTGCTAGCTGTAAGCCTAAAGAAACGGATTGTGGAATAACTTTACCCATAATCAGTCCGGAAGGAGAGAAATGTTGCTGATATAAACATGAATTAAGTAATGGAGATTAATTAATTAATTAATTAAAATTAACGAAATGACAAGACCAAGACTAATTTTGCTAATCAGAAATCATTTACTAATTCTTTTCTTTGTGTTTACCGTCTTTTTCGTCATAAATTTTATATAAATTTCAGTTAATGTTTTATTATTATTGTATATACATTCAGAATTAAAATTCATAAATGTGTAACTATCTGAGCAAAAATATTTTGTGTATTATAAAGAACTCCTCATATTGCTGGTATTGCTGAATAATCCTTGTGAAGTTGTGTCAAATTCCTGAAGTGACCAATTTCAATTTGTTCAATTAATAGCAATGTTCAACATTTTAAAAAAAAAAAAAAAACTTTTGTTAGAGACTCTTCAGTTTTTGATCAATAGCATCAGTGTACTATTCCAGAAACCGCTATTTCATAAGAAACTGAGTCAAAAAATTTTACACAGAGGGTATATTAATGTAAAATGATCGGTCCTTTTCTGTATTTCCACCATAACTCACAAAATATAAATTTTCAAACAATCAAGATGGGACTCGGTCGTCAAATGAGAATTTTCGGCTGTTGAACGCCTTGGCCAATGTAACCTGGAGAAACGCGAAACACTAATGGTAAAATACTATAAGCGATATGGATATAGAAATAATTCAATCTCGACCTCAACTTAGAGGCAAGTATCTTTATCTTATAGTGTTTAATAAAAAAATAGGATGAATTGGATTGGTCAAGTGATGTCTCATCATGATCAAAGTTCAAAAAAAGCAAACTTTAAGATAGGAGGCGACTAGATCATCAGAAAACGACATATGAAACAAAAAACATTTGTATTTAAGAATTTAATTGTTGACAAAGTCAATACTAACACTCTTACAATCACTCTTTCAAATTAGTTCTGATAACATTCTTCACATTATTTGTTAATATACTTAGTATATAACTCAGTCTTTTACGCTACTTGCCTCTAAGTTGAGGTCGAGATTGAATTATTTCTATATCCATATCGCTTATAGTATTTTACCATTAGTGTTTCGCGTTTCTCCAGGTTACATTGGCCAAGGCGTTCAACAGCCGAAAATTCTCATTTGACGACCGAGTCCCATCTTGATTGTTTGAAAATTTATATTTTGTGAGTTATGGTGGAAATACAGAAAAGGACCGATCATTTTACATTAATATACCCTCTGTGTAAAATTTTTTGACTCAGTTTCTTATGAAATAGCGGTTTCTGGAATAGTACACTGATGCTATTGATCAAAAACTGAAGAGTCTCTAACAAAAGTTTTTTTTTTTTTTAAAAATGTTGAACATTGCTATTATCGCACGAAAATGATCACGAGTTAATTCCATTTTTTCGCCAAATTGATTTTTTCAAGTCACTGTAAACAACACAAAAGATGGTCGTACGTCAAAACGTTTTGAGTACGTTTATGCTAAGAAATATCAAACTTTCCAAAAGAAATGTCGGATTGCACTTGGCAACACTTAGTATTGCCTAGGCCAGGAATATATCGAGCAGCCTATGTATGCATTCTTTAGTTCTTTGATTATTGTGGAAATAGGAATTAAGTTATCTATATCTTCTTTTCTTATACGAGCTAAAATTGTATATTTGTTCAGTCAATTCTATGAATATTTGCCCAAGGAACTATACCTCTGCGTTCAACTTAAGTTCGGCGCATTTTCGATTGAAAATTTTACCTTGCGTTTAATATTTATTTTTATGCTTAGTTTTCAAAATTCCTATAGAAACAAAAGTAATACCATACAATAACATGTTTTGGCTGGTGTTCTGTCAGTAATCCATAAAATTGGGTTCTGTTTTTTCGAAAAGTTTATTTGATAGCGTGGAATTGAATATATTTATTCCATAAAATTATATCGGTCAAATAACCGATTTATTGTAAACGATTCATATTTTTACATTGATTTTTGGTATATTGTTCTGTAAAATTAATGTCGTTTTCTTTTCTCAAAAAAATGTTACACTTTTTCTGCCCCTTGCGAAGGCTGTTAAAATATTTTGTTCTTTTCTAAAATTTTCTAAAAATTGTTGCCCTCTGAGTAGGCAAAAGTGTAACATTTTTACACTTTTTTCAATCGACGGGGTGAGAATTTTGAATTTTTATTTTTCACAAACAGATGATATTCAAAGTTTTTACTTGGTTTCTTTTTTACAAACATTTGAATGAATTCAAATTTGTTAAATTAAATAAAAACAAATGTCACAATTGTGAGAGAAAATTCATTTTGTGATTTGTATAGAATTTTTTGTTCCATTCTTATTTAAAAAAATGTAACATTTTATCAGGGTAGAGTGCAAAACTAAAAAAATGTTACACTTCAAGCAGGTAACATTTTTTTTAGAAAAGAAAATGCTATAACAAAATTGGAAAAAAAAACAAGTGTCAGATTCGGTATCCTAGCATCCAAAAACACTCGGATTGGTGTTTCGATTGAAAAAACCCATGTAAAAATATGGATCGTTTATTTTGAAATCGGTTATGTGACCGATATAATTTTATGGAATAAATATAATCAATTTCGCGCTACTAAGTAAACTTTTCGTAAAAACAGAACCCAATTTTATTGATTACTGATAGAATACCAGCCAAAACATATTATGATATTACTTTTGTCTCTATAGGATTTTTGAAAACTAAGCATAAAAATAAATATCAAACGCAAGGTAAAATTTTCAATCGAAAATGCGGCGAACTAAAGTTGAACGTAGAGGTATGGTTCCTTGGGCAAATATTCATAGAATTGAATGAACTTTCAGCCAAGATTGGTGTTTTGTTTAAAAAAATTCATCCAAAAATATGAATCGTTTATTTTGAAAGTCGGTCATAATAATCGGCTATTTGGTCCATATCACTTTTTTAAATAATATAGCATCAATTCCACACCATCAAGTAAACTTCTTGTGTAAACAGAACATAATTTAATTGATTACTGACAGAATACCAAATCATATAATGACATTACTTTTGTCATTAAAAAAATTTTTAAAATTTAGTATGAAAATAAAAAAAAAATATTGATGAAAGGTACTATTTTCGATCAAAAATGCGCCGAACAAAAGTTGAACGCAGATGTATAGTTCTTTGGGCAAATATTCATAGAATTGAATGAACTTTCACATACGGGGGTAGCCGAGATCAGTTTTCAAATCGGCCCACCCTGATATAGTTATATATATATTAGGGCTGTTCAAAAAAAAATTTTTTTCGAATTTCTTAGATATACTTTGACATCACGTTCTACATTATGACAGAATATCCCATAAATTTTTTTTTGATTTTTAAATGCATTTTTAAAGGTGGCTCAAAGCAAAAATATATTTTTAATATTTTTTTTTAGCATTAATTATAAAATGTTGGCAAACAATTTGAAAAATTTGTTTTAGAGTAACATAAAAACATTTATTTTGTTTGTTTTTTAATGAACTTTAAAACTTACGTTGTAATTTTGACAAAAAAAAATTTTACACCTCTTAAAAAAGGAAAAAATGCCTTAGAAAGGCGAAATTTAACGGTTTTTCAAAGAAAAAAGTCATCGTGCTTTAAACGAAATGAACATTTTTCAATTTACAAGATCTCATTCGAAAGAGCTCTTAAGAACCTTCAAGACAAGATATGTTAAGACTTTTTTGGGCCAGCAGTCTCGATGATATAACGTTTGAAACATGGTAATGCAGCCCCGTGAAAGGCAAAACGCTTTTTTACTCAAGAGGGAGGCATCTTACAAAAAAGTGCATATGGCATAAAATGCTTAGAATCAAACAAGGAACAAGTTTATTTTTTTATTTTGTTTTAGAAAAAAAAATTTTTTTTTAACGTCAGTTTTGATAAATTTAAAAAAAAAAAAAAAAACATTTCACACTTGTTCCTTGCATTTTATGCCATGCGCACTTTTTTGTAAGATGCCTCCCTCTTGAGTAAAAAAGCGTTTTGCCTTTACTTTTATATTTTATTGAAAACATTCCCAATGCCCATAGTCTACTAGAACGAAATGCAATTTTACAGTAGTTAGTGACTGAAACACCTTAAGTTTTTATTCGTGACAGTTGATTGGCAAATTAATTATACAAAATAATATTATCACCTAGTGGTGATAAATAACATGAGTTTTCAAAATATGCCATTATTTAACTACAACACTGTTCGGAAAAGAAAAAAATTAGACCATACAAATGTAAGCTTCAGCATAATTAGGAAAAATGGAACATGCAATGCAGAAGCTACCCGATACAGTGTGGTACCAAATTTTTGAGTGGAATTTTCGAAACAGTTGAAAACATCACAAAATCAAAAGCCATCCGGAGAAAGTCATTGGTGAAGGAATACTAAAAATCGAGAAAGCGATAGAGAAATATTAAATTAAACACAATCTGTGCAGCTGATTCATTTTCGACCTATGCTTAATCAAAGAAAAGATGACTGTTGTTCCTTTTGGGTGGCATGATTTGTTATTAGAAACTATTTGGCACGAATCGTATATAACATATGCTGCAAGTTTAATATGCATTTACTTTGTTGAAAAAATTCGAACAAAGCAGTGTTGAGTTATACTTAACTGGGAAAAAAACTGGAAGATAAGGAAAATGGTGAAAATTTTAGCAAGGACGTTTTCCTTTTTGTTTGCATATTAATTGCATTAATAACGAGCACTAAATGTTCGGAAGACTTTCGGAGCTATTGTAAGTAAAGAACATAAAATAGCCCAATACACTCGTTAATGTTTTAATATAAAAGTTTGCAAAAAATTTAAGTCTTCCAAATAATCAGGCATTAAAATCCTTTGGGAACAAATTCAATTTTTTTAATTTTTCGTTCAAATTACAGTCACAACACCGTCAGGCACCATTTTGTATAACTGAAAAAAAAAAAAACAATATATTCTGAAAACATTACCAAAAATAAGTTATACGTGTTTTCTCAATTTTTCGGATCAGGTCGACAGGTCTCTATACATGTGTTGAGTCAACACACTAAATTTTACGATTCTTAGATCAGATGTGTATTATGTCTTCTGAAGACTTATGGAGGATATTAAGGGAAATAGTTTTGCTGAAATCTTTATCCCTCTACATCCAACACAAATGGGTAATTTTTGACCAGCCCTCAAAAAGGTACAAAAATTACCGCTTAAACGGGTATTTAAAAAATAATCACTCCTATCACTGAATCCATTTTAGATACGAATTTCGTGAAATCAACGAAAGTGCTATCATAACATAATCACATAAAGAACAGTTTTAAAACTCATTAACCCATTGTGTCCTTTTTTGGGTCTGTTAGATCTTATTTCATAAAAAAAGTTTTATAATAGGTTAAAATATTACGGAAAACTTCATTAATTAACATGAAATGTGTGAGGCCTTTATTTATATTCGGCAACTATTAGTGAAATTATATAGCAAATATTTCTGTGGTGCATATTGATCCATTATAACCCCGTTTAAGGGGTAATTTTTGTACCTTCTTGAGAAATGGTCTAATATTAACTCAACACGGTGAAAATTAATTAAGGATCCCAAAAAGAAACAAATATTATAGTTTTTTGCTCAATAATATTTGAGCGGTCTCTGGAGCTCTCTTTATTATCATTAACCCATTATACTTATGATTGCTGAGATTGGACTCCAGTTTTCCAAGCTTGGCATGCTTAAGTAAATACGAGGGGTCACAGTGCTTTTAAACAGTCCATAGGTTTGATTAAAATGTGGAGAATTAAAACCTAATTTCAATTATGTCGATATCTTTATTTTTCTCGAAGATATCCTAACCTAAAAAAGCGCAAAAAACATTTTTTTTTTTCATTATTTCAGTCTGCGATATTTCAGAGAAACATAAAGCTAGTGACAAATTTTAAAGAAAAAGATTAGAACTTTGAGATACTGTATCGGAATCTACGTATGAATGTTCTATATTCTAGTTATATAGCTTCAAAATATAGCAAAAACGATATTTTTTCCTTGTTTAGGCTAAGGCAATAATAAGACTGGTTTCGGATTCAACATTGAAAATTACATTATATATAACTAACTATAAGCACCGTGGGAAGTTCTAACGTCCGCGGAATGGAGAATAAGGAATGAAAATAAAAATACAATTTTTTTTTTCCTTCTCAACATAATATTCTGCTGCGTTGATGCATTTTTCACTTAATTTTTCGTGTTATTAACCTTAGAACAATCGTCGACTGAATAAGTCAACAAAATCTCAAATAAGGAGCAAATTAAATATCGGGTTGTTATAAACTTCCTTATCAAGCAAGGAAAATCAGTTCAAACCATACTGCAAATAGTATCATCCCTGTAACCGGGCTCTTGTCTGAGTAAAACTATGGCTTACAAGTGGCAAAACCTTTTTCAGCCATGAGAGCAGATCGATGTGAAGCATAGGCATTTCACTTTATACAAAAACTAAAAAAAAAATATTTGATATCTTTTGTATGGAGTTGAAACACCTTTACTTTGATGGATAATAACTCGGAAAGTAAGGATCTAATTGGTAAAGTAAAAAGGCAAGGTTTAATAACGAAGGTAATGGCTATGCAATGTCGTTTATAAAAATTAACTACGCTGTTTACTGTAAGCTATTTTTGTAAATCTAAGCTAGAATATCTGGAGAACTAGAGTCAATTCGGCGAATCTGATATCGTTTTAGCTTTTAGTACAATATAGTTATTCGAAATTAGTTTCGAAACTTTCGCTGCAAAATCATTATAGCTCTGTATTATTTTCAAAAATATTTCCCATAAGTGAATTAATTTTGTCGGAAAATTGAAATATATACTGATTTTGAGGGCACCATTTTTTGACTAAGGACAGCACTTTTATACAAAGAAGATTTCAAAGTGTGTAGAAGATTCTTGGTCTAGTGTAAATTTTGGTGCGAATTCAACTTGTTTTAATATTAAGCGAAGGTATGTTAAGCAAAATTCTCCTATTTCTACAAAACTTTTTTAATGAATCAAAACATTTTTATTAACTTAAAATATATTTACATTTAAAAAACTTCTTAAGCATTTTGTTTTCATGTTTCTTTTTCTAGCGTGTCATGAAATGCCTATGAGCTTCTGTCTAAAGCCTGAAGAAATGGAATGTGAAGAAACTTTACCTTTCGACTGTCCGGAAGGAAAGCAATGTTGCTTTCTTCGAATTTAATTAAGCAATGGAATTTAATTTATTAAAATTAACGAAATGACAAGACCAAGACTTTCTTTGTGTTTAACGTCTTTTTTGTCATAAAATTTATATAAATTGCAGTTTATGTTTTATCATTATATGTATTTAGAATTAAAATTCATAAATATGTAAATATAACCCCAGCAGTTCTCAAGGAGACACTTGGCACAATATCACTGGCAAAGTTGCTAGCGAAACACGCACTAGTTCCTTTTTTGACCCCGGGTAATGCAAGAAGTCGTCAGTTCAAAAATAAAATATAAAACGTGAGTGTTTCAATTTCAAATTTTCATTGGAAAGATATTCTAGTTTCAAAATTTGAGTAATTTTATTAAATAATTCAAATCTGGATTGCCATATCTGATACATCCGATGTTAAAATGGCTGGGGTAGTTTTCCACCCCTTAGGGCAATGTGTATATACTTTTCGGATAATTTTGAAATTTTTTGCAACAGATACCATATCTTGTGAGATATATGGGGAAATCTCAGCAAGTGTGGACTTCGGTGTGAATAGGTCTCCGTTCGCCGAGTCAGCACCCGTTGCATTTCCCATCCATTCCAACATGTCTGGGACACTTATTGGATGATGGTAAATACAAAAACATGCGTGTGCTACCGCCTGGAAGCTTTATTTTTTATTTTTTTTGCCGAAATTCGAGCAAAATCCACAAATTTTGAGTGTGAATTGAATAAGCCGCTTCCGTTATTGAGCCATAACTTTTGAGGCGGTTCAGCAAATTGTTTTGGGCTTTTAGTATCTTTAACATGAATGTTAAGACGTAAGAAAAACTGCATCTCGTTGATGTGCCTTAGGTAGAACGCTAGATATGGGTCTTCAAAGTTGTGTGAATGGTTTTTACCCAAAATCTGGTAATTTTCGGTTTCTAACATGCTGCTCTGGGGGCGATTATTTTTTCGCAATATTCCTCATGAAATATGATTTTTTAATGTTATGACTAAAAGTTATGTCCAGATAAAAGGGTGTGCCACCACTGGTTCGGTGGTAACACACTTGAAAAGAAGCTCAAATGTCGATTTTTCATGCGAAAATACGTCTAAAAAAATGGTATTTTGAGGGGCACAAAAATCCGAGGGCACAAAATTGTCTCAAACCTTGCGAAAACATTGGACCTAGGGCCAATGAATATGTAAAAAAATCGCCCCTCAGAACATTCTTCAACAATGGCTAGTATGTAAAATTTTTTAAGGTTCATCTATATGTACAATGACTGTGTGTGTGTGAAGCATTATTACTCAGGAACTACTAAGCCAATTCAGCTAAAATTTTGGGAATGAGTGTATCTCAGGTATGGAAATGTGTTGATGCTATACACGAAGGTTTCCGAAGATCACCCGAAGGCTTCATAGTCAAAACGAAGAATATCTGGGTACACTGGAGGGAAAATATCTATGGCAAACTTTCATCAAGTTTTAATTGATAATTTTCTGGGCCACCCAAAGTTTGCCGAAGGTCACCCGAAGGCTTGATAGTCAAAACGAAGAATACCTAGGTATGCGAGAAAGAAAAAATCGATGGCAAACTGTCAAAGAACTTTAACAGGTAGTTTTTTTAAAATACCCGAAGGTTCCCGAAGGTCACCCGAAGGCTTCGTACTCAAAACGAAGAATACGAGAAGGAAAAAATGCATGGCGAACTATCAAAAAACCTTAACTAATAGTTTTCTGTGACACCCAAAGATTTCCGAAGGTCACCCGACATGCCGACACTTAATTGCTCGTTGGAGGTCGGGTACCAACCGTAATAGTGTCTTGAAGTTATTTGGTTTTACGCGCTTTTGAAGACTTTAAGAATCTATTTTTATGGTTACTGTGTATATATACTCATTATGACTTGACACCTAATGCCTGGTATCCTGATGGAAAAATTTTGAAAAATTCAACAAAGAATTGTAAAAAACGATCGAACAAGGTTATCAATAAGTGATGTTATAGTGGAGTCAATAAAGACCTAAAACTGGCAAAATGAGGAAGTCCTCAAGGAAAGGTCCGATTTCGATGATTAATTTTGTTTTTTTATTTTTATTTTAATTCAGAAACCTTTTGAAGCTGTATTGGAATTATATAATTGTTTAATATATTAAAAACTTATGAAAAGATAAAAATAAGTTGGAAATAAAAAATATAACAAGCAAAAATTAAAATAGTAATTTTTAATGTATTTGGCGATGCTAAATCGGCGCAGCAATATGACCTCAAAAAAATTTTTGTATTAGGGGCCACCCTAAATATGCATAAATGCAAAATTTTTTTCTTCAGAAATATTCCCTTCAATTTCCATGCTTACTTTTATGAAAATCGGTGCAGCATAACCTTAAAAAAATGTTTTTGTATGAGGGCCACTCTAAATTTGCACCCTTAATAAAAGTTTTTTAACCTAAGCTGTGCCTCTTGATATAAAAGGCAAATTCCATGTGAATTGAAAAAATACGATTTAAAAAATTGTGTGAGGGCCACCCTAAATAAAAGTTTTATAGTTAAAGCAGTGCAACTTAATATAAAAACCACGTGGTGTAGAATTAATGTGAATCGATTAACTGGTATGTGAGAAAATCCGATTTAAAAAATATTTTTGTATGAGGGCCACCCTAAATATACACTCTTGCGGAATGAAAAATACTTTATAACCGATTTCCATACCTACCAAATACATATAAAAAATTTCATAAAAATCGGTCGAGCCGTTTCAGAGGAGTTCAAACACAAACACCGTGACGCGAGATTTTTGACGATATTGGGGGAGGCGATCGAAAAAAGTCATTACCGCTGGCTGTAAAATACTTCTAGTGTATCCCAAATCAATAATTCGTGGTCCAAAAAAGGGTGCCACATGTTTGAAAAAAAACTTTTTTTTTTTCGAAAAGTCCACACTTGCTGAGATTTCCCCATATATGTTCTGATTCTAAATTCGGACGGTTTTTGACATGTTAAAAACAATGCCGTAACCAGTTTTATTATATCACGTCAGAACTTTTACATATTCTTGTTTTAAAGTTAAAAGTAGCTGTTTTTTTGGGTATTAAGCTTTTAAGTACGCAAGGTAACCATTTGTTCACCTCGTCATGGATTACAGGAACTGTAATGAGGTAAATCGCGGGCACTCATCGCTTCATACACCGCGTCCTACGCGTGCTAGATGCAATAAACTGTCGGCCAATTTTGGGACAGCTAGTATTTACAGAAATCAAAGGAAATCCCGGGAGCTAGCAAACACGCGGATTAACACACTAAGGGGAAACGGTTACCAAACTGTCACGCAAACAGCTTACCAACCAACCAAACAACCAAATGATCAACCGACCAACCAAGTAAACACACAACGGTTGCGCAACAGTACACAATCAGCTCACCAGCAGACCATACAATCAACAAACCAGCCAAGCAAACATGCAGCGATTGTTCAACAGAAACTCGTTGGCATCCACGGACTCAGCTCTTATTTTCATGATCGACAGAGGTTTTCGTAACTAAGCGAGGATGCGAATAAAACACGGGTAACCAAACCATCGGCCAACCAAGTCTACAAGCAACTAAATATCGCGCCAGCAGAAATTTCTAAACCTACCCCAACGAAGATTACTTTAGAAACTCACGCAAGAGGGCGGCGGCCGCCATATAACGAAAGCAATGAAGGTGTTTCCTGTCGGAGACACGTTCTTTCTCTTGGTGGTCGCCGCACAGGTTTCAGGAATAAAAGTGAATTATAACGTTTCAGAAAAGTTGTGTTTCATTGGAGATAAATTTTGTAGTGAACGAAACTAAATGAGATACGTAGAACATAAAACTGTTTTTGAAACAGTATATCAGATTACTTAGTTAAGTTTCTTTTTTCTAATCCGGTATTTTGTCCTTGAAAATAAGGACTTTTAATACCAAGAACCCAATATGGCCACTTGGTCACGTGGTCATGGACAACTGAAAGATAAATGGATTCCAATGAAAACAAATGGGATTCATAGCACATACAAAAATGTTTCAAACGATATATCGGTTAAGTGTAGTTTATTTTTCCTAAAACCAGTATTTTGTCTTTGAAGATAAGGACTTTTTATACTAATGAGCCAATGTGGTCACTTGGTCGCGTGATCACTGGCCACTGTATTATGAATGTGCGCTAATTAAACTGGGTGGTTATCAGGTGAGTGGGTTCCATTGATCATAGAACAACATTTAAAACGACATATCAATGGAACTTTATAATTTTTTCAAATAAACTTGCAAAAACTTTGCATAAACCAATTTGGTTCCGAATTCAGTATATGTATTGGCCCAACGGGTAGAAGACTACCCTTACCGTAACTCGAAAACTGTTTGAGATATCCAAAAAATTCCAATGAATTTTTCTTGATTAGGCCCAAATTAGCCTGTGTTTTAAAATTCACAAAAAAATTTCAACGGGATCTGGTACAGGGCCCACATGGGTTAAACTCCTCAAGGTCAGCTTTAATGGCTGTGGTTACTATTATCAAAGCTTTTGTTTTATTTTCTCAACGCTTGTTAAAGATTAATTTTTTAGAACTCTACTCGTAATGCGGAAAGAATTTTTGAAGTTTTGTACTGAAGTCTAGGGTGGGCCGAAAAAACAAATTCTTAAATCACTTATAACTCTCAGAACTCCATTCGACACAAAAAAAAAAACACATGTAGTGGAGTGCCTGGGGCTTTTAACCTAGGATTTCTACAAGACCGAATGAATTTATATGGTTGGGATGGGATTTTGTTTTAAATGCCATAAAAAAAAAAGTTTACCCAAAATTTTTTTGTGCTTTTGATTTGTGTATTAACTATAAAAAGTTAGTATAACACTACATTTAAAATAACTGTAACAATTTGCAAACAATTTTTTCTAAACTATTTTGAGGTCGCTGAACACGAAAAATGCAATTTTTTTTTTTCCTTCTAACCGTTCCCGAGTTATTCGGCCATTTTTATTTTCGAGATTATAGCATCATATACATCAATATATTTGTATAACGCCAAATCTGATCGATTTTATTTTATCACGATTAGAAAGAATGACTAATGGCGTTTCTAACGGGTATACCAATGATTATGCTCCGAATAAAATTAACTGAGTTATAGCACGAAAAACTTAGATTTTTTAAAAAAATTTTTAAATTTTTCATACCAACGTCAAATGAAAAACTTAGTTTTTCGCATATATTTATTTAAAAAAAATTTTTTCATAATTTTATTCAATGGCACATTTAATTTCAAACATTTAAAGCAAACTTTGAGCAAAATCGAATGAAATCTCGTGAAGATATTAAAGTTCTAGTGCAATGAAGGCATATCGTTTTCTTTCAAAAATTTATATTTTTGATGCAATTTCAACCCGGTCCTAAATGTTCTTCTACAAAAAATGATGAGAGCTTCTTTAAAATGTTTAATGAGTGTAGAATGGCCGATGTGGAAGCTGAAAAATTGGATCTGTTGACTTAGGCTGAACATTTTGAAAATGCTCTGGACAACTTCTCATCATTCTTATTGCACCAAATCCTTAATATCTTCAAGAAATCGCATTCGATTTTGCTCAACCTAGGCTTAAAATGTTTGGAATTAAATTTGCCCTTGAATAAAATTTTTAAAAAAATTTTTTTCAAATAAATAAATGCGAAAAACTAAGTTTTTCATTTGATATTGATATGAAAAATTTTTTAAAATTTTTAAAAAATCTGAGTTTTTCCTGCTATAATTTAGTTAATTTTGTTCGGAGCATAATCATTGGTATACTCGTTAAAAGAGCCATTACTCACTCTTTGTAAGCGTTGTAAAATAAAACCGATCGGACTTGGCGTTCTACAAATATATTGATGTATATGAAGCTATAACCTCGAAAATATAAATGTCCGAATAACTCGGGAACGGCCCAAAGAAATAAAAAATAAGTGGGTTTTTCGAGTTCAACGACTCTAAATTAGTTTAGAAAAAATAGTTTGCAAGCTGTTACATCTATTTTGGATTTAGTGTTTTATTAACTTTTTATAGTTATTGCTTAAATAAAGAAAAAATCAATTGCACAAAAAAATTTTTGGTAAACTTTTCTTTTTATGGTATAAAAAACAAAATCCCACCTCAACTATATAAATTCATTCGCTCTAATAAATATCCTAGGTTAAAAGTCTCAGGCACTCCACTAATCGTAAAACACATTTAAAATTACTATTTTTATGTCTGTAACGGGTACTTCTAGAGAAAAATTCTAGTAAACTTCTTCGCAATTGAAGTTGTTTCCAACACCGACTACGGTGTTTTGTCCAAAAAGGCAAAACGAAGAGGCATACTGCGTTTAACTTTTCATAAAACTATGTTCATTTTCAAATCGCGATATCTCATGAACGGTAAGTCGGACGGAAAAAGTGTTGGTAAAGATATTCATAGAGAATAACATGTTCTACAAAATCCAAGAAAAAAATTTTTTCTGCGGCATATCGTTTCGGATTATTTTGCAAAAACAGTTTTTTTCTAAATTTTAAGTTTGTCAAAAGATATCTCCTAAACTTTAAGTCGTACAAAAAAAAAAAACAAAATATTGTTTGTAGAACAAACAATTCCCTATAAGCTGGTATTTTTGTTTTATTGCAGCGACGCTCCGTTCATGTATTATCAAAACTTAAAAGAAAAAACCAGTTTAAAAAACTTCGAAAAACTTTCCAGGTAAATCTACCAAATAACCGCACTACAAAAAAGATCACAACTTTTTAATAGGTAAACTTTTTTATTTATATTTTAAGCTAAACATTCCACTTTTAATAATTAAATTTCATGCGGTCTTGTAGAAGTCCTACGTATACAGTGTTTTTAACTCCCTGGGAACTCTACTAATGAGAAAATCCAAAAAATTCTTAAAGAAGTCGTTAAAAAAATACTCGTGTCTCGTGGTTTTTCTCCAGCACGTCAGAATTTTTTTAATCGATTTTTGTAGTTTTTTTTTCCACTGTATATAAAAAAAAAGACAAAAATTCCGGATTCTTGTGTTAAATCGATGAATTTAACTATATGATCCTTACATTTGAGGTGTATTGTGTGCTGAGCAAACTTATGCAGGATATTGTGGGAAATATTTTTGTAGAAAATTTTAACCCTGCACAACCTCCACATGTGGGTAATTTTTAATCTTTTCTTAAAAAGATACAAAAATGACACCTAAAAAAGGTTAATATTGAGTCAGTATGTACAACAGAAATATTTGCTATTCAATTTCATTACTAGTTGCTGAACATTATAAAAGCAAAATTTTATCCTGAAAGCAAAAAAATCGTTAAAATCAATGAGCAGTTCTAACAATAAATATTTTCCAAACTTCACCCCACTGTAAAACTCTAAAACTACATTTTGGACAAAACTCGTTCTCACAAGATCATAACGATATCACACAAGGATCATTTTCCTAGAATACATTTTCCTATTATATCCTGTTTTTATACCCTACACCCAGGGTATATTCACTTTGTCCTTCCGTTTGTAACGCAGAGAAGGAGGCGTGGCAGGTATAGAAAAGTATATATATTTTTGATCAGCGTCACCTCCTGAGTCGATATAGCCATGTCCGTCTGTCTGGCTGGCTGGCTGGGTGGCTGGCTGGCTGGCTGGCTGGCTGGCTGGCTGGCTGGGTGGCTGGCTGTGTGTTGAAATACACTTTTTGGGAAAACTAAGCAAGGTAATTCAATGAAATTAAGTACACTGCCTTCGTCGTCAAAGTTAGCTCGGGGGATTGAAAATGAGCAAAATCGGTCAACGGACACGCCTACCGCCCATACAAAAAATATATTCAAAATGCAGTTTTAGGGGTATTATTCACGACAATGCAACCAAAATACACATAAATATTACAAATTGTAAGCTCAAGCTCTTAAAAAAGACTGAGCAAATTCGGACAAGAGGGCGTGGCACCTCCCATCTAAGCAAAAGCTTTAAAACGCTATACTGAAAGCGATTTTTGAGATATTCGAACCGAATTTGACTCAGACACTAAGAATTATAAATGAAAGCACTCAACAAAAATTGGGTGAAAATGGGCAAGGGGGCGTGGCACCTCCCATATAAGCAAAAGTTTCAAAGTTCTATACTGAAAGAGTTTTTTGAGGTAATCCAACCAAATTTCACTCAAATACTAAAGACTATAAATGCACGCTCTAAGCTAAAACTCGACGAACTCGGACAAGAGGGCGTGGCACCTCCTATATAAGCAAAAGATTCAAAATGCTATACTGAAAACGTTTTTTGAGATAATCCAACCAAATTTCACTCAGACACTAAAAACTATAAATGCAAGCTCTGAGCGAAAACTGCGTGAACTCGGACAAGAGGGCGTGGCACCTCCCATACAAGCAAAAGTTCCAAAATGCTATACTGAAAGCGTTATTTGAGATAATCCAATCAATTTTAGCTAAAACACTAAAAGCAGTAAATATTACAAGCTATGGCAAAAAAATAGGTTAGTTCGGACAAGAGGGCGTGATACCGCAGATACAATAAAATTTTTATGCTTAATGCGTTCTTTGGGATTGTGCAACCAAATTTTACACATATACCAAGGATAATGAGTGCATACTGTCAGAAATAACTAGGCATATCTAGAAAAGAATACTGGGCACCTCCCGTTGATATTAAAAATCTATGTACATTTTAATGCGTTATTTAAAAAGCTGCATCTATAATTTACGGTAACGGAAATAGTGATCAGTAGGACGGGTGGTTCAGATGAATACTAAGAATGACTTATGCAAGTGCTAGTGCTACCAAATTTCTGAATTATTTCGTGGAAAAGCATTAAATAATTTTTCTAAATCTGGATAAGGAATGGTGAAGCATTCCATTCGAATCTTCAAATTATATACTTACGGATTTAGTTGGAAAATTAATTCTATACACACCGTATTCCATATTTCCAATAAGAGATTATATAATTTTATCACCAGGTTATTATATTGAATTTTTAAATAGATTTATAGTTTTATGACTTAAAATTTTAATGCAAAATCTAGCGATAACCACAACTGGTTCATTGTCTAACCAGGTTGATTAATCACAAAAAACAAAAACCAATTAATTTTTACCTGAGATGTAGATAAATATCCTTTAAATTCGTCATCTTTACCAAACCATTTTACGTTTTCAGTACCTGTACAGATCAGGTTAGACTTTTTATTTTTAACCCTTTTTATTTTTAACCCTTTCGACTACCATTATTGACCTGGTTGACAAATATTACCTGTGTTGTAGATAGTTTACCTGTCCTTGACAGATGGGTCTTTTAATTTAAACACATTAACTACCTGTATAATCGAACTCGCAATTAAAATTTGACCTCTTCAACAAAATAAAAAGAAGAAAAGCTACCTGTGTAACAATACCAATATTTTAATGATTGAAGATCTACCTATAGAGTATTTAAGAATCCCGACCAACTTCACACAGCTCAGTTCAAAGTTTACATGCAAAGTGCGAACAACAAGTGTTAAGTTTTCTTTCAAAGTGCAAACAGTGTTTTTAAGTTTTTTTACAAGCGAAAAGTTTACGGTTTTTCCAATACAACTGGACTTGAAGCACGAAGTTCAATATTTGGTAAGTTCTATAAATAATTATCATTGGTGCTTAAAATAACACATAGTTGACTATCATAAAATTATACTAATTTTATGAACTTTAAGTCATTATTTGCAAGAATCCCAAATTCTATGCATTTTTCAACTTAGAAAATCATGACGATAAGAGAAGTTCAATCCCGGCCTCAGACAAAAAGTTCAATTTTAATTTCATTTCATTTGAAATAAAACATAAATTGGTCTAATGATGGTTACGTAGCGGTAACTGAAACATATATCACCATAGCCATGTTCAGTTGTTTTTTTATACCCTACACCCAGGGTATATTCACTTTGTCCTTCCGTTTGTAACGCAGAGAAGGAGGCGTGGCAGGTATAGAAAAGTATAAAAATTCTTGATCAGCGTCACCTCCTGAGTCGATATAGCCATGTCCGTCTGTCTGGCTGGCTGGGTGGCTGGCTGGCTGGGTGGCTGGCTGTGTGTTGAAATACACTTTTTGGGAAAACTGAGCAAGATAATTCAATGAGATTTGATACACTGCCTCCGTCGTCAAAGTTAGCTCGGGGGATTGAAAATGAGCAAAATCGGTCAACGGACACGCCTACCGCCCATACAAAAATTATATTCAAAATGCAACTTTAGGAGTATTTTTGACGACAGTGCAACCATAATACATATAAGTACTACGAATTGTAAGCGCAAGCTCTGATAAAAAACTGAGCGAATTCGGACAAGAGGGCGTGGCACCTCCCATATAAGCAAAAGCTTCAAAACGCTGTACTGAAAGCGTTTTTTGAGATATTCGAAACAAATTTGACTCAGACACTAAGAGTCATAAATGAAAGCTCTCAGCAAAAATTGGTTGAAATCGTACAAGGGGGCGTGGCACCTCCCATATAAGCAAAAGTTTCAAAATGATATACTGAAAAAGTGTTTTGAGATATTCGAACCAAATTTGATTCAGACACTAAAAATTATAAATGAAAGCTCTCAGCAAAAATTGGGTGAAATCAGACAAGGGGGCGTGGCACCTCCCATATAAGCAAAAGATTCAAAATGCTATACTGAAAGAGTTTTTTGAGATAATCCAACAAAATTTCACTCTGACACTAAAAACTATAAATGCAAGCTCTGAACAAAAACTGGGTGTACTCGGACAAGAGGGAGTGGCACCTCCCATATAAGCAGTATTTTTAAAATACTGCAGTGTAGGGTATTTATTTTTTGGCCAGGCCAAAATTTACACCCTTACTAGTTATGGGTGGTTTTGACCCCTTTTTAAAAAATTTTGCAAAAATAACCTACAAAAAATTTTACTAAGAGTTGCCAAAGACGAAAAATTCTTAAAACTTAAGGTAAGCGCGTCAGGGATGTAATTAATATGCAATGTGAAAAGTACTAATTGATTTTAACGATTTTTTTGGTTTCGGGCTCGGTTAAGTGTTTAAAAACTAGTAGTGAAATTTTTTAGCAAATATTTATGTAGTACATATTGACTCAATATTTCAGTGTTTTGGGTGTCATTTTTGTACCTTTTAAGAAAAGGGAAAAAATGACCCACATGTGGGGGTCAAACAGGGTTAAAATTTTCTACAAAAATATTCCCCGCAATATCCTGCATAAGTTTGCTGAACACATGATACACCTCAGGATCATATAGTTAAATTCATCGATTTAACACAAGAATGCGGTATTTTTGGTTTTTTCCTATACAGTGGATAAAAAACTACAAAAATCGATAGAAACGGGAGAAAAACCGCGAGAAACGGGTATTTTTTTTAACGTCTACTTTAAGAATTCTTTGGATTTTCTAATGTGTTTTAAAAAAAGTTCGAAATTGTTCCACAGTGTTATGAGTATGGCGCATGCGCATTTATTTTTGAGAACTTGTTCCACAATGCAGTGAAACTAAAAATTTTTAATTTAGATCTCCATAAGTTTTTAATGTTTAACTTGAGATTGTGGATTTGAATCTGGGAACCATTATTTCTATACCGTCAGGATTTCAATCTATTCCATCAAGATTTTAAAATACTCTTATCCTCCCTTGTTTGAAATTATATATCTCAACAAGTTAATTTTAAGACATAAAACCTTATATAATAAAAGACCAGTAAAATAAGCTACTGTCTATACATATATGTGAGTCTTGTACTTATTCCAAATTTCATAAAGCCTTTACCAATCGATAAAGAATTTTGCCCTAAGCAACATATCGAAAGGGTACTGCCAATATTTCCAAGAAATTGTGTAAATTGCCAGATAAAAAATAATTTTATGTTTTCGATTTTAGTAATATTTGACTTTGTTATACTTATATATGTCCTGGATCCTGATACAAAATATTTTTACAGTTTAAAGTCTGGTTTACGAGCTAGAGGGCTTTAAAATTTGACTAATCACTAGGTATGCGGTACTTCATATTCGTTTACCCAATTTTAAAAAGTCTAATAATTCCAAAAAAAAAACCTACAGCAATCGATCGAGAATGGATTCTCGCAATTTTTCCGGGATGTTGTGTAAATTAGGGTTTTCCACGTAAAGTACCATTATATCACCAAAAAATACTAAAATCTAAAACATCGATGTTTTTTACTATTTACTTGATTTCCGGAAAAATTAGGAGAACCCAATTTGATATGTTGTTCAAGGCAAAATTATTTATTGACTGGCATGGAGCTTAATAAGTGTAGGACTCTTATATAATTTTACTGGCCTATGGTTGACAATACTATTATTTTTCTTTAAAAACCCACTTTCAAGTATATCAATCTTTTTCTATCCTGCTGCTACTGGTTTCTTGAAACCGCTGGAGAAAATGATCAAATATGACTTACTGATCTTTTTGGCAAACATCAGAATACTAAAAAAATTATTCAGGAATTTCAAGAACGCTTGGTTGTCTGATTTCAATACCATCCTGCCAAGATAACTTCCATGAAAAAACATACCATCCTCATTTTTTTTTTTTTTTTTTTTTAATAAAAAACCACCTTCTGAAAAGGACTTCATCCACACTCTCCATTTTTCACTATTATTAAAATTTGCTACTGCCTTTCTCCAAGACGTGTTTTTTAATTAGGGCGGTAGAACCTTTTAAGATAAGCCACACTATGTAGAAAACTTTTAGATTTTATTAAAAACCTACCTAATGCCCTAAGTTTACTAGAACCAAATGAAATTTTACAGTATTTTGCGACTTCAGTTTTAATTCGTGAGAGTTTATTACCGTAAAGTTGGCAAATTAACTGCACAAAATAATGTTATCACCCAGTGGGAAATTGCTTTAGCAAGGCTGATTCAAATCACATGACTTTTTAAAAAATATCATTATTTGATTAAAATACTATTCACAAAAGAAAAAAAAAATCGACTCTCAATAACAATGAATAACTTCAGGACATTCATATCATTCATTTATCTATTAAACAGAAAAAAAAAAAGCACGCAATGCAAAAGCTACCCGATTCAGTCTTGTAACAAGCTTTTGAGATGAATTTTCAAGCCATCCAGGGATAAAGTCATTCGTGAAGAAAAACTAAAAGTCGAGAAAGACGTCGAGATATATTAAATTTAACGCAATGGATATGATACATTTGGACTTATGCAGAATCAAAGAAATTATGTATGTTGTTCCTTGTGGGTGGCATGATTTATTATTAGAAACTATTTGGTACGAATCGTATATAACAAATGTTGCTAGTATAATATGCATTTAGTTGAAAAAATTCAAACAAAGCAGTGGGAAAAAAACAGGACAATCAGGAAAATGGTGAAAATTTTAGCAAGGACGTTTTTCCTTTTTGTTTGCATATTTTTTGCATTAATAATAAGCAGTAAATGTTTGGAAGACTGGGAATATCGTAAGTAAAGTATACATTAAAGCACAAAGCAAACATTAGTGTTTTAATATAAAAGTTTGCAAATAATTGGGCATTAAAATCCTTTTATATGTTGAAAGGCCAAGGTCCAACGATAATAATTAGCATAATTAACTGTGTTGGTTCGTATCGATACGTTCAAGACTGATGCAAATCAAGAACGAAGAAAAAGATTTGCAAAAACTTATTTTCGGGCCAATGTGAAAATCTGAAATCCTGGTTTTTTGAAAGATTTTCAATTTAAAATTTTTTAATGGAAAAAAATTTCCCGTGCAACCATGATTAAAGTAAATACGAGGGGAAGTTGTAACGTAAGCTGGGGTAAGAAATAGAAAAAAATACAATTTTTTTTTTTCCTTTTCAAAACATTATTCTGCTGCCTTAATGCATTTTTCATTTAATTTTTCGTGCAATTAGTCAACAAACGTCAACAGAACAAGTCAATAAAATCTCAGATAAGAAGCAAATTGAATTTCCTTATAAAGTAAGGAAAATCAGTTCAAACCATACTGGAAGGGATATCATCCCTGTAGCGGGGCTCTTGCCTGAGTAAAACTATGGTTTACAAGTGACAAAACCTTTTTCAGCAAGGCGGAGGCTCAAGGTCATGAGAGCCGATCATGGTGACAACTTCGGGAAGCATTCAAAAAGTTAAAAAATTAATATTGGACAGAACACACAAAGGGCTCAATTATTTTTATAAATTTTTGGTCAATATTTTCCACAACGATTTCATACGTATTCGAATTTTATTGATTACACAGGGCGACAAAAAAACTACTTTTATTTTTTTGATTTAATCCTGATTTACTTAGGTCATTTCATAATTATGGTGTTATCAGTTTGTCTAAGTTGACTTTAGTTCTCCAGAGGCATATTTGTGGTAATAGCACACTTACGAGTACATCAAACAGCGCAATAAAATTTTGTTTATGGTCTCCGATAGCTATATCCTTCTTCATCAAAACTTAGCTTTGAACTTTTCCAATAAGATCCTTACTTTCCGAGCAAACATCCATTGAAGCATAGGCATTTCAACTCCACACAGAGACTTAAAAAAATTTGGAATCTTTTGTGTAGACTTTTAAGGTATCTGGAGAACTAGAGCCAATCCGTAAAATCTGATATTAGTGTCGTAATCAGTAGGAAATAATTATTCGAAATCGACTCCGAAACTTTATGCCGCAATATCATTGTAGCCCTATGTTATTTCCAAAAAATATTTCTCACAAGTATAATAATTTTATAAGGAAATTGAAATAAATACTGATTTTGAGGATCCTATTTTTTTGATTAAGAGCAGAACTTTAAGCCAAGAAGATCTCAAAGTGTGTAGAAGATCTCACTATTTTAGTCCCTGGTCTAATGTTAATTTTGGTGCGATTTCAACTTGTTTTAATATTAAGCGAAGGTATGTTAAGCAAAATTCTCATATTTCTATAAAACTTTTTTAGTGAATCAAAACATTTTTATTAACTTAAAATACATTAACGTATACATTTAAAAAACTTCTTAAGCATTTTATTTTCATGTTTCTCTTTCTAGCGTGTAATCGAATGGGTGGTGGTGCGCACTGTCAAAAGCCTGAAGAAGGGGAATGTAAACACATTTTAGACCAAGATTGTCCGGTGGGAAAGCGATGTTGTTGGTTTAGAATTTAATTATGTAATGGAATTTAATTAATTAATTAATTAAAATTAAAGAAATGACAAGACAAAGACTAATTTTGCTAATCAAAAATCATTAACTAATTCTTTTCTTTGTGTTTACCGTCTTTTTTGTTATAAAATCTATATAAATTGCAGTCAATGTTTTATCATTATATGTATTCAGAATTAAAATTCATAAATATGTAGGTAAATATAATGTATTACCATCTGAGCATAAATATTTTTTATTTTATTTTTTTTTTGTGTATTTAAAAGAACTCCTCATATTGCTGGTGTTCCTGAATCATTCTTGTGAAGTTGTGCCAAATATCTGAAGTGACCAATTTCAATTTCTTCAATAAATAACACAAGGCAACAATTCAAAAGAAAAAGTTTTTGTTAGAGACTCTTCAGTTTTCGATCAATAGATCCAGTCCTATTCCAGAAACCGTTATTTCATTTAACGTCCAACAAGTAATCTTACATAAGATACTCAGTCAAAAAATTTTACACAAAGGGTATATTAATGTAAAATGATTGGTCTTTTTCTGTATTTCCACCAAAACTCACAAAATATAAATTTTTCACTGAACTGTATAAAGCATGAATTTTTTAAACAATCGAGATAGGACTCGGTCGTCAAATGAAAATTTTCGGCTGTTAAACGCCTTGACCAATGCAACCTGGAGAAGCCCGAAACACTAATGGTAAAATACTATAAATAATATGGATTTAGATGTAATATACTGCCGTCCTTAGAAAGAATGCCGTAACTCCAATAAATTTTTATTTCTGTAAAATGAGATTTTGTGTTTCTTGCTGTTTCGTTTCCTCAACGGTTTCAGCTTTAAGGAAAACTAGTTTTTGTTCCTCATTCCTAGAGGATTTTTCCCGCTCTACATGATGGCATTAGTAGAAATAGCCAATTCCGTAAATTTTGGTCGAAAATGGAGTTACGGTAATATGTTTTGCATCGCACTACTTCTGACGAAGCTAATACAAATTAAAAATGCCGTAAAGACAACTTTTGATTAAATTTACTGTGAAGAAAGAGTTAATCCGAAGAAAAACTCTTGTCTTTTGGTGACCAAGACCAATACCAATTTTGTGTTTATTGGTTTTTACTTCCTGGCAAGCTCTTTTCCGTTGTCCTGCAGTGTCTTTGTAATATTTCCGCTTACGCACAGATCCTTTTTTTGTAAGAGGGTTTTGATCTGATTCGTTGTCTGCCATGTGGGTTTGAATTTCCTTAAGTTGTGAATTCCAACTTGAATCAAAGATTAATTCATCTGAGCTGCTACAATTGTCCTCTATGGAACCGTACTCTAAAAAAGATATTAGAGAAAATTTAAGTGACTGACTTGTCCAGAGGCCATAATCGATACTACCCACGGTGCTCTTGAACAGTCGATAGGTTTCTTGAATATGTGGAGAAAATCTGTGAATGGGGTTTCATTTGTATTAGTTTAGTGGTCTGAAAAATGCAAACCCCGAAATCGTAGCTGATCATCGCCGCGAAATATCGCGAAAATACATATCCCATATAAAATAAAAAAAAATTCAGAAAAAAAACGCAACAAACAAATATAAAAATAGTTATATTTAACATATTTTGCAATGCTAAATCCGAATCCGGCCTTAAAATTGCTATAGCTCATATGGTTTTTGAGATATCTTAGCATAAACAAGGAAAAAATATCGTTTTTGCTATATTTTGAAGCAACATAACTATAATAAAGAACATTCATGCGCAAAATTCGATGCAATATCTGAAAGATCTAAACTTTTTCTTTAAAACCGCATTTAAATTACGTCAATAGCTTAATTTTTCTCTGAAATATCGTAGACTGAAGTAATGACAAAACACGTTTTTTGCACTTTTTTAACTTTTTAGGTTATAGGATATCTCCGAGAAAAATAAAGATATCGACATTATTTGAATTAGGTTTAGAATATTAACTAAAGCTTTCCATTTCTGCATAAAAATTTACGGATATACGTCCTGTTATATAGCTCCAAAACACAGCAATAAAACAAAGCGTCGGCTTGTTTCCTTGTTTAGGCTAAGATATCTCAAAAATCGTATAAGATACAGCGATTCTAAGGCCGGATTCGGATTCAGCATTGCAAAATACATTAAAACTAACTATTTTTATATTTGTTTGTTGCGTTTTTTTTCTGAATTTTTTTTATTTTATATGGGATATGTATTTTAGCGATATTTCGCGGGGATGATCAGCTACGATTTCGGGGTTTGCATTTTTCAGACCACTAAACTAATACAAATGAAACCCCATTTACAGATTTTCTCCACATATTCAAAAAACTTATCGACTGTTCAAGAGCACCGTGTACCTATGCGCACGAGATGTGCCATGAGGAAAATTTGTTTGTTTTTGAAATGATTTAGGGAAACGAAATGATTTTAAAAATGTATGATACTACATACAGTTTTATGGAGTTGCGGTGTTTTTGCTTAGCATGTAGAGATACGGTATTCTTGAATTGTAAAATGTGTACGGCTGGGAGTTACGACAAAAGTCGTAGTTGATTTTTTAGGGAAAATAATGGTATAATGCAACCTGTTCTTGTGGGTTGACGGACAGAACCGTGATGACCCAAAAAACGCCATAAACTCATTTTTTTGGAAAATTGGAGTTACGGCATTCTTGCTTAGGACGGCAGTATAGTATATTAGCAAATAATGTGAAGAATCTCATCAGAACCAATTTGAAGGAAAGGTTGTTGGAGTGATAGTATTGGCTTTGCCAAAAATTAAATTCTTAAATACAAATGTTTTTTGTTTCAGCTGTCATTTTCTGAGGACCTTGTCGCCTCCCATCTTCAAAGTTGCTATTTTTGAACTTTGATCATGATGAGAAGCCACTTAACCAATCCGATTCACCCTATTTTTTGATTAAACATTATTAAATAAAGGGTTCTTTAATTTCAAAAAGTTTAAAGTAATTTTCATATCTTTCAACATTTTTTCGACTTCATTAATATGTAGATAATCTTCAGTTTTCTGATTATTTTGGAAATAACAATTAAGTTATCTATGTATAAATATTAATGCGCAAGACAAAAGCTTGTCCATCTCTTTTTACTATGTTTAAAATGGAGTACGATTTTAAATTATACACCATTAGAAAGGTAGTTGTGTGCAGATGTGCAAAAAGTTAAAATTATGTTAATACTTTGACTTTAAGTTTGGTATAATTATATACAAATATTTCAAAATTAACAAAAACACAGAGCACAAAGAAAAAAACAAATATATTTCGCTGGAATTATACCAGTGATGAGTTTTTCTATTTCGCACCAAATCGCAACAAAAAAGTACTAAAAGTGTCGAAAAAGTACAAAAATTATTTAATACATTTGTGGTCGAATTTTGACCACTGAGCGATTCTAAGTAGTTTTCATAGTTTTTTGATATTTGTGGTAATTTTGGCATTTTTAATTTGTTTTATATTTGATAATTTTAATGCAATCCGGCTCTTTATACTTTTTCTGTTCTATATAATCTTTCAAACAAATGTTCACACTCAGCTACCAATTCATGATTTTAATAAGTAAGCCAAAGTGTAAATGCGTATAAATCGTAAGACCCAAATTATAAAAACTAAAACTCACGTGTGAATAACTCAAATAATAAATGACTTTATAAGCCACTGAAGTAGATTTAATATTGTACCTCTCAGTATGTGGTCGCATTTTGTGATCAAATGACTTGGAAACAGGGTAGAGCATGATCTGCTACAAATCTGTGAATGAGCAATTTTTTTCTACCACTGCAAATACCAATAAATGTTACAAATGAAGCAAATAAATTACTTCAGGTGTACAAGCAGAGTACCAAAATTCTTTTGCATAATTTTTTTTTTTTTGATTATTCAACAAACTGATGTCGTATGTTAAATAGTAAATAACAAAATACATAGCAGGTGTTTCAAATAAATGGAAAAAGTTCGGCATCACTGCACTTCATAAAGTGAAATAGCAAACGTAAATATTGAGAAAGTATGTTGCCAAAAATATTTGCGAAACGCTTTTATTTATACTTGATTCGTGAGCATGCCCAAAAACTAGCTCTATTAAACAAAAAGAAAATTAAATAAATTTTCAGTACGTCGAAGCTATAGAGGCATTATGATTTTGGCAACTCCATCCCAAAATCCTTCTTATTAGATTCAGTAAAAAATTTGAACCTTTCATTTCGAAACAACATGCAGGCTTTTCCTCAACAGATCATGTATGAACCAAAGACAAAAAGACTTTTCCACTTGGCTAGTTCCGCTCTTTGCTAAATAATCTGCTTTTTAATTGCCTTTCTTTGTTCAGATTCATACCATATTATAATTACTGAATGTATGTATCTTGAAAAAGTTCAATACTTTCCCAAACTTGATTTGATCAAAGAGAGTTTTAAAAATTCTAGCGTCGCATGAATACACAGTGCAACAAATTTATTGAAAAATGTTTTGATATCGATAACTTTTATGAAATAACTTGGGACCGCTGATTCCGAATTTGGCAACCGTTTAATTCTATCAAGTCTAAAATTCGAGTTATTCTTGCTCAAAGAAAAGAAAACGATATTTTCAGACGTATGGCGCTTATCCTAGAAGTATTAACCCTTAGGCGGACACAAGTATGAGGAGGAAAGTTGACGGAGCCGCGTTTTCATCCTACAAATCATCGCTTCGTATAAAATGCTTATTATTATGTACGTATGTCATATTTTTATTTATATATAAGTAACTAATCATTTCGTAGTTTTGATCATAAGGACCAGGGTTTCTATGAGAGAAGTATAATGAAATTACCTTCAAAATAACAGAAAGTTGTCGAACAAAATGACGCATATTTGACTTAGATCTGATCATTCTATATGTACTAAGTAAACCCTTCAATTTCATACAAAAATAATGGACTTCTTTTTACTACACCTTATATACATATTATTTTTTAAGAAAATCCAACTCAAACACATGAAATGTAATCTATTTCATTATTATTAATTAAAATAAGGACTTATTATCGTAAATAAGTACTTAGCCAAGAAAAATAGGCCTACATTAAGTTAAGGTAAAATCCCCACCACATCAGCAAAACCAGACGCAACGGCAGCACTGCGCAATATCTGTTTTTGACACTGCAGCTGTCCTTCGAGATGTTTGCTGTCACAGAAACAGAAAATAAATTTTGGCACACAGCAGTTGATCGAGACAGTCTTCGCGTGGCCGGCGACCGGCAAACAACAGCAGCAGCAGCAGTAAGCAGTACAAGAGTGAGGGGTCACACAAACGAGTAGCCCGATAGTATATCAATTATTCGTGGGTGTGATCTAGTCTCAAATAGAGTCGGGTATGCAGATAGCAGAGTAGGGCGCGAAATGAGGGGTATTTAGACGCGCATAAAAGAGCATTGTAGGCAATAGCGAAAGCGTAGTAAAGGGGATAGTGCTCAGTAGCGAAAAGAGAATACCATAGCGTTAGGTGTCAGCTACTGATGACTATAGGCCACGCGTTCAAGTAAAGTAGCCATTGCGTTAGGTGTGAGCAGCCCGATACGCTATCAGCTACTCACAGTTAGAGAGTGCGCGTTCGAGAGAATAGCATCCCAGCAGCCAAAAGGAATCTATAAGTATCGAACGTGTAATCAATCGCTTGTATGGAACATTGATTCCAAAATTCATTATTCGTAACACGCTACATGTCCTAGGAAAAGAATGATTCTTTTTAAGTATTCGGGGAATACATTCTATAATTTATTCTATGTAATATATTATATTACTTATTCCTTCGTAATGCATTAAATAATTTATTCCTGAGACATAAATTAATGAATTTATTAGTTTTCGATTCAAAATGCATTTATTTATTCACATAAAAACATTAAAATTTTCTGTTGATAATATTTTTGATAAGTCTTCGTAACAACTTGTTGAAACATTATGCTTCACTGCCCAATTTCTTATCTTATCAATAAAACTTTCTTCAGTTTTAGCATTTTCTATACTTTCCTGTGCAATATAATTCACTTCTGCACTATCAACAACACTAATAATATTTTCTTGTAACGGCACCCTTGCACAATTTCTTTTTTTTTTTTGATAAAATGCGTCGCCAATGTCTTTTAGAATACATTTTATATATTTTTTTTTTTTAATATTTTACTACCACCAGCTACGCGTTACAACATAAAACTAAAATATTTCTGTAGAATGTCAAAATCGTAGGCGACATGAAGGCGGCGTCAGATAACTGTTGCGTAAAGAATTCTCACACAAAACAATAACACGAACAAAAGAACATGAAAAAAATACATTCCATCCTCTGCAAATCAATCAATAAGCGAATTACCGCGATTAGAGATTACCGCGCACATTCTTTGGAATACATTAGGGGAAAGTGGGGGATCGTGGGCCATGGGGAATCGTGAGCCACCGCCACCTTTTGGCAGTATGTCGAGATAAATAGTTAAATGCAACTGTAATCGTTTTCTCTTAGCCTCAACTTATTTTTACATTGGTTGTTGACAAACGTACGCGTTTTATTTGCTTTGTACAATACTCGCCCAAAAAAAAGTATCTGCAAAACTTTTTTTGCGTGTTTGATTTCCATCATTCTTGGACGAATTGTTACGACAAAACACAGGTAAATATGTTTTTTATTATCGTTAGACCTTTGTCTTTCAACATACAAAAGTAATTTTGCATGACACTTCAACAAGTCAATTACGCGCCGTTGTTTTGCAAAAAGTAGCTTGTGGGGAATCGTGAGCCACTACGTGGGCCACCCGTGTTTTGACAGTTTTCGTATCAATACACATTTGTATGTTGTGTTTATGATGTTTTGTGCAAAATGGAGGCTGTGAAGCAATAAATAAAATAATATATACATATTTTGTATCAAATTTTCCTATTTCCCAAATTGCGTATCTGATTGATCGTGCATAACCCTTCTTCTTCATTTTGTCGATTAAAATAACTTTACTTGTCATTTCAACTAATTCAATAAAGTTTTGCATCATAATTGTTTGATTTTTACTTAATTACGGCGGTGGCCCACGATTCCCCACCATTTTTGAAAATTGCAAAAACTCTAATTTTTTTCAAACCACGAAAAGTCGGAAAAATCAAAAGAATTGTTAGAAAGTGTAATAGTCAAAAGTTACCTAACTTCATGTAGAATAACATACCATATTACAATTTGCGAAATTTTTTATTTTTTTTGAAGATATTTAACAAAATAAAAACGTGGCCCACGATTCCCCACCTTCCCCTATATTTATAACCAAAAATAACGTATTATATAATATATTCTCCAAGTAATAAATTCCATACTTGGCTGCTGGGATTGCGTTAGGTGAGAGCGAGGCAACTAACCACTACTACACCAGTGTTGCCAGTTTAGGGGATTTTCCCCTAGATTTAGGGGATTTTAAAAGGTCTAGGGGGCAATCTAGGGGATACATTATTTAGGGGATTTGTTCCGGGGATTTTAAAAAGGTCTAGGGGAAATTTAGGGGATACTTTTATGGGATTTATGCGAACAAAATTCATCTCGACTGGCAAGTGGAGAACAGAAATTTCCTTATATTTCTAAGCTTGCTACCGCATTATTGAGTCTACCATTTTCAAATGCCAGTGTAGAAAAATTGTTTTCTATAATGAATATCATAAAAAGTAAACTAAGGAATCTTTTAGCTGTAGAGACTGCGGAAGCCATTCTCCGGGTTAAGAATAATTTGTCGAACGAATGTACAATGCTGATGAAGATGAAACTTTAATCAATACTTTGTCAGAGTTGTAGATGTAAATGTTAAGAAAACCTTATTTTAAAATATATAAAATTACATTATAGTACATGTTCACAAAAATATCTATATTTATAAAATATATTGAAACAACATTCACTTCATTCATGTTTCATATTTAGGGGAAATTTTGTCAAAAGTCCAGAATTTGGGGGAAATTTCGTTTTGATATTCAGAACTTTCTTTTTTTTTTTTTTTTTTGGTCGCAAAATATAACATTTTCCATTTAGGGGAAATTCCGTCAAAGAACCAAAATTTAAGGGAAATCTCGTGTAATCTGGGGGAAAATAGGAGAACCTACCTGGCAACACTGTACTACACTCAACTAGGCCACGGCTAGCGGCGGAGAGAGCACAGGAGCAGAGAGTGGTGGGGAATAGAGAGGCATGTTTTATTTATTATGTTATTATTAATATATTGAGAGAAACCGAATAAAGACATGAAAATGAAGTAAATTAATAAAACTCCAACCCGTGACTTTGAATTTAACTAAAAGGCCGTCCTTTTTTTATAAATTTTTGTAGCCGAATCCCTGGCCAACGGCGAGTAAAACCGCTAGCAAAAAGGTTCGCTACACAAAATTTTTCGTAAAGGTTCACAAAACGTCACTAGTGCTACATTGATTTCTAGACTAATTATTTGAATTCGGTGATATCTCAAGTTCTAGACTAGATATTTGAATTCAGATTGAAGTCTTGGAGTAGTGGTTTACGAATATTCAAATTTTCCTGAAAATTACAAATATAAAACCAACGCAATCACAGATAGCTACTTCCAGTCAAAAAAATCGGCTTTCTTTCTTAATAAACTCTACCTTTAAATTTTTCCAATGTTATCAGAACTTTCCGAGATATCATCCACTGCAGCAAAAGCATCTCAACTTTATACAAATTTAATTTAGCTTTTTACATGGATTTGCGATAAATTTATTTTAAAAGATATCTCAAAAAGTTATGATCCAATTGCAGAAGTAAAAAGGTATAGTTTCATAAAAAAGATTTTTCGGTGCTGTTATCAAAGGTGAACTACACTCCTTCACAGATCAGCATCATATGGCTGAAAAGTGTGTTTTTTGCACTTTAAAGCAAGGATATCTTGGATCCTAGACCTGATAGACCAGAAACTGAAAACGAACCAAAATAATAATTCAGATCTCATTAAACATTTTGTGTTGCACATTTTTGTGAGAAAAATTTCATTAATCGATGTCGTGAGTTTTTTTACATAGACATTTTGTGACACAAATCTCTAAAGCATTGAACTCTGCCTGAAAAAATATAAGCTGTTGCGAGGGAGTCCTTCAGAGATATATACAAATCTAAAACATTTTGATTATGAAATTTTTGAATGGATGTACATCTAAATATTGCCAATCAAAATTCTCAATACCAATATTGCAAAATAAGAATAGTTAGAATCTGCATTGCCACTTTTGACCACAAAAACAATATGAACAACGGGAAGTGCAGCGCTCATCGTCTTGTCCAACCAACCTCACTTTTCAATTGCATTCCATCGGACGATCTATTCACGTCAAGTTGATGGTAGCCACCACAACTGGCATTGACATAACATGGCGTACAAAAAAAAAATTTTTTAAATATTTCCATTTTCACCATTGCCATGCGTATGCTCCAGTGGTTTCTTCAGCTGCATTCGCTTGCGAATCACTAAACAACTGAATTCATTTCCTGTGTCGGATTTTAATGCGTAAAGGCAACACATCCATTCATGCAGCGAATCGTAGCATATTTTTCTGCATTTTTACTGGATTTACAAAAAAAAAAACTTTCTATCGAAAGGGAATAACAAAAAGTAAAATATTTTTCAAAAATGAAGAGAATATCTTAATCCTTCTACCTATTTATGGTATACATTTTGGAGAAGAAAATGCAAGTTATCATATCGATTTGAGATTTACATATACATTTGATGCCATATTTGTGCAATTTTCTCTATTTTGCTAAGGTAACTAAACATGAAAATATTTTCAAAACTTTCACTCATTTTAAGAGTGCTTTTGAAGTCAAATGCACAATCCTTGTAAGTCACGTACTCTGCATGCACTTAGCTTTGTCTGGAGCAAAGAATTTCACATTAATAACAAAAATTGATTTCATGCACTATCAATTTTCGTAATACATGAAAATAACACTTTTCAGAAATCAATAAATGAAGAAATGCCAAAAGGATCCAGAATGTTAATTAATTCGAAAGGTTAACATAATGCTTGTGGCAGCAAAACATGTTAACAACAAATGTAAAAAATATGGAAACTTGGAGAAATGTTAACAGAAGTACATAAATGTGGAAAAAGCTCGGCATCAGTGAGATAGGCAAAAATGTTAATCAAAACGAAAGATGTTGAGAAAGTCGAAAAAATGTTTGATAGAGTTGGAAAAAGTTAAGAAAGAATGACCGATTCAAAAACAAACGATTTTTGAAAAAACCACGATCAGAGCCAAAAAGCGAGAAAAGATTTTTTTCACATTTTTCGTAGTTCATCTTATTAATGCTCAAGATGAGTCGTGCGATATCTTACATTTTTTGTCGTGAATAAAAGTACCTATATAAAAAAGTAGTAAAACAGACTTAACCACAACCATACATTTTTTTTTTATAGCTAAAATACCTATCGTCCCATGGTCACAATGAAATCACACAGAAAAATCTTGTTTTTATAGGTTTTTTAATCCTTTTTCTAAATACAGGGTTTTAATGCGTTACCCTGTTCTGTAAAAAAAAATACACTTGAGATCATAATGAAATGAAACCGTATGGAGCTATGATTTCGCATTAAACAGCAATGCGCGACCTCTAAATGACCTTCAGCAAATTTTCAAAAACTCTCAGCTATCTTTTTTGACATCATCAGATTTTTTGGGGTAGTCAAGGAATTTCCAAAAATCGTGTTTTTTCTATTCCATTAATACGAACTTGTACAGTCAAATTTGCAATGAACAACAACCGACGCTACAAATATTAACTTGGAAATTGGTGACATATGTTTCGGCTATTACCACATACACATATATATATTTGCATATATATATATGTACATAGCCTCATCAGACCTATTTTAGTTAATCTTTTGCTTCTTACTAGAATCGAACCTGCAGCCTTCTGCATTCTAATGAAAGAGTGCAGCAGGCCTCTAACAACAACAGTGTTATTTATGTGAGGATTTTTGACGATGTAGATCGTTCCGAAGCGTGGCCTAAGTGGTAGAGGCCTGCTGCACTCTTTCATTAGAATGCAGAAAGCTGCAGGTTCGATTCTAGTAAGAAGCAAAAGATTAACTAAAATAGGTCTGATGAGGCTATGTACATATATATATATGCAAATATATATATGTGTATGTGGTAATAGCCGAAACATATGTCACCAATTTCCAAATTAATATTTGTAGCGTCGGCTGCTGTTCATTGCAAATTTGACTGTACAAGTTCGTATTAATGGAATATTCAAAAATAGCAGTCTTAAAAAGCTAAATTAAAAATCATTTTAATTTGTGAAAAATCATTTAATCGTGTTTTTTCTTTTTAATCAGTGGATAGGGAACTCTTTTGAGAGATCTCTTCAAGAGAGTCCATGAAGTTACTTTCGAACACCTTGCAACATCGGGTATCCAGCGCTGTGCACTCACAAAAAAATAAGAAATGGACTCTTCAACATCAGGATCTTTACAGCTTCTGCAAAAATATCCTACGTCACACAGTGGTCCGAAAGGCCAATCTATCTGGAATAAAGTCATAACTCCTGTTTTGGAGTAGCTAGAAGTCTAAAGTTTTTAGGGATTAACTTCATTATATTATTTTGGGTGTTATACGTCAAGTGAGCGTGGCGGAACTTTTATTCGGTAGTTGGTAGGGAAGATGGGGTAGATTCGTACAGTTTTAACTTTCGGAATAACTAGTATGAAGTTAAATAAGTACAATATTAAGCTTTTAATGTAGTTTTAGCTGTAGACAATACGATTTATTAGTTAAGAAGAATGACAGATTTTCTGAAGAAACTCAAAACGTACGAATGTGCCCCATATGTGGGGTACATTCGTACATAACGTGGGGCATACGTGCAACGGTTGATGCAGCAAATATGGCGATGAAATCGTATGTTAATTGAATGGACGAGTATCCTCTCGAACGAATAGACACATTTTGCATGCAGATCTGACATTGAATTTGACTAGTGGATCCCAATAGATGGAAAAACAACGTCGCTTAACATAAGTTTGTTAAATGGCCATATTCCAATCTTTCCGAAAGCACTTGTAATGTTTTTACCATGACAAGATCGAAAATGTTAGCCAATCTCGGAATATTGTATATAGTAGTAGTTCTCAGTCAACTAGCAAACAAATTTCATGTATTTGAAAAAATTACTAAATTCCATCTAGATTGATCTTTCTCGAACCAATGTGCGTCGGTAAGTTCTAACCATGAGGCGTACTAACCTATAAAAAGTGCACAGTAAAAACACCAAATAAGTTTCTGTTTTTAGTATCTGTGTGAAATTTTATTGAATTATCTCAAAAAGTGCGTTCAAATTTAAAATTTACTCATATGAGAGGTGCCACGTCCTCTTATCAAAGCGAAAATACTCTTGGTGTAAGGTATAAAAGGCATTTTTAAAGCCGCCAAAAAAATAAAATTTAAATGAGAAATAATGTATTTATTTTCCTGGAAAATTTGAAAAATCTTGAAACAACAACAACAAAAAATGCTGAATAAGTCAAGATAAAAATTAGAAAATGATAAAATCGAATAATGTTGGCAAATTCAAGAATATCGTAGAATGCCCCGTAGAATAAGTTGAAAACCTGTAAATGATAAGAGAGTCAATCTTTGCGCAATCGATTAAGATTTGGGTTGACGCATATAACTGTGGTAAAATAATTTTGCGAAATTCCTAAAATTTCCAAGATGGCGGCTATAGGAAGCATGATCCAAAAAAAAATATTTATTTTATGTGGAAAAAAAGCTTATTTTCTTCTTTAAAGCCATTTTGGGGCTTGAGCATCATTTTTATTTTTTTTTTTTTTTTATAAATATTTGTATTTAAATTTTAATATATTTATTTTTCGACTCTCAAAATCGTGGTATATTTTATGGTTATCAAGTTATAAGTTTTTTAAATTGTTCAATGTTCAGAAGTCGTTGGTGTACGTGCTTTACCATATAAGGTTGCCGCCGTCAGGACTGTATTTTTTTCGGTGGTTCCTAATGAGATTTATCGTAGAATATTTCTGTAGAATATTTTAACCCATTTAAACCAAGTTTTTGCAAAAGGGGTCAAGAAGACCCTTAAAAACGGGATGTAATGGGTTAAAATGTTTTAGAAGGCAAATACGAAATCAGGCAAGGAACAATTTTCTATAACATCCTTACCCATTATATCCTGTTGTTAAGGGTCTTTTTGACCCCACATTCCAAAAACTTTGTTATAATGGGTTCTACAAAAATATTCACCAACGACTCATGATAAACTCAACGTAAAGCAACTTAAAAAACTCAAAACTCATACAAGACTTCAGCAGTTTTAAATTTCTTGTTCAGATACTTAATTTTTAACTACAATTTAATTTAATTGTGATTTTTATTAATTGAAGTGTGATCGAAAAGTGCAAACATAAAGCGTTATTAAGGCACTTAAATTAATATAACACTGAGTTGTATGTGAAATGTAATTATTTCAATTTGTTTTTAATAAAAAATTCTTTTCAATTTCTGCGTGAACCAGTAATAAGGCTGAAAAATTGGTTGATTAACTTCAACGTAAATGACAGACAAAGAAGAATGTTCTGTGGACTTGACGATGTATTATTTGTACTTTCGGCATGAAGGATTATTGCCAATTCCTTAATGAGCTTACTGTGAAATGGTTAATTATTTTCATTTTAAAATTTAAATGTAGAACAGAAAACTTTATTTAAATTTTTTTTTTTTTTTATTTTGCCAGTAACGCATCAATAACACAGGCACCCAAAAAAAAAAAAAAATAGAAAAAAGTTTTTATTTTTAACATATGAGGAGTCCTATGTACATTTTGACGCTGAATCCAAGTTCATTATCAGAATTGTCAATATACTTACCTGGAGGATTTCGAAATATTCTTGCTTCAAGTTGGAGAAACGCTATTTTCCGGCTGATGGCGTAGCTATAATATGTATGGGGGGATTGATATACCTTCTCTTCTAAGGATCATAACTTGAAAAGTACTTAAGAGTCTTATTGGAAAAATGTGATGATATATTTTGATAAAGGCGAATGTGGCTATTATAAATTAAAAGTTCATTGAATTTTTTTTTTTTTTGCTTTGGTTGCCTGTGTAATTAACTAGCGTACAATTAATTTAAATCAATAACTTTGAAACTTAATCTTTACATAAGTTCCTTTGTGTCCTTTCGTTCATTAAGTAAATTCATGACTGCCAACATCAATTACCGGTATATAAAAGAAAAATTGAGTTTTGGGATTATTTTTAAATGAAATTTTCAACAGCTATTAAATAGTTGTTTAAAATTTAATACATTTTTCTAAAGAAAAAAATTTTCTCATTAAGCTGATAAAAAATGGTCAATTTATCATAATACTAACAGAAGTAATAGCTACTTAAAACTATTTCTTGTAATATTTTTTTCATATGTACTATACATAAAATGTCGGATGAGTTACTTTAACCAAATTGAAATGTAAGTTATCTCATTCATTCGACACATGGCACATTAGCAATGTAATATGGAAATTAATTTAAATATCTTTCAGTAAACGGACGTTCTGCTACATATATATGGTTGCATAGTACTATTATTTGCCACAAATGCCCTTGCGAACAACTTCACGTAACGGACTTGAAGCACAGACTTACAATTTTTAATGGTCACGAATTTCTCCAGCAGAACATAAAATCCTTGATTTGCAGCACATTGGAGGTCGTAATTGGACATGGAATTTTATTAACTTCACATACATATGTACATGAAAAACAAAATTACATTTTGTCACATAAAATAAGTTGCTTGAAATTGCACTGAAACTTATGTGATACTTAAAGTTGCAAATGTAGAAATTCAATTACAAAAGTAGTGATTTGGTGACTCAAATTTTAAGTGAGGAAAAGTCGAAACTTTTACATGTGAGCTAAAAAGAAGCGCAGTACCTACGGTGGTTAAAGTACTTGCTTACATTTTTTATATACATGGACACTAACTTTTTTTTTACATGGACACTACATAAGCCGTGTTTCGGGAGGCAAAAAATTGGCAAAAAGTATAGCAACAACAAAACTTTGCCCAAGAAATCATGGGTAAAAATCAATATTGATCCGCTGTAAATTGCGTAGAGGTTAATTTCTGTTTGTTTCATATTAAAATATTTTGTTTTGACCCGGCCTTATGGACACTTACTTATTTCAAAGTAACCATGAAATTTCATCAAGATCTCATTTCAAAAAACCGATCAGCTAGAATTACATTCGAAACCGATTTCAAAACTATGAAATAGCTGGAATAAGATACCGGGAACCATTTCGTTAGGTATTTTTATGTGATTGGGCGTATTTTGTTACGCTAATTCCGAATCCGAAAAATGGTCACAACTTTGTAATGGAAAAATTGTAGATGACCACTCAATAGCTAATATTGTACATACTTATATGCGGAAATCTCAGAAAGTGTGACTTTCGGTGTGAACAGGTCTCGGTTCGTCGAGTGAGCACCCGTTGCATTTTCTATCCATTCTAATATGTCTAGGACACTTATTGAATTATGTTAAATATGAAAACATGTGCTATCGCCTGCCTGGAAGCTTTATTTTTAAATTTTTTTGTCGAAATTCGAGCAAAATCCACAAATATTGAGTGTGAATTGTAAAAATTACTTTTGTTATTGAGCTATAACTTTTGAGGCGGTTCAACGAATTGTTTGGATGTTCAGGTGTTTTGACGTAAGAAAAACCGCATCCCGTTGATGTGCCTGATTCGCTAAATTCAGTGCATCACCCTCGAAAATGATTTTTGAAGATATCGGGGGAGGCGATTGAAAAAAGTCAGTTACGCAGGCTGAAAAATGTTGGATATAGCAACATCTATTGTATATGCTTGTACTTTGTATTCAAGCACTTGCTTGAATAATTTTTAGTATTCATGAAGTTTGTATTTTGTCATTTGTAAAATACTGAAAATATTTTTTTATTCTCAAATAAAACTTCGTACAAATCTATCAAAAAATACTTCTAATAAATCTAAAATTGATAATTCGTGGTCCAAAATAGGGTGCCACATGTTTGAAAAATATCTTGTTTTTTTTTCATAATCAGCTATTAGGCGGGTATAAATTTTAAACCCTACATCTTGGTTAAATTCATTTGGTCCTCTCGTTTGCAACGCAGAGAAGGAGGCGTGGCAGGTATAGAAAAAAATTTATGTATATTCTTTTGCACTTATTATTCATTTATTAAAAAATATTTTTTTTATCAAAGCAGCAAAACTCTGATTCATCATAAAAAAGAAACAGCACTTGATTGCCTTGTTCCAGCATGCGCCTGTAAACAATGAAAGACAAAAACGGGTTTATTTTATAGGAAGTTTTTATCTTCTGCGTAGTTGTTTCCCAGGGGATCACATGTGCAGGTACTGTATACCGTATGTTGTTGCATTCCAAGCCTTAGGTATACAGAGAAAGTTTTGTGTTTTTCTTTCAGTATTTCGATAAAAATCGGAAAGAGACTTCTGCGCCAGAAAATGTGCTACACAAAATTCAACTGAATGTTAACAAAAATGTTTTTCATATTTGTTTCCAGTAGGTATGGTTTCTTTTGATAAAATTGAAGCAAGCGAATTAAAATAAAGTACTATTGATTGACGTTTTTTGATTTTTTATATTCCAGACACAAAGGAACGTCAACGTTGACGTAGTATATGTATGTATGTTCTGAAATCAACAGTTGTGATTGATTGGTTTTATTGAATTAAACATATTAAGGGTGTCAATGTCACGTACTCAAACAGTTAGTCAATCTATTGTAAATATATTGAGAGAAATAGAATTAAAGGGATATATGTAAATAAAATGATATAAATAATCAAATGCAAACATATTCCACTTCACAATGCACAAATATTCTCTGATCAATAAAACATCGCAAAGACATCTCACAAATACCTTTTTTTTTTTTTGTTTATTTTCCACTTTGTTCGGTAGAAATGTTTCAAAACTTTTCCATAATTCATTGGAATCAGTTGCAAAATACTTGGACACTTTAAGCACATACACGCACATATGCTAAGTGGGCATTAGCAAATACAGTCGGTATTGTTGTATCAATAAGTTTTGTTGTCCAAAGTTTTTCGACAAACAAAAATATTTTTGCAAAGAACATAAATGTAAAAATGTGTTTGCAAAACAAATAAAATATGTATATACAGCGAATATTTGTTGAAAAAACTTTTGAAAACATTTTATTTCTGCACACATATTGTCTTAAGCACTTTATTACGTTGCCATTGAAAGAATATGGAATGTAAATACTCTTTGTAGTTCCATAAACCAAATGGGATAAGTAGTGTTAAACAAGAAAAAATACTGATCATAAAAACTTCTAAAGTTTGATACATTATTGAAAAAGTCAAAAAATTTGAAAAGTTAAAAAAAAAGTTAAAAAGAAGAAAATAGGATTGTTCTCCATATTTTCTATTTTAATATAGCAGTCTTTCCGAATCTGAAATATACCCAAAAAATCCTTTAAAAAAAAGATATATGTAAGTCTTTTAACTCATTTCTGACATTTCAGCATAGCTTAGTAAAATTTTTTGAACTTTAAATCTCGATATCTGAAAATTTAAGCTTTTACTCTACAATTTTAAAAAGCAATAACTAGACACCAGGTCAAATTTAGTTTTTGACACCATTGGATAAAGAACAAAATTCTGAAGAGAATGCAAAAAAAACTCTCCAAAATGTTGTTGAAAAATAATAGTTTTGAGATAGTTGAGGTTAGTGTTTGGGAATAATAGAGTTTGGTAGAGGCAGAAGTTTGGAAAATTAGATTTTCTTTGGCTATCTGGCGGGTAAAATTTAAAATTACACATAATTTGTTAGTTGATCTTAAGATATGTAGATAGCGTTTGGTGTCAAAAACCCAAAATATGAAATTTTGATCTAAACTCATGTTTTTTCCTGAACTTAAAACTTTACACTGGCAAGATAAGTTTAATTTTGTCACGACGCATCCACATATATTTTAAGGGAATGTAAAAAATTTTTGGGAAGATTAAGTCGATTTTCCTGTGGAATACCTCGTAGACATATTTAAATCTTTTTGTTAGCTACACTTGCAAATTTATTTTATTTTCCGTGTTTTGTTCCTTCTTTTGTGTTTTCAACATTTTAAACATATCGAGCCCTAACCGCAATTGTAGCGTATGCGACAAAAAGCAAATTTTACAGGAGAGAGTTTTTTTCATTTTTTTTCGAACAGGCATGGCGGATTTTTTTAAAACGTTAAATGCAGTCTATATTAGACCTCATATAAATAATAGACTCGTTTTTAAATTGATTTTGTGCATATTTCACTCATTTATGGCGCATACGACATTTTCGCACTCACTCTTGGCGAAGATTGAAATTAAAATGTGGCGCATACGTTTTTTGAAATTACATGGTTTTGCCTTTGAAGAATACATTTATAACATTTATATAATACACAGAAAGAAATTTGTAACAATTTGAACGGTTGAAATTGTACCAACCCACAAAAACGGTCAGATTGACTGTAATATTGTTAATTTACAGTACTATTTAGTATTAAAAACTTACAAAATATCACACACACACGTCGTTTGAACTTGGTTTTACTCCGGTGTAATCCCACTCCAGGTCTTTTTTAGGAAAGTTGTTCATACAGGTCCAAATATACAGAAAATTTTTTTTTTTAAAATCGGTCACCGAGCTAATCGATTTTCCGAGTCGAATTCAGGTTACATTGTTTCTGCATTAAAGAAAAAAGTTTGACAAAAACTAACTAAAAACTGGATGTGCAGTTAATTTTCTGTTTATTTGTAGATTCAAAAATATTGTTTTTAAAAAATTTAACTGATCGCGTTAACGAGATATTGTATTTTTAACAACTTTTTTTTAAATTTTTTTGTTAAAAAAAAATGAACTCTGGCGTTTTTTTAGAAAATTAGCAACGGATGAAAACAAGAAAAATCATTTTCAATTTAAATTTTGATGTTGAATCCGAATCTGGTTTTAGAATTGATATATCTAAAATGGTTTGAGAGAAATTCTAGCCTAAGGACTAATTTTCCATCCATTTTGTGAAAAGTTAAGATAACATTTTTTTTATTCTTTTGAGGCTTTATAGTAGAACAAGGAAATCTTTAGCCATAAAACATTAAAAAACACCTTGAAGCCCTATTATTTGACTTCAAATCCCAGCTTAAATTATATCGATATATGTTTTCTTCTTCGAATTATTCTAACCTGAAACGGTGAAAAAAGGAAAAATCCACGTTTTTTTGATATTTCAGCTTACGATATTTCGAAGATAAAAAAAGATATCGATATAATTCAAACTGATTTTCAAAGTAAAAGACTGGGGCTTCAAGCTTCATTTTCAATCCTTCGAGCCAACTTTTACTACGAACCGTCTTTACAAAATTTCGCCGAATTATCTAAGTTTTCCCGTGAATAATATTTCCACGGACACACAAACATCCGTCCAAACTGACGAACATGGCTATACCGACTTAAAAGGTGATTCTGACGAGGAATATATATATTTTTCTATACCTGCCGCGCCTAATTCTCTGGTTTTTGAGGTGCTTACGTTCTTTTTGCGGTCAACAAAAAAACATATGTGGCTCTTACGACATAATTGAAAGTGCGATATCTTTGTTAATACACAAAATTCAGTTTTAATATTTGGCATATAGTTGTGAATGACATTTTAGAACATATTTGCATCAAAAAAAAAAATTTCGAAAAAATGTCGCATACGCTACTGTTGCGGTTAGGGCTCGATATATCGCTATGTTTTGTTCCCTTTTCATTAGATAGCGTTGTCTTTACCTTTTCAAGCATCCTAAGGGGAAAAAGACGTGCTTTAAAAACCCTTCTGAAGTACATCTTTTTCACCAAAAAAAAAACTAGCAGCACCAGGATTTGATTCAACGATCGTCCGTGTGATAGATAGAAACATATTATTTTTACTTACATTTACCAACTCTTTAGATCGCTACACCAATGCCCGATTTGACATTCGAATGATTCCTACAGCCTTACACAGAATCATTGTGCAATCAGTTTCAATTCAATTAAACAGAAGTAAATAAATAAGAGAAAGAAAAATAGAAAACTGAAATAAAAACATATTGAACAAAAAATATTTTAATAATAAAAAAAAATAAAGCAAAAAAAAAGTAAAAAAAAATCACCCGGGCTTGGTTTGAACCCATGTTGTTCTTATTGCAGCCTTACAAATCTCTTCTAAATTTCTATGGGGACATGCACTTTTGAAGTGCTTGGATCATAAGCGCTAGAAATTTTTCCTCTAGGGATACTGTAAACTGAAGCGTGTGTTTGTGCTTGTTTGTTGTGTTAGCCAAATTCCTTAGTCCTGTCTCGTATCATTTGCATTGGCCGACGGCGTGACACGTTAAATTTTCATTTGTCATTTCTTTTTTTTTTTTTTTGCCGTTGTGTTTCTTTTATTTGTAGTGTATTGTTTTCCATATTGTTTGCTCAATGTTGACAGAAAAATTTTACACAACCCAATATTGTCGAAATATTTCTTTCAAATTACGGACTCTGCTGCTAAGTAACCAAGTACTTTTTTTCATGGGCTTCAAAGTTGTTATTTTGTTCTTGAATTGTCAGTGGAGTACAATGATTTTAAGAACTTTAGTTACTTAGATATTATATATTTTATTTTGTGTCATTTTTGCTAAAAATTTTGTATAAATATTTTGGAAAAATAAATGAGCACGACATATTAAATATGTGTTGTAGTTAATTTAAGTTAATGTTTTATTTTTGAGGTAACTAATCAAATTTTTAGCTTTCGATTGAAAAAGCTCTTACATTTAATCAACATGAACTTTTCAACTTCAAAAAACAAGAAATAACAAAAGATATTTTAAAATTTTGCTTAAAACTCGAAACACAGTTGAAGCTGTTATTAAAATTAGAGCAACTTTTTTAAAATAGTTTAAAAATTGTTCATTAAACATTTTAATTATTATAAGTAACATCAATTACTTTCAATAATTAGATAAATTGTTATTAGAGCTAACGTCAATTTATAATGTTTGGAATTATCACTGTCGGATTATCATCACACATTCGGTCGTACTTAAATATTAATGTATCCTCAGTGATGAATGACAATCAGTTATATGTAACTCATGTATTGAGGTTGTATTCAATAAACAAATCAGTCCTCTAGTTCTAATGAAAAAACCAAAACAATAAAATGATGCTGCGATTACATCAATGAGTTGTATGTAATGGTATTTAAAGTTAGAATGAAAAATTGGAATTTTAATTTTAACTCTGAACTGAACTGAATGGCACAAAAATTTCATTATTCGCTTAGTTTTCACTTCATTTGAAATAAATTTAAGGGAAAAAACCATTTTGAAACAAATTTGTAACTATGCACGCCTAATCTTCTCTTCTTATACGAGATAAAATTGTATGTACTTATGTACTTATGTACTTATGTATGTTTGTTCGGAACGGGCAAAACTTTTTCTCGAAAACGGGTACAGCGATTATAATAAAACTTGGAACAGTGTTAGATATTAGCATACAATGAAGAATGAGCTAGGTTTGAACTTTGCAAATGCTCACCAGGGGGCGTGGCACCGCCCTAAATTTTAAATTTGATTTGGTCATAACTCGCAAACTATACAAGGTATTTGAATGAAATTTGGTAGGCGGGTACTGTTTGACAGTACCTTGTGACAGACAAAAAGTGGGCGGGATTAAATAAGTGCCACGCCCACTTTTTAACGCATGAAAATTTTGATTCAATATTACTCGAAAACGACTCCAACGATTTTAATGAAAATTTTGGAGATTTTACCTCTTTAAACAATTATTAATATGTGATATGCCGTTATATTGGGAAAACTCGTTGAAGGGCGTGGCACAGCCCACAAAAATATAATACGGTATAAAAAGAAAACTAATAAAGTAATCATTCTAAAATTAACCGTGGGGAGCATACTTGCTATAAGGCATCTCTGATCTGAAAGCGGGCAAAATATCGCCGTTGCGCGTGGAACCTCCCATACAAGCAAAATACGTTAAATGCTATTTCTCGCAAATGTTACAAGGTATTTTAATGAAATTTGGTATGAAGGTACTGCTTAATAATATCTTGTAACAAACGAAAAGTGGGCGGGATCGAGTAAGTGCCACGCCCACTTTTTAACCCTTGAAAATTTTGATTCAATATTACTCGAAAACGACTCCGACAATTTTGATGAAAATTTTGGATCTGTAACCTCTTCAAACAAGAATTAATGTGTCATATGCCATTATATTGCGAAAACTCGTTCAAGGGCGTGGCACCAACAACATATTTTGATGAAATTTGGTATGCGAATCTGGATCAGGAGTATCTAAAGCATAACAAAAAGATGGCTTTGTTTAATAATTGCCACGCCCACTTTTTTATAAAAATAAAAATTTTTGTTTATAACTCAGGCACAAAAAAAAATGGAATGAACTGTTTAATTCTTATATGCAGTCTTATGTACTTTTTGACGCTAAATCCGTCTTCATCAGCAGAACTGTCATTATACCTGCAGGATTTTGAAATATCTTTGCTTTAAGTTGAAGAAAACGCTGTGTTCAGTCTTACAGCGTAGCTATAAGAAAAGGCGAAATTCTTTTTTATTAATAGCATCGGATAGTTACACTCTTCCTTATCCAAATATTCTTTCGGATTTTTCCAATAGGATTTGTATTTTCCGAGTTATGATCCTTTGAAGATAAGATATTTCAGCCGCCAAACAAAAGACAAAATATTTTGGGTGCGTGGCATATCCCATTTATTTATTTTAGGGCATTCTATTTCGCCAAAAAAATTTGAGTTTTTGATACTTTTCTACACCATTCGATACTTTCCGAATTTTTTGTTATTATTATTCTCATCGGTTAATTTATCGTTTTGAAAGCAGAACCATTAGAGGTGAAAAGGTACGAGTTTCATAACAAAAAACAGCTATGAATAAAAACATCGACTAAAATAATAAGATTAGATTGTTGACCGAGCAGGGATCGGTCTCCAGGTACTATATATTTATGCTTAAAACCATTGTTGAATTAGATACTGAAATAAATTAGCTAAAAAGTAAAAAGATTGAATAATTAAAAAACCGTTTACCCGTTTTATCTGAAGTTTCATTTAAATCGCTGCATTATTGGCATTATTAGAAAGAATTTTTAATTTTGTTAGATACACAAAGCACTTATTTTTTTTTTATTGACTATCATATTAAATTCTTAAAATAACAACATAAATTCCATCAGAATTGTCAAAACCATAGTAGCGCCGCCATTAATGAATTCGCGTACTTAGTTTATTTGAATGTTTGCTGTGTTGTTGTTGACATAAGCACGATATGGCCCACTCAAACGTATCTAGACTGGCCTCAATCTCTTAGTACAAAATAGAAATGAAAAAAAATGTGATAACAAATTGTAGATGTGTTGTAAATGAGCATTCTCCACTTTGTATAACGAAGCACCACAGTTGATGGCAAAATTTTTCCCTTCAAAACTCTTCAACAGCTTGAAAATTTTCAAAGCGATAAACTTTCGTTGAAACGGAAAAAGTTCATAGATTTGTTTTTAAGTTCTGTCTTTATTTCTGCGATATTTTTTCTTGTTTTTTTGCTTTTATGGCTTCGTGTGCTCGTAAAGTTGTTCTTTGCTCTTGCCAAAATAATTTAACACTTTTTGCCTCTTTTTTGGTCAAATCAGAGCATAAGAGTGAAGCGGTTGCATTATGTATTCTATCACATAAACTAATCGTCGCTTGTTACAGTGTGCGAAAAGTTTCCGCATCATATTTTTTAGATATAACCGTCAAGCATAAGTCAAAGACATGATTCAAAGTGAAACTAGTAAGGGTGGTATCTTTGGCCTGGCCAAAAACTAAATACCCTACACTGCATTTCAAGTACTCGGATATTATTAAACATTTAGTTGATAAATACTATCCAATATACGTATTCTTGTACATAAAAGTTTTTAATAAAATAAATTGTTGAATTCTTCCGTAACCTCTAGGAGAGTAAAAGAACAAATTGCTTATATGGGGAGTGCCACGCCCTCTCCGAGCTTACCCAGATTTTGCGTAGAGCTTGTATTTATTGTCCTGAGTGTTAGAGTAAAGTTCGGATAATGTTTCTTAAAAAAATTTTTCAGTATAGCATTTTCAAACTTTCGCTCATATGGGAGGTGCCACGCCCTCTAGTCCTAGTCCTACTTTCTGCTCAGAGTTTGCAATTAATGCTCTTAGTATTTGAGTGAAATTAAGTTGGATTATCTCAAAAAAACGATTTCAGTATAACATTTAGAAACTTTTGTTTATATAAGAGGTGCCACGCCCTCTAGTCCGAATTTGCCTAGTTTTTGCTCTGAACTTGTACTTACTATCTCTAGTACTTATGTGTATTTTGCTTCTGTTATTGCAAATAATGCTCTTATTATCACATTTTGAATATATTTTTTGTATAGGCGGTAGGCGTGCCCGTTGACCGATTTCGCTCATTTTCAATCCCCCGAGCTAACTTTGACGACGAAGGCAGTGTACCAAATTTCATTGAATTATCTTGCTCAGTTTTCCCAAAAAATGTATTTCCACAAACAGCCGTTACCCAGCCAGCCAGCCACCCAGCCAGCCAGCCAGACAGACGGACATGGCTATATCGACTCAGGAGGTGACGCTGATCAAGAATATATATACTTTTCCATACCTGCCACGCCTCCTTCTCTGCGTTACAAACGGAAGGAAAAAGTGAATATACCCTGGGTGTAGGGTATAAAAATATCAATCACCTCTTAAGCGATTGCGCTTACACAATGATTTTTTGTAATAAACATTCCAATATTAATTCGAATCAGCAATTTATTTCTGCATAACTTCTGTACCCAATGTGCACAAAAACGGATGAGGATCCGTTTCGAATCCATTACGAGTTCATAAAGGTATAAAAAACGTAATCCGCGGTAACGGATCCATTTCGAACCAGTAACGTACATCAAAAACGAATTCAAAACGCTTTGTTTAGATAAAAAAAAAAACATTTTGAAGCGCTTATTAGCGAATAAAAAAAAAATTAAATTCCGCAGTGCGGGCCCGTTTCGAATCCGAAACTTATGTAAAAACGAATTCAAAACGGATTTGCTTTTAAATATGTTAATGCTGTATATTTACAGAAAAAAACCGTTTTGATGCGCCTATTAGCAATTAAAAAATAATAAAAAGAAAAAAAAGGAAGAAAAATAAAGGGTAAAAATCCGCCTCTGGTAGGATTCGAACCTGGGAAAATCCGTTTCGATTCCGTAAATACTTCAAATACGAACTCAAAACGGATTTGCTTTATTTAATTTTTATGATAAAAAAAAATATTTTTGATTTGTTTTTTTTTTTTCTTTTTTTTTTATTGCGTATGATTTTTTGTAAACTTTTCAAACTCTGTTTGAAAAAATGTTTTTGATTCCAAATTTGAGTATATAACATTTTTTATCAAAAGAAGGGAAGAAAAACAACACAGAATACTTATAAAAAAACAACAGAAATTTCTTTAATATACAAACTTTAAATCTCAGCATCAAATAAGTCTACATCAGTTAAGTAAACATCATATCGGTCAATAGCCTAGTTGTCTAACGTCTCGTGTATGAAAGAGTAATACCCCGGGAGCCTGAGTTCGACTCCCGTCCGGGCTAGTAACTTTTTTTTTTTTTTGTTATTTTGTTTTTTTTTTTAATTAAAAATAAGCGCTTCACCCTTTTTTCTTTTTTTTTTATAAGCAGCATTACCATTATTAAAAGCGAATCCGTTTTGAATTCGTTTTTGATGTACGTTACAGGTTCGAAACGGATCCATAAAAGTAGAAAAAACGATTCGTTTTTTTTTTTAGGAATCCTTCCCGCAAACGGATCAGTAACTGATACGCAACGGATTCCGTAACGGATAAAAATAACGAAAATATGAACCCGTTACGGATCCGAAACGAGTCCGTTTGGCACACTGGGTAGTTTTGAAGTTATTGGCTAATCTATTTCATATTTTTATTTTTTACCTTGAATCGACAACAGATATCTTCACTACAGAACTCATGCGACTTAAAATCCATGTAAGAGGTTACACAGTTTGAACTTAAAATGTTAAGAGACAAAAATTTTTTCATATTTAAGAGCACTTTTTGTTTCCTAAAATGGTTAACTATAGCTGTAAATCGATATGTATAGTAGATAGGGTCGAAATTAAGATTCATCTCAAAACCGATTCAGAAGTTAGAACGATACTTAAAACCGATATCTGCATCATTTTTATACCCTACACCCAGGGAATATTCACTTTGTCCTTCCGGTTGTAACGCAGAGAAGGAGGCGTGGCAGATATAAAAAAGTATATATATTTTTGACCAGCGTCACCTCCTGAGTCGATATAGCCATGTCCGTCTGTCTGGCTGGCTGTGGAAATATATTTTTTGAGAAAACTGAGCAAAATACTTCAATCAAATTTGATACACTGCCTTCATCGTCAAAGTTTGCTCGTGGAATTGAAAATGAGCAAAATCGGTCAGCGGACACGTCTACCACCCATACAAAAAATATATTCAAAATGCAACTTTATGAGTATTTTTCACAACAATGCTACCAAAATACACATAAATAACACGAATTGTAAGCTCTCACTCAAAAGGAAAACTGGGCAAATTCGGATAACAGGGCGTGGCACCTCCCATATAAGCAAACGTTTCAAAACGCTATACTGAAAGCGTTTTTTGAGATAGTCAAACCAAATTTGACACAGACACTAAGAATTATAAATGCCAGCTCTCAACAAAAATTGGGTTAAATCAGACAAGCGGCGTGGCACCTCCCATATAAGCAAAAGTTTCAAAATGCTATACTGAAAGAGTTTTTTGAGATAATCCAACTTAATTTCACTCAAATACTTAAGCCTATAAATGAACGATCTAAGCTATTGTAAAACTGGGCGAATTCAGACAAGATGACCTGGCACCTCATATATAAGCAAAAGCTTCAAAACGATATACTAAAGACGTTTTTGAGATAATCCAACCAAATTTCACTCAGAGACTAAGAACTATAAATGCAAGCTCTGAGCAAAAACTGGGTGAACTCGGACAAGAGGGCGTGGCACCTCCCATATAGGCAAAATTTTCCAAATACTACAGTGAAGGGTATTTATTTTTTGGCCAGGCCAAATGTAACACCCTCACTAGTTTTTTTTTTTGATTCCGAGAAAACCAATGGAGCACTATTGATTCTACTGAAGGCCCATTTTGTCTAAAAAACATGGTTTTTGGTCATAACTTTTCTTTTCAAAACAAAATGGATAACCAAGGGTGCTTTTGGCGTTTAAATATCATAAATTTTTTTTGGGGGTATATATAATATTCACGTCCCAAAATCGATTCTTTTAGGTTTTTCAATTACGTAGTCGATAAAACATACATACATATATATACATACATACAAGACGTCATACGAAAAAAGTGTATGCGGTAAAAAATGCTTAGAACTGTCCAAGAAATAAGTGTGATTTTTTTGAGAAATTTTTAAGATATTTTATTATTTTTAAAACTTCATCAAACAAATAAAAAATTAAAAAATTTAGAAAAAACTCACACCTATTCATTGAAAAATTCTAAACATTTTACGTCGTACGAAATTTTTTCGTAGATTCCTTGGTTTTGAGTAAACCTATTATTTTGCTGACAAACGTGAGCTTAACAGATGAAAACTCAATTTGTTAAATTTTTTGAAAAACTATAAGTTATCTCAAAAAATTCCGAAAAAACTTATACGTATTTTTCGGACAATCAATTCCAAGCATTTTTTGCCATACACACTATGACTAAAAAGCATGTTTTTTTAGCCAAAATTGGCCTTCAGTAGAATCAAAAGTGCTCCTTTGGATTTTCTCGCAATGAAAAACATTAACGCAGATATCGTTTTTAAGAGTCTCTCTAACTTTTGAGTAGGTTTCGGGATGGTTTTATTTTGCTTCATACAAAATCGACCCGGTCTAATATGTAGCCATTTACACCCCATTGGCGTAACCCACACGAATAGGACCAAAGCTTAAGCATTAATAAAAAACCTGCCGAAAGCTCATAAAATATGATGAAGATGATTATAATGAAGAATAATGTAAAGTGAAAGTCTTTGGAGGCAAACTTTATCATGAAAATATGCCAAAATAACTCATGTCATCCACACTGGGCTGCAGTAAGCTTCAGCAAGCCAATAGTGTAGTAAAAAGCAAAAAGAAGATATTGGTTAGAGAAATCATTGATAAAGTGTTGATTGAAAAATGATGGAGAGCCAGCAGAAAGTTAAAAGCATTATTGGCATGCTTTAACACAAAATTTGAAATGGGTTCTAGTGTTACACTTACAATTACCATTGATGTATAGAGAAAAACTGCCACAGGATTTTTCGAACTTGGATCGTTAAGCGGCGCTATAGCTGTTCAAAGTTCGAAAAATCGAGTGTTATTGGTTCAAAAGTCAAATTTTTTGATATGAAATCTCTATTTCTCGTGATAAAGTGATCAGCAAAAATACGTGATTTTTTCCAACAATTTTAATTTTTATGATAATCTCTTTCTGCATAGGGCCTTCTTTCTCTTTGCCGATTTAAAAGGAATTCAATTACATATTTTTACAATATATTTCACAAAACAAATTGCTGGCAATTGCCCAACGAATTTGTTTTTATATTCGCATTTCAGCGAGTGACCATGCTACTTCAAACAGAAATGCAAATTTTAAATCGCTTCAAGTAAGAGGGATGTCCTTAATTACTCAACCCAACAAAGGAGCGCGAATAAACGCATGAATAAATATGAAACGCGACTGATAATGGGCTTATTTTGTTTGTACCAAATGGTAAATGACAATATTTATATCATTTCAAAAAATGCACGAATAAAACAAAATTGTAATTTTCCGCTAAATTAATTGCTTTTGCATGATGCATTTGGTAGTAGAAAATATTGAAGAGTAGTCAGCCAACATGTGAATGACTAAAGATGGTTGATGCTCAAATTTGGGAACATTGCTACAACCCAGGCGTTATAAACAGTCAATAATAAACTGAACTCAACTTTGTTAATTAAATTGTCATGCTAATATTAGTTGCAGTACGAACCGTTGCCAATTGATTAGGAAAATTCCTCTAAAATCGCTAACTGGTCATAGAACTTTTTTATACGCCTATCATATTACTGAGAACTAAATTATTCAGTGTAAATGAGTGAAATTCATTTGTCATACAAAATATCCATGACTTTAAAATGCATAACAACTTTTCTGTACTTATACTATGCATTTAAGTGTTAAGCAGGCATTGAAATAAGCTGTATAGTAGGAGATACGAATAAGGAGAGATTTTCACTCATCTGTTTAATGGATGAAACCTATTTTTTATGAAAGTAAATACGTTTAGAAACATATTGTGAGTGGGTTGCCTAAAAAAATCCTGGCAAGGCTATGGTTCATTCCATATTGAAAAGTGCATTTTTTTCAAAAAATCCACTCATCTGTTTAATGAAAAAATCATATACCATTCGAAAGTTTAGAGCCTCTACAATATGTTAAAGTAGGGTTGCCTATTTTTTTCCTGGCAAGGCATAGGGTTGCCAGGCTTTAAAAGGTCGGCCAAAACCACAAATTTCCACTCATCTGTTTAATGAAAAAATTATATACCATTCGAAAGCTTAGAGCCTCTACAATATGTTAAAGTAGGGTTGCCTATTTTTGTCCTGGCAAGACATAGGGTTGCCAGGCTTTAAAAGGTCAGTCAATACCACAAATTTGCACTATGCGTTTAAAAAAAAAAATGTGTTTAATGGAAAAATTATATACCAATCGAAAGTTTAAAGCCTCTACAATATGTTAACGTAGAGTTTTTTTTTTTTTTCTGGCAAGGCATAGGGTTGCCAGGCTTTAAAAGGTCGGCCAAAACCACAAATTTCCACTCATCTGTTTAATGAAAAAATTAGATGCCATTCGAAAGCTTAGAGCCTCTACAATATGTTAAAGTAGGGTTGCCTATTTTTTTCCTGGCAAGGCATAGGGTTGCCAGGCTTTAAATGTAGGCCAATACCACAAATTTGCACTATGTGTTTTTAAAAAAAATTTGTTTAATGAAAAAATTATATACCAATCGAAAGTTTAAAACCTCTATAATGTGTTTACGTAGAGTTGCCTATTTTTTTCCTGGCAAGGCATAGGGTTGCCAGGCTTTAAAAGGTCAGTCAATACCACAAATTTGCACTCATCTGTTTAATAAATAAATTTTGTGTTAAAATAAAGATAATTTCATTGCGAACACGGTGATACAGGGTTGCTTGTGAAAAACCTGTTTTAAGCCAGGGTTGCCGAGCTTTAAGAAATGAAATATTGGTACGAATGAAAATGTGCGACAGAGAGATCCGAGCGAACTATTTGGTTAGGATGTATACTAGACCTATCGTTAAAATTGAAAATGAAAAAAACCTTGCTCCCAGGGGCTAAAAAGTTTCCTATTAGTGTAAATATCAAGCATAAAAATTTTGGTTCCGATCGGAAAATATTTTACAGTGCCGCAAGGCCGTTGAAGGTCGGAAAAACGCTATTTATATGGAAAAATGGTGCCATAATCGCAAGAATCAGTTCTATCTCTGAAACTATTTGAGATAAGTGAATGAAATTTAGTATGTGTACGAACAATGCTTAAGTTATTTGCATCCAATAAAAAAATGGACGATGCCACGCCCCCCTCGATCCGAAATTCTTGTATCTCTGGAAATATTGGACTCAGTGGAATGAGACTCGATACATATGTAATTGGCACTGGTAAAAAATGTTTCGTAAAAATGGGCGGGGCCACGCCCATTCCTTCTAAAAAAATCAAAATTGTCATATCTCTGAAACTATTTGATACATATGAATAAGATTTGATTTCAGGTAATGTGAAGAGAACAGGATATGGAACTGTAAAAATGTTAAAGCAATTTAAGCTACTTAGTTGATATAGAAGCAGTCATTTTTTCTGTTCTTATTTTGGTCTCCTAAGTATAGACACCATGCAAAAAAATTTGGTCCCAATCCGAACAAATTTGATCGTGCCACCAGGCCGTTAAAGGTCGGAAAAACGCTATTTACATGAAAATAAGGAAACAAGCAATCCCATCTTTAGAACTATTTAACATAGGAGGATAAGATTTAGTATTTATATGAAGAATACTTAAGTTAATAGTATCCAATAAAAAAATGGGCAGTGCCACGCCCTCTCCAACCGAAATTTGTCGTATCTCTGAAAATATTTGGCTCAGGTAAATGAGGTTTGGTATTTTTCTAATTGGCATTGGGAAAAAAATTTTCAAAAAAATGGGCGGGGCCACGCCCCCTCATTGAAAAAAAAAAAAAATTTGTTATATCTCATCCTCCTATGTCAAATAATTTCAAAGATAGGATTGATTGTTTCCTTATATTCATATAAATAGCGTTTTTCCGACATTTAACGGCCTGGTGGCAAGGTCAAATATGTTCCGACCGGGACCAAATGTTTTTTGCATAGTGTCTATATTTAGGAGACCATAATAAGAATAGAAAAAATTAGCGCTTCTATATCAACTAAGTACCTTAAATTGCTTTAACATTTTTACAGTGCCATATCCTGTTCACTTTCCATTACCTGAAATCAAATCTTATTCATATGTGTCAAATAGTGTCAGAGATATGACAAATTTGATTTTTTTAGATGGAGGGGGCGTGACCCCGCCCATTTTTTACCAAACATTATTTTTCCCAGTGCCAATTACATATGAACCGAGTCTCATTCCCATGAGTCCAATATTTCCAGAGATACAAGAATTTCGGATCGAGGGGGCGTGGCATCGTCCATTTTTTTATTGGATGCAAATAACTTAAACATTGTTCGTACACATACTAAATTTCATTCACTTATCTCAAACAGTTTCAGAGATAGAACTGATTCTTGCCATTAAGGCACCATTTTTCCATATAAATAGCGTTTTTCCGACCTTCAACGGCCTTGCGGCACTGTAAAATATTTTCCGATCGGAACCAAAATTTTTATGCTTCATATTTACACCAATAGGAAACTTTTTAGCCCCTGGGAGCAAGGTTTTTTTCATTTTCAATTTTAACGATAGGTCTAGTATACATACA